>JBBPBO010001984.1:3627420-3693574 GCA_037974295.1 Cicer cuneatum | reverse complement strand
TATATATATATATATATATATATATATATATATATATATATATATATATATATATATATATATATATATATATATATATATATATATATATTATGCGGCAATAATTAATGCTTTAAACATTTACACAATTTGAACTTAAGATAAGATGTTTAATCTAACAGTAATGTGAATTAATTATGGTGGAATTTACCATTTCTTCTAAGATCATTTTTTTTTATAGAAATAGAGTAAATATTATTTAAAAGTAATTTGAAAGATTTTAAATATTTAAAGGATTATTTGATTATGTTGGGTGAGCTCCCTCTCCAAGTGAAACTTATCAATTTTACTATTATTATTATTATTATTATTAAAGACAAAAAAGGAAAAGGAAGAAAGGTGTTGCAGCAATAACAAGATGAGAAAAAGAAAACTAGTTTCCAAATGTAATAGGTGTGTATCAAACTTGCACCATTTCATCTACAATTTTAGTATGTTATTTATACCACTAAGTTTGTTCTTCTAATAAACAATTGTTGTTATTTCTATTGATCAATTTGTTCACTTAGTGAAAAATGGATTGAAAACTAATGAAGTGTTTTTCTTAAAACCAAAAAATTATGGCAACTGCAGTTTTTGAATCAATGAACAGAAAAATTGCTAGATGAACATGTTGGAACCAAATTGGTTCTTGCAATTAAAGTTTTGATGTTAACAAATGTATTTCATGAAAATCGTATTTTAAGTTTGTTCTTCTAATAAACAATTGTTGTTATTTCTATTGATCAATTTGTTCACTTAGTGAAAAATGGATTGAAAACTAATGAAGTGTTTTTCTTAAAACCAAAAAATTATGGCAACTGCAGTTTTTGAATCAATGAACAGAAAAATTGCTAGATGAACATGTTGGAACCAAATTGGTTCTTGCAATTAAAGTTTTGATGTTAACAAATGTATTTCATGAAAATCGTATTTTGACTTAGAAGAAGAATGAAAAATCAGAAGATTTCATCATAAGCATAAACCAGAAGATGACGTCACTAGAAGCAGAAATCAGAGGATGACATCGCCAGAGGATGGTCACCAGAGGATATCATCAGAGTATATCACCAGAGGATATCATCAGAGGATTTCATCAGAGGTATCTATCAGAGAAAAATGCTTAAAACAGAATTGGAGCAAAAGACTCGAGAAACAAAATCTAGCTAAAAATATGCTCAAAACAGAATATTAGAAAAATGCTCAAAACAGAATTTGAGCAAACTACTCCAGAATATTCTCAAAACAGATTAATCGAAATACACTCCAGAAGTAAAGCATCAGTGAAGTTCTAAAGTTCAACTATAAATAAAGACTTAATGCTGAAGATTAGAGCATCGAAAAACACAAGAACTTGAGCTTAAATTCAACATTATCTGAGACTTCAAAATAGAGAAACACAAATTGTTGGAACCAAATTGATTCTAAGTACTTAGGATTTTGATGTTTACAAAAGCACTCCATGTAATCTTATTTTCTACTTAGAATTATTATATTAAATGCCACCAGAAGATGAAGTCACCAGAGGCAGAAGATGAATTACTAGAGGATAAAATCAGACTAGAGGATACACCTCCAAAAGATACCAGATAATGCATCTAGAAGGTACCAGATGATGCATCCTGAAGGCACCAGAGGATACACCAGGATGTCAAAACACCATCAGAGGATATCTTTCCTGGCCCAGATAAGAAGGAAGCAGAGTCCAGAAGGAGATCTGGACCAGACCAGAAGGAGATCTGGACCAGACCAGAAGGAAGTCTTCTAGTGGGAGACTTGTTCCAGACTAGAAGGTATCATAAGTCAGACTTGGTCCAGAATTAATTCTGACTAGAAGATAGCCTGGTCGTGAAATGATAATCAGTTCAGACATGATCCAGACTTAATTAGAGCATAAAAGAATTGGTCCTGAACAAGAGATTTAATCCAGATTTGGCCCAGACCAGAAGATAGCATGGTTCAGAGTATGAAACTAAGTCCATACCAGAAGAAATGATTGTCCAGATTTAATCCAGACCTGATCCAGATCAGAAGGTAATTGTCCAGACTAAAATATCATAAGTCCAGATTTAATTTCAGTTCAATTCCAGACCCAGTCCAGAATTGGTCCAGATCAGAGGGAAGATATCCATATCAATGGTCCAGATTTAAGCATCATGGCCCAGTGTTGGCTGAGATCAAAAGATAAGAACATGTGGTCCAGTGTTGGCCGAAATCAGAGGATCACAACAGATCAAATTATATGTTCCAGTGATTAGCCAAGATCAGAAGATCAGAACGTGTGGTCCAGTGTTGGCCGAGATCAGAGGATCACAGCAGATCAGTTTGTATGGTCCAGATGTGGACGAGAGCAGAAGATCAAACGGTCCAGATTTAATCATGATTGGATGACGTATAATTACGTAGTCTTGGATTGCGCTCGAAAATTAGTTCTTTTCCCCGAACCTGGAGTCGTTCGGTATTTGGCTGCTAACAAACTCGAGGTGTCTCTGAGAGAAGGAACTCAGGAATTTCTATCATTGGCTAACGTGGAGACCAAGATGGATGTGAACATAGAAGATGTGATGTTAGTCAAAGAATATCCGAACGTATTTCCAACAGAAATTCCAGGATTACCCCTAGTAAGAGAGGTGGAGTTCTTCATTGATTTGCACCCAGGAACTTGACCTATTTCAGTCGCGCCGTACCGAATGTCGCCATTGGAATTAAGCGAGCTTAAGGGTCAAATTGAAGGTTTATTGGAGAAAGGATTTATCAGACCAAGTGTGTCGCCATGGGGAGCTCAGGTGTTGTTGGTTAAGAAGAAGGATGGAAGTTCACGCTTATGTGTGGATTACCGGCAACTTAACAAGGTGACTATCAAGAATCGTTATCCTTTACCACGCATTGATGATTTGATGGACCAATTGAGGGGAGCAGCGGTGTTTTCAAAGATTGATTTGAAATCAGGATACCATCAGATTCGAGTAAGAGAAGGAGATATTCAAAAGACTGCTTTCAGAACCCGTTATGGACATTATGAATATGTCGTTATGCCTTTTGGAGTTACGAACGCCCCAACGATATTTATGGACTATATGAATAGGATCTTTAGCCCATTTCTGGATAAATTCGTGGTGGTGTTCATCAATGATATTTTGATTTATTCAAAGGATGTAGAAGAACATGAAGAGCACTTACGCCAAGTTCTTGAAGTCTTACGCGAAACGCAACTGTATGCCAATTTGTCGAAGTGCGGGTTTTGGCTAAAGAAAGTGAACTTCTTGGGGCATGTGATAACAAGGGAAGGAATCGCTGTGGATCCGGCAAAGATTGAGACAATTCTTGCCTGGAAACAGCCCCAGATTGTCACAGACTGTCACAGACATACGAAGTTTTGTCGAACTAGCAGGATACTACAGGAGATTTATTGAAGGATTTGCTAAGATTGTAGCTCCTTTGACACACCTCACCAGGAAAAATCAGCCGTTTGCATGGAAAGAGAAGTGTGAGGAAAGTTTTCAGTTGCTAAAGGAAAATTTGACAACCTCACCAGTATTGGTTTTGCCACAGTCGGAAGAACCATATGAAGTTTACTTTGATGCATCTCACCAAGGTCTGGGATATGTCTTGATGCAACACAAGAAAGCTGTAGCCTACGCATCAAGGCAGTTGAAAACTCACGAACGAAACTACCCTACTCATGATTTAGAGCTTGCTGCAGTAGTGTTTGCGTTAAAGGTCTGGAGGCACTACTTATATGGATGCACGTTCACGGTGTTCAGTGATCATAAAAGCTTGAAGTATCTGTTCGATCAGAAGGAATTGAACATGCGGCAGAGGAGATGGATGGAGACTCTCAAGGATTTTGAATTTTCATTGCAGTACCACCCTGGAAAAGCCAATGTGGTGGCTGATGCATTGAGTCGGAAGAGTGTGTCAGTATCTTCAATGATAATGGCCAGACAACAAGAGTTGTGGGAAGCATTTAGAGATCTACATTTGGACGTAAAGTTTGCACCAGGAATGTTAAAGTGTGGAATGATAACAATTTCGAGTGGTTTACTTGAGGAGATTGCAAACTTGCAAGATGACGCATTGATCCAAGAAAAGAGGAATCTGATAGCACAAGGACAGACAACTGAGTTAAGGGTCAGACCAGATAATGTTCTGAGATGTAATGGAAGAGTTTGTGTACCGGAAGTTGCAGATATGAGAAGAATGATTTTGGAAGAGGCTCATATGAGTAAGTTGAGTATTCATCCTGGAGCGACCAAGATGTATCAGGACTTAAGACAGAATTACTGGTGGCCCGGAATGAAGAGGGACGTAGCGGAGTACGTATCGGCTTGTTTAACTTGTCAGAAAGCGAAAGTGGAACATCAACGACCTGCTGGAATGTTGCAACCTCTCGATAGACCAGAATGGAAGTGGGACAGCATTTCCATGGATTTTATAACAGGACTGCCCAAGACAAGGAAAAAGAATGATTCAATTATGGTAATAGTGGATCGATTGACAAAGTCCGCACATTTCCTACCGGTAAGGACCACTTATAAAGTAGATAAGCTGACGGAAATCTACATCGCTGAGATTGTAAGATTACACGGCGTTCCATCGAGCATAGTATCGGACCATGACCCAAAGTTCACATCTCATTTTTGGGGAGCACTGCATGAAGCTTTAGGAACAAAACTGAAATTGAGTTCCGCTTACCATCCACAAACAGATGGACAGACCGAGAGGACAAATCAGTCCTTGGAAGACCTATTAAGAGCATGTGTGTTGGATGACAGAGGAAACTGGGATGAGGTGTTGCCATTGATTGAGTTCACTTACAACAATAGCTTCCACGCAAGTATTGGAATGGCACCCTATGAGGCTTTATATGGACGCAAGTGTCGGACGCCTTTATGCTGGTATAAGGACGGAGAGAGTATGATTGTCGGACCTGAGATGGTGGAGCAAACTACAGAGAAAATCAAGAGGATACAAGAGAAAATGAAGATTTCACAGGATTGTCAGAAGAGTTATGCGGACAAGCATCGCAGACCTCTGGAATTCGAGCAGGGTGATCATGTATTTCTAAGGGTTACGCCTACAACTGGAGTTGGCAGAGCTATTAAGTCAAGAAAGTTGACTCCGAAATTTATTGGACCATACCAGATTACTGCACGTATTGGACCATTGGCTTATCGAATTGCTTTACCACCGATACTGTCCAATATTCACGACGTATTTCATGTGTCGCAGTTAAGGAAATACATTGCAGACCCGTCACATGTGATCGAACCAGATACAATTCAGCTGAAGGATAACCTATCATTTGAAGTATTTCTCGTAAGAATTGAAGACAGGAAGATTAAACAGTTGAGGAACAAGGAAGTCCTACTAGTCAAAGTGATTTGGAATCCGACTACTGGAGACGCGACTTGGGAACTGGAGAGTGTAACACCCCGAGTTTAAAACACAGCGCGGGTGCATTTTTTTTTAAATTAATAATTAAAATGAGTTTTCCTGAAATTATTTCAAAAGAATTAAAATAAAGTTCTTCGTAAAATAGTACGTTATAGATTAATCGATGAATGTAAACCAAATACTTCATCAGGATTATCACTAAGTACTTATCTTGGAAATTAGTTTTTTTTTTAAACACAAATACATCCCAAAATATCATTGTCATAATACATCAACAGAAAATATCAGAGTACATGATTCAGCGGAAAATAGTACAGTATCTCCAAAATAAGACAAATTACAATTTCAACCCAAAACCTAATACATTAAGTCTAACTGATCATGCGCTGAAGCTGCAGTAGCACGGATTCCCTCCGCATCCCACGCAAGTCTCCTCTTACTCTGCAGCTCGCTTCGACGTAACCTCCTCCTCTTCCTCGTCATACAAAGAAGGGTCAGTCTCCTCCAAAGTCAAGTCAATACACACTCGTGGTCGCTTTGGAGGTGCCGGAATCTCGTAGCAGTCATCGGAAATCCTAGATGGACCCGGAATCTCAGTCGCTACTGGTCTCAACTCATCACGCTTATCTACCGCATCAGACTCATGTATCTCTCTTCCAATCACAGGGTTGGGAGTCACCACTCCTACAGTGGCCTCCGCCTCAACCCCTTCAGTAGGCTCCTCAGCATCGTCAAAAACTCCGTGCGCCTCTAACACCAGGCGGGACGGCACGGGAAAATCTATGCTCGCATGCATGCGCTCTACGAAGTCTTCCACACCGTCGGTCCTACTTGTCCGCTCCAGCCACCCCGTATAAGTCGCTCTGCTTGAGAGGGGGTTAAAAGCCCAAGAAGCGCGCGAGTAGCGGTCAAGGAAATTCAACGACGTTTCCGTCGTTCGGGTGCCCATGGGCGGCGTGGGTTTGGGAGGCATCTGAGGGCAAAGCCCAAAGTCCACAATATAATAGCAAGGGGTCACCAACCGAAAATAACAAATATTCACATAGCATGTATTACACTGCAACGATTATAATCATGGTATAAAGTATGATGATGAGGAAAATAATAATGCTCATTTGAAAATTTATGACTTTCATGCCTTTTCAAAACAGTAGTCAATGATTATGAAGTATGCGGTAAGTACAAACACACGTCAACAAAACACATTCATTAATTCAGAATTTCAGATTTCTGGACAGCACTCACATTAATTTCCAACATACATCATACAAATAATCGTGACACACCGGTCAAATCCCTCAATGTAATGCATATATGCTCATGCATAATTTTCTTGGAATCACCAAGGTGCAGTCGCTCGACAGACCAACACATCTCAACGGCCCTCATGACCAGGGTGCAATCGCTCAACAGTCCAGCACATCGTGCAGTCGCTCAACAGACCAGCACGTTTGACATCACCCAAGGTACAATCGCTCAACAGATCAGTACCTAGTGCAGACGCTCAACAGTCCAGCACTCGTGCAATCGCTCAACAGATCAGCATGGGGTTGCGCATTTCAGGGTACAGACGCTCAACAGTCCAGTACCAGTGCAGACGCTCAACAGTCCAGTACCAGTGCAGACGCTCAACAGTCCAGCACTTATATACCAAAGTACAATCACTCAACAGATCAGTACCTAGTGCAGACGCTCAACAGTCCAGCACTCGTGCAATCGCTCAATAGTTCAGCACGTGGTTGCACATTACTCTGTGGCCCATCGCGGGTACCACTTGACTATGCAATGCATGAATATGCAATGTTTCACTTCTCTAGAAACAGAATGCAAACTCAGAAAATTCATGCTCTTCATCATGTTTAAATATTTCAGCATAGTCATAAATAACAACATCCCAATCATGAATTAAACAGTCCATTAATCATTCACACTTTGAAATGTTTTCCCAACCTCTCAAAAATTCAGACACAGTGTTTAAAACTGGGATTTTTCTGGGATTTACGAATCTGTATTCGAATACAGCTCCTCTGTATTCGAATACATAAGCCAAAAACAGTGCAGATTCACACTCTGTATTCGAATACAGCCCTCTGGTATTCGAATACAGAAGCAGTCTTTGTGTGCAAAACCACATCTTTCACTATATCAGTAAAATCTAAAAACTCCATCACCACCACTTCAAAATGTCATCCAAAAGTTCCATTTAAATCCACTACAACATTTCCAGTATCCCCCCAAATACTCAGGGTTTTCAAAACACTCTTAAAACTTGAAATTTTCTGAAAAATCGAATCTGTATTCGAATACAGACCCCCGTATTCGAATACAGAAGCAGGAACTGCAATTTAACATTCTGTATTCGAATACAGCATGACTGTAGTCGAATACAGGAGTTCAACCTTTGAAAAATTCAGCCTTTTCTCTCACGTCACTTAAAAGTTTTCAAACATCTTTCTCTCCTCTTTAAAACCATTTCACAGACGTCTTTTCAAATCATTTAAACCTTCTCAGAGTTTCTCAACACTTCAAAACTCACATGACAGTGATTAAAACTTGTTTTTCTGGAAAACACGAATTTGTATTCGAATACAGCTTCCTTGTATTCGAATACAGAAGCTAAAAATTGAGTTTCTGGAAAAACTCAAATCTGTAGTTGAATACAGCATGCCTGTAGTCGACTACAAATGCGAATACAGTGTTAAAAATTTCACTTCTGTTGCTTAGTCAGAAGCAAAATCGTACCTCTGTATTCGACTATAGGGGCTCGTAGTCGAATACAAGTTTGAGAACTTTAGTTAAAACAGAACTTGACAGGTTGTATTCGAATACACACTTGTTGTATTCGAATACACCTTCGAAAAACCAGTGAAATACTTCCTGAAACATCTACACTTTTCAAACTATTTCTTGAAAAACAGCAACCAAATATCAACACAGGTTCTGCATTTTCCAGAAAACGCTTCTCTCATTTAAAATCCCTTTTTCCTTTTTAAAACATCAACACCACCAGGATCACACCAAAAAGACCAGATTCAGAATCATCAACATCACCAGAACCACACAAAACAACCAGAATCAGAGTCATTTTCATCACCAGAATCCCACAACATAAAACAGAATCAGAACCATTAACACCAGTTTATCCAAAACAGAGACAGATGATCAATCATCAGAACACCATGCAACATTTTAGTGTTCTCACTCATCAGAACAAACATGCAACATTTCAGTGTTCACACTCATCAGAACAAACATGCAACATTTCAGTGTTCACACTCATCAGAACAAACATGCATGCATTCAGTTTTCCCAAAACACCAGAGCAAACAAGCAAACATCACAAAACACTAAGCACCAACATGATGCATTTTGCATTTTAATGCCATTTTCAAAACAGTTTTAAGTCATGCGTTTTTAATCATAACTAAAATGGCATGCAAACATTTTCCAGCATTCACACATAAGTAAAACAACATATTTTACCAGTAAAACAGCCAACAACAACTTATCAGAATAACCAATTATCAACAAAATGGATTTTCTTTCAAAATGTCATTTTCGAAAATAGCTTTTCTTTTAAAGACAGAACTGAAACAGCACAAATTTATGGCTCTAATGCAGCTAAAAGATGGAAGGTGCCCTTACCCTTGTAGCGTGCTCTGTTATTTCTCTTGTTCATGCTGCGTTCCCTTTTCTGCGTCCAAAAACGGTAAAGCTGTTCCCTGAGTTTGCTGCTGCAAAACTGGGTTCTTTCTATTCGTATTGAGGTGGGGATTAACTTTACTACTGTGGGTTTCCAGGTTTGATGGTTGGAATTTCAGTTAATGGCGTTTGGAGGAATTTCCCTCTCTTCAAACTTGAATTCGGGAATGGCAGAACAGAGACAGAATGGGAGGGGAGATGGAGTTGGTACATGCAATATGGGCAGTAAGGAGGAAGGAATGGTGTTCTCACTTCACCATCCTTCTCACTCCTATATATAAGCTCTTGTGGTGCCACCTCACTTGCCACATGTCTGATTTTCCAGCTTTTTAATTGTCTTGCAATTAGCCACTAATCCTTACTTAATGGTCCAATTAATTTAATTACTCGAAATTAAATTAATTTAATTCTTCATCCAATAATTTCAATTCCTCTTCCAATTAAATATTTATATATATATATTCACTTAAATCATACATATATTAAATATTTACAAAAATTCCCAAAATACCCTTGACAAAAATTCCAAAAATTAATATTTAAAATTAAGGGTCTTATAGAGAGTAAGATGAGGGAACAATATCCTCAGTTGTTTATCGACATGTAGTTTCGAGGACGAAACTAATTTAAGGGGGGTAGTAATGTAAGACCCTTAATTTTTAATTAAAATTATGGAATTAATATTAAGTGTATTTTGAGGAATAATTGTAAATATTTAATATATGTATGTTTTGAGTGAATATATATATATATATATAAATATTTTTTTGGAAGATGGATTAAGATTATCGGATGAAGGATAAATTAATTTAATTACGAGTAATTAAATTAACGGACAGTTAATTACGGGATTAGCGGCTAATTGCATGTTGCTCTGATGTTTGAGAAAGCTAAAATGCTTGCATGATGTTCTGATGGTGTGAGAAAGCTGAAATGCTTTGCATGTTGATTCTGTTTGTGTGAGAAAGCTGGAATATGCTTTGCATGTTGTGTGGTTGTGTAAGCATACTGGAGAATACCATGCATGTTGTTTTGGAGATGCATGTTCTGGTTCTGGATGATTCTGATGTTGATCATTCTATTTCTGCTTCTGATGGTTCTGGTGGTGACTATTTTGCTTCTGTTTCTGGATGTTCTGGTGTTGATGATTCTGCTTCGGTTTCTGTTTTGAGTGATTCTGGTGATGTTGATGTTTTCAAAAGAAAAGGGATTTTAAATGATGAAAGTGTTTTCTTCTAGAAAATATGTATTGATGTAAAAGCCTGAGTTTTGTGGTTTAAAAGAGTGATAAAACTGTTTTGGGGTTGTGCTGATTTTTCAAAAGAAACAGTTTGAAATGTGTTGAAGTCTCAGGGAAATTTCACTGGTTTTCGAAGGTGTATTCGAATACAGCATGTGTGTATTCAAATACAACCTGTCAAGCTTCTGTTTTACTTAAGTTTTCAAACTTGTATTCGAATACGAGCCCTGTATTCGAATACAGAGGAAGGATTTTTGCTTATGAATTAGCATCTGTATTCGACTACGACCATGTCGTATTCGAATGCAGAAGTGGAATTTTAACACTGTATTCGCATCTATATTCGACTACAGGCTGGCTGTATTCGAATACAGAATGCAGATTTTCACTAGTTTCAGCTTCTGTATTCAAATACAAGGGATCTGTATTCGAATACATATTCGGTTTTTCCATAAACTCAGTTTTTAGCTTCTGTATTTGAATACAAGGAAGCTGTATTCGAATACAGATTCGTGTTTTCCAGAAAATCAAGTTTTAAACACTGTCATGTGAATTTTAAAGTGCTGGGAAACATTGAGAAGGGTTAAAATGATTTAAAATGGAGTCTTTGAAATAGTTTTGAAGAGGAGATGATCATGTTTTGGAAACCTTTTATGACATGGGAGAAAATGCTGAATTTTTCAATGTTTTGTCTTCTGTATTCGACTATAGGCATGCTGTATTCGAATACAGAATGTTAAAATTTTAGTTTCATGCTTCTGTATTCGAATACAAGGGTTCTGTATTCGAATACAGATTCGGGTTTTCAGAAATTCCAAGTTTTTCAACATTGTTTATGAATCCTAAGTGTTGGGGAGTATTGGGAAGGTTTATGATGAATTAAAATGGAACTTTTGTGATAGTTTGAAGTGGTGGTGATGAAGTTTTTGAGATTTCTCTTGAAGTTATGAACATACTGATTTTTACACTGTGATAGCCTCTGTATTCGAATACAAGAAGGCTGTTTTCGAATACAGAGTGTTAATTCTGCACTATTTTGGCTTCTGTATTCGAATACAATGAAGCTGTATTCAAATACAGATTCATATTTTCCAGAAAACTCAGTTTTAAACGCTGTTTGATGAATTTTAAGAGTTTGGGAAACATTGGAGGAACTTATGATAATTAAGAATGGAATTTGTGAGATAATGTGAAGTGTTAATGATTTACTTGACTGTTTAATCATGATTGTGTTGAGATGTTTTGAAATATGATGGAAATGCATGAATTTTCTGATTTTGCATACTGTTTTCAGTGAAGAGAAAACACTGCATATTCATACATTGCATAGTCAGGTGGTGACCGCGATGGGCCACAGAGTTGATGCGGTGACCGTGATGGGCCGCGAAGTTAAATAGTAACCACAGTAGTGGGCTACGGAATGGCCGCGTGTTCGTGGTTGTCCATTCTATCCGTGCGAGGATTTAACTTCGGTGTATTTGGCCTGTGAGAGGCTAATACACGTGAAAGTAGTAATCGTGATGGGTTGTAGAGTGGCCGCGTGTTCGTGGTGGTCCATTCTATTCGGGTTCAGAGTGGCCGCGTGTTCATGGTGGTCCATTCTATCCGGGCTACGGAATGGCCGCGTGTTCGTGGTGGTCCATTCAAATATGTTAAACGTGCTGATCTGTTGAGCGATTGCACCCTGGTCTTGAGGGCCGTTAAAGTCATACATATTTAAATTGTGCTGGTCTATTGAGCGATTGCACCTTGGTGATTCCAAGAAATTGTATACATGAGCATATACATATTGCCTCGAGGGATTGACCGGTGGGTCACGATTGGATTATGATGATGAATGGAAATTGATGTGTGTGAGTACTTTATAGAATCTGAATTTCTGATTAATGATTGTGATTGCTGAAGTGCTGGTTGTACTTACCACATATTTTTCATAATAATTGGCTGCTGTTTTTGAAAAGGCATACATGTCATGAAATTTCAAATGAGCATCATTATTTTTCATCATTGTTATATGATATGCCATGGATATATGTATTGCCGTGAGATATATGCTATGTGATTATTTGTTAATTTCGGTCGGTGACCCTTGCTATTATATTGTGGAAATTGGGCTTTGCCCTCAGATGATACCCAAACCTTTCCTACCGACGGTTACACTAACGACGGAGACGTCGTTAGTTTTCCTTGATCTTTACGCACGGCGTATTTGTAGACAACACAGAGGGGCGGACAGCTAGCTGGAGACAAGACTTGTAGAGGATGCGGCGGAGACCGTGCTACTGTAGCTTAGTGCATGATCAGTTAGAGTTGATGTATAGGATTTTGAACTGGAAAATGTAACTGGTTATTTTGGGAATTATTGTATAACTTTTCCGCTAATATTTTTCCGCACTCTGATATTTCCTATTAAGATCATGACACTATTATTTTTTGAAATATATTAGTGTCAATTTCCAGAATTAAGTACTTAGTGATATTACGATGAATTACGTTCATCGATTAAATTACAACGTACTATTTTATGAAATGAATTAGTGAAAACTTTATTTTAATTCTTTTTGAATTAAATCTGGAAAATTCTTTTACTTATTTATTTTAAAAAAAAATACACTCGCGCTGTCTTTTAAACTCGGAGTGTTACACTCAGCATCGAAAATACTTGAGAGTCATACACTTCCAAAAGCAAAATACTTGAGTTTTCAGTTTGGTCAGTTGTGAGTATCCGCTTTCCAGAAGCAAGCACTCTAAGTTTTTCCTTCCCTTGTGTTAGATCTAAGTTGTTGAAGTAGAGTCCACAATCTGAAGGAGTCAAAAGGAGTAGCAGATTACTTAGCAGTTAGATTCAAGATTCTTTTCCTCAAAATTCTAGGATTGTTAGACTGTTTGAGAAGACTGACCTAGAAAGTAAGTGGTATTGTTGTAATTCAAGGTTTTTGAATTAGTGAAATCCTTCAAAGTGAAAGGACTGGACGTAGCCTAGTTAACGGTGAACCAGTATAAAATTCTGAGTTTTATATTTACTTTATATCCGCTGCTATAACACCCCGAGTTTAAAACACAGCGCGGGTGCATATTTTTTTTATTTAAAAATCAAGAATAAAATGATTTTCCAGATTTAATTCGAAAGGAATTAAAATAAAGATTTTCGTAAAATAGTACGCCGTGGATTAATCGATGAACGTAACAAAATAAATTCATCGTAATCTCAAATAATACTTAATTCTGGAAATTTAATAATAAACAATAAGACTTTTTCAAAAGATAACAATGTCATAGCATTCCCAAAAGACAATATCAAAGTGCGGAATAAGTAGTACAACAATTTTTTTTCCAAAATAAAAACAAAATACATTTCCAGCTCAAGTCCTATACATCAAGTCTAACTGATCATGCGCTAAAGTTACAGTAGCACGGATTTCCTCCGCATCCCAAGCAAGTCTCCTCTGAATCTACCGCTCGCCTCGACGTGACCTCCTCCTCCTCATCATCATACAGAGAGGGGTCGGTCTCCTCAGAAGTCAAATCAATGCATAGTCTCGGCCGCTTCGGCGGTGCCGGAATCTCATAACAATCATCGGAGATCCTAGACAGACTCGGAATCTCAGTTGCTACTGGCTTCGGCTCATCATTCTTCCCTTTTGCCTCGGACTCATGTACATCTCCTCCAATCACCGGGTTGGGAGTCACCACTCCTACGGTGGCCTCCGTCTCAACCCCTCTAACTGACTCCTCAGCATCATCGAAAATTCCGTGCGCCTCCAATACCAAACGGGAAGGCACAGGAAAATCTATACTCGTATGAGTGCGCTCCACGAAATCCTCTAAGCCGTCGGTCCTGCTCGTCCTCTCCAAACACCCCGTGTAAGTCGCCCTGCTTGAGATGGGGTCAAATACCCAAGCAGTGCGCGAATAGCGATCAAGGAAGTCTAACGACGTTTCCGTCGTTCGGGTACCCACGGGTGGCATGGGTTTGGGGGGCATATGAGGGCAAAGCCCAATTTCCACAATATAATGGCAAGGGTCACCGACCGAAATTAACAAATAATCACATAGCATATATTTCACAGCAACAATTATATCCATGGTATAACATATGATGATGTGGAAAATAATAATGCTCATTTGAAATTTAATGACATATATGCCTTTTCAAAAACAACAGCCAATTATTATGAAATATGTGGTAAGTACAAACAACACCTCAGCAAATCACAATCATTAAATCAGAAATTCAGATTCTGCACAGTACTCACACACATCTATTTCCAACCATTCATCATACAATCAATCATGACCCACCGGTCAATCCCTCAATGCAATATATATATGCTCATGTATACAGTTTTCTTGGAATCACCAAGGTGCAGTCCCTCAACAGACCGGCACGTTTGACATATACCAAGGTACAATCGCTCAACAGATCAGTACCTAGTGCAGTCGCTCAACAGACCAGCACTCATGCAATCGCTCAACAGATCAGCACGTGGCTGCGCATTTCAGGGTACAGACGCTCAACAGTCCAGTACCAGTGCAGTTGCTCAACAGACCAGCACCTATATACCAAAGTATAATCGCTCAACAGATCAGTACTTAGTGCAATCGCTCAACAGATCAGTACTTAGTGCAATCGCTCAACAGACCAGCACTCGTGCAATCGCTCAACAGATCAGCACGTGGTTGCGCATTACTCTGTGGCCCATCGCAGGTACCACTTGACTATGCAATGCATGAATATGCAGTGTTTCACTTCTCTGGAAACAGTATGCAAAATCAGAAAATTCATGCCTTTCCATCATATTTAAATTATCTCAGCACAATCAGGATTATCATCATCACAAACATGACTAAATAGCCAAGTATTCATTAACATTTTGAAATGTTTTCCCAAGCTTTTAAAATTCAAATATAGTGTTTAAAACTAGGATTTCTGGAATTTTTACAAATCTGTATTCGAATACAGCTTCTCTGTATTCGAATATAGAAGCCAAAAACAGTGCAGAATTACACTCTATATTCGAATACAGCCCTCTGGTATTCGAATACAGATGCAGTCTCAGTGCACACAACATCTTTCACTACATCAGTAAAATCTCTAAAACTTCATCACCACCACTTCAAAATATCACCAAAAGTTCCATTTTAATTCACCACAACATTCCCAACATTCCCCAAACACTCAGGGTTTACAAAACACTCGTAAAAACTTGGAATTTCTGAAAACTCGAATCTGTATTCGAATACAGAACCCTTGTATTCGAATACAGAAGCATGAAACTGCAATTTTAACATTCTGCATTCGAATACAGCATGCCTGTAGTCGAATACAGAAGACAAAACCTTGAAAAGTTCAACATTTTCTCCCAGATCATTAAAGGTTTTCAAAACATCATCCTCTCCTCTTCAAAACTATTTCAAAGACTCCATTTTAAATCATTTTACCCCTTCTCAAAGTTTCCCAACACTTAAAAATTCACAAGGCAGAGTTTAAAACTTGATTTTATGGAAAACACGAATCTGTATACGAATACAGATCCATTGTTTTTGAATACAGAAGCTGAAACTAGTGAAAACTGCATTTTGTATTCGAATACAGCATGCCTGTAGTCGAATACAGATGCGAACACAGTGTTAAAATCCCACTTCTGTATTCGAATACGACATGTTCGTAGTCGAATACAGATGTTGAGTCAGAAGCAAAAATCCTTCATCTGTATTCGTATACAGGGGCTCGTATTCGAATACAAGTTTGAAAACTTAAGTAAAACAAAAACTTGGCAGGTTGTATTCGAATACACACATGTTGTAGTCGGATACACCTTTGAAAACCAGTGAAATTTTTCCTGAGACTTCAACACATTTCAAACTATTTCTTTTAAAAAAACAACCAAACATCAAAACAGATTCAACACTTTTCCAGGCAATACTTTCCTCATTCAAAATCACTTTTCCTTTAAAATCTTCAATGTAAGACCCTTAATTTTAAATATTAATTTTGGAATTTTTGTCAAGGGTATTTTGGGAATTTTTGTAAAATATTTAATATATGTATGTTTTGAGTGAATATATATATATAAATATTTATTTTGGAATAGGAATTACAATTATTGGATGAAGAATAAAATTAATTTAATTTCGAGTAATTAAATTAATTGGACCATTAAGTAAGGATTAGTGGCTAATTGCAAGACAATGAAAAGCTGGAAAATCAGACAAGTGGCAAGTGAGGTGGCACCATGAGAGCCTATAAATAGGAGTGAGAAGGATGGTGAAGTCAGAACACCATTCTTTCCTCCTTACTGCCCATATTGCATGTACCAACTCCATCTCCCCTCCCATACTGTCTCTGTTCTGCCATTCCCGAATTTAAATTGAAGAGAGGGAAATTCCTTCAAACACCATTAACTGAAATTCCAACCATCAAACCAGAAAACCCACAGTAGTAAAGTTAATCCCCACCTCGTTACGAAGCCAAAGAGCCCAGTTTTGCAGCAGCAAACTCAGGGAGCAGTTCGCCGTTTTTGACGCCCAAACTTGAGCAGAAGCAGAGCACGCTACAAGGGTATGGACACCTTCCATTTTTAGCTGCATTAGGGCCATGAATGAGTGTTATTTCAGTTCTGTTTTAAGAGAAAGACTGTTTTCGAAAATGACATTTGAAATAAAATGCATTTTTGTTGATATGTGATTTATCTGAGATGGTGGTTGCTGCTGTTTTTCTAATAAAACATGCTATTTTACTTATGAGTGAAAGCTGGAAAATGTTGCATGTCATTTTAATGATGAATAAAATGCATGTCTTAAAACTGTTTTGAAAATAGTCTTAAAATGCAAAAATGCATTCTGTTTGGGGTTTGTTGTTTAGTGATGCTTGCATGATATTCTGATGTTTGAAGAAACTGAGTATTTGCATGTTTCTGATGTTTGAAGAAACTGAGTATTTGCATGTTTCTGATGTTTGAAGAAACTGAGTACTTGCATGTTTATTTTGACGAGTGAGAAAACTGAAGTGTTACATGATGTGTTGATGGTTTAAAAAGCTGGATAATTCTGATTATGTTTTTTTCTGGGTGATTCTGATGATATGAATGATTCTGATTCTGGATGTCTTGTGTGATTCTGATGATAGTGATGATTCTGATTCTGGTTGTTCTGGGTGATCTTGATGATATTGATGATTCTGATTCGGGTTGGTTGTGATGATTCTGGTAGTGTTGATGATTTAAAGGAACAAGGGATTTTAAATGAGGAAAGGGTTTTGAAAAAGTGCAGAATCTGTTTAATGTTTGGTTGTCATCTTTAAAAGAAATAGTTTGAAAAGTGTAGATGTTTCAGGAAGTATTTCACTGGTTTTTCGAAGGTGTATCCGAATACAACAAGTGTGTATTCGAGTTGTATTCGAATACAACCTGTCAAGTTCTGTTTTAACTAAAGTTCTCAAACTTGTATTCAACTACGAGCCCCTGTAGTCGAATACAGAGGTAGGATTTTGCTTCTGACTAAGCAACTATATTCGACTACGACCATGTCTTATTCGAATACAGAGGAGAATTTTTTTACATTGTGTTCGCATCTGTAGTCGACTACAGGCTTGCTGTATTCGACTACAGATTCGAGTTTTTTCAAAAACTCAGTTTTTAGCTTCTGTATTCGAATACAAGGAAGCTGTATTCGAATACAGATTCGTGTTTTCCAGAAAAACAAGTTTTAATCACTGTCATGTGAGTTTTTAAGTGTTGAGAAACTCTGAGAAGGTTTAAATGATTTGAAAAGAAGTCTGTGAAATGGTTTTAAAGAGGAGACAAAATGTTTGAAAACCTTTAAGTGACATGGGAGAAAAGGCTGAATTTTTCAAAGGTTGAACTCCTGTATTCGACTACAGTCATGCTGTATTCGAATACAGAATGTTAAATTTCAGTTCCTGCTTCTGTATTTGAATACAGATTCGAGTTTTCAAAAAATTTCAAGTTTTAAGAGTGTTTTGAAAACCCTGAGTATTTGGGGGGGTACTGGGAATGTTGTAGTGGATTTAAATGGAACTTTTGGATGACATGTTGAAGTGACGGTGATGGAGTTTTTAGATTTGACTGATATAGTGAAAGATGTGGTTTTGCACACAAAGACTGCCTCTGTATTCGAATACCAGAGGGCTGTATTCGAATACAGAGTGTGAATCTGCACTATTTTTGGCTTCTGTATTCGAATACAGAGGAGCTGTATTCGAATACAGATTCGTAAATCCCAGAAAAATCCCAGTTTTAAACACTGTGTCTGAATTTTTGAGAGGTTGGGAAAACATTTCAAAGTGTGAATGATTAATGGACTGTTTAATTCATGATTGTGATGTTGTTATTTATGACTGTGCTGAAATATTTAAACGTGATGAAGAGCATGAATTTTCTGATTTTGCATTCTGTTTCTAGAGAAGTGAAACATTGCATATTCATGCATTGCATAGTCAAGTGGTACCCGCGATGGGCCACAGAGTAATGCGCAACCACGTGCTGATCTGTTGAGCGATTGCACGAGTGTTGGACTGTTGAGCGTCTGCACTAGGTACTGATCTGTTGAGCGATTGTACTTTGGTATATAAGTGTTGGACTGTTGAGCATCTGCACTGGTACTGGACTGTTGAGCGTCTGTACCCTGAAATGCGCAACCCCGTGCTGATCTGTTGAGTGATTGCACGATGTGTTGGACTGTTGAGCGTCTGCACTGGTGCTGATCTGTTGAGCGATTGCACCCTGGTCATGAGGGCCGTTGAGATGTGCTGGTCTGTCGAGCGACTGCACCTTGGTGATTCCAAGAAAATTATGCATGAGCATATATGCATTACATTGAGGGATTTGACCGGTGTGTCACGATTGTTTATATGATGAATGTTGGAAATTAATGTGTGTGAGTGCTGTCCAGAAATCTGAAATTCTGAATTAATGATTATGTTTTGTTGACGTGTGTTTGTACTCACCGCATACTTCATAATCATTGACTGCTGTTTTGAAAAGGCATGAAAGTCATAAATTTTCAAAATGAGCATTATTATTTTCCTCATCATCATACGTTATACCATGATTATAATCGTTGCTGTGCAATACATGCTATGTGAATATTTGTTATTTTCGGGTGGTGACCCCTTGCTATTATATTGTGGACTTTGGGCTTTGCCCTCAGATGCCTCCCAAGCCCACGCTGCTCGAGGGTACCCGAACGACGGAAACGTTGTTGAATTTCCTTGATCGCTACTCGCGCACTGCTTGGGCTTTTGACCCCCTCTCCAGCAGAGCGACTTATACGGGGTGGCTGGAGCGGACAAGTAGGACCGACGACGTGGAAGACTTCGTAGAGCGCACGCATGCGAGCATAGATTTTTCTGTGCCTTCCCGCCTAGTGTTAGAGGCGCACGGAGTTTTTGACGATGCTGAGGAGCCTACTGAAGGGGTTGAGGCGGAGGCCACTGTAGGAGTGGTGACTCCCAACCCTGTGATTGGAAGAGAGATACATGAGTCTGATGCGGTAGAGAAGCGTGAAGAGCTGAGACCAGTAGCGACTGAGATTCCGGGTCCATCTAGGATTTCCGATGATTGCTACGAGATTCCGGCACCGCCAAAGCGGTCACGAGTGTGTATTGACTTGACTTCGGAGGAGACCGACCCTTCTCTGTATGACGAGGAGGAGGAGGTTACGTTAAAGCGAGCTGCAGAGTCAGAGGAGACTTGCGTGGGATGCGGAGGCAATCCGTGCTACTGCAGCTTCAACGCATGATCAGTTAGACTTAATGTATTAGGTTTTGGGTTGAAATTGTAATTTGTCTTATTTTGGAAATACTGTACTATTTTCCACTGAACCATGTACTCTGATATTTTTTGTTGATGTATTATGACAATGATATTTTGGGATGTATTAATGTTTAAAAACTAATTTCCAAGATAAGTACTTAGTGATAACCCTGATGAAGTATTTGATTTATGTTCATCGATTAATCTATATCGTACTATTTTACGAAGAACTTTATTTTAATTCCTTTGAAATAATTTTGGGAAAACTCATTTTAATTATTAAATAAAAAAAAATGCACCCCGCTGTGCTTTAAACTCGGGGTGTTACAATTGTGGTATCAGAGCATTTGGTTAACTTTTGGGTTTGAGCTCTGATTATAGTGTTTATTTTGAGTCATTAGCTTATCATGCATAAGAAGCAAGTAGTTAAAGTTTCAAGTCTTGTGTGACTTGTGGTGTGACTGAAGTAATGATGGTTTTGTAGGAAACAATGCCTCCAAGAAGAGACGACACCGCAAGGACGAATGTCAGCCAGGAAGATAGGATGGCTGAAGCAATGAAGAATATGGCTGCGTCTTTTGCTGCACAGACGGCTGCCAAGACTCAACGCGACTTAGAGAAGAGAGAACGAGAGATTCGCGCTGCTGAGTCTAGAGGGCTTGAGGATTTTCGCCGTCATAACCCTCCCAAGTTCACAGGTGATGAGGGTCCAGAAAGGGCAGATCAGTGGATCCAAGAGATGGAAAAGATATTCGAGATGATTAACTGCCGGGCAGTAATGCGAGTCAACTATGCCACGTACCTGCTGGTAGGGGACGCAGAGTACTGGTGGAGGAGTACGAGATCACTGATGGCGTCAGCTCAAAAGGAAGTGACCTGGGAGTCATTCAAAAAGAAGTTTCTAGACAAGTACTTCCCAATGAGTACGAGGACCAAGTTGGGGGATGACTTTCTGAAATTGTACCAGGGGAGTATGACAGTGGGAGAATACGCCGCTAAATTTGAGTCGCTATCCAGACACTTCAGATTCTTCCGAGAAGAAGTTGATGAACAGTTCATGTGTCATCGCTTCCAGAATGGATTGAGGTATGAGATCCAAGAATCGGTCCTACCCTTGGGAATACAACGTTTCCAAGTGCTAGTGGAAAAGTGTAGAGAGGTGGAAGAGATGAAGAATAAGAGGACCAACAGAGGTGGTCACTTTAACTCAGGAGGGCCTAGTCGGATGAATAACCAGAACAACAAAGGGAAGCAAGTGGCCAAGCCGTATAACCGCCCACAGAACAACAGGAGGGGCCAGAATCGGCCGGGGAATCAGACTTTTGGAAGGCAATTGGGGCAAGGAGTTCGGTGTTATCGATGTGGGAAGGAAGGACATATCGCAACCGCTTGTACTGCAAGGGATTTGATGTGCTTCAACTGCCACAAGCCAGGACACGTGGTGAGGGATTGTCGGGTTCCGAAGGTGGAGCCAACCGTGAACGCGACTAGGGCTACCCGTCCTACTGCTAGAGGCCGCGTCTATCACATGGGTGCTGAAGCTGGAGGTCAAGCTCAAAATTTAATCCAGCAAGACTGTGAGATTGCAGGTAACACCCTAACTGCACTTTTTGATTCGGGGGCAACCCACTCTTTCATTGCTATGGGTTGTGTGCATCGTTTGAAGTTGTCTGTATCTGCCTTGCCTTTTGATTTGGTTGTTACTACGCCTGCTAAGACTTTGACTGTAGACTCTGCATGTTTACACTGTACGGTAACAATTCAGAATAGGGACTTCTTGGTTAATCTAATCTGTCTACCCCTACAATCCCTCGAGATCATTCTCGGCATGGATTGGATGTCCTATAACTACGTAGTTTTGGATTGCGCTCGAAAACTGGTTTTTTTCCTCGAACCTGGAGTCGCTCGATATTTGACTGCTAACCAACTTGGAGTATCGCTGAGAGAAGGAACTCAGGAGTTCTTATCATTGGCTAACATGGAGACCAAGATGGATGTAAATATAGAAGATGTGATGTTAGTCAAGGAATACCCGGACGTATTTCCATCTGAGATTCCAGGATTACCCCCGGTGAGAGAGGTGGAGTTTTTCATTGATTTGCACCCAGGAACTGGACCTATTTCAATTGCGCCGTACCGGATGTCGCCATTGGAATTAAGCGAGCTTAACAGTTAGATTGAAGGCTTGTTGGAGAAAGGATTTATCAGACCAAGTGTGTCGTCGTGGGGAGCACCGGTATTGTTGGTTAAGAAGAAGGATGGAAGCTCGCACTTATGTGTGGATTATCGACAGCTTAACAAGGTGACTATCAAAAATCGTTATCCTCTACCATGCATCGATGATTTGATGGATCAATTGAAGGGCGCAGCGGTGTTTTCAAAGATTGATTTGAAATCGGGATATCACCAAATTCGAGTAAGAGAGGGAGATATTCAAAGGACTGCTTTCAGAACTCGTTACGGACACTATGAATATCTCGTGATGCCTTTTGGGGTTACGAATGCACCGGCAATATTTATGGATTATATGAATAGGATATTCAGCCCGTTTTTGGATAAGTTTGTGGTGGTATTCATCGACGATATTTTGATTTATTCAAAGGATGAAGAAGAACACGAAGAACACCTACGCCAAGTTCTTGACGTCTTACGCGAGAAGCAGTTGTATGCCAATTTGTCGAAGTGCGAATTTTGGCTAGACAAAGTGAATTTCTTGGGACACGTAATAACCAAAGAAGGAATCGTTGTGGATCCAGCAAAGATTGAGACAATTCTTGCATGGAAACAGCCTCAGACTGTCACAGACATAAGAAGTTTTGTCGGATTAGGAAGGTACTACAGAAGGTTCATTGAAGGATTCGCTAAGATTGTAGCTCCTCTGACACAACTAACCAGAAAGAATCAGCCGTTTGCATGGACGGAGAAGTGTGAAGAGAGTTTTCAGTTGCTAAAGGAGAAATTGACAACCTCACCAGTGTTAGTTCTGCCATAGCCAGAGGAATCATATGAAGTTTATCGTGATGCATCTCACCAAGGTCTGGGATGTGTTTTGATGCAGCACAAGAAAGCTGTAGCTTATGCCTCAAGGCGGTTGAAGACTCACGAACGGAACTACCCTACCCATGATTTAGAGCTTGCTGCTGTAGTGTTTGCGTTAAAAGTCTGGAGACACTACTTATATGGATGCACATTCAAAGGATGAAGAAGAACACGAAGAACACCTACGCCAAGTTCTTGACGTCTTACGCGAGAAGCAGCTGTATGCCAATTTGTCGAAGTGCGAATTTTGGCTAGACAAAGTGAATTTCTTGGGACACGTAATAACCAAAGAAGGAATCGTTGTGGATCCAGCAAAGATTGAGACAATTCTTGCATGGAAACAGCCTCAGACTGTCACAGACATAAGAAGTTTTGTCGGATTAGCAAGGTACTACAAAAGGTTCATTGAAGGATTCTCTAAGATTGTAGCTCCTCTGACACAACTAACCAGAAAGAATCAGCCGTTTGCATGGACGGAGAAGTGTGAAGAGAGTTTTCAGTTGCTAAAGGAGAAATTGACAACCTCACCAGTGTTAGTTCTGCCACAGCCAGAGGAATCATATGAAGTTTATCGTGATGCATCTCACCAAGGTCTGAGATGTGTTTTGATGCAGCACAAGAAAGCTGTAGCTTATGCCTCAAGGCGGTTGAAGACTCACGAACGGAACTACCCTACCCATGATTTAGAGCTTGCTGCTGTAGTGTTTGCGTTAAAAGTCTGGAGACACTACTTATATGGATGCACATTCAAAGTGTTTAGTGATCATAAAAGCTTGAAGTATCTGTTCGACCAGAAGGAATTGAACATGCGTCAGAGAAGATGGATGGAGACTCTCAAGGATTTTGACTTCTCATTGCAGTACCACCCTGGAAAGGCCAATGTGGTGGCTGATGCATTAAGTCAGAAAAGTGTGTCATTATCTTCAATGATAATGGCCAGACAACAAGAGTTGTGGGAAGCATTTAGAGACCTACACTTGGACGTGAAGTTTGCACCAGGAGTGTTAAAGTGTGGGATGATAACAATTTCGAGTGGATTACTTGAGGAGATTGCAAACCTGCAAGATGATGCATTGATCCAAGAAAAGAGGAATTCGATAGCGCAAGGGCAGACAACTGAGTTCAGCGTCGGAACAAATAATATTCTGAGGTGTAATGGAATAATTTGTGTACCGGAAGTTGCAGAGATGAGAAGAATGATTTTGGAAGAAGCTCATAAGAGTAAGTTGAGCATTCATCCTGGAGCAACCAAGATGTACCAGGACTTAAGGCAGAATTTCTGGTGGCCAGGAATGAAAAGGGATATGGCAGAATATGTATCCGCTTGTTTGACTTGCTAGAAAGCGAAAGTGGAACATCAACGACCTGCTGGAATGCTGCAACCTTTGGACATACCGGAATGGAAGTGGGACAGCATTTCCATGGATTTCATAACAGGACTGCCCAAGACAAGGAAAAAGAATGATTCAATTTGGGTAATAGTGGACCGTTTGACAAAGTCCGCACATTTCTTACCGGTAAGGACCACTTATAAGGTAGATAAGCTGACGGAAATCTACATCGCTGAGATAGTGAGGTTACACGGCGTTCCATCAAGTATAGTATCTGACCGCGACCCAAAATTCACGTCTCATTTCTGGGGAGCACTGCATGAAGCTTTGGGCACAAAACTGAAATTGAGTTCAGCCTACCATCCACAAACAGACGGACAAACAGAGAGGACGAATCAGTCCTTGGAGGATCTCTTAAGAGCATGCGTGTTGGATGACAGAGGGAGTTGGGATGACGTTCTGCCATTGATTGAGTTCACCTACAACAACAGTTTCCACGCTAGCATTGAAATGGCGCCCTATGAAGCATTATACGGACGCAAGTGTCAAACGCCCTTATGCTGGTATAAGGACGGAGAAAGTATGATTGTCGGACCAGAGATGGTGGAACAGACCACAGAGAAAATCAAGAGAATACAAGAGAAAATGAAGGCTTCACAAGATCGTCAGAAGAGTTATGCGGACAAACGCCGCAGACCCTTGGAATTCGAGCAGGGCGATCATGTATTTTTGAGGGTTACGCCTACAACTGGTGTTGGCAGAGCTATTAAGTCAAGGAAGTTGACTCCTAAATTTACTGGGCCATACCAGATTACTGCGCGTATTGGACCATTGGCCTATCGGATTGCGTTACCTCCAATACTGTCCAATATTCACGACGTATTTCATGTGTCACAGCTAAGAAAGTACATTGCCGACCCGACACATGTAATCGAGCCTGATACAATTCAGCTAAGGGACAACCTGTCGTTTGAGGTATTTCCGGTGAGGATCGAAGACAGGAAGATTAAGCAGTTGACAAACAAGGAAGTCCCACTAGTCAAGGTGATTTGGAATCCGACTACTGGAGACGCAACCTGGGAATTGGAAAGTAAAATGAAGGAACAATACCCTCAATTATTTATGGACATGTAGTTTCGAGGACGAAACTAATTTAAGGGGGGTAGTATTGTAAGACCCTTAATTTTAAATATTAATTTTGGAATTTTTGTCAAGGGTATTTTGGGAATTTTTGTAAAATATTTAATATATGTATGTTTTGAGTGAATATATATATATATATAAATATTTATTTTGGAAGAGGAATTACAATTATTGGATGAAGAATTAAATTAATTTAATTTCGAGTAATTAAATTAATTGGACCATTAAGTAAGGATTAGTGGCTAATTGCAAGACAATTAAAAGCTGGAAAATCAGACAAGTGGCAAGTGAGGTGGCACCATGAGAGCCTATAAATAGGAGTGAGAAGGATGGTGAAGTCAGAACACCATTCCTTCCTCCTTACTGCCCATATTGCATGTACCAACTCCATCTCCCCTCCCATTCTGTCTGTGTTATTCCATTCCCGAATTCAAATTGAAGAGAGGGAAATTCCTTCAAACACCATTAACTGAAATTCGAACCATCAAACCAGAAAACCCACAGTAGTAAAGTTAATCTCCACCTCGTTACGAAGCCAAAGAGCCCAGTTTTGCAGCAGCAAACTCAGGGAGCAGTTCGCCGTTTTTGACGCCCAGACTTGAGCAGAAGCAGAGCAGGCTACAAGGGTAAGGGCACCTTCCATTTTTAGCTGCATTAAGGTCATGAATGAGTGTTATTTTAGTTCTGTTTTAAGAGAAAGATTGTTTTCGAAAATGACATTTGAAATAAAATGCATTTTTGTTGATATGTGATTTATCTGAGATGGTGGTTGCTGCTGTTTTTCTAATAAAACATGCTATTTTACTTATGAGTGAAAGCTGGAAAATGTTGCATGTCATTTTAATGATGAATAAAATGCATGTCTTAAAACTGTTTTGAAAATAGTCTTAAAATGCAAAAATGCATTCTGTTTGGGGTTTGTTGTTTAGTGATGCTTGCATGATATTCTGATGTTTGAAGAAACTGAGTATTTGCATGTTTCTGATGTTTGAAGAAACTGAGTATTTGCATGTTTCTGATGTTTGAAGAAACTGAGTACTTGCATGTTTATTTTGACGAGTGAGAAAACTGAAGTGTTACATGATGTGTTGATGGTTTAAAAAGCTGGATAATTCTGATTATGTTTTGTTCTGGGTGATTCTGATTCTGGATGTCTTGTGTGATTCTGATGATAGTGATGATTCTGATTCTGGTTGTTCTGGGTGATCTTGATGATATTGATGATTCTGATTCGGGTTGTTTGTGATGATTCTGGTAGTGTTGATGATTTAAAGGAAAAAGGGATTTTAAATGAGGAAAGGGTTTTGAAAAAGTGCAGAATCTGTTTAATGTTTGGTTGTCATCTTTAAAAGAAATAGTTTGAAAAGTATAGATGTTTCAGGAAGTATTTCACTGGTTTTTCGAAGGTGTATTCGAATACAACAAGTGTGTAATCGAGTTGTATTCGAATACAACCTGTCAAGTTCTGTTTTAACTAAAGTTCTCAAACTTGTATTCGACTACGAGCCCCTTGAAAAGAAGTCTGTGAAATGGTTTTAAAGAGGAGAGAAAAATGTTTGAAAACCTTTAAGTGACATGGGAGAAAAGGCTGAATTTTTCAAAGGTTGAACTCCTGTATTCGACTACAGTCATGCCGTATTCGAATACAGAATGTTAAATTTCAGTTCCTGCTTCTGTATTCGAATACAGGGGGTCTGTATTCGAATATAGATTCGAGTTTTCAGAAAATTTCAAGTTTTAAAAGTGTTTTGAAAACCCTGAGTATTTGGGGGGGTACTGGGAATGTTGTAGTGGATTTAAATGGAACTTTTGGATGACATGTTGAAGTGGTGATGATGGAGTTTTTAGATTTTACTGATATAGTGAAAGATGTGGTTTTGCACACAAAGACTGCCTCTGTATTCGAATACCAGAGGGTTGTATTCGAATACAGAGTGTGAATCTGCACTGTTTTTGGCTTCTGTATTCGAATACAGAGGAGCTGTATTCGAATGCAGATTCGTAAATCCCAGAAAAATCCCAATTTTAAACATTGTGTCTGAATTTTTGAGAGGTTGGGAAAACATTTCAAAGTGTGAATGATTAATGGACTGTTTAATTCATGATTGTGATGTTGTTATTTATGACTGTGCTGAAATATTTAAACATGATGAAGAGTATGAATTTTCTGATTTTGCATTCTGTTTCTAGAGAAGTGAAACATTGCATAATCATGCATTGCATAGTCAAGTGGTACCCGCGATGGGCCACAGAGTAATGCGCAACCACGTGCTGATCTGTTGAGCGATTGCACGAGTGCTGGACTGTTGAGCGTCTGCACTAGGTACTGATTTGTTGAGCGATTGTACTTTGGTATATAAGTGTTGGACTGTTGAGCGTCTGCACTGGTACTGGACTGTTGAGCGTCTGTACCCTGAAATGCGCAACCCCGTGCTGATCTGTTGAGTGATTGCACGATGTGTTGGACTGTTGAGCGTCTGCACTGGTGCTGATCTGTTGAGCGATTGCACCCTGGTCATGAGGGTCGTTGAGATGTGCTGGTCTGTCGAGCGACTGCACCTTGGTGATTCCAAGAAAATTATGCATGAGCATATATGCATTACATTGAGGGATTTGACCGGTGTGTCACGATTGTTTATATGATGAATGTTGGAAATTAATGTGTGTGAGTGCTGTCCAGAAATCTGAAATTCTGAATTAATGATTGTGTTTTGTTGACGTGTGTTTGTACTCACCGCATACTTCATAATCATTGACTGCTGTTTTGAAAAGGCATGAAAGTCATAAATTTTCAAAATGAGCATTATTATTTTCCTCATCATCATACGTTATACCATGATTATAATCGTTGCTGTGCAATACATGCTATGTGAATATTTGTTATTTTCGGTTGGTGACCCCTTGCTATTATATTGTGGACTTTGGGCTTTGCCCTCAGATGCCTCCCAAGCCCACACCGCCCAAGGGTACCCGAACGACGGAAACGTCGTTGAATTTCCTTGATCGCTACTCGCGCAATTCTTGGGATTTTGACCCCCTCTCAAGCAGAGCGACTTATACGGGGTGGCTGGAGCGGACAAGTAGGACCGACGGCGTGGAAGACTTCGTAGAGCGCACGCATGCAAGCATAGATTTTCCCGTGCCTTCCCGCCTGGTGTTAGAGGCGCACAGAGTTTTTGACGATGCTGAGGAGCCTACTGAAAGGGTTGAGGCGGAGGCCACTGTAGGAGTGGTGACTCCCAACCCTGTGATTGGAAGAGAGATACATGAGTCTGATGTGGTAGAGAAGCGTGAAGAGCTGAGACCAGTAGCGACTGAGATTTCGGGTCCATCTAGGATTTCCGATGATTGCTACGAAATTACGGCACCGCCAAAGCGGCCAGGAGTGTGTATTGACTTGACTTCGGAGGAAACCGACCCTTCTCTGTATGACGAGGAGGAGGAGGAGGTTACGTCGAGTCAGAGGAGACTTGCGTGGGATGCGGAGGGAATCCGTGCTACTGCAGCTTCAGCGCATGATCAGTTAGACTTAATGTATTAGGTTTTGGGTTGAAATTGTAATTTGTCTTATTTTGGAAATACTGTACTATTTTCCGCTGAACCATGTACTCTGATATTTTCTATTGATGTATTATGACAATGATATTTTGGGATGTATTAATGTTTAAAAACTAATTTCCAAGATAAGTACTTAGTGATAATCCTGATGAAGTATTTGATTTACATTCATCGATTAATCTATATCGTACTATTTTACGAAGAACTTTATTTTAATTCCTTTGAAATAATTTTGGGAAAACTCATTTTAATTATTAAATAAAAAAAAATGCACCCGCGCTGTGTTTTAAACTCGGGGTGTTACACTCAACATCACCAGAATCACTCAAAACAGAAACAGAATCAGAATCATCAGATTCATCCAGATTTTCAAACCATCAGAACATCATGCAAGCATTTCAGCTCTCACAACACATCAGAATAACATGCAAGCATTTCAGCTTTCACAACACATCAGAATAACATGCAAGCATCACAGAGCAGCAAAACACCAACATAATGCATTTTTGCATTTCAAAACCATTTTCAAAACAGTTTTATGAACATGCATTTTAATCATGTTTAAAATAACATACAAGAAATTTTCCACTTTCCCACATAAACAACACAACTTTAGTGCATTCAGCCCAAACAGCAATCATCACAGAGTTTTTAAAACATCAAAAAATGCATTTTTCATTTCTTCCAAGCAACAATCAAACCAGTTTCTTTTTGTTCAAAACAGAAATGAAAACACCAGTAATGCCATGATAGTTATGCACTTACAGTCCTAATGCAACTAGAAAGTGGAAGATGCCCTTACGCTTGTTGCGTGTTCTGCTACTTCTCTCGTTTCTGTTGTCGTTCCCGTTTTCGCGCCAAAAACCGGTGAAACTACAGCTTGCGTTTGCTGCTACGAAACTGGGTTCTTTAGCTCCGTAATGGTATGGGGAATAACTTTTGCACTGGGGTTTTGGTGTTTCGGTGCTTGGATGTTCAAGTAATGGCACTTTGAGGAGTTCCCTCTTTTTTTTTTCTTTGTAATCGTGAACTGAAAATGGAGGAAGGCAGAAACAGCAAACAGAATGGGAGGGAAAAGGGTACTGTTACATGCAGCACTGTTACATGCAGTATGGGCAGTGAGGAAGGAGGGATGGTGTTCTGATTTCACCATCCTTCTCACTCCTATTTATAGGCTTTTGTGGTGCCACCTCACCCAAAAATAATGTTAAAATAATGCTGGATCCTTCAGCACTTAATTGTTTTGCAATTAGCCACTAATCCTCAATTAATTGCCCGATTAATTTAATTACTCGTAATTAAATTAATTTAATCTTCATCCAATAATTTTAATTCCTCCTCCAAAATAAATATTTATATATATATATATATATTTACTCAAAACATACATATATTAAATATTTTACAAATATCTCCAAATACACTTAAAATTAATTCCATAATTTTAATTAAAAATTAAGGGTCTTACAGCTGCTAACTCTGTTTTATTCATACATCAGGTTTTGTTATAAAACTGCAAAAACAGAAAAAGTAATCAAGTTAGTCAAACACAATTCAACCCCCCTTCTCGTGTTTGCACCTTCACAAATGTGCAAGAGCAATATTTTCTAAGTGTTTTCGAGAGAGAAATTCATTGCAACAATCAGCTTCCTAGAAGCAACAAAAGTGTGCAAGAATAAGTGCAACAATCAGCTTTTCAGAAGCAACTTTGCAAAGTTCCAAACCTGTGTTATATAACCCGATAGTGGTGTAGATTCCTTCTTCAATCTGGGGTTGTCAGATTGGGAGGAGAAGACTTGACATGTAGAGTCAAGGTGTTGTTATTATTTCTCAAAAGTTTGGGGTTGTCAGACTGTTTGAGAAGACTTGACTTGTAGAGTCAAGGTGTGGTTATTCCTCAAAAGTCTGGGGTTGTTAGGCTGTTTGAGAAGACTTGGCTGGTAGAGTCAATGTGTTGTTGTTCCTCAAAAGTCTGGAGTTGTCAGGCTGTTTGGGAAGACTGGCTTGAAGAGTCAGTGGTGTTGTAATTCAAAGGAGTTTGAATTAGTGAAAAGGCGTTCTGTAGGAAGGGACTGGACGTAGCCTAGTTAATAGTGAACTAGTATAAATTGTTGTGTTATTATGTTATTATTATCCACTGCTGAGTCTGATTAAGTTATCCATCAAATAACTCACATCAACATTCAACAAAACAGCAAAAGAATTCAAGTTTGACAAACACAATCCAATTCTCCTTCTCGTGTTTGCACCTTCAGAACAGACACAAGTTTTATATATATATATATATATATATATATATATATATATATATATATATATATATATTATGTGGCAGTAATAATTAATGCTTAAATTTACATACAATTTGAACTTAAGATTAGATGTTTAATCTAACAATGTGAATTAATTATGGTGGAATTTACTATCTCTTTTAAGATCAATTTTTTAAAAAATAGAAATAGAGTAAATATTCTTTAAAAGTAATTTAAAAGATTTTAAATATTTAAAGGATTATTTGATTGTGTTGGGTGAACTCACTTTCCAAGTGAAACGTATCAATTTTACGATTACTATTATTATTAAAGACAAAAAAAAAAAAGAAAAAGAACAATTTTGGGCTAGGTTCGTATAAAGAAGAAAAAAAAAGGATTTTGAAATCCCTAAGTAAGAAAAAGCAAAGAAAACAGGGTCGTGCAGAAAAAATGGAAGAAAGGTGTGGTGGCATTAACAAGAAGAGGAGAAAAAGAAAATTGGTTTCCAATTGTAATAGGTGTGTATCAAACTTGCATCATTTCATCTACAATTTTAGTATGTTATTTCTACCACTGAATTTGTTCTTCTAATATACAATTGTTGTTATTTCTATTGATCAATTTGTTCACTCAGTGAAAAAATGGATTGAAAGCTGATGAAGTGTTTTTCTTAAAACCAGAAAATTATGGCAACTGTAGTTTTTGAATCAATGAACAGAAAAATTGCTAGATGAACACACACAAATTGTTAACCCAGTTCAGAGTTATACTCTTACATCCGGGGGACTGAACCCAACTTGAAATGATCACTAATATGAGATAAAATGATTACAAGTTTCCTTTAATTCTTGTCTTTCCTGCTTTGCACAATTATGTTTTTTTCTTCTTCTCTCCATACATCATAACTAACTGAGCATTATATATACAAGTCAGTTACACTAGGGAGAAATCAGAAAACAGTTACAACCAACTTAAAACTAACTGAAATTCCAGCTAGAAATCAGATTGCTTGTTTCGCACGCAACCAACATTAGTTTAGCTCCAAAGCCTTCAATTTTGAGTATCACTTATTATCAACAATGTTAATAGTTTTACCTTCTTTGATAGTTACTTTGGAATACCCACTTTAGTAGAAGATTGTTGTTATTTGTTTGGTTTCCATCTTTTGGTGATGCCTATTGTTGATTGATTTTCTCTAGTGTTACTAGGAAGACTTTGGTGTACTCATTAATTATTATAGTGGAGAATTTTACTATACTAGGTCCCATGGTTTTTATTCTCTCATTTCGAGGGAAGTTTTCACGTTAATAACTGTGTTTGTCTCATATTTAATTTTCTGCCAATTGTTGTTGCTACGTGAAATTGTATTTTCTGTTTGGCAATTTATATGTATAGGTAGGGAAAATATCATACATTATTGAGATAGTTATCTCTAGTTTTTCCCAACAAAATGGTATCATAACTCAGTTGGTTGATTTGTGCATTTAAATAAAGAGAAAATAAAGGTTTGAATATGACTAAACTCAATTCTTCTAATTACACACTTTGGAATACTCTCATGAAAGACTTGTTACATAGTAATGAGTAAAGATTTGTATGATCCTATTGGGGTGAAGCAATGAAAACTGCAGTGGATTTGATCAATCTTTCTCTGTCTATTCTACTTGATAGTGATGTCCCAAATAAAGTATGAACAGGGAAAGATGTATCATATCGTCATTTAAGAGTATTTGGCTGCATATGAGCTCTCTAAAGTCTACATATTTTGTGAGCTTTTTTACATTAGAGATTTTCTTTTAATGGACCTTTTTATTATAAGGTTTTTTAGCCCCCTCCAATATATGGGTTGAGGCCAATATAGAGGAGATTTGACAAATTAACAGCTCTAATCAAAATAAATGGAAAAACCAATTCAGAACAAGAAATATAAATAGATTTAAATCCCAAGTGAATAAATTATAAAGTAAAAAAATAAAAAATTATTATGCTAATAAATTCATGATTATTTTAGATATATCTATAATATCTACCTTTAATTTATTATTGATTAGTCCAGGTGAATCTAAATAGACAAAGGGCAGTAAAGCATAGCAAAGAGCCAAACAACGCAACCTCCATTTTCGTCGAAAATCCCATTAGTTGCTTCATCAAAACATAATATTAAAAAATACAAATATTTTCCTTTTCTTTTAAAATCGTGAATATCCATCGAGGACTTCGTATTAATAAAAAACTCATTCTCTCAACGACTCCGATCTTGTTCATCAAGAAATAGAAAACACGCCAATTGCGAAATCACGCAATAGTAGTAATAAATTAAAGCCATAGTCTTATTATTACATTAAATCATGTTCATAGATTAGAGTCTCATTTTATTTTATTATTATTATTATTATTATTATTATAAGAAAAAACGATGCTTCCGCTTTTGAAGCTTGGAACACTCGCCTTGAAAACCCTCAGTAAACCAGTTGCCAGTAGACTCAAACAACAAGCTGCTCTTCATCCCAGGTTTCGTCAACTCATCGTTAATATGGCTCAGGTTTGTATTTATCTATCATTTTCATTCATCATTTATAAGGGTTTATAACATATGCACTTTAATTTCTATTATTATTTTAATGCTAACTTTGCTTATACATTTTAATTAATCAAAAAACAAAATTGATGTTATGAATTAAATAAAATGTACCTTTCAAAGGGGGAGAAAAAATGAAGCTGAAAATTCCTTGGTAGATGTAAATTATTGCAATGAGGATGCTAACTGTGTCTGATTCTGATATATTCATTAGTTTGAAAGTTTTTCGGCACACTATAATAAAGTCTCATATTTATGTGGGAATTTTTGCTGTAGTGGAACAGAAAGATTTATGAAACGTGTAGTAAGTAATTTTTTTCGCTGAAGTGCTTGGAGCTTTTTGTTTTGTGATAACAAAATGATTTTAGTGTGAAATGGAATCTATAACTGTGTTAATGATGGGGGGTGAGAATAGGAGAATTAAAAGAGATTATGGATGAAAGAAATGATAAGTTAAGTGAGGCCAAGTAGTTAAGAGTAGTTATAGAATTAGTTAGGCAGTTAAAGTTGTTGAGGGCAAGGGATTAGCTTAAATTGTAGGTGAGTTGTAGAAGAAGAGGAAGGGATTTGCTAGTTGTAGGAAACTGAGGAATGATGATGCTGTTGTGAAAGGGGAAAAGGGAAAATCTTTGAAAGGAAATTCTCTCCAGGTCACTGCCATTGGAATTTGATCTTTCTTGCCCTTGATTTGGAATCATCTAAGAAGGATTTAGAATTGTTGTCTTATTGTGTATTGGTTTTCTCTTTATTTGGCCACAAATTTGACATTTTGTGGGTGTGTTGTTCATTGTCTTCATCCACTTGTCCTGTAATGGCTAAATTCTCTTTGTGCCGTCCATTTTCTTCCTAATCTCTTCCATATTAGAATCTAGAGAACTTAATTACACATGTCACAAAAAAATTCACCAAATTCTCCAAAGCTTCTAGTATCAGTCCATATAGTCCCTGATAAGAGATCTAACAAGTAGCAAGTCAAACCAAACTTCATCGAATTTGATTGGCATTAAAATATTGATCACAAAGAAAAATTAACTTTTGGTTCAACTATGCATCTTAGTCCCTTGCTTGCAGTTAAACTTAACGATGTTTACTTCTGGCTTTTATTCTTCTCTGTTCACTATGACAAGTCCTGTTTTAAATGAGGCAGTTTGTGATCTGCTTTTTGATTTAGCTATAACTGTTTTAGAGATCAACCATTTTAAGTACTGGCTGTAGGCAGTTTGTACGCTGACCTTGGATGTAAAGTTTTTTTAATAACTACCTTGGATGTAAAGTTATGAGAAACTATAACATTATTTTTCTTACATTATAAATTTTGAAACAGGCTAATCATCAAATCACAACAAAAATGCAAAGACGTATATATGGCCATGCAACGGATGTTGAGATTCGCCCTTTGAATGAGGAAAAAGCTGTTCAATCTGCTGTAGACCTTATTGGAGAACTCTTCGTCTTCTCGGTAATATGGACTAAAAATGTGGAATTGGCGAAAGCTATTTTATTTATTTTTCATTATTATTGAAGACATGGATTTAATTTATGTGGCCAATTATAACCATTCACTTGAAACAAGTTAACTTTGTTGGTCTGCCACATGCTGCTTGGTGATATAGCATTTTGCTAAGAAAAGTAATAATTAAAAGTTATTCTGTACAATTGGACATGATTAACAAATCTGTGTTCTAGACTCTAGTTAATTCCATAGATCAAGCATGGTATGTGCAAAATTTGAATTTCTCACGGTTGCGTTTTGAGGTAAAATTACATTGAATGAAAAAGCTTTGCTGTTCTACCTGTTTGTTCTTTTGATTTCTGAGGTATAAACCTTGTTGGTAGTTACTGAAATTATGAAACTTGGCATTGAACTCGGTACTTGATGTGAGTTTTTATTTCTGACGAGTGAGTTGGTAAGATGTATCATGTATGTTTACTCTTGAGTGAAACTATTATGAGTTATGGTCCTAGTACATGGAAACAAGTTACCTTGTATACAGTCACTCTTTTTGTCAAACTCATATCATGTTTCCTGAAAACAGAGTTAGTCAATTTTGTTGGTTACTTGAGTTGAGTTGCCTCCGTTACATAATATGTTTATATTCATGAATTTAATTTTATGTTTTCATTATTATTTTGTTCTGTTTTTTCACTTGACAAAATAATAGTGTAAAGCCAAATACAGCATACTCGCTGGGGGTCAGGAATTGAGTTATATTTTTAATTTATTTCTTAAATTGGCTTTGTTATAAGATTGGAATGTTAAATACTAATTATGAACGTGTTATTATTTAATTATGTTTGGCTATTAATATATGTTATTCAATAGTATTTTTATAGCATATTTACTTGTATGAAAACTTTGACTAGAAGTGGACAAAATTAAAGTAGAGAATGGCAAATTGATAGCTCAAGTTGAAATGATTCTTCCACAGAATTCACATTTTCATGAAAGGAAGATGTAACTTTTTAAGGATAGAAAATTCTTGGGACTTTTTTTACAATGAAAAAGCCCCCACCCCACAAGTAAAATACCCAGACCCTGTTATTGACTCTCAGTCTCAAACACAAGACGTGAGAATATAAATCCTTTTGTCAGAATGACTTGTGTGCATAGTCACATGTCTTGTCCTTGATTGTTTGCATTTGTACTGATTATAGGTTGCAGGTGTTCTCTTGATCTTTGAGGTACAAAGAAGTGCTAGATCTGAAGCACGGAAGGAGGAGTTACGAAAGCAAGACCTAGAGGTGATTTCAAATAATCATCTAGCACACATATTTTTGACATCGGGTGTCTCCTTTAGTTCCAAACTTGTCAAGTTTTCTCTCTTTTGTTTATATATGATTTCCTCTTAACTTTAATTATCTTATTGCATTTCTTAAGTTCCTATGCTTAAATATTACAACTGTCGTATGCTACCCATTTTCTAACACCCAAGAATGTTACACCAATTGACACTTTATGCTGAACATAAGAAACCATCTGACAGCTCATGTAGTCTCATCTCATGCTTGGTTTTAAATTTTAATTTTTAATATTTCAGATTAACACACAACAAAGTCCTAAAAGTTTTAACCTGACTGTTTATAGTTTTGCTTGTATGGCCTTAGAAGCAGTGCAACTGTTTGTCCAGTCTTTGTGAAATAAAAGTTAATTTCTAGAATGGCTGAACATAGGTTATGATACATGGCTTCATATATTTGAAGATACCAAGATACCTGATTACTCTGTTTTCAGCTTTTGATCAATTTAAACTCTATATTATTGTTGCCCAAAGGTTTCATAATGCTTTTTTAAATAAACTTTTGAAATAGTTAAATTGACAGTCATGCTGAATCTGAGAATGAAAACTTCTATCTAATAGTGGATTGTGCTAGACCAGTTCTGAAAAGGATGCAGGAGAACTGTATCAATGCTTTTGTCGACGTGCTATGTTTAAAATTTATATTGCTATTTGCTACAAGTCTAAATTAACATGCTTAAATTGAGGGGTATATTAAGGCTTGGCAGTTTATTGTATCTATTTATCTGAATTAGGATTTGCAAAGCTTTACTGTCAAAGAAAATGTGGTTTATGTAAAAAATTCATTGCAACTTGTACTCTCCTTATCCTATGATCATTGTCATTGCCATTGGTTCCCATTTAAGTCTAACCGAGAAAAGTTATTTATTAGTCAAGTTTTGTTATACAAGTTATCATTGTTCATTTTTCTTTAGGCTATGAAGCAAAAAAATGATGGCTTGGCAGAAGAAGTAGAACTTCTTAAGCATAGACTTCAAGAACTGGAACAGCTGGCCCGGGGACGAGGACTCACTGGTATTCTAAATTTCAAACACATTATTAGTAACGAAAATGGAAAGGTGGAAAAAACTGCTTGACCTGATGAAAAGAATAATTACTTTTTCACTTTTTTTTTTATTAATCTTTGGCATTAGTATAATTCTCACACAGTTTCTGATTCGTTTGAGGATCTCCTCAACAAGAATTTTTTTTTACTACAGTTTCAAACTTCAAATTCTCTATTTGTATTGAGGATTAGATTTCTCACTGATTGAAATATTCTCATTGTATTAGTCAAAATAAACTGCAGAGACTATATTTTTTGGTGACAGAGATGTGACTCCATCCGATGAGTGGAAAGTTTATCATATCAAATGTACCATCTACCTTCTTAAGTCCACTTTACATTCCTTAAAAAACGTTTTATTTTTTACGTGTTCATTTTCTCTTTCAGCATAATTGAATGATTACACAGGCTGGTGATTGCGGAATAGCAAGGACCTCATGTCCTTATTCATTTAAACAGGCTCTAGAATCTTCGTTGAAAGCAGTTTTATGCTTAAGATGATGATAATCTTTTAAAGAAAAGATGACAGTGATAATCATTTTAGCATGTAATGTGTGACATCAATTGATTGCAAGCACAACCAGCCACCAACCACCCTTTTTTATGTTTCTTTTTGAGAAAAAAAAAGGGTAGAGTATTATGAGTTTATGACCATGGCACGTGGCTGGTCTGAGCGATTGAAAACATTTTTTTTGAAGGACATGGGATGCAGTTTATCTTAAACAGGTATTATATGCATTAAACAATCTTGTAACAGCAAAATTGCTCAATGTTTTTAATCTGTTTCAGATAGATTTTCAACTGTTTGTTGAAGAAACTGTGAAAAAACTTTCTCCTCAATTCAGTTTCTTAGTGAAAGCATTAGGGTCTATTTACTTTCTTTGTTTCCTTTTTCAATTCCAACATAATCTACCACCTTAACATGCAAAGCACAATAGCTTTTGAAAAGGTTTTATTTTTATTTTTTATTTATTTAAAAAAGATACAATTTATTTTTGAAATTTGGTAAATGTCAAATGACCTGTTTAGTATTTTCCGAAATACAAACTCTAATTAGTCTTCCATCTTTTCCCTGACACAATTGTTTACTGTAGTAATATTCTTTATTTATTTATTTATTTTTTTTATGAGTAGGAATAGATTTTGATACCATTGAGTTTACAACACTTACACGTCTAACACTCCGGCCACTTGTACTAGACTTTGATGGTATCATTCTTTTGTCTATGACAAGATAATCAAATTCGACAATGTTCTTAGGACGCGTATATATCCTAATATTTCTTCTCTATATATATATATATATATATATCTTATCACGGTGGAATCGTGGTACTTAACCTTTGAGTATGGGGTTTAGTTTCCGCTGAAGGTAAAAATTTATTAAATTACAATGTAAGGAAAACAATATCAAGTTTATCCATTCGTTTCTTTGGAGGAGGCTTTGTTTTTGCTTTCCTCTTCCCCATAGCTCAAATCCTGCTTTTGATACAAATAACAAAAGTATGTAAATAATTCACTGAAATAAAAAAAAAAATTTATCAGCATTCCATAAATTTGAAAATGCAGGAAGCGCACACAAACAAACAACTCTCAGAGTTCCATACAACGATTGAACTTATCCACCAACTCACATTTTTCACCTGTCAATACTTTTCCAAGTCTCCATTTATTTTTCTAAATGTGGCAAAGAAATATGAAATAGAAACATAAAGTATGTAATTATGTGTTTTTGTTAGTATTTTCCAAAAACATTTAATTTGAGGAAAAATATCAAAGTTTTAGTATCAATGTCTAAACAGCGGTTAAACAATTTATATAAAAATTTCAGTAATTGTTGTTATCACCTAGAGAAAGAAATTTGTAGAAAAGAGTTATATACCCTTTTCTATTTGTCTCACAAATTTCATATCAAACCCTAAGCTAACAAAAAAAGAGAGAAGAGTATTGAATAGAATAGTGAGAAATGAGAGAGAGGGAGAGGGATATAAGGAGGGGTGTACATGGGTACAGGTAAACCCGCGAATTCGATTACTAAATTTAATTCAACCCGCGTTTTGACAAAATCCATTTAAGTTTGGGTCTAACTTGAACTAATCAATTGAAACTCAATTATATTCGGTTCAAGTATCAGATTTAACTTTTTGAACTCGTGAACCTGTGAACACAACCTATTGACGTGACATATATATTTTTATTTATTTTTTTACTATTGATGTGTAGTTAAAATTTAGTTGTTGGACTATGATTGAAAATTTGTTGCTAATTTAATTAATTTAAGTGTTTTATTGTGTTTGTGGATTTATTTTAAGTATTAAATGATATATTGCGATATAATTTTATTATTTTTTAGACGTTCAAGTATTTAAAATTAATTACATTTTTAATTTTTTTTTATTATCCATGAACCTAACCTGCACATAATCGGGTTGATTGATGGAAAAATCATGGGTTGAGAGGTCAACCCAACTAAATAAAATTGATTAGTTTGAATATTGGATTTGGTCAAAAACTACTTAACTCAACTCATGTACATCTCTAGATATATGACAATAGAGAGCATATGAATTATGAATACTTTTTAGGTGAAAATATGTTTTTAATTACTCTTTTCCCTTAAAATAGTTCATATAAACAAAGAAGTAAATTACAAATCACAAGAAATTATTTTAAATATTTATATCAAGAATAAATTTTAGGATTTAATTCATATACAATTAAATTTTTTTTACACCATTAATTAATTACAATCGTTAAATAATTACAGATATTTAAATTTTAATATGACTATATCTAAAATCATACTTTTAAATAGTTGTAATATGTCGATGATCAGTATATGACAATTAAACTGTAACTTTTAAATATATTCCTTTCATAAAAAAACTTTTGGTTATTTTTTATAATTGATTGTTTTTTTTTAAAACATTTTCATTACGGTTAATAAACACAAAAATCGATTCTCTTTTTTAAAATCTCTAAAATATATTCTTTAAATTATTAAACATCACAATCAGGCGTTTTGATAATAATGATAACAAGAGTGGATTGGAGTATTATACCATGCACCCCCACACCTAAACCTCCCACCCCTCCAGTTTTTTAAAATGTCTAAAATGTCTTTTTTACTAATTATAAATTTATTTTTAAAAAATTAAAATTCACTTTTTAACCTGATATGTTCGAAACTTTTGGAATTTATGCTATAATTCGAATATTTCAAATTTTCAAAGTTATTTTTTTTTTAACTTTTGAAAGTTTCGAAAATGTTGAAAGCTTCGAAGTTAAATTTTTTTCAAAATTCATCAACAAACATTCAACCATTTTTTCAAAATGGATAGTTTTGGAAATTTTAAATTATCTAAATTTTCGAAATTCTTAAATTTTTCTATTTCGAAACTTTCCAAATTTATAAATTTTCGAAACTTTTCAAATTTGGAAACTTCGAAATTTTTCAGATTTGGAAACTTTTGAAATTATCTAGATTTGGAAACTTTCGAAACTTTTCAAATTTTCAAAATTATCCAGATTTAGAAACTTTTGAAATTCTGTAATTTTTCTATTTCGAAACTTTCCAAATTTATAAACTTTAGAAACTTTTCAAATTTGAAAACTTTAAAATTTTTCAGATTTGGAAACTTTCAAAATTATCCATAAATTTTTTTGAAAAATTACCTACGGATCTTAGTTCGTGGATAAATCATTAATTACCCACGGAAAAACTGTGAGTAAATTTGTTATTGAATAAATTTATCTTTTTAAGAAGATTACATGGTTAGTGTGTAGGTAACGTTAAAAATAATATCTGAATAATGTTAAAAAAAATGCAACTCAACTTAAGTTTTCAAAATATACTCGTATTTTATTTTTCCATTGATTGATCGTAGGTAAAGTTAAAGTAAAGTTTTCGAAACTTTCAACTTCAAATGAAACTTCCGAAATTGTTCGAAACTTTCAGCTTCACACGAAACTTCCGAAAATGTTTGAAACTTTTTTTAATTATATGCCTTTCGAAACTTTCAAAAATTTCGAAAGTGTTGATGAATTCTGGAATTTATGATGTAAACATTCAAGAGTTTGATGAAACCATCGATAATCTAGGAAAAAAATTCACTTCGAAGGTTTCAGTTTCTTCAAAACATTCGAAAATTTACAAAAATTTAACATCGAACATTTTAAATATTCGAATTTTATCTAAATTTACGTACTTGTTTTATTTCGAAGATTTGAATATTTCGAATTGTGGAGTGAATTCTGTAAGTTTCGAACGAAAGGGGTGAAAAAGTGAATGGTAATTTGTTTGAGATGGGTTTATAGTTAATAAAAAGGATAATTATGACATTTTTTAAAGAATGAGGGAGTGAGAGATGAAAGTGGAGGGGTGCACGGTACATTTCTCTTTTCTCTGATAACAAATAAGCCAATATTTGTTTGGGTCAAGAAAAGAAAGAAGCAGAGAATCCATAACATTCGAATGAAATGCCCAGCCCAACAAGAAGGAACACAACATCTCTCTCTCTCTCTCCAATGGCAACTGCCATGGCCACTGTAGCAACAACCAGCACCTCATTGTTCACCCCTTTCGTTCCCCTCCGCACCAACTCCAAATTCTCACTATTCTTCCCAACGCTTCACTTTCCCAATTCCAAATACTCCATCTTTGTCCTCTCATGTTCACCTCCGAAGACAATTCCGGTGACGGAGCAACAAGTTTTGAAAGCAATTGCCGATACATCAGACCAAAAGAGACTCCCTTGTGTTCGAACATACGAAAATGATTTGTCTCAACTCACTCTCGTCGGAGCCGTTGATTTCCGTCAGGCTGTTACGGCTGCTGCCGCTGATGGCGGTGAAGTCGCTTCTGAACACATTGACGCCGGTATGGATGCCATGGTTGTTGAAACCGTTTTTCCAGCTTCTTCTAGTGACCATGGCACTGTATCTACTCGATTGGTACCTTCTCTGTTCACTTTGTTTTTATGAATTTGTCAAATTGAAAATGAAACTCTCTATGATTTTGGGGTTATTTAAAAATGTACTTATAGGTTATGATATTCCTTAAATATTATATCTAGTACTCGACCTAGGAGGAAAGCTCGACCTAGGAGGAAAGTGAGTGGCATTAGAGCTGAAAAAACATAAGTATACTTTTGTAATGAGGAAATAATGATGTCAATATATTTAAGGTGCATATGTGTTTCTGTTGCGTCATGCATTTATGTATTTTATTTTTATCATCACATGATTGCAGGCTGCATCAGTGCTGTTGACAGTGGATAGAGGTCCATGGCAGCGGGGGCTAAAATCCGTTATTTTTTGTCGCCATGTCCACCATAGCCAACATCATGTGTGAAATGGCCATGGCGAATTGTTGAAATCCCGCCACACTGTCCGTCGTGGCTGCCATTTGATAACACTGGCTGCAATTGTGTGTAGGGATGAGAATAGGATGCACTTAGCTAGACTCTTGCATAGATAGGTCTGTTAAAAAAATTCAAGCTCCAAATCTGACCTATTGTCATAAGCTTGATCTAATGCTTAATTTATTTAAAAGATTAGCAAGTATATGATTTAACACAATATACAAAATTTAATATAATACTCCCTCTGGTCCTAAATATAAGAGAAAATTAGGTCAATAAAAGTTGATGTATTTGGTCAAAAAATTTTCTTATATTTGGGACTGGGGGGAGTAGTAATAATAATAAAATGATTATTGACTTAAATAGGTTAGCTTGTTCAGTCTAAAAGGCTTGTTGGGTGGCTTGAAGCATGATCTTTTTAGCTATACATGTTTCTAAAAAGTTTTGGTCTTGTCTATTAACAAGAAAACTTAACCTCACTTGGGCCTGACATAGAGTAGGCCTTACGTCCCTTTTTGGCGGCAACATGGCTTATTCCCACTTGTAGTTGTGGGATATGTTTGGCACACTGTTTTGGAAACATTTTGTGTAAATTATATGTGTTGTCTTTGGTAGAAAGTAGAAGCTTTTAGCAATGCCAATTTGAGAATTGAATTTCAAATGTTGTTGTTTTGGCAGTTCTTACCTGCTAGGGAAGTTAAAGAAAAGGCTGCTAAGCTCAGAAAGTCTCTCTCACAAGATATGTTTTCCAACACTACATCTAGGAATGTACTGGCTATGACCTTTAGGCAAGTGGTTTTGGAGCAAATTTGGAACTTTGATCTCATTGTCTTTCAACCAGGAGAAGAACGAAAAATGGAAGATCTCGAAAACCCGAGAGAGGTTTGTTACTTTCTCTTTCCTTGATTTTTTTTACAAGTTTTATATCTACATTGCTTTTGTAAATTGTAATGTCATATTATGATGTCTGTCCTGCAGGTGACCCTGATACTGATACGTTCGGTTCTTTTTATGCATTTAATATGAGCAGGTTCCTGCGTCTTTCACTCTCAGCTCATCCGATGAATATCTTATATCCGTGCTTGCAGAAGTTGTTTGCATCTCTGCTCTCCAAAACACTCAAAGGCAATTTCTTGATAAATCACAGGGGGGAAGTAGAAGTGGTTTCTTTCGCTGGTTTCAAAAGCCTGAAGGGATACAATCAAAAGATTCTGCAGTCATCTTGCACAAATTATTTGAAGATGAAATAGTGGAAAATGCAAAAAGTCTATTGGATAACTATCATTTAATGAAGGATGGACTCAAACCTGTGAAAATAAAATCAGGGCCTTTCTGGTGGAAGCCTTCCTGTTATGAAAAATTAGAGAAAATTGGTGGTTCTGATTTCAGTGCTTGGACAAGTGAGTATGTACCTGTATATCGGTTAGAGGTTGACACCAAGATAATGGGAGATGCAAAATTTCAGGGCTGGAAGAAATCTTCAGATAATAGGTGGGAAGTTCTTTTGACCCACTCTCAAATGGTACTTTATCTTTTCCTTTTTCATTTACCTTTATATTATTGGTGATAATTTTTGTTTTTGATTATTAGTAGTTGTGTCTCAACTGTTTAAGTAAGTTTAGTAGTGGACTGCAATTTTTGTCCTCAGTTTTATTGAAAAGACCTTTAGCTTTGGTCAAATATTCATGTTTACAAATTGCGAGTTGTTAGTTTGCCAGATGAGAGTGCCTTCAAAGTAAGGGTAACATACATATATATAAAGAACAAAAATAATGAAGGGGAGACACAACATGAACCTCTCTTAATAATTTATGATTTACTTGTCGAAGGAGCAAATAAAAAAAAGAGAAGCATGGACAGTGTTTAAAATTTTCTAAAAGATTTTGGATAATATTCTGAAATATAAAAATAAATTTGGAAAGTTTCAGCAAACTTTCTAACTCGATCAGCTTCTTATCTTAGTGAGTGTTTGATAAACATATTAGAATAGGACAGAACAGTATGTTTTGTTCTATGTTTGATGAATACTAAAAGTATAATATAGTAGTATGTAAAGTACATTTTAGTCACCTTAAAGAGAACAGAATAGAACAGGTCATCCTGTTCCATCTGGTCTGTGTGCCAAACACTACCTTAGTGCTGACTTCTACGTTTGGTTTGGAAAATTTGAATATGGTGGCTTTCGTTCAATACTTTGTTATTGCATTGTTAATTAGATTTTACTTATTGCCTATACTCTATGCTATAGAAGGGCGTACTGCATAGTGCTTCACCTAAAGTTATGTGACAACTGTGTTATCAATATCATGCATTCGATATATATACATTATGTTACAAGTTTAACGAAATTGCAGGTTAGTTTGGCAGAAACGCTAGATATGTACTATGTCGACCCCTATTCTCTACCTGATAAGGAATTATCCTGTGGAGTGGTGGCCGAGTATGTCAACGTGTCCAGTAGAAAGGTAATCAAACGTCTGTGATTTGTTTGTTAAAATTCACTCAAAATTTAGCATTCAAAACACTTGATTTACATGGTATTATAAAATCCACGAGAATTTTCTTGTGGCGTGGCTGCCAAACTTTCCAAAGTCTCATAAAAAAGTAATCAAGTGTTCGTTATTTGTTATTTATAGTGTTGTAAAATAGCGGCTATAGCCTATATGGTAGCAGAATTTAAACAAAACACTGTTATTTTGCAATATGTGATTTTGTACAAAATATTGTCAAATAGCGACTATAGAGGTGCTTTAGCAGTGTAGCGTAGTAGAATTTGAAGAAATCACTATTTTCAGTGATCTATGATTGACAACACTGATTATATAAGTGTTTCAACTCTCTTAAGTGTGAGAGGAAGATAAAACTACGTGATAAGCTGTCTTTCTGTATCAAAAATTAGTATTCTAATGATCTCCATGTTGTCAAGATCATGGTGTAAAAACATTTGTAGAATCTTTCTAATGTCAATAGGAGGCTTGAAGCCAAATTTCTTTCTTTTTCATTTTCTATTTATTGTTTGTTTTGTTCAAATTTACCACAAATCTTTATTTTATGCCTTCATGTTGTTATTATGAACCAAAAAAGAGGGGGGAAACTAAATTACGATTTTTAAAAAAGAATAATGTAGAAATTCACCTAGTTGCTGAGGAAAAGTATAGTTTTTCATAAGTTTATTCTTGTACAAACAAGGAATCATAAATGGTTCTTGTTAGTCATTAAAGATAGTCTTAGGGTCCATTTGGGAGTTTAGGAGGGAGGGAAGGGCTTTGGAGAATAGGAAGGAAGAAAGGGAAAGTGAAGGAAGGATAGTCCCCCAACTTGAATGGGGGATTTAATTTTCTTCATAATACAAAATCCCCCTAAATTGGGAGAACTCAAAAAATGTATTGGATGAAGAATTTGGAGGGCTTAGATAAATTCTTCAAATCTTTTTTCATCTCTTTATTAATAATCTCAAAATTAAAAATATATTAGTCATATACATCCCCTTTTCATTCTTTACAAAACCGCTCTCTCAAATAAAGTGGAATATTTCTCTCTCCTTCCCTCTTCCCAAAACCTCCCCTCCCCCCCAAACTCCTAAACGGAGCCTTAATCTATATTTTTTCCTCATGAGTTGGTTTTTTGTTATAGCTCTGTTGGGATAGTGTATCTTGGCATTTAGCTGATTGGCATATTTGTTTGTAGGGGAGTTATTTATCCAAATTTTTGTCCGTCACCCTTGCAACCGGCATGTTTCTTGTAGCGATCAGTGCTCTTGGTCAATTTTGGCTGCCTCGTTTAAGCAAGGAAAGGAAACACCCTGTAGAACATAGGTCTCTACCTACATCTGAAGTCAATATTATGCACGACATTCTGGATGCAACAAAGGTGTGCTGTCTATCCTTTTTCTTTTATTAATTTTATTAGTATATGCAAAATTTGCGTGTTGTTTAGGATGGATAAATACAATGTTCATTATAAACTAGCTACTTATACTGTTCTTTCTTTTATACACTGTTTCTTTCGTACAAAGCAATGTTGTCAAATAGCTGCTATAAGCGGTGCTATAGCACTATAAGCGTTGTAGAACTTGAACATAACGGAAGCGCCATTATTTTGCGATACACTATTTAGTACAAAGTGTTGTCAAATAAAGGCTATAGCGGCCCTATAGCACTGTACCGTAGCAAAATTTGAACAAAGTGTTATTTGCTATGATCTGTGATTGACAACACTTGTACGAAGGTTATATGTCATGTTAGGTTAGGCTCTGTTCCCACACTCCCTGTGGCATAAGTTGTATTGTCTGTTTAACTGTTTACACTTTTTAGTGCTTTCTACTTCTTTCTGAGAAGTCCTTTCTTGAATCTTTTACATGGATAGGTGGAAGAGTTTTGCGTGTCAGCTGTTGCTAAGGTGAAGGATGCTTTTGGTTGGTCAGATGAAATTAAAGTAGATGGTATAGGTGCCTGGATCGGAGAATTACCGGCATATTTGAGAGGTGAAGGTGTTGATACACTTTCTACTTCTTCAGAGGATATAGATGCAGATGTGAAAGTGTCAATGCAGGATATTGCTAGTTACCAGGTATTTCATGTTTTCAAAATATTGTAATACATCTTTGGCTTCTGTGTTTTTTTTTGTTGCAAAGTTAAAGCATGACTAATCATTGAGATTTTAATTTCACGAGCTATTGGAGGCTCCTGTACATGGAGGAAAAGGTGTGATGTGCGTGTCTTGTAACTCTTGTTTGCTTTGTGTTATTCAATTTATGTGTTGTTTGTTGCCCTTTTAGGTGGTTTTCTCTAGTGAGGGGAACATAGTTGGTTTTCAACCCTTGAGTCGAGTGGCGGTTAATCAGTGGGCTGATAATCCTCTGGCAAGGGAGCTGTATGGAGGGAAAAAGCTTTCACCGGGTAACTTCTTATTGCTTTCGATTTTCGATGCTTAATGTTTTAGCATTAATTGTTACTGAAGCTGTTAACTGTTCTCTTGGATTATTATTTTATCAAGCAGGTATCATTGAACCAGGTCTCAGGATTCTCCTTCCAGAAAAAGTTATTGTTGTAGAGTTGCTCATGTCAGTAAAACCAGATGTCTATTTTGCAATGGCCAGGCCATATCAGTGATCCTTTTCTTGGTATATATAATAATATATATTCAACAAGGCTAGAAGTTTGTTTTTTTGGGGGCTGAAACGTTAGGAGATTGTTGGTCTTTAGTATATTGGTTTTAAGAATATATATGGTAGCTCATTCTCTTGTAAGGGTAGCACTCTAAAGCTTGTTCTCAATTGTTTGTGACTACTCCAAATTGTATTGAATATTTTATTGAGTTAGAAATGAAATAATATTTCTGTAAAAGAAAAGTTGTATCCCCCCAAGAGAAATTTTTTAAGGCACCAGAAGTTGTGCCTTGAGTTTATCAGTTTATTAAACAGGTGTCCTAAATCTTTTTGAACATCTTTTTCAATATAAATAAATTGTAACCATTTAGTAGTTTTTATTTTATTTTTGAAAAGTCAAATATCTGTCCCGGTAAGAAGGTAGAAGAAAATAGGGAGGAGAAATGTATATATCCAAAATATGGGAGTAAAACAAATAAGAATTCCTGTACCAAAAAAAAAAAGAATTCAAAATAATGGATTGATAGATAAAAGTTCAAAATAAGGATTTTCATGAATTGTATTGCATATAATTGTCAGGTCTAAATAAAAACCTAAATAAGACATAGCAGCTGAAGGTAGTGAAAGTGAGACAGCTTGGCAAGGAAAAAAGTTTGAGTGAATAGTGAATTTGTGAATTTAAATTGTTTGAGTTGGAATATATCTCCTTAAATTTAAAAATTGATAAATTGAATCACAATCTCTATGTTAGTTTGTTCTATCAATGATGCTGACGTAAACATTAAGTGTTTATGTGGTCAGACCAATTGTTAGTCAACTATTAGATATGATTAAATTGTTCGATTTGATAAACACGTCACACATGAGTTAAATTGTCCGAATTAACAAACACGTCAAATTGTTCGCCTGATTTTATAAACCAATTTGAAACTCAATTTTTTTATTTTTTATTATCTCTCTGTATAATACTTTCTCATTGTTCTTCTTTTATGATTTCAAACTTCTTCTTTCAAACACCTTAATATATAATTCATTTTTATCTATCTTCCATGTTGTTCAACTCTCAAAAAAAAAATGAAAGAATAAAGAATCACTTAGGGCTTATTTGATTCTCCTCCGAAAAAATCTATTTTAGTTTTTTAAAATTTAAAAACTAAAAAATTTGTTTGGATTACTTGTTTTTAAAAACTGTTTTGTAAAACTATTTTTAATATTACACTTTTTAAAACTAAAAAAACAAAACAGTTAAATGGTAAGGGCATGTTTGAAACACTTTTGCATTTTAGTTTTTAAAAAATGTTTTATAAATTTGATTTTAAAAATTGTTTTAAAGAATAGAATTAAAGAAAAAATTTGTTTGAGATACTTGTTTTTAAAAACAGTTTTAGAAACAAATACTTGTTTTTAAAAACAGTTTTAGAAACAAATACTTGTTTTTTAAAAACAGTTTTAGAAATGAGAAAAAGAGAAAACTTACGGCATGTTTGATTCTCTTCCCAAAAACTCTATTTTAGTTTTTTAAAATTTAAAAACTAAAAAACTTGTTTGGATTACTTGTTTTTAAAAACTGTTTTGTAAAACTATTTTTAATATTATACTTTTAAAAACTAAAAAAGCAAAACAGATAAATGATGTTTTACTTCTCAGTTTTCAGTTTTTTAAGTTATCTAGTTAAAAACTATTTTAAAAATTTAGATTACGAAATAGGTTTTCTCTTTTTCTCATCTCTAAAACTGTTTTTAAAACAAGTATCTCAAACAAATTTTTTCTTTAATTCTATTCTTTAAAACAATTTTTAAAATCAAATTTATAAAACAATTTTTAAAAACTAAAATGCAAAAGTGTTTCAAACAAGCCCTTATTTAGTAATCTAAATTTTTAAAACAGTTTTTGACTAGAGAATTAAAAAAAAAACTGAAAATTGAGAAGTAAAGGCTTCTTTGAAACACTTTTGCATTTTAATTTTTTAAAAATATTTTATAAATTTGATTTTAAAAATTGTTTTAAAGAATAAAATTAAAGAAAAAACTTGTTTGAGATACTTGTTTTTAAAAATAGTTTTAGAGATGAAAAAAAGAGAAAACTTACTTAGTAATCTAAATTTTTAAAACAGTTTTTGACTAGAGAATTAAAAAATCTGAAATTGATCAAGGCAAAACGTTTATAAAACATTTTCTAAAAACTAAAAAAGCAAAACAGTTAAATGGTGTTTTCTTTTTTGGTTCTGCTCCCAAAAACTCTATTTTAGTTTTTAAAATTTAAAAACTAAAAAATTTATTTGGATGACTTGTTTTTAAAAATTATTTTGTAAAACTATTTTTAATATTATACTTTTTAAAACTAAAAAAACAAAACAGTTAAATGGTAATTTACTTCTCAATTTTCAGTTTTTTTAATTTTCTAGTCAAAAACTTTAAAAATTTAGATTACCAAATAAGTTTTTTCTTTTTCTCATCTCTAAAACTGTTTTTAAAAATAAGTATCTCAAATAAGTTTTTTCTTTAATTCTATTCTTTAAAACAATTTTTAAAATCAAATTTTTAAAACATTTTTTAAAAACTAAAATATAAAAATATTTCAAATAGATCAGGCCCGTATGAGTGAAAACTTGAACATGACAATTTTCAAATATCATTACGAAAAGAAAAGTTATTGTTAGAGTTGCTTCAACAAAGAAGAAGTTTATAAGACATTTCTTTTCATACTCATTGCCAAAGGTAATTTTTTCTCCTTTCTCCTTTTTCCCATTTTCTGTTTTCCCTTTTCTTCATTTTTGTTTCCATTATTATTCTTCCAATTTTCTACCCCATTTTTTTACTGTTATAACACAAATTTCTCTAACTTTTGCATGCTGATGTACGGAAATTTGAAGAAATAGATGGAAGTTGAATATTTTAATAAATCTTCTAAACTGTCAAATCAGAAAGTTTCATCCACGTTACACTCATTAACACATAAATGTAATAGAACGATTAATTTGTCGAATGTCATTCAATTTAAGAGTTTTATTTGTTTGTTTTTGAATTTCATGATATAAATGCCGACCCCTACAATTTCAAGAGGTAAATTGACTATTCACTTGAAAAAGTTTATATTTTAATTATAAATTATACTAATTCATTTTCAACAAAAGAAGTGAAACCGATGCGAAGACAATCATTTATTAAAGGAGAAATACTTGGTTGGTCACAAACATAAATAAATAAATAGTGTTGGTGGGAGTGTATCCAAATACTATTTATCTATGCCTGTGAACAAAGACTATTTCTCTATCAAAGGAATGAGAAAGATGATGACGAAACCACTTCCATAGAACCAAACATTGGATGTATTTAAAATGATAAAGGCGTAAAACATTGAATTCATTTTCCCATCTCACTTTCTCTGCTTCAATTTTCAAAGAGGTTATTTATGCAATCCAAACCACTTAAGCTCTTAACTTAGCAAGTGTATCACGTTCTTGTCATTTCAGATTGATTGCATAGCATAGCCTTGATTCCTTTTAATCAACCATGGTTGCCAACATCTTTCATGTTGCAATGTATCCATGGTTTGCATTAGGCCATCTTACCTCATACCTTCATATATCCAACAAACTTGCCGAGAGGGGCCACAAGATTTCATTTCTCATGCCCAAAAATACTATATCCAAATTGGAGCATTTCAATCTCCACCAAAATCTCATCTCCTTCATTCCAATCACCATACCACACGTCGATGGCCTTCCTATTGGTTCTGAAACAACTGCAGATCTTCCTTTCTCACTGCACTCCCTTCTCATGACTGCAATGGATCACACTGAGCCTATAATTGAAGATTCCCTAAGAGAGCTCAAACCTCATATGGTCTTCTTTGATTTCACATATTGGTTACCTGCATTAGCATGTCGGTTAGGCATTAAGGCTTTACATTACTGCACTATTAGCCCTGCCACTGTGGGGTATCTCATAAGCCCAGAAAGAAAAATTTATGAAAAATCATTGACAGAAGCTGATCTGATTAACCCTCCACCAAGCTTTCCACCATCAGCAATTAAGCTACAACCTCATGAAGCAAGAGGGTTAGCCACTTCTACTGTAAAGGGTTATGGCAAAGACATTTCATTTATGGAGCGTCAATTGATCGCTTTCACCAGCTGTGATGCTATTGTTTTCAAAACTTGCAGAGAAATGGAAGGCCCTTATTGTGATTATCTTGAAAGACAAATGAGAAAGCAGGTGTTTTTGGCAGGACCAGTTTTTCCAAACACACCAATCTCTACTTTAGAAGAGAAATGGGTGACTTGGCTAGGAGGTTTCAAACCAAAAACTGTGATTTTCTGTGCCTTTGGAAGTGAATGCATTTTGAAGAGTAATCAATTTAAGGAACTGTTGTTGGGTTTTGAACATACAAAAATTCCTTTTATAGCCGCCTTGAAAACGCCTATAGGAGCTGAAACAATTAAATCAGCTCTGCCTGAAGGATTCAGTGAGAGAACAAAGGGAAGAGGGGTAGTTGAAGGGGATTGGGTTCAACAACAATTAATTCTGAGTCACCCATCTGTGGGTTGTTTTGTGACCCATTGTGGATCTGGGTCATTAACAGAGGCCATGGTAAATGAATGCCAATTGGTCCTTCTACCTCAGGCAGGAGATCAATTCATTAATGCAAGAATAATGAGCGGAGATTTGAAAGTAGGAGTAGAGGTTGAGAAATGTAAAGAAAATGGACTATTTACTAGAGAAGCTGTGTGTAAGGCAGTGATGGCTGTAATGGACAATGAGAGTGAATTGGGTCATATGGTGAGAACCAATCATGCTAAATGGAGGGAGTTCTTACTCAGTAAAGGGCTAGAAAACTCCTATGTGGATGATTTGGTTCAGAAGCTGGACAGTTTGCTAAATTCTTGATTCAGAAAGTACTAAGTATCATGAGAGAATACAATTAGATGAGTGTCATATTTTTGTATATTTTTTGGTTTGGTGTATAACCTGAACGTTTCTAGACAAAATAGAAAAATTAGATTCTCCTTGTTTGAAAGGATATAGTGTTTCCAAATAAAGTAGCCAAATACAAAGGCTGAAAGTGTTGTAGCATAATCACATTCTTAAACTTCTTAAATGCACGTTAAGAGACTAAAAAATGCATGAAACAGATGAAAGCTGTTACTTGATGCTTCATCTTCAATGCAAATATAAGTGTATCTATCGTGTAATGCACAAAAGTGTTGACAAGAATCCAAACTCGGAAGTATAATTCCGAAAAAACAAAATTGCTAACTCTCTGTCCAAAAAGTAGGAAAAGAAATATCACCCTAACTTTGTACTTGTATTGACTCGATGTGCAATATTGAAAAATAAACTTATTCATTTATTTTAGGTTAAATAGTACTTGTGGTCCCTTAAGTTAATTTTATTTAATGTGTTAGTTCTTTATCTTTTTTTTCTTTTCGATTTGGTCCTTTATTTTAATTTTAAATAACAATTTGATCTTTTATTAAAATGTTAACAATGTTATCCTTTTTTTACAAAAATTCATCAAAATTTTCAAACAAAATCATAAAATTAATTAAATTCTTCAATATAATACAAATTTCATTAAATTCGAAACTCAAATCTTCAAATAAACTCATATTTTCATCTCTAACAACATCAAATAAATAATGAATAAGCAAACTTACCATTCAAATAATAATACAAATTACCATTCAAATGTATAAGCAAAGTTACCGTTCAAATAAAATGTATAAGCAAAGTTAGCATTAAAATAATAATAGAAATTAAAGTGCATATGTTATAAACCCTTATAAATGATGAATGAAAATGATAGATAAATACAAACCTGAGCCATATTAACGATGAGTTGACGAAACCTGGGATGAAGAGCAGCTTGTTGTTTGAGTCTACTGGCAACTGGTTTATTGAGAACGAGTTTTTTATTAATACGAAGTTCTCGATGGATATTTACGATTTTAAAAGAAAAGGAAAATATTTGTATTTTGAAATATTATAGTTTGATGACGCAACTAATGGGATTTTCCACGAAATTGATTCTTGGATGGAGGTTGCCTCTTTGCTTTGCTGCTCGTTGTTTTTTTAAATAGAATTTGACGTTGCAATAACAATTGACACAAAATTAAATATAAGACAAACAACAATTGACACAAAATTAAATATAAGACAAATATAATTTTTAACATGAAAATTTCTATCGAAATGAGAGAATAAAAACGACGGACCTAATCTAGTAAAATTTTCCACTACAATAATTAATTAGTACACCAAAGTTTTTCTAGTAACACTAGAGAAGGTCAATCAACAATAGTCATCACCAAATGATGAAAACCAAACAAATAACAACAACCTTCTATTAAAGTGTCTATTCCAAAATAACTATAAGGTAGAATTATTAATATTGTTGATAATAAGTGGTACTCAAAATTGAAGGCTTTGGAGCTCAACTAAAGTTGGTTGCGTGCAAAACAAACAATATGATGTCTAGCTGGAATTTCAATTAGTTTTAAGTTTGGTTGTAACTATTTTCTGACTACTCCCTATTGCAACTGACTTGTATATATAATGCTCAGTTATGATGTATGGAGAGAAGAAAGACAAAAAATAGAACTGTGCAAAGTAGGAAAGACAAGAATTAAAGGAAGCTTATAATCATTTTATTTCATATTAGTGATCATTTCAAGTCGGATTCAGTCCCCCATATGTAAGTTGAAGTAGCAATATCGATTTACAAGAAAAGGGGGGTTTGAATTGTAAATTCGCCCTTTTAAAATTCCTGTTAAAAACTTAAGAAAATAACTCAAGATTAATCTTGGTTGTGAAAACAGAAAACAAAGAACGTTCTTGGTTTTCACCAGAAAACAGAGAACGTTCTTGGTTAGTTAAAATCAACAGTTCAGGTTATCTATTTAACTTGATAATTAACAGACTGAAAGTAAATAGAGATAAGGGAAGAGATATCACACACAGATATATCCTGGTTCACCCAACCCGGGCTACGTCCAGTCCTCACCACAGTGAGATTTTCCACTAAGTGTTTAAAACAAGAACCTTCTTGGTTTTACAGCACCTAGCTTAGATAAACCTTGATCTTTGTTACAGACTTTAATCTAATTCCACCCAGAAATAGATTAATCAAATCACCTACCAACCTTGATAGTGATTTCTTACAATCTACCCCAAACTATACTTAACTCTTATAGTTTGAGTTTTACAATAATGATGAGATTGTTTAGAATTTGATATGTCTCAACTCTTGTGTGAGATTCGATTCTTTTACAAAGAAATCAGTATAATTGTATCAGAGTAAAACAAATTTAAACGAACTGATTCTTGTATGTGATTGGAGAATTTCAAGTATGCATGTGAGTGATTGATGATATATCTTGGCACTTGAATGTCTTTGATTTTTGGACATAATCTGAGTATGCTCAACTCGTGTTTGAGATTAGATTCTTGACAAAAGAATTCAGTAGATGATTCTGATATAAAGAGGAAAAACAGAACTGAATTTTTTGTTTATGATTGAGAAGCTTTCAAGTATGAAGATGTATGTGAGTGATGTTTTTCTCTGTACTTGAAGCTGTATTTCTTCCTGAGCTTTTGCCTTCCTTTTATAGGCATGAGAGCATTTAATGATGGTCAAATAGAGCCGTTGGTAGTGCTCTTGTCAGGCTTGACCAAAGGCATTATTTCTGAATAAAAATAATCCAACTTTTGACTATTTTTATTTTCTGTTCAGACTGAGCTGTGTGTTGCGTTTTGGATCAAATTTTCTTAAGTGATTACTGATCCTTTAACACGTCTGATAAGTGATAATATTGTAGGCTTGAACTGGAGCTTTTGAATCACTCAAAACAGATTAAAAACGATCACAAAGCTTGTTGCAGAAAAACTGTAGTTGCTGGAGATTGATGATCAATTTGGAGCTTTAGCTTTTGGGTTTCCTGGAGATTGATAATCAATCTGGACTGATTTCTGAACATACTGGAAGCTGTCTTGATGCATTGTATATTGTTAAGATTGTTTATCAATCTTGACAGCAGAACTGGAGTTTTGATTATGTCAAAACAGCTTGGAGAATGATGATGAACTTCTTCAAAATGTTAATGAAAATTCTGGAGATTGATAATCAATCTGAAAACCTAGTATTTGAACTTTCTGGAGATAATCAATCTGGAGGTTCAGTTTTGATCATTCTGGATGTTCTGATGTCCAAGAACAGACTTGGTTCTTCCTCTGAATGTATCTTCTGGAGGTATCCTCTGAATGTATTTTCTGGGGATATCCTCTGATATCGTTTTCTGGAGATATCCTCTGGTATCTTTTGATTGAGGTATCCTCTGGTATTCTCTGGTTGAGGTATCCTCTTATATCCTCTGGTTGAGGTATCCTCTGATATCCTCTGGTGACAGCTTGGTGAGGTATCCTTTGATGGCAGCTTCGTGAGGTATCCTCTGATGTCATCGGGTAACATCTGCTGTTTTTTCAGATTGTGTCAAGAGTGTTCTTTATGCTGATTTCTTGGCTTTCCTTGAATCATTAACATGCTGTTAATTCTGAACATTCTGGAGACTGTTTAGTCTTGCTTTGGCAGCTTGATTCATGGCCTTTTTTCTTTGCGATTAGAATGGTTCCTTTTGATTCTAATTGATCACATATGTTCCTTGTCATGTACTCTCAGTACTGATGTAAATTCCAGATGCAATAACTTTAATTAAGTGGTGGAGAAAGTTTGGTCTTTATGCTATCACAGTCTTGCGAACATTCTCCGTTTTCCAGAATATGTCAAGAATATTCTCTGGTGCTGTTTTCTTCGATTCTTGCTTTGTTCACTTATGCATTTATGTTCCTTAAACAAACTTAAGTGAAATCATTAGTAGACCACCATTCATAAAACTTAATCATTTAATTTAAAAGGTTTGTTGTCATTAAAACATATATCAAAAAGGTTTTTTCCTCAACATAAGTGTCACGACCCGAAAACTAAACGGCATGACCGGCGCACAAGCTATACTCCTAGTCTGACAAACTTATTAACTAACTTAACAATTAAGCAACTAAATCGTTCTCAATAACCATTTCAAAAAATTATATATATATATATATAATTTTTCTCGAAATTTCGACAGAGTATCCTATGTAATTTCAACGTTTCCAAATTTATAAAATCCCTATTTACACTTTTAACTCAGTCATATCTAGGAAACCAAAAAAATCCTTTAAATCTACTTTAAACACAAAAATAAAATGTTTAAACAAAACTACATTTTTTTTCTAGAAATTCATACTAGTATTAGAGTTGTGTATTTACCTCAAAGTGTCTCAATAAACAACTCTCAAGAAATAGGTACCCTTCTCCTTTCTTAGAGCACAAACCGTAACTCAAAATCCTAACCAAGAACATTTGTAGGAGTATGACAAATTATGCTATTGGATGTTAAATTCATTTCAAGGGTTGAGGGTTTATGTGTAATGGAGTGAGAAGAAGTAAGCTGAAAGAAAGAAGGAAAAAAAACAAAAAAAATGGGGGAGAAGATGGATGTTGTCGAAAGAGAGAAGAAGAAGAAGGAGGGAAAAATGTGAGGTGGAAGAATGAAGTGGAGTGAAGTTGGTTTGGTTTTAATTATTTAATATTAATAATTAAAAAAAATAAAATTTTATTATCAAACGGAGCGTTTCAGTAAGAGTATAACTCTGAAATGAGTTAACAACTTGTATGTGTTCATATAGCAATTTTTCTGTTTATTGATTCAAAAACTGCAGTTGCCATAATTTTTTGGTTTTAAGAAAAACACTTCATCAATTTTCAATCTATTTTTCATTGAGTGAATAAATTGATAAATAGAAATAACTACAGTTGTATATTAGAAGAACAAATTCAGTGGTAGAAATAACGTACTGAAATTATAAACGAAATGGTGTAAGTTTCATACACCCATATTACAGTTGGAAAACCAATTTTCTTGTTCTCCTCTTTTTACAGCCGCCACACATTTCTTCCCTTTTTTCTGCACGACTCTGTCATCTTTACTTTTTCTTACTTAGGGATTTCAAAATCTTTTTTTTTCTTCTTTATACGAGTCTACCCCAAAATTGTTCTTTTTCTTTTTTTGTCTTTAATAATAATAATAATAATAATAAAAATAAAATTGATGAGTTTCACTTAGTTAGAAAATGAGGTCCCGCAGCACAATCAAATAATTCTTTAAATATTTAAAATCTTTCATATTACTTTTAAAGAATATTTACTCTATTTCTATAAAAAAAATTAATTTAAAAAGAGATGATAAATTTCACTATAATTAACTCACGTTATTTTTATATTAAACATCTTATTTTAAGTTTAAATTGTGTGTGAGTTTAAAGCATTAATTATTACCGTCAAATAATATATATATATATATACAGTGACAATTTAGAGAGCAATATAAAGATTTTCTATGACAAAACTAAAGAAACATCTTGATGAATGGAGTTAAATTTTTTATTTTGACTCAAGTGGAATTAAATTAAGCATCCTATTCTTGTTTCCTAGTACTAGAGATTTGAGACAATAGACGTTGTCTTTGTCTGGACCTTCTTCACACGTGCCAAGCAAGAGTGACACAATATAGACTGCAGCGTATATAGTCAAAGTTTGGTAAAGAACCGATTTGAGCTTAGTGAGTGCAGCTACAAACTATTGTTCTCTGATTTGTAATCACTTCTCTTCTCTTTCTAAATCATGGATCCTGTGTCTGGAGCTTTTCTCTCTGCTTTCATTCAAGTTGTTTTCGATAAGCTTGCTTCTCCTCAGTTTGCTAATTTCATCACTGGAAACAAGCTTGATGTCCATTTGATCCAAAGGTTGAAGAACACTCTTTATGCTGTTGAAGCTGTTCTGACTGATGCTGAGCAGAAACAGATCAAAGACTCTGCTGTTAACAACTGGCTTGTTGATCTCAAAGATGCTCTTTATCTTGCTGATGACATTCTCGATCCCATTTCTACCAAAGCTGCTATTACTCAGAAGAACAAAGAGGCGAGTACTACTGCTTCTAGATACTTTTCTCGCCTTTTGAACTTGAAAGAAAGGGATACGGTTCCTAAGTTGGAAGATATAGTTGCTAGGCTTGAATCCATTCTCAAACTTAAAGATATTCTTAGTCTTCAACATATTGCAACTCACCACCACTCTTCTTGGAGAACTCCATCAACCTCTCTAGATGATGGATCTAACATATTTGGTAGAAATCAAGACATAGAGGCCATACTCAAATTACTGTTACATGATGGTGATGATGATAGTGATAAGATTTCTGTGATCCCTATAGTTGGCATGGGTGGTGTGGGCAAAACCACTTTAGCCCAATCTGTGTACAACCATGATGACACTATAAAACACAAATTCGATGTTCAAGCATGGGTTTGTGTTTCTGATGCTGATTTTAATGTTTTGAAGGTTACAAATGCCATTGCAGAGGAAGTTAGAAGTGCTTGTAAAACAAATAATTTGAATATCCTTCAGCAAGATTTAAAGGATAAGCTGACCGGAAAAAAGTTCTTAATTGTTCTGGATGTTGTCTGGACCGAAGATTATGACAGTTGGAAATCTCTTATAAAGCCTCTTCGATGCGGAGCTAAAGGAAGTAAAATTCTTGTAACAACCCGCATTGAAAAGGTTGTTTCTATGGTCCAAACTTTTCAAGCTTACTCTCTTGAGCAATTGTCTGATGAGAATTGTTGGTCTGTGTTTGCAAACCATGCTTGCCTATCTCAAGAAGAATCCACTCTGAATATGGATCTCGAAAAAATTGGCAAAGAGATTGTTAGAAAATGTAAGGGATTGCCTTTAGCAGCACAATCACTTGGGGGTTTGTTGCGACGGGAACGTGACATCAGGGATTGGAATAATATACTCAATAGTAATATTTGGCAAATTGATGAAAATGAGAGTAAGATAATTCCAGCACTAAGAATTAGTTATCATTATCTCCCTCCCTATTTGAAACGCTGCTTTGTTTATTGCTCGTTGTATCCTAAGGATTATAAATTTGATGAAGCCGATTTGATCTTGTTGTGGATGGCAGAAGATCTTTTACAGCCTTCAAAAAATGGAAAGACATTGGAAGAAGTTGGTTCTGAGTATTTTAATGACTTAGCTTCAAGATCTTTTTTTCAACGTTTTGGAAGTGAAAACAGCTCCCGGCGTTTTGTGATGCATGATCTGGTGCATGATTTAGCAACATTGATAGGGGCAGAATTCTACTTTAGAACAGAAGAACTTGGGAAAGAAATGAAGATTGGTAACAAGACTCGTCATTTATCATTTAACAATTTAAGTAATCCAATGACGGATAACTTTGAGATTTTTGACCAAGCAAAACATCTTAGGACCTTTTTAACAATGGATTTTAGACGTTCTCAATTCATCAATGAAAAGGCATTATGCTTGGTTTTGTCAAATTTGAAGTGGTTGAGAGTTTTGTCATTTCGAAGATTTTCAAATCTTGATTCATTGCCTGACTCAATAGGTGAACTAATTCATTTGCGTTATTTGGATCTCTCTTTCACAACTATAAAGACACTACCGGAGTCATTGTGTAATCTGCATAATCTACAAACCTTGAAGTTGTACGATTGTGGTCAACTAACCAAACTTCCCAATGGCATGCAAAAGCTTGTGAATTTGCGCTATCTTGATATCTGCTTTACAGGAAACTTAGAAGATATGCCTAGAGAAATGAGCAAATTAAACAATTTGCAACATTTGAGTGGCTTTGTTGTGGGCAAGCATAAAGAGAAAGGGATCAAGGAATTGGGAACACTCTCAAATCTTCACGGAACACTTTCCATTAGTAAATTAGAGAATGTTAGCAACAACATTGAAGCATCACAAGCAAAAATAATGGATAAGAAATACCTTGAAGAATTATGTTTTGAATGGTCTGATAATGCAAAAGACCATTTTACAAATTCACAAAGTGAGATGGATATACTTGACAAGTTACAACCTGCCAAGAACCTAAAAAAGGTGTCTATATTTGGATATAGAGGCACGAGATTTCCAGAATGGGTTGGAGATCCTTCCTACCGAAATTTGACTAAGTTGTCTCTATTTCGTTGTCATAATTGTTGTATTCTTCCATCTCTTGGACAATTATGCTCTCTCAAGGACTTGATAATCTGTGGAATGAGTATGTTGGAGACTATTGGATCTGAATACGGTGATTCCTTTTCAGGGATTCTCTTTCCCTCCCTTGAATATCTTGAGTTTGATGACATGCCATGTTGGGAAGTGTGGCATCATCCCCATGACTCAAATGCTTATTTTCCTGTACTCAAGTCTCTTAAGATTCGTGATTGTCCCTTATTGAGGGGAGATTTGCCATCTCATCTTCCTGCTTTGGAAACAATTGAGATTGAAGAATGCAACCAACTTGCCTTTTCTCTCCCACGGGCTCTTGCCATCCGCAAATTAGTGATAGGTAAAAACAATAAAGTAGTTTTGCGAGAGATACCCCTTTCATTGGAAGAGATCGAAATTGATGGAAGAGAGGCAACGGAGTCCTTCTTTGAAGTCATTGCCATCACCCTACCGATTTCACTGAAAATTGTAACCATCAAGAATTGTTCGTCTGTGATATTGTTTCCTGGAGATTGTTTACCCGCATCCTTAAAGAGTTTGTACATCACAAATTGTAAAAATCTAGATTTCTCAAAGCAAAACCAGCAGCACGAGTCACTTCAATCGTTGGATATAGAGAGTAGTTGTGATTCTCTGACAACCCTCCCACTGGAGACCTTTCCCAACCTCAGTTGGCTCAGTATCAATCTGTGTGAAAATCTAGAATGTCTTTCCGCTTCCAGGACTCTTCAAAATCTCGAAAGCTTTTACATTTCCAATTGCCCCAAATTAGTTTCATTTCCAAGAGATGGATTGTCTGCGCCCAACTTGAGAACATTGAGTGTCTTCGAATGTGTTAATTTAAAGTCATTGCCTTGTCACGCAAATACTCTTCTCCCGAAGTTAGAATATTTGAGTATACATGATTGCCCAGAAATGGAGACGTTTTGTGAAGGTGGTATGCCGCTTAGCTTGAGAATACTTAAAATAGTGAAATGTGAGAAATTAATGAGGAGCCCATCTCTAAGTTTGATGGATATGCTCACCCATCTTGAAATAGGGTATTGTGATGGTGTGGAGTCCTTCCCCAATAAGTGTTTTGCGTTGCTGCCTCCCTCCCTTACCTTTCTAATGCTATGGAGTATGTCAAGTTTGCACACGTTGGAGTGCACAGAGCTTCTCCACCTCACGTCCCTCCAACGATTAATAATTGCAAATTGTTCCAAGCTGGAGAATATGGCGGGAGAAAGGTTGCCTGCTTCTCTAATTGAACTTGGAATCATTGAATGTCCACTGCTTGAAGAACGGTGCCGCATGAAACACCCGCAAATTTGGCCCAAAATTTCCCACATCGAAAGCATTGTGTTTTAATAAAGATTATTTTATTTCATATTTTCAAGTAAAGATTATCTGAGCAAATATCTCATTATTTTTGTGGGCATGTGTGAATGATATTATAGTTAGTAGTAGGACAAGGATGTTGTCTGATCTTAAAAATATCTTTTTTTCTGTTCAACAGATATTGAAGTAGCTAACTCCCTTGTTGATTATGCTGAGAATATCCATCGTGTTGCCTTTGGTTTGTACAACCATGTGAGTTCTTTAACTTATCTATCAATAGCTCTATATTCCTGCAACAACATAATGTTATTAGCTTCAGCTCTATCTTTCTGTAACATCACTTTACCTTTTTGTAACAGCACTTTAATCTCATGTAAATCTGTATAATAATGTAGCAATTATTCTGGTTCAGGCAAATTGCTATGATTATGCTGTTTCACCTCAGAAGTCCCAAGTGCTGTGCTTTCAAAGATTCATCCCATAGATAATATCACGCCATAATGCCCACAACATCACTTCACCTTCAAAACACCTTGTCCAAAACATGTCGTCTGGAAGCATTGCAGTGTCAAAATGATGTGCTTGTGAGGATACTAGTTTTTCTACTTTAGTTGTTTGCTGCCTATGTATGAATTCTGTTTTGGGGTGATAGGCTCTTATGCATGAGAATACTGAAGTAGGGAAATGATGGGTGCTGGATATAGGAATGGTTTCTATCTCAGCAAGGGAGTTCTCGCTCATCAGAGCGTCATGATCATTTCTGCGAGGAGATCATATCATCTCCATCCATTGTTATTTTTCAATTCATTTTGCTATTTTGTGTTGGCTCATAACGTGAGAGATTAATTAGTCTATTTCATTTCGATTCATTGTTATGAATTAAATTTCTGTTGTTGTTTTATTTTCCTTCATCACAACTTTCATCCTGCTGAACTATAAAGAAGGGAGTTAATGCTACCACCAAATTTTATGCAAGCTCATAAAAGCTGCGTTTTTAATCCTCTTTCTTTTCAACTGGTGACTTAATTAAGGATTCTCATTCTATTGACTCTTGGTTAGTGTTCTGGTTTTTGAAGCAGCTGGTCTATTACTGTTAAGCCCTTCCAAACTAAATGTTCATTTATTCCTAAAATAATAAGTTATGAATGCATTTTTTCAATCTGACATGATGCCTTCAACATGATAGGTAAGAAGGCCACTTTTTCATTAAACTTTTAATTGGATTTCACTTAGTTTACATTAGAGATTGTTGTCAATTAGTCACTATGGATAGTCAATACCAAATGTGCCAGTTTTCGGCTTAATCCACCAGCCAAGACTTATCAGCAAGGCTACAAACTCTCTTGAATCACTTGATTTTTTGCTTTCAGCCATTAACAATTACAATGACAGAGTAGGTGCCAGAGCTTTTTTATGACCAACTTGGTCACAGGCTCACAGCCACCCGAAGTCCCAACAATTTTTTTTTTTAACTTATAAGAAAAATTACAAATTAAAAATTTAATAAAAAATAAATTATATCTTTCTACTTAAATTCTAATTATGTGTTTTGAGTTTCGTATAAGATATAAAAATCAAATTAAAAATTTGAAAAACTCAAAAATATAATTGAAAACAATTAAATTGATTTTATTTTTTTTAGTGTTTTAGTTCAAACTGAACTCAATCAAATAAACTGAATTTAGTGTTTTGTGAAGAATATGGAATAAAATTCTTTGGGCAGTTTTATTTTTCTGTTATTATTATTACTATTAGATATTCTCTTCAAAATTGTTTCTCTAGCAAAGAAAAAAAACAGCTAAATTTTTTTCTTTTTTCTTCTCTCTCTTATTTTGTTCTTCTCTTTTCTCCTCTCTTTTTATCTTCAATTCTATTTTATCTAACGGATAAGTTTTTCTGTTTAAAGTTGTTCTTCCAGCGGAGAAGAAGAAATTATTTGCTTCATAGTATAACTTAATACTTTTTGTGAAGAAAAAAAATGTGGTTTAAGGAAACTTAAAATAAATAAATAAAATATTTAAATAAAAACACTATTCTTTATATTTATCACCAAAGAAACAAAATTTGTTTGATCTTCTTCAAATCACGTACTCAACTTCTCTTTCAAATCAGCTTATCTTTCAAACTGAATTTCTCTTTCATTAACTCAACCTCCCTTTCATTAAATAAATCTCAATTCTATTTTATCTAATAGATGAATTTTTTCTTCTTCTTTTCTTTCTTCTCTCATTTTTATCTTCAAAAAACAAAATAACGAAATTTCATAAATAAATCTAAAAAAAATCCAAAAGTTAGATGAGGAATATGCAAATCAACAAATAAACATATCAAAAAGATAAAAAGACCCAAAAAAATTGATAAATTTTTTTAACAGTCTAAAAATACAACACTAAAATAAATAGATTAAAGTAACTAAAATATGAGAGAAATTAAAATAGTTGAAAAAATAGAATGATGATGAGAAAATTCATCAAATAAATAGAATGATGATGTGAGTAGCAAAATAAATAGATCTAAAATGTGCATAATAGAAAATTAACTTCTTTGTTCATAACCGATTATCTCCTCATCAACAAAAGTCATGAGTGCCCAAAACAATTTTTGTCTTACAATAATTTGGATACATTGTGATTTTTATATTAATTTATTGTTATCGGGGTATTTACGTTGCTAACTCATCTGATAATTTCATTTCCTCCGATAATTTTGTTTCCTTCGACAATTTCATTTGACAGCTAATGCACTGTATAAAAGATGCAAACCATATAGCAGTGAGAAGAAAAAGGATATATACTACATAAGTTAGTGCCTTTAAAACTCATAAAAGAAAACAAGCTAACGAAAGGATTGCATAAACAGTAATGCTATTTATCCAATTCGAAGGCTATTGTCGAATTTGAATTGTTGAAGCAAAGATTCATATTAGACGAAAAACAAAATGGTTATGCCCCAAATTTCTTCCGACAGCTTCAAACCATAACTATGTCAATAGTTGAGATTTGACAGTAGACCACAAATACCAGAAAATAACACAACTACATTTGAAAATAAAAGGACAAATTATTGCTCATGAGCCATGACAAAATGTTAATACAAAATAACACTACTACAATTGAACTACATCCTTGCCTCCATTCTTTTCAGAACCATAAAATATCCCAAAATCAAAATAATTGATACCAATTAGAGAACAACAGTTCCTTAGATTTAGAACATGAGGATAACTTGGAATAGGAAGTCAAAAACACACAATGAAGTTTAACTAGATTCATCAAATACGGCAAATGAACAAAAACTGTTTCGGAAAATGACCATTTTTCTTGGTATTTTCCATGAACTTGCATGAAATAAAAATAAAAAAAAAC
>JBBPBO010001984.1:3556645-3626920 GCA_037974295.1 Cicer cuneatum | reverse complement strand
ATAGATGATTCTATATCTTAGAATTCTATCTCACCTTATTTAAAATACATCTAAACGTTATTTTTTAGTTTAAAATTTTTATAGATAGACTAAAACCGTCCATTTCTAAAATAAATAGATTAATTTTGTATGCAACTAAATATAAAAAAAAAATTAACAAGCAAGGTGTTATCTATTTTTTTGTGGGCGACTAAATATGGTCTTTTTGTTGATGATCAATATGTTCCGTGTATTTTTTGTGAAGATCAAAATGCCGTTGCTCTCAAAAAATATTATTTTCTTTTCCTAGGTGGGCCCCTATTTTCATTTAACGATTTTTCAATATACCCGCCGGAACGGTTACAACGCTACTAGTTACGAATAAAGTGAAAGGGCATCATCATCAATTTTTGTTGTTGTGATTAAAACGCAAACTTGAATAGAATAAAACGAACGAAAATTTGATTCCAAGATCGTTGGTAGCCTTTGTGGGTGGAATTGAATTGAGAAAAAATGGGAAGAGGAAAATTCAAGAGCAAGCCCACCGGCCGCCGCCACTTTTCCACCCATGAAGACATCCGTAAGCCCCCTCCAAATTTTCCTTCATCTCCTTTATGCTAAATCAAATCACTTTTTCTTGCAAATTTTGGTTTTTAGATAAATGTCATTTTTTTAATGCTTTTGTTTTTGTAGTTATAGAATAGTATGGCTTGTGGATAAAGGTTCTGCATGTGAAGATGATATTTGTTGGAGTTTTTTAGATCTACAAGACTTCCAGCTTGGAAATATTTTTTAATATCTATTTATGTTTGAATTTAGTTCAAATTATTGTTCATCTTCTGTGGAGTCATTACCATCAAATATGCACAGTGTTTGTTTGTAACACCAACAATTCTGACGAAATACGTGTCCTGATATCTGATACATGTTGGTGTCAATCAAACACTGACAAGATATATTAATCACATTTAATTAATTTATTTTCTCAAATTATTATTGTGTCAATGTGTTAATATCGTGTCTGTGTTGATATCAATGCTTCATAGGTTATAAGCCTTAGAGTACCAAGTTCGATACTTGATAAAAAGAATCTTGTGTGGAGTACTATTTTGAGTTTTGTACATTTGTGTTGGGTTTTTTTCTTTCTTTGAAGCTACAAAAGTTGGAATAGAAGTAAGTTAGGACCTTAGAGGAACATGAGAAATTATATACTTTTGTGGTGTAGTGGAAAAGGTAATTGCAATTTGCTGAGATTGGTGCTTTTCTGTATATGGTTTCAGTGAATTTCCATTTAGGTTACATCGAAGGAGAAACCAGAATCTCTCTTTGTTAGAATATTTGACTTATAGATGCATGAGTCATGTTGATGGGTTTAGTAGGCATGACTATGAGAAAAGAGCATAATCCTTAAACACCATGTTTGCTGATACAACTTATGTTAAGAAAGAGATGTTAACTATTTCAAAATTCGATTATATTGGGGAGAAATGGCTTGGATTGTCGACGTGCAGCTGAGAAATCAGATAGGGACTGGACACTGATTATTTAACCAGTTCTAGAAAGTGATAGTAGATTCTACAAATTTTAGTTTATGCATGTTAGTAGGTTTGACAAAGCAGTGTTGTTAAATAGTAGTTATAGTGCCATATTGGAATTTAAACTGTCACTATTGTTCCATGATATGCTATTTAATACAACATGTTGTCAAATAGCAACTATAGTGGCGTTATAGCACTCTTGCATAGAGGAATTTGAATGAACCACTATTTTTCTGCAATTCACGATTGACAACCCTATGACAAAGGGAAATGTGGGAATGTGCTTGTATAGTGCCAGTATTTGTTCAACTCTGTGAGTGCTTTGATTAAGATTATTTCAGTTATGCTTTCACTTTCTAGTATCTCTAGAGGCTGTGGTAGTTATGTATTGACAATTCCATGTTTGTTATTGTGTTGTAACTTCTACTTAGCATTCACCATAGTTCATAGGTCTGGTCTAGTATCAAAATATTATGTGGAGGGATTAGTTAAATTATAATCCAACTCTCTAACTTTGAAACTTAGCCGAAATAAAGTTTCTTATTAATGCTTAAACCCTTTTGGCTCTCTTCTCCTCTAAAGAAAACAAACAGAAAAGTGACATTTCTTAATCATAGAAATAACCTCTGAAAACTTAATGTTTCTTTTGACTATTGCAGTTGCTGGAACCTCTAGCCGTCCTCGATCTTTTAGACAGGTTTCCTTCTGAATCCTTTCTTCTTCCCCCTTTTGCTCCTGCTCCTCAAACATGTATGGGATCTCTCTAACACATGATGTTTTTGTTAATATTATCTATAATAAATTAATTTTTATATGTTCATGGTACATATGAAGTTGTTTTCCATTTTCTTTACATCTTTTACTTTATTTTACATGTCATTCTCTTCACAAACTTATTAGAAAGAAGCTGAGAATGAAGCTGAAGAATCTAAGGAAGAATCTGGGGATGAATCTGATGAAGAAACTAGAGTTAGTATCTCACAATCATTACTGATTTAAATAGATTGTTTTTTATTTAAAAAACAATACATTTTTTCTTTCTATGGTGTGCTCCCATCAATATGAAATTGACTGTCTTGTTGCTACTTAATGTATACAGAAGAATAAAGGAACTCAAGGGATTATTGAGATTGAAAATCCTAACTTGGTAAAGCCAAAGAACTTGAAAGCTAGAGACGTTGATGTGAGTTTAACTTTTCATTGTTGGCCACATTACATAGACATTTTCATAGGAGTTTGGAAGAATAATGTTATTTTCGCGTGGATGCAGGTTGAAAAGACAACTGAACTTTCAAGGCGTGAAAGGTTTGCAACTTTTAATTTTCTTTTTTAAAAGGGGTCATGCAAATTCAATCATGCATGCTCTCATATTGGGGAAACATAGAAAGTGGATCTTTTATATCAACATGTTTTCTGAATTTCTTCAAAATTTCTCTCCTGTTTTCAGAGAAGAGATAGAGAAACAGAGAGCTCATGAACGCTATATGAGGCTGCAAGAGCAAGGAAAAACTGAACAAGCAAAGAAAGACTTAGGTACCAGTAGCTTTTGAAATTGTCTGTTTTTATATGCTTCTTCTACGCCTTTTATTTATTTTCACCCATACACTTGATATATTATAACAAAATATGTAAACTATTTGATCGATTGTCACAAAGCATAAGCTGTATGGGTTAAACCAAAATCAACCTTTGCTAGGAAAAAGTTTCCTTCAATGATTAATGTTTAATTTCTTTGTTGACTTGGTGTGCAGAACGATTAGCTCTTATACGTCAGCAAAGGGCAGAAGCTGCTAAAAAGCGTGATGAAGAGAAAGCTGGTAAGTTCTAAAACACTGTTCTGCTTTTTCTATTCAAGCATCCAAAAGCTTGAAACTGATTATTGGATAAATCTATTTCAGCCAAAGAGCAAAAGAAGACTGAAGCACGCAAGTGAATGTCGTGTGGCCGAACCTTACTTGAATTAGTAGGATGAATATATTCTCTCACTACTCTTAAATATTGTGTCCGTTTAATGGCTCTTATGGTGTTACCATTCCAAGTTGGTAATATGTAATGCAATTATTCCAGTCGAGCATCATGTGGCTTGAAATCTTGATTAAATAAACACTTTTCTTCACATCCTCCATTTAGTGCAAATTTTTGGGAAAGTGGGGGTGTTCTAATTTATAAAACTAGAAGTCAAACCATTGAAAGAAATGCAGAAATAAATGGTTTATTTTTAAATCATAATATATAACAGTTTTATACAATGGATTGATCCATGTGTTCAATCCCACCTAACTAAATTTGGTTTGATGATGTTTGTTTTTAAACGATGCATTTTCCTTACAATTACAGAGCCCAATTTTAAAAATTACATTATCTTTGCCAATTAAACTTCATTTTTAGTCTTTTTTTTTTCTGACTCTTTTCTTGTTTTGTTTGAACTATTTATTTACTTAATCTTTTCAGAAACCTGTTCTTAGTCCTTGATCTTAACTTCATCTAATTAAGGGAGTATCTCAAGAAAAGACATGCGATCGCTATTAATGTATCCAATCCAATGAATCTGAGGTTGCTTGTTAATGTTAATGGCCATATAATTATTTACTTTGACTTGTAAACCTTGTTTCTTCTTCTAGCATTTTATCCTTTTTTTTCTCTTTTAGCATATTTCTATTAGACTTTTATCATTGAACAATATAGAATTTGAATTATAATGAACCTCACTATCAACACTGACTACATTTTTTCGTTATTTTTTTGTAGCCCTCATCTTTTTATTTCTTTTTAACCTTTGGCATTAGCCTTTATCTCTTTAGGAGGACATCTATCTAGGCCCTAATCTAGTGCCATGTGGTTAATTAAGGAAAGAAGTTACAGTTGTTGTCATATAGGTATAGTGTGCATAAGCATGGCTCAAGCTACTACTAACTACTATATTCTGTGGATACTAAGAGTGGACATTCTCTACATCTATAGTTTTCTATGACAATAAAAGTGCAAATTTTTTAATTCATAATCATGTGCTTCATGGAGTTGGAACTCTTGTTCATTGTGAAAAGGTACTAAATAAAAAACTCACAGTTTTCCGTGTTCCAAACCTATGATTAGTGAGGCTGATTAGTTAACCAAGCAAGCCTCTATCACCAATTAAATATCTTCATATCAGAAACAAGCTCAATGTGTTAGATAGCTCCCTTAATTATTTTCCTCACCTACCTTGAGCTTGTGGGGGTGTATGGCTATAGAACTGCGAATCGGATAATGTGGTCCGATAATACTAGTATATGGTTTGTTAGAGTTTTTTATGCAAATTATAAAGTTTTGGAATGTCTCCATTTTTCCTTTGCATTGATTGTACTCACATGTGTGTGTACAACTTGTGTTAGAATAACGAGGAATACTAATATGGTTGTGATTGTTATGTTGAGAGATAATAATCATTCTCTAGAGCGTTTTTATCCATATCTTTCTAAAGTTTAAAAAGTACTTTCATATCATAAATAATCCATTAGGATGCATTAGTTGAATTAATCAAACAGGTCTCAATATTTTTACCAATAACAATGGTCTACATGTTATGATCAACATTATGATTAGAGAAGTCCCCGTTAGAAGTATTCAGGTTATTTACATTAATTATACCCTCAATATCGTCCCTTATAAAATCAAAAAGAAAACATTTGACATGCATAAAAACTAAATTCACATATTTTGCATGGACTAAAAAGATATTTGATCCTAAAAAATATTTATAAATATCAAGTATTATTAATTTTATAACATATCCTTGTATCTGATCAATATTCAAGCTGCAAATATCTTTTTCAGAAATATTATTAGTAGGTTTGACCCCTTCCTTTCGCCATCATTTTTTGAACAAGAATTAGTGCGACCATCAAAGTATATAAAATGGCTACTTGGAGTTAGAGTTCACATAACAACTTGGAGTTAGAGTTCACATCTTAGTATTATGTCTTAATTTTTCCACTCAGCCATCCAATAATGAATTAGATAAAAGTCAATCCCACTTCCCATTTTCTTTCGGGAAGTTTCAACTTTGATGTTATTGGGAGATTTTAATTATTAGTAGTAATGTAATAATAACAATATAATAGAATATAGAATGTTGTCAACATTATCAATTATCATTAGAGAATATTGATAATTTACGGCAAATATATTGTTTATATATAAAGATCATATGTATGTTACTTGTATTTATAGGCTAATTACCCTAGTGAAGAGTAAATTTGCAATTGAATGTTTGATATTGTCAGATGATATCAATTTAATCTCTCGCGTTATTAATATTTTAAAATAATCTCTAAAATTGTTAAAAAAAAATTGTTGATATTTGCCGAGATTATAATATATTAAATTAATAAAGTCTAAATATGTATTTATAATTGTGAATAATGTGAGAGATATATTTAATAACAAGAGTCTTTATGAAATACAGACGAAATCATAATAACACTTGATTTTCTTAAAACTCAAAAATGTAGTTTTTATTTAAATTATGGTGAGCTACCGTTATGCCAAAATCACCCAAGTGAATCCAAACATGCATAAAAGAAATTGTAATCCTTGTTCATCTACAAAAGGAAATTCGTTTTCTAGTAAAAACAAATTTTTGTATCTTTGTTTTTGTCTTGTACAAAACTTTATGTCTCCTTTGTATCCACCTCGGTTGCCACTCCAATTTAATCTAAATACAAATACAAAAGCCTGTCCAAACAACTATGCAAAAATGTTTAATATCTCAAAATCCAACACTTTTTATTATGTGTATTCCTCGTTGACAGTTGTGCATAATACAATACTATATATTTGGGACGGCAAGCTAATTGTCCAATTGTATAATTTTCATTTTGTCGTGGTACAAAGAGCACAAACAGATTGCTTAATCAAAGCATGACACTGTTCATATATGGAAATTAATCTAATAATAATAATGCTTTATGTTTTCCCCCAAAAAATGATATTAATATCTCTTTGTTAATTTCACCTTGAGTAAACTATTAAAATAAAACCTTGTTTATTAGGTAGTTGTTGATTCCTTCCAAGTTCCAACACTTACAACTTTATCTTCTAGCATTTTTCTTTGGAATGTTTCAACAACAAAAAAAAAAAACTAGGAAGACATCAGAATTAAAATATATTAATGATAACTAACCACAATTGTTAATAGCCATTTCTAGTTGGAATATATTGATTATGTTGGTGGCTCTATAGTGGCAATATATTTTTAATTTTGGAATTAAAACTCATACTAATTCTAAAAGTTGAAAATTGAATGTAAGAGGCATTGACTTAGTAAAATGCATTAGTTAGCATGCCATGTCTTGAAGACGCGTCTGCTCTACAATTTTCAGTTGAATTATTTTCTTTTCTTGTTAAAAGATTGTACACTATGGTTTCTCTTTGATTATTTCATAATCTTCTTGTTATACACATTAGTGAAAAGTTTTCATATTTGATTATTGGTTCAATATCAGAAAAGTATTTTATTTTGAGTAATGGAACAACAACATGAAGTTTTTCCTATTCTAGTGCTACTTCTTTTCCAGGTTTTGCTTGTTGCAGCACAGACAGACAGTGGAGATTGTAAGTTACTAATTTCAATTCAACTTTTGTGATTGTGTTTGGAGTTTGATGTATATTCATCACATCTATTGTTTATATAATTCTTTCATATATAAACAAAATAAGCAAGGAAATAATATTGTGTTTTTCCACCCCTTCCTTTCTTAGTATAATTAGTACAGAATGGTATATAATAAAGTTTTATATTGCTCCTCTCCTAAGTAGAATTTCGTCCTCACGACTGAGACGGTGACTAATTGTTTCCATCGATATTTTATTCGTCCAAAAATAAGAAAAACAAATATTATGGCTCAAAACTCAATTTGTGTTCATTTTCTTTTGTTTTTGTCGAATCAACATTGATAAAGTTCCCGTTTCATCTGTACAAGACCCTGAATTTCTACTTAAAATCGGCGACATCGACCATCATTGAAATTTTGACTAATTTTCGGGTACTAGTCCACCGTAGATCATACGAGACACTTGTTTGCCCTAACAATTTCATAGTTAGTAGTAACTAATAAGGAGGTACATCATAAATTACACCCAAAAAATCATATAGGTATGAAGTTAAAATTAGGTTCTGTACTGTTTTCAACTCAATATCATGAATGTGAGAATCTATGCTTGTCCATCTAAGTTTGGAAAGTGTTTGTGGATTAAAGATATATTCTTCTACCATTAACATTCAAAATTAAAATTTTGTTTGCTAATAAAAATTTGGCAGTTGACTTATTTATATATAATTGACCAATGTGCAAACCTATAGCACTTCAATGTAAACTATATGTGGTTTGACATAGTTGAATTAATCATTCACCTTATCTCCAAAATTAAAATCAGATTTTGTAAAAAGAGATGAGGATCAGCATCTCTAGTATTAGGTTTTCTTTTTTGTTACTTATTAAATTTATAAAATATCATCATAAATTGACTATATAAATTGTACTGATGCAGTTACTGCTCTTTCATCTCTGATACAATCCTGGAAAAACAAACCATCAAATTGGGTGGGTTCTGATCCTTGTGGAAGTAATTGGGATGGAATTCATTGCACAAATTCAAGAATTACCGAATTGTTAGATCTTGGTTTCTTTGCTCCATTCAAATTGTTTCTTACTTTCTATTTTCTATTTTTTGTAAAAAAAATGTTGAATCTGAAAAGAGTGCTGCTATCTTTTTCAGGAAACTACCTGGCTTGAATTTGGTGGGTCAACTGTCTTCTGCAATTCAGTCCTTATCTGAACTTGATACATTGTACATTTCCTACTTCTCATCTCAATTAAATAGATTTAATGTGGTCTATAAGGCATAGTATAACTGGCAAATGTCCATATTGTTAGACTGAACATATGTCCTGGGTTCGAATCCAAGACAATGGAGTTGTGTGTATGAGCTTCAGGTGGTGTTTACCAATCCATCTACAGACAAAAAAAATAGATTTAATTTGTTCATTAATCGGAAATTCTTCTTCTAATAAACCCTAAGATGCTTAAATGTTTCTCAACATATTATTTGTTAAATAAAGATTTCCAAAATGACCTTGACTCTAAAAATGAATAAAGGTATTTGCAAGGTTTGAAAAAAAAAAAAGGTTTTTGAACATGTTCTGGACATCGAGGTTTTTGATGTCTCTGACTACGATTGAGACTGCTGCATTTTAACTGGGATTCTTCATTGTATTAAGGATTGCGACATGACCGCCACTGTGATTTAAAACTCTGGCTATATGTTGTACTTGTGATTTAATCTAAAGTGGACTATAATCTTAATCCACTTTATGATTTAAAGGTGGATACATACTTCCTTATTTACTTTAGAAGAGTCTTGTTCTAATTTGGCATTTGAGTCATACAATGATTATTGATGTGTGAAAGTTGCTAAATAATTTCCTTTAACTGAATTCATCCTTAGGTAGGACATTTTATTTTCACTATGTTATTTTTGGTTGCAATATTTAGTTTTTGCTAAACTAATAACACGTTGTTTTTGTTCATATAGGGATCTTTCATACAACACAGGCATGACAGGAACAATTCCACGAGAAATTGGGAATCTGAAGAACCTCAATTCCCTGTAAGAAGGGGAATTTATTTCCTAATAAATAATTTGAATATAAACTGATTTTTTTTTTATTGAACTACTTCTATCTAATATTTTTCCCCTTAGAAAATTTAGCTTGCTTTTTGATATGTTCCCTTCTAAGTGTTATTTCAGGGCATTGGTTGGTTGTGGATTCATTGGTCCTATTCCAGATTCAATAGGATCCTTAAAGAAGCTGACCTTTTTGTAAGGGCTCCAACTCAATAATTATGATACTACATTACACACACAAGAACTATTAAAAGTCCAACTTATTACAATGTAACAAAGTGTGTACCTTTCATATCATGTTCACATCCTGAAATTATCTTTACTTAATCTTGAAGCTCAATGTTTTATCTTTGGACTAATATATGATAAATTATGCTAGAGAATGTGTGCATGTAACACATGCTTAAGCAAACATTATTTGAAGTTCATCTAGATAACGCATTTTTTTATAGACAGATGTTAGTTATTATGTTAGTATTTTCTCCTTGATTTAGATAACGCATTTATGAATCACTTATTACCTTATTGTTTTTCATGCAGAGCGCTGAATTCGAATAAATTAAATGGAAATATTCCACGCTCTCTTGGCAATCTACCCAACCTTGATTGGCTAGATCTTGCTGATAACCAGCTGGAAGGGCCTATTCCTGTCTCTAATGATCAAGGACAACCAGGTCTTGACATGCTCCTTAAGGCCCAGCATTTGTATGTCTACTCTCCTTTTCAATTTCCAATTAATATTACTACACTAAAACATTTCATTTCACTGAATATCTAATATTATGTCTACTTCTTGCAGTCATTTGGGGAACAATAAACTCTCAGGTCCAATACCACCAACACTTTTTAACTCTAGTATGATTCTAGAACATGTGTAAGCTTCATAAATCTTTTAGTATTTATTTTCTGAAATTTCATAACTTCTTGAAGTCATAAGCTTTTTAAACATTAGTTGGTTATTCTTATAAGTTAAAATTAGCTTCGGTATTTCAAATTTTCCAAAACATTCTATTTAATTTTGTCATAAACACCTTAAACTTATTTTATAAATGAATAACCATTGACTTCTTTATAAACTTCACATTAATCCTGCCTTATATTATTTTTCTCAGGCTTTTTGACAACAATCAATTAAATGGCAGTATTCCTAGCACTCTGAGTAGTCTTGTAAACACATTGGAAGTGGTGTAAGTATATTGTGGCCACTGTCTTAGTGATTTCTCTTACACTCACAATTTATGTCTCTGAGTTTCTTTGGCTAATTGAACATTTTCTCTTGAATGCAGGCGTTTTGATAGGAATAAATTAAGCGGGAGAGTGCCTTCTAACTTGAACAGTCTTGAAAAACTTAGCGAGATGTAAGAAAATCAAAGAAACATGACTTGTTAAGATTCATATTTATCACTAACTCTTTGATCCATTTTGCTGAAAGAAGGTATTGAATATATTTTTTCAGCTATTTATCTCACAATGATCTGAATGGCTCTCTGCCAAATCTTAATGGAATGAATAGTCTCACCTACGTGTAAGTAGTATAATAGTGACATTCTGTTATATTGTACTTATTGCATTGAATTTTAGGAGGTCAAATACTTAAATGCAATCACATAATCTAGAAGAAATACTTAATTTCATGCAACAACTATATGTAAAACATAGGCATATAATTCATGCATTATTATACAATGATTTTAATCTGCATATTTTAATGAAAAATTCCATCTGCAGGGATCTGAGTGACAATAACTTCAATTCTTCTGATATTCCTTCATGGGTTTTTAATCTGAAAGATCTGACAACAGTGTATGTTGCTCCATCCTTCTCAGATCAGACCTGTTTTTTTGGTTATCTTTATATTTAGAACTTATTTTAAGAAGCTTTACGTGAAAATCAGCTTATGCATAATTGCTTATAATATAGTATAAGCTCTTATTCTATATCTGCTCATTAAATAATCTAAATAGGAAGTGATGGTTATGTATATGAACTGAATTTACTGAAATGTTCTAACAGAATACTGAAGGACAACCAGCTCAGTGGCACATTAAATCTCAGCAGTGGCTATAGCAGTAGTCTGCAACTCATTGATTTGCAGAATAATGATTTGACCGATCTCAAGTTGGGAAACCAAAAATTGAATTTTGACTTGAGGTAAGTTTCATTACATATGATGATATCATTTTTCTTTTTTTAAAAAATAAAATAAAATCTACAGATATTTGCATGGACTCAAACTACTAGACACTGGCTTTTCTTCTGAGAAAGTTATCTAATGTCTTTGCAGACTGGCTCAAAACAAAATTTGTCTTGAAAATGGAGCTTCTGAACAGAGTTACTGCAAAATTCCCCAAACCATTCCCTCATATTCAACACCAAAAAATGGTTGCTCACCTCCTTCATGCAGTGACAATCAGATTGCCAGCCCCAACTGTAAATGTGCATTTCCTTATATTGGAAATCTATCATCCAGAGCTTTTAGTTTCTCAAACTATAGTAACACAAGTTACTACAAGGAAATTGAGCAGTCACTGATGGATACTTTTCGAAAACAAAAAATTCCGGTGGATTCAGTTTCTCTTAGTAATCCTATCAAGATTTCATCTACTGATAATTTTCAGTTGACTCTTAATATCTTCCCGTCTCAAACCGACCGTTTCAATTCAACTGGAGTTTCAACTACTGCTTTTGTGCTTAGTAACCAAATTTACAAGCCTCCGGAATTTTTCTCCCCTTACTTCTTCATTGGTGTTAACTATGAATATTATGGAGGTGACTTTCAGTGTTTCATTATGAACTACAAATGCAGAATTATTTATTTGTTCTGTATTATTTCTCCTCTCTGACTGTCATTTTTATATCACTCAGGAGAACCTAAAGGATCAAAGTCATCACATACTGGGGCTATAGTTGGTGCAGTACTTGCTGCGTTGGTCTTTCTTGTACTGGCAGTTCTTGCAGGGATGTATGCCGTTCGCCAAAAAAGAAGAGCAACAAGATCTTCCGAGGGGAACCCTTTTGGTTAGAAATTATTACTCCAAGCTTGGCCTAAGTTGTACTTAACAAGGGATTTTTCAGCTGGTGTTTTTTAATTGGTTCAATGTCGTTTTAATTAAATGCAGTAAACTGGGAACAGAACAAGAGTAGTGGAGCTGCTCCTCAGTTGAAAGGAGCAAGATGGTTTTCTTTTGATGAGATAAGGAAATACACCAACAATTTTGCAGAAGCCAACACTATTGGATCAGGAGGCTATGGACAGGTTTTTATTAATAACGTCATACGACTACCCTTTTCCTTTCTTTATTTCGGAACACCATATTCCCTTAACGTTCCTAAGGACATGTTTGGATTGGTGGAATGAAAAAAAGCTTATGCTTGGACCGGTGGTATCTTTTCCATCACATTCCACCACTTGCCTTCACGTTTATTCAACCTTAATGTCTTTTCATATGTAAAGAACTTCATAGAAACATTCACCACAAGTATTTTCCGAAATTATTCTCTTTTTGTTTACTGGAAAATCTAATTAGTCCTCCTCATTTACAAGGTTTACCAAGGTGCTCTTCCTGGTGGCGAATTGGTTGCAATCAAAAGAGCTGGAAAAGAATCTATGCAGGGAGCTGTTGAGTTTAAAACTGAGATTGAACTTCTATCAAGGGTTCATCATAAGAATCTCGTTAGTCTTGTCGGATTCTGTTATGAGAAAGGCGAACAGATGCTGGTCTATGAGTATGTTCCAAATGGCACTTTAATGGATAGTCTTTCAGGTACTTCAATTCCTTCAACACTCTTCATAGACTCAAATATTAATAAGCTTTTACAACAAGCAGTTCAAGGACCTGCCTAATAAAGCAAAAATCTGCAAGTTGCCTATGTCAAGCACATTTGTTAATTAGTTTTCTTTTATTTGACTTTGTCACTGCAGGAAAGTCTGGGATCTGGATGGATTGGATAAGGAGGCTCAAAGTTACATTGGGCGCCGCCAGGGGTCTGACCTATCTACATGAACTTGCTAACCCCCCAATCATACACAGAGACATAAAATCAAGCAATATCCTACTTGATAATCACCTCATTGCAAAAGTTGCTGATTTTGGTCTCTCCAAACTTCTTGTTGATAGCGAAAGGGGCCATGTTACTACTCAAGTCAAAGGGACAATGGTTTGTATTATATACATTTCACTTTTAAAACTTTGAACACATGAAATCAGCTTTTGCTATGCAATCAAACTAGTATCTCTAAGAAAAAATTAAGTAGTTTTGAGGATACATGCAAGGCAAGCAAACATAATTTTAACCTTTCTCTATGAATTGCTTGGATTAAAAAGAGCCTTAAAGATGTTGAACAAAGTTTCTCTTTTATAAAGCTGAAGTTAAATCATATTTTTACAAATGGTAGCTAATGAAAATATGTTTCATTTTATTCTATCTAGGGATACTTGGATCCTGAATATTACATGACCCAACAATTGACTGAAAAGAGTGATGTATATAGCTTTGGTGTGCTAATGCTGGAACTAGCAACAGCAAGAAAGCCAATAGAGCAAGGAAAATATATTGTAAGAGAGGTAATGAGGGTAATGGATACATCAAAAGAATTATACAACCTTCATTCTATTCTAGATCAAAGTATACTCAAAGGGACAAGACCAAAAGGTTTAGAAAGGTATGTGGAACTTGCATTGAGGTGTGTCAAAGAATATGCAGCTGATAGACCTACAATGGCTGAGGCTGCGAAAGAGATTGAGAGCATAATTGAGCTTGTTGGAGTGAACCCAAATTCTGAATCAGCTTCAACAACAGAAACTTATGAGGAAGCAGGTGTAGGGGATGCCAAACATCCTTATGTGAATGAAGATGAATTTGAATATAGTGGAATGTTTCCATCAATAAGGGTAGAACCTCAATGAGTTTCTATCCTTATGTTTCCATAGGTTGTGCTTTACAAAAATTCATTCTCTGTAAAAAATGATGAGGTTTCAACCCAAGTTGATTGGTTTTCATAGAATGGGAAGTGCATTGTTAACATTATCAATGGATTTGCCTGAATAGAAGTAGAAAATTGTATTCAAGATTGTAATTTAGTCATGAAAATATTCTTGTGAATTTTTGAATTGTTTGTAATATATTGGAATTTGAACATTGAAAATTTCAAAAGACAGAATGGATATTTATTTTCTCTTATTTCTTCATAAATAACAACTCATCACAATTTGACTCTAAATACTTGAATGAGAATTCTATTCAACAATCATTAACTCACGTTGAAGTTTAAACCGAATAATAATATTAATGACAAACAAATAAATTAATGATTTTATTTGCACGTACTTAACAAATCGAGAGTTCATTTTTCATCTCCAGCCATTTTCTCTTATTCACCTCTGAGGTTGGACTAATCAAGTTAACCACATTCATCGGGAAGCCAAATCATGTGTTGACACACTAACATTTAGAGGTCATGATGCACATATATCTCGGGTTATGTTGAGTACTCCTCCTACTAGTACTAGTTTACTTCTTAATAAAGACTTAAAAGGAACTGATTGGAGTTTATTTTCTTTTCCTTTTATATAAAAAAAGAAAAAGTTTTAAATTTTTAAATACCGTACAAAATTCTAAAATTAATAAACACAAATGTTTCTTTTAATCTTTAGAGAATCTTATTCTCTATCTTTAACAAAATCTCATTTCAAATTCGTTATTTCTTTTCCATACACAAAGCTTGAACTACTGACATTGATTAAAATGAGTCTAGTTTCATTTGGACAGCCGAACACCAATTTTTTTGTGACCGGTTATTTTTATATAATTTTAAAAGTTTTATTTTCACGATAATATATGCATATATATATATATATATATATATATATATATTATTTTCAATCTTTGATAAGGTTGTGATCGTAATTTGCATATAAAGTGAGTTTCACATAAAAAGCAAAGAATCGGTGCAGTGCAGAGTTGCTTCCATTTCCATTTCCATTTCCCTTTCCATTTCCAGCATGAGTGAGAGTGAGACTAACCCCAAAACCAAAACCCCTCTTCCACCTTCTTCTTCTTCTTCTTCTTTTTCCTACTCCCATGGCGATCATGGCTCAACCAAATATTCAACCCACAAGATCCATATCAACCCACCAGAAACATCGATTCCTGATGCCGCAACTCTGAGAGATCAATGGAAATACGCAATCAGACAGTACAGTAAATGGTACTCTCACGCTTGGGGAACTGCCATTCTTGCTGGAACTGCTTTCTTTGCCCTCGGTTGGTTTATCAAAGGAGAAAACCCCATACCCTCTTTCAACTCCAACAACAACAATAACAACCCTTCTTCCTCTCATGGTGATAACAAGGACAAACCTTCCCAACCCCAATGATGCAATTTTTCTACTGTTCTCTTCCTGCTGCTTCATTCTCTTCTTCTGGGTCAGTTTCATTCTTCTCCTTTTTTGGGTTTTTATTTTATTTTAATTTTAATTTTAAATTGTTATCTATAATTATAGACAGGACTTGAATTGGATTGTTGGGTGTCTGAAAAACTGTTAAAGTTTGCATTTTTATATGTTTCGGCCATTGAATTTTATGTATAGATGGATCACTGAGTGATATAATAGCTTCTGGTAAATGTTAGAGAAAGTGAGATTGTGAATTAGGTTTGTTTGTTGGAACTAATGAATATGAAGAAGTTGAAGATGAAAAAGTTGAAGATGAAAAAGTTTCTGCTTTTTTATGGGTGTGTGACTATTGTTTTACTTCCTTTGGTGTTATTATCTATTGTTGTTAGATTTTGTATTTGGAACTTCTCACATTGGCTTGTGAGTTATGAAGGGTTCTGATTTAAAGCCTCAAGGCTTATGTGGTTTCTGTTGATGTTGAAATTCAATTATATAATGTGGTTTTTGTTTATATATGTAAAATAGGGTAAACTAGGAAAATGTTGGTTCAATTGTGAGTCTATTGTAAGCCTAACCTTTTGATACTACTACAAACACCATAACATCATTATATAGAAATACTCTTGAAGAATTGCATGCTTAGGCTATGCTTGGTTGGAAACTAAGTGGGCTGCTAAAGAAATGATTGTGACATACCATAGTAAAGGCTAAAACACTTCCATCCTATCCCCCATTCCACTCCAACCTAGCATAGCTCAATGGTTATTTTTCTGGACTGTATAATTGTTATTCCTTTTGATGCGTTAACTAAATGATCGCGTAGTATGCCATGTGTGTGACCGTGGCCTTTTGAAATCTTCTCAACTTCCTGTGTTGGGTTTATTGCATACATGTAGATTTGGTTCTTTTCTTATCTCGTGTTATAGGGAGTTAATTAGTTGCCAAGTGTAATGTTTCATCATATTAAATTTCTTTGCTGGGAGCCTTGGGCTGGCTGCATATTGCTTGTTTTGTTGCATTCCTATGTTAAGTGGAATTGGAACATTTCTAGGTATAGCTCTTGTTTTCATTTGTTTATTTTTTAATCTCATGTAACAAGGGTCGTCAGTTTATGATCAATATACCATATGGGTATTTTAAGTCACTTAGCATATCTGTGCATGATTGACTTTTATGTTGTTGCAATTATAGGTTTTTAGATTAAAAAAAAGGTCGAGAAAATAATACAGACTTTGAATTATAAATATGATTTGATATGATTGATGATTCTAATTTGATACAAAAAGACTATACCCTAACTGCTATTTATACTATTACAAGACTCTGAATTCTAATTAAATAGGGAAACAAATCATAATAACGTGATAACTCCAATTTCAAATCTATTGTAGGCGTCCTTGTATTTTCAAGAGACTGATTTCATGACTTCAATTTGTGACTCACTCGTCACATAACAACAGCTCCAGTGGCGGAGTTTGACATAATTTTATGAGAGGGCCAAGAAGCTACATACAAATAATAAAACTATTCATAGCAATTATTTTACGAAAATGAATGTTGGCACAACCGTTTTTCCATGGTTCGAATCCTCTGTTTTCATTTCGAGACCTGATTTGTTATCTTGCACAAGAAAAAAATAAAGGAGATGCAAAATTACCCACTCCAGAGGCTGAACCTGTGCATGTTACTGGGTTAAATGCATAGCTTGGACACTGCAACCAATGTGTAAATTGTTTATATAGGTCACAGTATTACTATTATTATATATATATATATATATATATAAACATAAGGAATGCCATGGCTCCCACCTATCCTAAGGAAGCTCTGCCACTGAACAGCTCCAACTGTTGTGTCAAAGCTCTCCTTCAAATTACTTTTTGTTTACTTGCCCTTCCATACATTAGCCAAACTGAATATACTTATAAATTTAATTTAATGTATTTACAGTCTAATTGAAAATGATTGTCAAATTCAGGTAAGAAGCCTGGACTATAGTATAGTGAATAAGATTAGATTGATAAAATGATGATGCCTAAGTAGTGGAAGATTGCCAGAAGAATTGGTTTGAGTTCATTTTATTATATCATTCATGTTTGTTTGATTAACTGACATTCTTTATTTATTCATTTAATTTAACTGCAGGCGACTGCCAAATTGGAATGAAGTCACATAAGAGCTGGTTTTTGGTGACAGTGCCCTGAAGCCTGAAGTGAAGGGTCACCTTGATTGCAATGATCTATGGAAGTTTAAGGCTTTTTGTTTTGAGAAAACGAAATACTATGTTTTTATTCTGTTATCACTTTTAGTTACAAGATGCTACTACTTTATATTCACTATGTTTTTTGCTTTTTAAGTTTTGTACAGAAAATTGTAATTACAATAAAAGTTGTTTTCACTGTTTATGTGAATTTATTTGAAAAGTGTATTTTTGTAAATAAAAATGAAGATAGAGAGCATATTATCGATATAAATAAGCCCTTATTGTTCATAATTGCCTTTCTTGACACAGTTGTTACTATATCGTTTTTCTTATATTAGTTCTTGTAGCTGCTTTGATGTGGTTGCAACTTGCAAGACCAAAAAGTATGTAAATATGTATGCAAAAGCTTTGTCACAACATGCAATTTATTGAGTGATTATGATCTAGTTTAGTTTCGTTTCACGTTCAGTCCTAAACTGAATTGACAATCATCGGTACCAAGCTTTTGAATACAACAAAAGAATTTTTTTTTTCTCATATAATTTAAACATAATTCTTCTGTTTTTGGAGTTACTTTTAAGAATATGTTGTTTTATTCCTATAAATAAAACATTTTGTTATAAGTAACAAATCTAAGTATAAAAAGACTCGGTCAAAAGCTATTTTTACCACATTGGGCTTTGCAACTTCTAAAATCTGACTTCACTCTCATGTCAATATACCATGAAAAAAACAAATTACTGCTTCCACATTCATGCAATGTAAAACGAGAAAAATAAAGTTACATGGTAAGAATATGCATGCTTAGACAAGAAAAAAACAAAATGAAGAAGCCTTTGAACTAATTTATAACTTCCAGCAAATACTTTTTTTCAGCAAATACGTGTAAAACAAGAAAACTTAAAATGATGTTACACTGATTAGTCTTTTAATTTCCGCATATGTTGAAATTGACTTTTGTACCTCAACTTTTTGAAAAACTCACTTATTTTTCCCAACCAAATACTTATCTCAGCTAAAAATGCTGATACACAACAAAGTACAAACTAATCCAAACCGAGTCATTGTAAATATTCAATAAACCTGAAATTAGAAAAATGAACTTCTTCAACAGAAACATGAACAAAACAAAATGGAAGTGCATGTTTCCTAAACATCTAACTAATATTGAACAGATTTTTCTACGCCGAAAGCTCAGAGTGATGCTCTTTAGAGTTTAGACAATCATTTTCACGCTGTAAGGGCGTAAGGCTGATCTCTACAACGATATAAACAAGGCATAGGTTTACAGTAAAAATACAGAAACTTTTACTGTAAGTTCAAGCAGAGCAACATCCAGATTTCTTCACAGCCGATACATCATCCCTAGATCCAACATCAATTGTCTGTCCTTTTGGTAGTGCTGCTGGATCATCACCAATCTCAAGGGCTTTCTTGCTCACCACACGGTAGATCTGCGTCAGCACTTCAGTGAAGGCATTTTCGACATTCATAGACTCGAGGGCAGAAGTTTCCATGAAAAATGTGTTCTCTCTTTCAGCAAAAGCCGTTGCATCTTCAGTTGAAACTGCTCTCAAATGACGCAAGTCTGCTTTGTTCCCAACAAGCATCACCACAATGTTGGCATCTGTGTGGTCTCTCAGCTCCTTCAACCATCTCTCCACATTTTCAAATGTAACATGGCGCGTAACATCATACACTAGTAAAGCACCAACCGCTCCTCTATAATATGCACTTGTAATTGCTCGGTACCTTTAGAAAAGGAAAAGCAAACTAAGATGTATCATACATGTCAAGTCAATAAAATGCAGCATTGAAAACAATTATTCATATGGAAGACAAAATTTGGCGATGTTACTTCAATGATTTTTTCTGGGATAATTAATCAACAAGGCTATCAAGTTCCATTACAGGATGTCCACATTACTCTGACATTCAACTATATGCCTCATACAACAAAGTTCAGACATTAGTGATAAGTAATGATAATAACAGCCTACCTAGCAAGGGAGGTTTTGTTACAGTAACCAGAGCGATACTAGCTCCAGTCATGATTTAATCTTTTCTATTTCTTAGTATGTGGTAACATAGCGTATAATCGAACAATTATTGAGGACTCCTAAATGTTCATCATGATGCTACAACGCAATAATAATATTAAGATTTACATACATCAACCTTGATATGAGGAGGGGAAATCTTCACAGATTTAACAACACAAGGATTCAAATTATTACAACTATTATTTTCAAGGCAAGTCGTTTTTATGTAACAGCTAACAAACCAAATACAAGCTCGGGTTGCATAAGAGTAAACCATACTAACAAAATGATTCAAAGGTACTTAGAGCATATTAATATCACATATTTACATATTACAAACTAAAGACAGTGGTAACCTTGGCAAGCAAGACTAGCCAAGTCATAACTTCAAAGATTGTTACCAGCAACTTTGACATATTTCTAAAAGACGCAAATAGAACACGACAAAAGAACAATCAGTTTATTTGAATGTCATAGTCAACAAGAAATAAATAAATGTATAAATGCTAGGATCTATAAGTCAATTTGAAACAATAACTGCATTGAGGATTTAAGGTCCACAAACAATACTGAAACACAATGACAGCAGAAAACACGATTCAAATTTCTGTCACAAAATAATTATAATCAAAATTCTTAAGAGAAATGTTTGGTGGACACACAAATTGACATCCAACGCCATATGTTAACATTTTCCCTTTTCCAAACACAAGGGTGTCAAACAAAAATGCAAACAAGCTTGTAATGCATCTTCAAAGCTATCAGCATAAAGGGTGCAGAAAAGCCTCATACCCATCACAATCAAATCAAGGACATTCATACATTTATCAAAATAAGAGGAAAAAAATCCAAAAAAAATCACATTGAACAATGGCTACTAAATTACCTAATCAAAATGCAATAAACAAAATCTAAGCATGAAAGAGATAACAGTATTGATTAAGGAAAAAATGCTAACCTTTCCTGGCCAGCAGTATCCCAAATCTGAGCCTTGACAACCTTATCATCAACCCTAATGCTTCTGGTTGCAAATTCAACACCAATGGTGGATTTAGATTCAAGGCTAAATTCATTTTTGGTGAATCTAGACAAAAGGTTGGATTTTCCAACACCAGAATCACCAATCAGAACAACCTTGAACAGATAATCATAATCATCATCAGCTCTGTATGCCCCCATTTGCCCCCACACACACCCTTGTTTTCTATGTGGTGTTTGGCTAAGAGAGAGAATCAAGGATTAGATGAAGAAAAAAAATGATTTTAATGAGTTTGTTATGTATGAGATTCAAATGGGTTGATGAGATTTGAATGTATTAATAATAATCAAAGAAACATAGTTTTTGTTTAGAAATGTCCAGATTTGGAATAACAACGTAATAAGAAGAAAAAAACAACGAGAGAGAAGCTAATAATTGAATGAAACAGCAATGTTATGTGGGAAGAGGTTTTTAGTTGGCAAATTGTTTTGTTTTGGGGAATGGTTGCAAATGGCAATGATGACCTAAATGACATACAATTTCTCCTTTCCCTTTTTAAATAATAATAATATACATTTTTTTCTGCCAAAATAAATAATAATAATAACAACAATAATATACACTTTTCCATTCTTTTCTATTGGCTACACTACCAAATCCCATTTTATATATTTTAAATTGCTTCAAAACAAAAATATTTAATCCTGTTCTTTTATTTTTTGAAAAAGCAATATTTATTTTTGTTTGTTAAAAAATACTGAAGGATGGATAGGTTAATCGATAGTAAATGATTTTACAGTGGATTGGTGATAAGTTAATTGATAGTGTTGTAAAAAAAAATTAATTGATAGTGGATAAAAAAATACTAATTGAGTTTTAAGTGTTTAATAAAATTAAAGGTTGAATATAATAAAAAATTTAAAATTACATAAAAATAATAATTTTGATTAATTTTAATATTTTAATTAACATAATAGAAATAAAATATGATAAAAAAATTCGTTGTAGTATAAGTTATAAATTTTAACACTACTTAAAATTGAATCTCAAAATACAATAAAAACTAGTAAAAAAAATAAAAATACCGTAAGTTTGGGGAAAAATGATAGTTGTCATTTGTCGAATAACTCTTCTTTTACATACAAGCTTATAATTATAAGTTATACACTCTGAGTGGTTTAATCTCGACAAATAGAGCCTTAATATATTTTAAAAGTTATCATATTACCAAGTTTTCTGGTCATTTTTTCTACATTTATTTTTTTTATCGCATTTTATTACTCTTAACATATTTTTAACTTTATTTTTCTAAAGAATACTTTTATGGTATGAAAAATAAAACAATACGATTTAATTCACTTATGCACTGATATATCAGGATCAATAAATCCCCAAATTAAGTGGTGAAATTTTTTTTTGAAAATTTAAGATTACAATTTAAGATTATAAAATAGAGGATTTTGAATTGTGAATTTAGATAAAATAGATCAATTAAGTACATTTAAACTTAAGAGAATCTACAGAGAGAACTTCAATATTTTGATTTTTATCTTGAATCTTCAATTATTTTTGCATGTTAATTTAATTGTTGTTGTAGTGTTAATTGTACCCCAACCAAATTAAAATCTGGGCCGTAAATTACCACTATAACAATTAGATTGGATTGAGCCCAACAATTACAATAAATTACCCATCAATTAAATAGAAGTGTAATTTATATTTTATAATGTTAATAGATTTATAGGGATGGAAAGATTAAATGTTGTCTATAACATTAGAGATAAATTTGTAATTGAACCCAAAACAAATAAGTTATGGGTAAGGATATTTTTATTTTTAGACAATGATGAGTACTCAAACAAATAAATAAATAAAGAGTAAATAGATAATGATGAACAAAATGGAGAAACATAGTAAGGATATTTTTAGTGTTTTTATTAAGTGTTTGTTGAATGTTGGATTTTACGGCGAAGAAAAATAATTTTAAATAAACAAATTTTTGTTTTGTTTTTCACTATAGAAAAAAGTATTAATAGCACATAAGCACATAAGGAGTGTTAATAGTCAGTATGAGTATAATGTAAATTGATTAAATTAGTAAATTAGTTTTTTTAGAGAATTAAATTTGTGTTGTTAAAAGTGAATTATTGTTTTATTTAAATTGGTCGATCTAAAAAAAATAATTCCAAATTTTAACTTCTAATTTTTAATTTATTATAAAGTTAGAAAATAATTCTATTTGATTACATTGAAATACATTACGATAAATTTAAAGTTTTGTGCTTCTTCGAATGTTTTTGTGCTTCTTTACTTTCAAAAAATCATGGACTCATTCCAATAATCGTTTTCTTCCCATTTTGAAAGAAAAATATTCCATTGTTGGTCTATGAAAGAAAAAATTTACAACAAACTATAAAAATTAAACTTTTTTTATTTATATTTTATTATGAAATTAATTTTTGTTATAATTACTTATAAAATTATCTAGTATGATAGATAGGTTATGTTAAAAAATTTAAATTGATTTGTTGTTGCAAAAGCCCCTATATAACTATTTTCAATGCTTCAATAATCGACCATTACCAAACTAAATAAAAAATTTATGAACCATGTTTTCAATCGCCCTCTTTCAATTTCATTGGTTTGTCATCCTGCCAACACGAACTGTTGCAAGTAAGGGAAAGGGCATAAAGAGAAAAGAAGATTAAGGCTTCTCCTGCCCAATATTTACTTACTTCCAAAGAGAAACTACAAAAATAGATATATATATATATATATATATATATATATATATATATATATATATATATATATATATATATATATATATATATATATATATATATATATATATATATATATATATTTATATATATATATATATATATTCAGAATTTACTCTATGTAAGGTGCCACTTTTTGGCGATAGAATATAGAGAAAGCGAAATGCATTACAATAGAGAAAATGGTTATACAAGGCTACTAATTAACTAACTTTCTTTCTAATATAATTTGTATATATATTTATATACAAAATTTTATTTTAATAATCATATATAAATACTATTACAACTCATTCCAAATTAAAATATGTAATATTGGTTCTTTTTGTCTTACTTTTAAGTACATGATTTTATAAGAGCTTTAGTCTTTTATAAAAGATATGTAGAATTTTTCTCATATAATATTAGGTTTGAAAAGATTTCAGTGTAAGGATTGAAGTACCTTTATATTTTTTTTAATAAATTTTTACTTATAAACAACACTCATTAATTACAAATCAAAGGTGTTGTTGAGTTAAGAGATTTGATTAGGAGGCAAGATGACAATTTTACCTTTGGGTATGTAGGGTGGTATAGTATTTTGCATTTTGAGATTCAAAGCCTTATTATTAGTTGGAATCAAGCACTATTGAATGAATGGTTTTAGGAATATTATTTGTTATACCAACACCTTGCAAGTTGTTCAGTTGGTGTATGAGCGGTTTCAACAGTTCCATCACTACTCTAATTAGTTGGAGTTTATTATGAACTACATGATCAAGAAGTGTGAGATCTCTCTTCATCATATTATTTGAGAAACGAATGTTTGCATCAATTTTCTTGCTAAGAAGAGAGCTATGAGTTTTGAACCTCATGTTGACTAACCCTTTAAAAGACTCATACTTCACATTTTAAGAGTCCCATTTTCTTAAGGAGTAGTTTTCTTTTTCTATTTTTTTTTATCTTAAATGTAACTTAAAAAAAAAATACTAATTCAACTCAAATAAAAAAATTGTTTCCGCTCATAAATTGGTTACCCTGGTCGGTTGCTAGGCCACCCATTGAATATATAGATTGGCTATGAAATTTATCCTTAGGTTACACATTAACTATGTATTGGTGGTCCTAAATTAATTAAAATAAATCATACTTAAAATTTAATAATTTCTCTTAATAAATGTCAAAATGAGGATTGTGGGGATGATGGCACCACAATATTACCTTTTTTGAATGGTATGAACTATGAAGTGATGATATGAACACAGACGAATCTACCTCCAATCAATGATGACCAAAAAGTCACAAACACTTTATGACTAAGACATACATGCTTTTTATATATTCCCTCAACAAAGCTTCCATCCATCAACCAAATGAAAGAAAATACCATTCACATCATATCATGAGTTTGCAAAGATTGAAGTATCATCAAAATTCGTCATGGTCATGATTATATATATATTTTTGTGATCATACATATCATTCACACACACTATGTATTTGTATTGTATTGTATTGTATGTGATGGTTCATGCAGAAAGAAAAAAGTTAATAGATGTTTAGGGTGTGAGTGACATAGCATAAAAGATAGGAGAGAAATCAAAAAGGTATATATGTTTGGAGTGTGACATAGCATAAACAAAGATTTGGAGTAATAATTAGAAGAGAAAAAATAATAAAAAGTGTATTATTTCAGTGTACTGGTGATATAATAATTGAATAACTGAAGTAGGTCTACTTGACAAATCGAAATCAAAGTGTCAAATCATGATGAGAGAAAAGAAACACTGTTGTTATAAAACAACACGTAAACAAACCAATCCGTAACTGTATACCTGTGATATCATGAAATGAATGAATTGCTAGATAGATATATAGATGCATCAACTAGATCTCCTATTCTTTTTTTTTTTAATTTATTTTATTATTTATTGGAAAGGAATAGTGATTCAACTTAAATTGTGTTCAACACATACGTCATATAAATAATTATTATTGAATATTTAAATATTATCAATATAAAATATAATAATTATTAAAAAATAATATACATTTATTTTGGAATAATATTATTTTATTAAAATGAAATTCAGACGGATGAAGTGGTATACAGTGCTTTAACTTACTTTACTTTCATCAGATGAAGACAAATTTTGGATGTTTGTGTGAAAACGTTGGTACCATTCCGTTTCGGGTCAGACCTTTCTGATTTGTATTAAAAACATACACTTTTAAATGCCATACACATTGAGAGCTTGGGATCTTTTTTGATCAAACAAACCACATAAAATCAGATAACTTGTAATTTAATTCAACTCAAAATTGGTGTTGTATGTAATAAACATTTATAGTAGTAGTCCAAAATGCAAAATTGGTGTTGTATGTAATAAAAACCACAAGAATTAATAGTGTAATTTTAGTAGCAAAATATCTGTTGCAATTATTAATATTCCATTTTCTTTTGTTTTGGTAAAAAGTATCGATCCAAATTTTCCTTCAGTATTTTTTGGTATGAAATATTCAAACTAAATTCAATTAACTACGATCAAAATAGTGTAAACTAGTTTTTTTTAAACAAGATATAGTGCAATTTAATTAATAAATTAACTTTTTTAGCTGCTTTCTTTTTCAGATAATTTTTAACTATAGATATTTATAAAATATCCTTTGTACACGAATTTATCTCTTTTTTTTTCTCTTTTAAAATAAAATAGTAGAATTAATAAAAAAAAATATGTTTAAAAAAATAACAATAAATACATTTGATAAATTGAAAAAGACTTATAAGGACAAAATTAGTTATAATTAAGGAGGTAGTGTATTATTGGAATAGTAGTAAAAACACATCCATAACTATCATAACATTTAACATAGTCATATAGTAACATAGTTCACTTGAAACTAACATAGGAGAAAAATAAAAGTTACATACTTAAGTATTTAGGTCAACAAAGTGATGATTATATCCATACTTGGATTGGAACATCACATATAGATCGATCCATCTGAAGTCATTCATACTCATGAGCAGTGTCTGTCTACAAACCCCTATTCAATAATCCTAATAGCAGCAACACACACGTACGGTGATAAAACATAACAAAAAGAACAAACCACAAACTCATCAAAATAGACATCAACAACAAAAATAAAAACACACCATAAATAATAATATATAATAAAAGACTCATTTTACTCCATCACCCTTCACCTTTCTTTTTTCCTATATCTGCAAAAAAAAAAATCATAAAATAAATTACGTAAGCTTAATAATCTAATAAGATAAAGTAAAAAAATGAAATAAAATGTGTGTGTTACGTGCGCACCAGATAGTAACATGCACCGTGCTGGAGTGATTGGAGAGTGACACCCCATTGGTTAGTTAAAACAGGTTGACCAGTGGCATGGATGAGTACAGCTTCATCACCAAATGCTTCACGAACATTGAAAGGTCCAGATGCTACCTCAAAAGCTACATCGTTAATGAACACCATTGATCTTGCTGCTGTAACACCTGTTTCTCCATGACCTGAGATACACTCAATCATTTCTCATGTACAATTTTAAATATTTACTAACTATATCAAAAGTCAAACAAAAACTAAAGCCTATATTTAACCCAATAATGCCATGCACACGTGACCCTAAAACTATGGTACACTCCCATTCACATTACTCTTGCCCTATTCCCTTAATTCTTAATTTCACATACATTACCATTTTTATTTCAAATACTATATGTTCTTAGGTTCTATAAGGCGGTGTAAAAAAGAAATAAAAAGAAAAAATGAAAAAAAAAAAAGACATACAATGCATATATGTGTCCAGAATATAAAATGATAATTAATAAAAAATATATAAAGATCTTGTGTTTTTGCTCTTGCACTTTAGACATGTATTGTTAGAAACAAAAAACTTTTGTTTAAAATAGTTAAAAGATAAATAGAAAGATTAGCATGTAGAAATGAAGTTGATCATGAAGTAAATAAGTAATTAATTACCTTGAGCATGAGAAATGATGGGGGATGGAACAGTGATGGTGGAGGAAGTAGTAGGAGGTACAACAGTAGTAGTACTAGTTGTGGGAGTGAAACAAAAGTTAAAGTGTGGAATTTGGTGCATTATTTTAACAGACTTATTATCCTGATCTTGATCTTTCTTTGAGGAATTAGCACCATGATTCATGATTTCACTAAGTAGAAAACTAGTGCAATGACCAGTGTTATGTGGTTGAGCATGAACCATGTTAGAGAGTTCAGAGAAACAAAACCCTTGTGATGTAACAACATTGTTAGGTAGCACTATTCCTTGTCCATGATGTTGCATTGGAAAGAAGAAATTAGTTTCATTTGTTGCAGAAGCTACTTGTTGTTGTTGTTGTTGTTGTTGTTGTGGTGGTGGTGGTGGTGGAAGAAGAGTTGTTTCATTTTGAGAATGAAGATATGTTTGGTTCACAGAAGTAGTTGGAGAATTAGGCACAACATCATTGATGTTAGAGAATCCAAGAGAAAAAACTTTGGATGGTATTAATTCTTTTGGTGGTGATTTCTCAGAGGAAGATGATGAAGATGAAGGTGGAGTGATTTGAGAAAGTGATGATGAAATAGGATTAGGGTTATGTTGTTGTGTTGGTGGTTCTTGGTTTTGAATATTTTGTTGATTCTTTGATGAGTTTTGGTTTTGAAGATGGCGAAGCTTATGTTTGCTTCTTGATTTGCGGTTTTGGAACCAATAGAAAACATTGGCATCACCAACTTGACCATACTCTTGTAACTGTGCTCTTATCTTCCTTATTTCATCTCTTGGTGGATTCACCATACCTGAGTTGAATATTGCTTCAAGTATTCTGATTTGTTCTGGTTTTGGATTCCACCTTGGTTTTGGCTCTGGACTCCTCTCCTCACAACCTTCTTCCATTAACATTTAAAAAATAAATAAAAATTGTCAATAATTTAGTCATTAACTTTTTTATTAGTCATATGTTAGTAGCAACAATCAAACTCTTTGATCTCTAAAAAAACCACGAGCTAATCCTTAGATGATAAATAGTCAGTAACTTGTTACAAATTGGAAATAAAGATGATTTCTGCCTATATTTTATGTAAAAAATGATATTATTTATATTAAAAAGTCGATGTATCTCTAAAATAAACTTTGAAAATGGTAACATTAATAGTTTTATAAATATGGTGTGGTGAGATTTAGGTGATTTTGTTGGTTTGAGGAATTGATTATTACCTGAAGAGTAAGGGGTTCTATGGCAAGCAGAAGAGATGAGAGAGGAGTTGATGTCATGTTGCCATTGGTGATGAGGGTTGCAGGCAGGCTTAGACTTAAACATGCTTGGCCAGTGTCTATTAGAAGAAGCCATGATGATGATGATGATATTGATGATTATGATTATGAATCAATGAACTGATCAAAGCTGCTAGATATCAAAAAACAACCAACCAAATGAGAAAACAATCTAGAAAGCAGCCATCTAGCCCTTTTTGTTTTTTTTGGTCTCAACTCAACTTAACATAACAACATGCAAACATCTTCTTATATAGCCTCTTCACCTACCCTCTATAATAATAATCAATAATTAAATCTCTTATCATTATATTCATGTACTATGTATGTTTACATAAGTATAAAGTTATTATTATATTCTCATCATCATCATAGATACTAAGAATTTTATTTAACATATTAAAATGAAAGATGAAAAGGTTTATATAATAATAAATATGGAATATATAAAAATAGAAGAAAGGCAACAAGAATCGCCTGTGAGAAAGATAAACAAGAAAGGAAAGAGAAATAAATAAAAAGGGAATATTATGAAGATATTAAAGAGAGAGTACCGTGTATCCCATCCCCTGCAATATTATAGCTATAGCTTTTTTATATTTGCTTAAACTACTTTTGCATTAATAGTAGTAGGGGAAATGAAGGTGAAAAAAAAAAGTTTTTGTTTTGTGTGAGTATAGCAAAAAAAAAAAAGGTTATTTTTTTTAAAGTAGATGGAAATTTCCCCCGGATGAGAAGCAAAGGGAACATGGAAAAGAATACATGCTGGGGACTTAATTAGGAATCTTGTTGGTTCAGAGATGGCAGAGAGAGAGAAAAAAAAACTAGGGTTTTCAAAAGAGTAGTGGTGGTGGGTGTGATCTGATGAGTTTGTCTCTTTCTTTTAACACATTTCCATGGGAGAAGGAAAAAAGAAAAAGAAAAAAATGGTTTGCTTGTAGTGTTATTAAATGAGAGGGTGTAGAAATAATAAGTGTGGGATTATTCTAATGGATGAGGTTGTTGTGGGAATAAATAGGGGATGGAGAGAGAGAGTTTTCAAAGTTTGAAAGTCAAGAAGAAAAAAAAAATAAAAAGGGTGTGTACTAGTATTTGATTGGAAAGCGGTGGTGGGTTAGTAATTGCAAGTATTTTGGGTTATTTTGGGCAAAGTAAGGACCAAGGTGTTTGGATTGAATCGAGGGGGCATATTTATTGTCTTTTTTACTTTCACACACGTATATTTTCCCCTCAATTAAATTCACTTCATGTATTACTATATATGCTTTTTCCACAACTTAAAAAAGGGAGGAGTGTGAGTTCTTAAGTGATAAAAAAATATATAAATCTTGTGTGTCAAAAAATTAATTAAGTGATAAACAAGATCGATTTCATACACCGAGGAGATGAATTACAAACATCATCCAACAAATGAAAATGAAAATAGGAGTGTCGTACTTTTTTTACTAAAAGTTGCTTAATTAGTGAGGATGAATGATTTTTTTTCTTCAACGTATTTATAATTATAAAAAGAATAATTAGTAAAAATAATTTAATAAAATTATATTTATCTTTTATTATTTATACATTTTTTTAAAATTTATATAAAATTATTAAATACGATAGTTATTGTAAACGGAAAAAGGAGTTGTAGTTATTATCGTTGTATAATTTAAAATATATTGAGCATTTAGGGGATTCAACTATTGCTTTATCTTTTAACAAGTCTTGAAGGACTCTTCCTTTTGACTTAGCTCTCTTGGGAATAAAATTCACATTGTTTCAACCTAATAACGACTAGGACCTAAACCTCTTAGTTTTAATAATTGTTGACTTGAACAAAAATTATTTGTGAATATTGTCTCATCAAACTAATCTTAGTCTATTTTCATTTATTGAATATACATGAAGTTCTAAAATAAAATATAAACAAAAATATATCATAAAAATTAAGGTATTTGATTTAAATTTTAATCATATAACTTTTTAAGTATATTAGTTTATATTAAATTTTTACGTATTTAAATTTATTCTTATAACATAGAGTTTGAATAAATAAAAGTTTGAATAAAATATCAATATAAAGTTGTATGATTTCAAATATAAAACTTAATCTCATTAATTTATTATCTCATTAGTTTAAATAAATTTTTTAAATATGTTAATATAAAATAAATTTTTTAAATATGTTAATATAAAATAAATTTTTTAAGTTAGACATAAAATAGCTAATCACTTAGCCTTAGCCATCAATTTAAATATCAAGTGTTTTTTTAAATATATATAATATTTTTTCCTTCTAATTTAATATATATCACGAAGATGGCATACGCATACTGCATACATAGTACTCGATATCTGGTTTGACTATGAGATTAGGCATGAGCAGTTAGTTTGTCTTGGTTTGGTAGAAAATATAGGAACATGTATGTAGATGATAATGATACAAGGTTGTGCTTTCAGCTGTCATTCTTTCGGAATGACTACTCACTGGTTTGTTTTTGTGTGGAAGATGCATGCATAGGTAGGTTGAGTCCTATGCTCTTTTTGCAAAATATTGGCATGGATTAGACGTTAAGTAAAGAATCGCCACTAACATCAACATTACTTTCCTTTTTTATTTTTATTTAAATTTAACATAAACACCTATACTCCTTTTCTTTATCTACAGTATTGTATTTTTACAATTAATTACTATTTCAGATAAATTCTCTTGCATTCTTGTCTCATTATAAGTATCAATTAATTATACATACTCAATTCAACTTGCTTTAGTTCGTGATTAACGGGATAACTCATATTCTATAAAAATGTATAGTAAAGACCTTGTTGATTGATGATTTGTAAGTGTCTCTATAACGCTTTGAAATTTGATGTTTGCCCTAACCTTAGTAAACCCTTAGAAATGTGTAGTCATTGGTAAAGTTAAGATGTTGAAGAAGTTCTATGAAAGGAGGTACATTATTTAATCCTTGCTACTCACATTTTGTTATGCTCTAATTAATTATTTACCACTAACATTTACCTATAAAAAAAATTAATTATAGTTATACTTTATTCAAATTAAAATACATATTTAATTCTCCTATTTTATTCAAGCTTCATTTTTTGTCCTTCAATTTTAAATGTAAGGGGTTTTTAGTCAACTACTTTACATTTTATTGAATTTTTTATCTTCTTAAATTTGATGATCTCACTGTCTTATTTACTGTTTAGTGTGCTAAAATGTCAATAGTAACTTGAAACAAGAAATAACCACGTCAACATGTTCATTATTATTAATTCATAAATAAATTTTTTAATTATATAATATTATTTAATATATTAAATGTTGAATACTTTAGCATAAACGTCATGGTCTTCCTTACTAAACTAAACGGTGAATCAATTGGGCCAAATGCTTATTGGCTTAACGGCTTAGCTGACAAACTAATTTAGTGGTTGTTAAGTTAGTTATGTTGTGTTTTTTGTTATGACAATTACAAGAAGCTTTTAAGTTGTAACTAATTATCATATAAATAGATAAACTCATCATGTGAATAAACGTCATCACCATGGCAGAAAACACAGTGAGAAAAGAGGAATAATTCTAGGAGCTTGTGAATTAACACCATTGTAATTTTTTATCAATAGCGGAACTTTTCTTTTAGATGTTGCCCCTAGATGTAGGAGCATTGTTTTGAACTAAGTTAACAATTCTTTGGTGTCTTGTGTTTAATTTCTTCATTTCTTTCAATTCGATTTTATGCAAATTCGAATTTCAATTATGGAACAACAGAACCAAATTTACAAGTGCAGTTTGAAGTTTTCTAATCTTAAAACTCACCAATAAAAATATTAAATAATGTTTATAAAATCAGAAAATGAACCCTAAATTAATCCCCAAATTTCATTTTTTTTTCCCTTACGTGATCGTTGTTCTTCATATCCTATGTTATCCATCATTGTTGTTCTCCTCCTTGGTGTATGCAACTCCATCACTATTGTTTTGTTCCTTCGTTCTCCATTACATTCGTCTTTGAGGACGATTCTCTACAATTAATATAACAAATAATATTATTTCATTAAAAAAATTATTTATAAATAATAATGACCAATATGCAATATGGCAACTTTTCTAAGTTACTACTGACACCTCAATGCTACGTCATAAATGAGACAATTATATTATCAAAATTGGAGATGGACTCTAAAAAAATTCATAAAACGTGAAATTGAAGACGAAAAACCCCAATTTTGAAATGAATGAACCATAAATTAAATTTGAACAACACAAAAAACTGCTAAAATTATTTAATGCATGTTTAATTTTACATGAGATTGATAAAATCACAAAAAGTCTGTTATAATACCACACGGGCAGTTGTGCTAATCACAATAATAAAGATATAAGAGCAATGAAATATGTGATTGATATCAGTAAAAGATAGAAAATATGGGACGCTGTCTTAGCTTGCTATTGTTTAGTCAACATGGATACGTACATAAAAATATGTTAAATAAACAAAGACAGAATATGAATTTTTGGTTGACTATTGAATTAATATACACAAAAAAGTGAAAATGATTATGAATGAATGAATGCATTTAATATAAGTTGAAAGATCATAAAGCAAGAAAAAGTATATATTACTTCCTGTCATTATTATAAATAAATAAAATTATTTTTTGCAGATATTAAGTATTATAATTATGTGTAATTAATTTTATGGATTTCATGTAAAATATATGTTAAATTTATTAAATTGTCTATTTTTAATATCAAATATTTAACTATTAATAATAAATATTTTGAATTAAATTAAAGATGTATTAAAAATAATAATATTAAAATAGTAAAAAAATAATTGATTTTTACTTATGATAATAATTAAAATTTAATTTTTTTTATAACAATGATTATAGTATTTTTCTTAGTAGTCCATGAAATATAAATATTTTGAAAGGCTGTGTCTGACATATGAAAAGGGGACCATATGCTATGGTATGGAAGTTGTTTCTCTCTCTCTCTCTCTCTCTCTGATCTCACTCAATACTCATGCTCTCTGTTTGGGGCAGACAGACAGGAAACTAGGCAGAAAATTGGGACTACAATCGCATCAAACAACTTTAGCAACTGAAGTAGACCTTCCTGAGACCCTACCTTTACTATACTTGTGTTTGTGTGCTTCATAACTCTACTACCTTAAAAAAATTTCAACCCCATTTGGCGTTTTCGCCATAACTCCACTCCTCCTCTACTATTACACCAAAAGCATATACAATAATCCTCTCTAATTTGAGTTATTAAATGAGTCTCATTCAATTACTAATTTCATTTACAAATTCAGCTCTACTGCTACTTTTATATCAATATATTTCAACAACAGTATATTCATTAAGTTGTAATTATTCAATTTTTGAAATATTAAAATTAAATAGATTATAAAATTACGAAATTTAATGGTATTACTTTTTACAAATTTTTCAATAATTGGTAAAAAAAACAATTAAAACTCAACAATAAACATTGTCAAATTTTAAGAATTGCAAAGTATTTAAATAGATAATAAAATTACATAGCCTTTTTTATTCATTAAATAACACAATTTAAGCGCCAATACATTATTATTTTTAATAGTAAAATGAGTTAATAATTAAAGAGACAATGTATTTTAAAAAATATTACAAGTGGAATCCAAAAATGATAAGAGAAAGAGAAACGATAGCAATACACACACACGTAGACACTCATTTTTTTTTCTTCATATCAAGTAGAATTGTCAAAATGAGTCAGATTTAGCAAGGAAGGCCAATAGGCCTACGCGGATTGTTAAAAAAACAGTTTAAAAACAATTAAATTTTTAAGTTTATTTTATTTAATTCATTTTAAAAATAGTTTGGACCGAGATAGCCCATCTTTAGAAGAAAAAATACACTAAATTTTTTTTTCTAAAAACGAATATAATTTCTTTATTTTCTAGATCTTCTCATTCTCATAAAAAAAACATCCACATTAATTTCTCAATTGAACCCAATTCACTTACAAATCAAAATACAACAAACAAAAAACTCTTAAATCACTAAATCAAAAAGAAAAAATATGGTTTGGTGTTGTTGGTATGCCAACACACGTCCAAGGTAAGGCCTATTTGGATGCATGATGTTTTGGAAATTGATTTTAGAGGTTTAGAAAGGATTTTGACATATGTCGTTATTATTGAGTAAAATTGATTTTGCCTCAAGAATAGATTATGAACTATAATTTTTAGTTTTTGCCTCTATATTTATATTTGATTTTTAGTCTGAAATTTATCACGCAAGTCAATTTGACATGAATGTATCGAAATATAAATTATTTTATCATTAATTTACTTTCATAATTTCGTTAGCTTATTGCAATGTTGTTTAGTTCTTCATCTTGGTGTCGCTTATGTTGGGTTTTCAATTTCAATGTGATGCTTGTTTTGTTTTAATTAACATATCAATTTTGATCTATTACAAATTCAGACAATGACTTGGTCACCAACGTTACACATCCAAAGACACAGGTATTCTAATCACTTAAGTTTATCACATTTTCATGCATTTTGCCATTTTATTCTATTAACTTAAGTGCTAAAAATTTATTCGTAAATTCATCATTTTTAAATTTTAGCAACGTTTAATTTGTGTTACTTTTTATGTATTATATCAATTTAAATGAGTTAATATAGTTTTTAGTAAAAAAAAACCATTAGTACACACCTCGGCATCATCTATGAAGGGTTTGAGAGAATATCCAATCAGATGCTCTCACTAAATGAAAAAAAATGATACACCAATGTTCTAGTAAAACTACTCTAGCCTTTTAGTTTTGTGTCAAATTACTCTCTTATATCTTTAAAAACATTTATACAATAGGACCAATTTTCATATAGATAGAGGATAAATACTACTAAATAGGAATGACAATGGATAGGGTTTGAGTATGGTAGTATAGTATCCGTCTTCATACCCGCAATTTAAAAAAAATACATATAGTTGTACTCGTACCTTTGTGGATATCAACTTTAATATCCGTACTCTTACCCTTTGAGTACTCAAGTGCATGTACTCATACCCATTACCCGTACTTTAACAAAAATACATCGATAAATAATCGTTATTGTTGTGATTAAATTTTAAAAAAATTTAAATATCTTAAATCCAAATCATAAAGTATTACAAACCAAAATATTTTCTAACTCAAAACATCTCAAATATATCAAATGATCTCACATTACTACAATAAACATCAAAACATCCAAAATATGTTTTATGAAGGTGCAAGTCTTTGGCCGGTATTATCTGAAATCTGTAAAAAAAATTGATATGTGTATTATATTAGTTATTTATAATTGTAAATTGGTATGGATAGAGCATCATGTAGCTTGATATGTGTATAGGGACTAAAATTTATTTTTCTAATTTTTTTTAATTATCAAAATTGCACTTTTTTTTTATTAAGGACCCAATTTTTAAGATTAGAACATGACCTCTAAAATCTATTACTAGCATATTTTTGTGATTATTTATTTATATGTTTATTTTTCATGAGGATCCAAAAATTATGAAATAGATGACCTAAATTCATTGATTTGATTGGAATAAAAAAGAGAGGTAGAGAGACATGAAATGGTAGAGTGAGAGAGATAGTAGATAGAGATTGGAGGGGGAGATAGAGATGCATAAGAAAGTAGAGAGACATGTGTATTTAGAAAAATCATGTATTTAAAAAATATTTTTTCAAATAAACATGTTTTCTTGAAAATCATTTTTATGTCATTTATGGTAATTTTGTAGTTTAAAAAAATAATTTTTATAAAATTATATACAAACATGTTAAAAATCATTTTACAAAAAAAATAATTTTTATAATAGTAAACAAACGGGAGTTAAAAAATCATTTTTTTTAAATCTCTAAATTATTTAAAACAAAAATCATTTTTATTTAAACTCAAACAAATGCACCCAATAATAATAATAATAAACACACTCAATAATAATAATAATAATAATAATAATGTAATATAAGTGCAGGTGCGGGGCGGAGTGGGTAATATAGTACCCGTATATATATCTATTCAATTTTGTGGGTAATTATTCGTCCTTATACCTATACCCATTATAGAGTTTTTACTCTACGCATTGCAAGTTTTTTTTCCAGGTATCCACTGGATGTGTATGTAATTGTCATCCATACTACTAAAAACTCACGCATACAAATGCATTGTTTTATGTTCAAATCTAAAACATAATGCTCAACTTAATAATATCAATATTTGCTAATTGAACTGAGATTTAAGAAATCGGCAAGATTTAAGAAATCGGCAAAATTTGATTTAAAAAAAAAAACCACAAAATTCTAATGCTTCCTGAATCAAAAGTGTAATTAAGAAGGAGAAGAAGAAAAAAGAAATTAAATATATAGTCCTATATAAAAAGTATTAAAGTGCGCACGTAAGTGTACTATGACAACAATAATGAATAAAAATGAAGCTATATATATCCGTACAAGCAAGAAGCCAATATTGCTGATACCCATTCTCCTTACCTTTACTTTCTTTACCTGTTATTTTCTGTATGATAGCATTAATTATATCTCTTTGATTTGCATTGCACTTGTAGTTCTAGCTACTAGACACAGACTTCATCCTCTGCTCTAAACTCCACGTTTATCATTTATTATTATTGCCTTTTATTTTCCTTTCTAATCATCTTTCCCTTTTTCTGTTCCCACCGTTCTGTCTGCACCAAATATGAGATCAAATTCACTAACTTATCTCTCTTCCATGGACCACACAACTCAACTCAACTCAACTCTTTTTTTCTTTCTGTTATGTCACTGTGTGATGACCTCTTCTTCTGAACAATGTTAATGCACCTTTCTGTAGGTTTCTTATTGGAGGGATAACCATGATTATGAATTAAAGTATATATCACACAATTACTTTAGTTTTAAATGATTGGTGTTTTTTATATATCTGCTTGGGATTGAGTTTATTACATAGACTTCAAAATACTATGTAATGTATAGTGTGTGTGTGTGTGTTTTGTTTATTCACTATTCACTCAATCTGTCTAGGAAATATTAAAAGTGATTCCATTTCTACTGAAAAAATTAATCACTTTTCAATAAATAAAATAGACTCGTCACTGCTTTCACTAAGGTTAAGGACATTTCTTAACTTCTTATAAATTAAGATGATGTCACTTATCTTATGTGATGCGATTCAAGGTAGTATTTTCATGTCTTAGACTCTCTGAGTCAACTATAGGATTAATATTCTTTGATCAGGTATTTATAGTTTAGTGACACTTAAAGCTAGCTCTCTGCTCTTTATTAGAGATGTATTTTCATGCAATTCAAACTTTCAACTTTTTATCGGGAACTTAATGTTGACATCAATGTTTTAAACTTTGAATTGTGAATCGACATTGTCAATAATTTAATTATCTTGAATAATTTGATTACAGTATTATCTTGAAATATAACTCCTTGTTCGATGTGTAGTTCAATTTTTAAAACATTGGAATACAAATTGTCAATTGAGTTACACTAATTGAATGTTCTTGTGTGAATTTGCTAGATACATAATAAATAAATAAACCTTAAATAAAATATGATTAAAACTAATTAAGGTGATGGCCGAGTGTATTTTATCCCATAAACTATCAATTTAGTCATTTAATAGGTTTAATTTGAACAAATGCAAAGTGTACACCAATGAATTCTTTAAGGTGTAATTTTTATATGAGATAATAAATTAGTGTAATCTGTGACCATTACATTCAACCCATTCTAGTTTGATCTACATGTCTACATGATAGTAACATTTGATAGAATATCAAGTTCTTGTCGGAAGATAGGACAAACAAATTTGGTTATAGTCAATATGTAAATGTCTAACAATAATATATATATTTCACTAAAAATGAAGCAGGGCAAGTAAACCATAACAAAATCTATCACCTTTAGGTTCACATAAACACAAATTATAAAAGTGAAATACTTTCATCATCGTTTAAGATTTGTATATACATATTAAAAAATTCAATAATCAGAAAAAAATAAAAAAAGTTATTTTATTAAATTAGTCTTCTTTACTAATGGTGTATTTTTTTATCATCATTAATACAAAATACAATAATGTTTTAAAAATTGTGTACGCATTAATAATTAAATAATAATATAAGAACAAATAAAAATAAAAATTAAAAATAACATTTATTTTGAGATAATTTTTTTTTATTAAAGTTACATTTATCCTGGGACGAAGAAGTAGAATACTTGATTACTATTTTTAGTCTACTTATCCATAAAAATATAAAGTTGTTAATTAAGCTTGAAAATGATACGAATAAAAGTTTGGAATTAATCTAGTTGAGAAAATGAGATGGGTATATATGTGTGTAGTATAGAGCCTAAAGTTGCGCCAACGACAGTCACTAAATGCTAACATGCACGCAGTAAATACACAACATGGTGATATTGAATGCTTTAATTTTGTTGCACATGGTATCACAATCCACATTAGGACTGTATGAGGTCGTTGCGTTGCATCCTAGGGATGGCTATAGCTAAGCATGCTTATAATATATATACTATATGCAATTGGCACAGAAAATTTTGTAGTTAGAGACAGAAAGTTATGCCACTTATATTGGTGCTGTAACATTTATTCATGACTTCATCACACTACACATCAAAGAAGTTTTTTTTTGTTATTAAAATAAGAAAGATGAGATTTTGTTATATATGTAATTTTCTTAAAACCAATTAGGATTGGATTTTAATCCTATGCGGTTGGTCGGTGCTCAATGTAACGACTTATAGAGATATTAGATGTGAATACATATAATTTTAGATTTAGATCTAATAGCTTCAAAATTTGTTACATCTTGAAACTGATAGTACATTTTCTCTTTGTGTATGTTTCCCCAATATAAAAAGAAATTGAGTGGAGAGATGTAGCTAAAAACAGTAAATCTCTAACAAGTTTGTAATTAAGTTTACAAAAACTTAAGATTTGAAGTGTTAAGTACAAATATCAATAGATTGTAAAAATGTGGTTTAGAAGAAAAAAAACACAACTTATATTTTTTTACAAAAAGTTAGTGTAGCAAAAAAATTAAAAATATTCAAACTAAAATAAAAATAAAAAATAGTTTGTTTTATGAAAGATTTGGTGGTAAAAATATTCAAACTAAATTTTAAGAGGTAAGTAAAATCTTTTCGATCAAAGATTAAACTTGAGTATTTATGTTTGATTATTTATTTTTTAACCTAATTTAAAATTGAAATTTTCACTTTTCATTTTGAAATTTAATTGTTACAAAGTTTAATTAAAGAAAAAAAAAGTTTAGTATACCATTGAGTTTAAATAAAAAAATCAATTTTAAATACTATTAGATAATTCAATTGCACATTTTTACTAGTTTCTATACATTTGTTAAATATGATAATTTATCACTACTATAATTATATATATATATATATATATATATATATATATATATATATATATATATATATATATATATATATATATATATATATATATATATCAATCATGTGAATGTGTTTTCTTTATTCTTTATGTATTAAATATGACTTTTTGATTCATTCATATCATATGAGAATTAATATTATATATACATTTGAAGTACAAAATAGCTATAAATTCTAATTCATATTATATTTACCACCGTTTATCCGGCCACTCCTCGTATCTCTATCCACTTTTATATTTTGTTAACATATATTAATCAATAAACATAATTTTTGTATAACTTTTATTTTAAATATTTTTCTTATCATCTCGCTTTGTTACTGTTCTACCAATTGTTTGTTGGTGGTTTTTTTCTAAAAAAATTGTAAAATATTTTTGGTAGCAAAATAGACTACACGAAAACGGGGATTATGTTTATATAAGTATAGAAAATATATTATGTATTAACTGTATATCAAAAATATATTATTTTTTGAAAAATGCTAACAAACAAAAATATAAATAAATTTTTGGAAATCGTACTTTATTATCTTGAAATCGTAAAATTGAAAACTTACACTCGAGAGTTCTTTTTTTATTTTGGCACTTATTAGCGACATTTTTTAGATTATTACATAATTTTTTTTTAACATTTCATTATTTTATTAACAAAGATCATTATAACATTTATTATTAGAAAAATTATATCGAACACCAGCTCTAGTCTTAAAAAACATTCATGTCTCCTATATTCATTCAAAATTTTCCTCTGTTATTTTAAATGACACCTGCACATATTTTTGAAAAATCATTATCTCTTATATTCACTAAAAAACTGTATTTAACATATTTTGCACATAATATATATTTTAATAGATAAAATTGTAAGTGTGACGAAAAAATTATTATATACAATCTTTTTTAGTAAGTACATTTATCATTTTAAATATTAAAATTATACAATAAATATTAAATCAATTGATTTTATTATTAATTAAAAAATAAATATTACACAATTACATTAATTTAAAATAATTTTATATTCTTAAACGAGAATAAATTTTGCAAAAAAAATTAGTTAATTTACTAAAATACTTTTGTTTTGAAATACTTTTTATGCTCTTTACATGTTTGATAACTACAGAAGAATCAGAATAGTGCACCAACAGTATTGCATTAATGTCGAAACCAACGGTGTTGCATTAATATGGAACATTTTGATAATTTAAAAGTGGCAGAAGGATACTAGTAGGTTCATAGCCTCTAGAGCTTAATAAATTTAGAAGTGGCATATAAATATTACTAATTTTTTATATTTTGGTAAGCGAAGTGGAAACAAACAAACAATTAGAGTTTAGTAATAATATATCATTTAAAAATACACACAATAATTTATAATAATATATCATTTTACTATCTTATATTTATATAAATATGTATATAATATATTTTACTATCTTGTATAAATATGTATATAATATATCATTTTAGTATCTTGTATAAATATGTATTAACCGGTTCAGCACTTGTACAAGTATTCAATAATTCTTTTCTTAGATATTTTTCTACAAATTTTACTATTATAAACATGTAGTAGAAGTCGTTTTATACTGTTTTTCTTTTATACTGTTTTTTTTTTATACTTTTTTTTTTAATCGTTTAAAACCTTCAAATTGTATTTGATTCAATCTGAATAGTGTAAACATTCTTTTTTCATCAACTCACATGAATACATTTAGTAATAATAGAATTTATATTCTTTTTACTTCACTAAATCACGTAAAATTTTACTTACGATTATAAATAAAATCACTCTAGAAACCATTTTATACTGTTTTGAGGACTTTCTACAAAATAAATAAAAAATCTTGATTACGATTCTATCATTTCTATAAAATAAAAAAATCTTGATTACAATTCTATGAATTTTTTTTCATTATTTGTTACATACTTTAAAAAACACAATTTTTTATATTCTCATAATTTAAATTCAATGTGTCTCCTCCTATTACCTAATGTGCCTCACCTCGTTGGGAGGGAAATCAGCATACTTCATTAACTAATTACACTAAAAGAAATTTTAGGACAAGTCAGAGTAGTATATTGTATCACTCTAACTATTGATTTGTATAAGATGTTTTTCCATGGTAATAATTGATGATTAATTCAGACATGTAGCTAGTCTGAGAAGGTCTCACATGTATTTAGATTGGGAGTATAAGAAAGATGAATAAGATAGTATGTATTCATAGATTACAGCACATATGTAGTCACTTTGCACAAAAAGAAAAGGTTCAAAATCCAAATTGCAACATAGTAGAAAACTGAGAAAAAGTTGTGTAAAAAAAAATGAGATGAAGGCTAACTGATGAACCGTATGTGATCAAAATAATATAATCCAACTGAACTAATAATAGAGGCTTTTTTGAGTATCTCATTCCCATGTGAGCAATGAGATTTAACAAAACACACGGTCACAATCGAGAGTTTTAGTAATAGATGCAACTATCATCACGTCATTAAGTGCAAATGTAACGTCCAATTTAATATTTTAAGTAAAAACAAAGGAACCAATTACAAGATATTACCAGTAGAAAACATTAGCACTTCATTTAAGGCATTTAGGTTTTGATTTATAGTACGTTATTATAAGAATAAATTTCATATGCTCCCCAATCAGGATCCAAGACTATGGATCAAAAGATTTTGGAGGAACTACCTCTTATTATCCTGATACAAACTGAGCATAGTGTGTAGCTAAAAATGCAAAAAAGGTGCATCACTAACATTTTTGCCTTGAGTGTGTAATAAGTGTAGCAGGAGATGATAATCATGTAAAAATCTCAAGACAAGCTAACGGTTGAGGCAAATACAGGAATCACATAGAGATTGATAGAAAAATCACCGATTCAGGTTTACACTAAGAGAAACAATTAAACAAATTCTTGCTCGGATCTCACCCACCTCTGCCCCCAACAAATCTCCACAATGCTTATTCAAGCCACAGGGACCTTTTGTTGGTTATGCCAAGCTACAACGTCTTTATAAGCCAAGTTCCCTCCAAAAATGTCCAAGGCACTGCCCACAGTAACATCCACATTATTCATTCCAGCTGTTTTTATCCTCTCTAAATCAGTCATTACGGTAACACCACCAGCATACGTCACGGGAATCTGACAAAAAAAATGTGTCAGTATTATGCACACTTTGCATGATTTACAAACAGAAATACAGTGGAAATCTGATTTATGACTTATGTTATTAACTGCTGGTACAAATTCCATAGCCATGATCATTCAAGCAGTAAAACGTTATTTTCTTACATTTACTACACAGCAGAGCATATAAGCATCATCATTGAATAAGGATCCTATGAAGGCTATGATATTCAGGAAAATTGAAAACTTTTGTGACAACATAAAAGTTAACAGTTGAAAATAAAATCAAGGGTTGGCTACCAACCGGTGAATGCTTGCCAAGCAAAGCTACAAGCTCTTCATCAATCCCCAACCTACAACGAGAAACCAGTCACCATCAGAAATATTTCAATGGATGCATATGGAATTTTGTTACTCGCATTTTTAAATAATCTTGAACAAAACCCATCATGATTGCTAGATGCAATTTTCAATTAATATTTCGCAATATTTATCAGAGCAGATAATTTAAAACTATACTTTGATTGAATTTGAAGCACATAATATAGACTTTGTGTTTAACCAACTGTTGATTCAACAAGACAGAGAGATGTAAATAAATGCCAAATGCAACAAATATTTCACTAATCTGATCTTTTCAAACCTAGCTTGTTTATTTCATATCAATTAGTGGATCGAATAAACAGTAAAATGATTAGTGTAGGTTTGATTCTGAAACATGCTCTTTATGCATAGCATGAATCATGGAAAAATGTTCCACTATCATTGATTAAACCGCTATAATGACAAAAGTCCTAATAAAAATACTCAAAAAGTAATTCTTTTAATCCAGTACACTTATATAAAATTTCATATCTCATTGTTAGATTAAAGAAAAATCTAGAAACACAAAGTGCATTTTATTTAAAACTGACAGTCAAAATTTACCGAATGAAAGTGGGGGGCCATTCAGATATTAGAAATAGTGAAATTAAAAAAGAGGAGACCTATGTAAAAATAGAATTTGAAGAACATAAAAATGTTCTCTAGTAGAGATGACCAAACCAAGAACACAACATGCTACATACATAATATTTTTTCTATTTCTCTCGGGAGTAGATTATTAATTAATTATTCTATCAAATATGGATTCCTCACTCTCCAAACTAATTTAATAACAAGAATCTCTTTAGACATCAAAAGTTGTTACTTACTTCTTTCCTTCAACATCAACACCGTGAACCAGAAACTCATCGGCAAACTTGGCAAGAAATTGCATCACTTCAGCATCAAGTGACACATCACTGAACTTCTGCCATCTATCGGTGACAATTGCATATTTACCTTCCTGAGCACTGGAAACCATAAGTGCTTAAAAAGAAATGTCCAATTAAATGGTCAAATGCATTGAAGTATTAGGACACTTGACATCATAAAATTGTTTTGTTAACATGTGTATCAAATTGTGAACATGTGAAAATATTTCTGGATTACTGATGACACCCCCCACACCATATTTCATGGCATTGCTCTAGGCAATTTCCATGCTTAGCCTGTTATTTAGATGTTTCATCTTTCTAGTTTCTTCATGCATAACCTTTTTTTTTAATGCATTTCACCTTCAAATAAAAAGAGAACCATTTGTACCTTTTTTCTGCAACTGAGATCCAACACAAGTCTCTCTTTTCCAACAATCCGAACCAGATCTTTTAGCCTTTCAAGATCCATTTGTCCATTGTTGAATACATACTGAAAAGATTGAATCAATAAATAAATGGATAGAATAAATTTTTATCATCAAATACCACATGTTTTTCCAACAACGTAATTGATAGGTTGTGTAGTTACAGATCTAGATTGGAGAACAGTGCAAATTAATGTGCTTTTCTTGCCACTGGACAAATATATGTTCTTTTCTTTGTATCCATTTTCAAAGTCTAGATTTAAAATAAAATAAATGAAATTAAAAAACTCATTGAAACTGTTCTTTCTAATGCAGTATATATATCTTCAAAGAAGGTTTGAGTAGTAAGACCTTTCTATACACATTCTGTGAGATGATTTGAGTCGTAAACCTATCTCTATATACATTTAGTAAGACATGTTTTCTCAATGGATAAATGTTAATGTGAATTAAATGATAGATCTAACTGTTATTGAGAAGGAACAGAACAGAATAATGTGATTATTATTGGCATAAGTCTCTAGATCAATGTGACCTTGAGGTTAGAATACAGAGTACTTCCTCAGGGCTAATTCGAAAGTGCCTTCAACTCTCCCAGTTCTGACTTATTTCCAGACTCCTATTTCTTTTCTCTGTATCTCTGTCCCTTTTTATAAGGTCACATCCTAACCCCTTTAACCAACTAGGGCCAGCTAACTATGATTGCTAAATAACTAATTAGGATTACATATCATAGAAGTTGAAAAACCCAAAGAAAGAGAGAAGAGATAGAACTTACAGATGTCACAATGACATGGCTTGCCCCTTCCTCAATGTAACTCAAACAATTGTCAGAATTTATTCCCCCTCCGACTTGCAGACCGCCTAAATTTTACCATTCATCCAAAATATTTAGTAGAGGAAAAATATTTAAGTTTGAAAGATATCATCGATCATGAAAGCCAAAGGTAATGCAAAATAACTTGAAGGCATTCTCCCATGCTATATTGAAAAAAATAGCCATGAAGTCATGGCATTTTCAAGGTTCCTAGTCCATAAAAACACTCGATAAAATGTTCTCTGTAACAATCACAAAGAACAAGTAATTTGACATAAGTCATATCATTTATGTCTTGTTGCTTCTTCCTTTTTTCAATTTGGAGTTCAAATTTGATGTATGGTCATTGATCACTCTACAGAGACAAAAAAGTATCATACCCATCTCATTACAGATTTATTTTAACTAAATTTCTTACTTCTAGTAAAAGCTTTTAATTGTTCATTGCAAATGTGACACCATGTGATTAACTGAAAGTGCAAGACTTCTCGGATACTACTATTAGATTAGTAGTTAGTTAATAACTTTTTCTCATTATCATTCATTAGTTAGTTATAAATTAACTTTGTTGATGTTAATAGTTTGTTGAGTTTGTTAAGGGATATAAAGAGTTATTCATCCTATATATAATATCTTATTTCTAATCTTTTGTTCAATCAATGAATGAGATTATTCAAAACTCTTATGGATGAGCGGCCAGTTTCACGAAATCACGATGGCAACATGATTCTGTAGAAGCTCCAAAGTGCAGCTTTTGCAAAAATCACGGTGGCTCACAATGATTGTGAAATCCCAGCGTCGATCCAAACATACCCTCACAATAATATGGAAGTAGACTTCTAGTGGTATTTGTTAAAATTGAAAACCAAGAAAACAATCAATATCACCTTCCTAATTGTACCACATACTAGAATAAATTAGTAGCAAACATGAAATAGAAAAGGAACAAATGGTGGAATCAAAGTAGAATACCAGGATAAGCATGCAATGCTTCAAGGGAAGCAGCTTTGCTCAAAGGATCAGCACCAAGCATGATGACATGACCACCTTTGAGTCCATCTTGTTTGTAAACAGTGGCATACTCAGCTGCTGATTTATCAGACTCAAAATTGGTAACTGGATCTGACCCATCATCATCTTTCAAATCTTGAAGAGTTGACCCAACAATTTGTTTCACTTTCCCCTGTCATAAACACAATGAACATCAATTGCAAATGAAATTCACCCAAAACCCCACATAAAAATGGCTCCTTTTTGTAATGAATTGAAAAAGCACTAATTATTGTTGATTGTTAAAAATGTGATTATAGTCCGTACCTTGTGAATATCGATGCAGGGGCGGAATTGAACGGCGCATTGAATTGAAAGTGGAGATCTTCCTGTTGTTGAGTAGAGAAATTACAAAATTGACTAAGAAGAAACAGAAGAGAGAGAGAGAGAGAGAGAGAGAGAGGTTACTGGAATGTGAAGATGAGGGAGGATTGAGTCTAAGAAAACGGTGATGATTTGGGAGAATGATTGAAGAACATAGGAAACCTCGGATGGAACAAGTGGAAGTAGGATTGCGCATTTAGTGCTTATGATTGAGTTCGAAATAGACGACACTACGCGGACGGTGTTGCAGCGGCGAGCAATAGAAGTTCGGTTCAGAGAGAAAGATTTCAGAGCTTTGGCTCTGCTCCGGTACGAGAATCTTTCTTCCCTCTTTTCTTTTTCTTTTTCCATTAAAAAAATGTAGTTTTATTAAGGAAAAACTTAATGCATTTCCTTAGTGGTTTTTTATATTATTTTTAACATAAAACTTATCACAAATTTTGACAAAATAATAAATTTAATGAAATTTTGATTAATGGAAGAATTATACGAAAAATATTTAAAAAAATGTACATCAATTTTGTTCTTTTATTAGACATATAGTGTTTATTTTTGTTTTAAGAAAATAAAAAATAATTTTTGAATAAAAATTTCGTTTTTACAATTTTAAATTTGAATTGCACAACTTTCAATATTTTTTTCTAAATTTATTTTCTTAACATTTCTCATTTTTTTTATGTTATAAAATTTAGTGTTTGTATGGATCAATGTAGAGGAGAAGAGGAATTTTAATGTATAAAAAGGAAAATATATATGTGTTTTATGTTTGATTTAAAAGATAAGTAATTTTGTGTTTAGTTTATCGAGAGAAGATGAATTTTAAATAAATTTTTAATTAGGTTGAACTTCTCTTCTCCAAATTATTCCAAAAGGAAGAGAGAATAAAAACTATATTATAAAGAGTTTTACTTTCATACTATTTGAAAAATAATCCAAACAATTTTTATCTAAAATATTTTCTCATCCATCTCCATCTATCTCACACCAAACACTAGTCCCTTCAAGTGAGTGGATAATAAATAAAAAAAGCCTTAAAAATCAATAAACATTTGCAAATAAATTTATACACCATTAATTTATGTTCCATCTAAAGTATTTATCAAATGGTAATTCTAACTCAGGCAATAGAAAATTTGGTTCATGATAGATCAATTATTTTCACCATTAGATTGAATTATTATACTAGGTCTTATCATGGTTCCACGCTCGATTTTGGGCTTGTGAAAGCAAACTAACCGCAAATGGTCCAAATATTTTATTTTTTTAAGAGTATTATAGGATCTCAAAAAATACTATTAAAAGATAAAAGTTTGGAGATTGGATTGGAGGTTCATTCAACTCTTATATTTACTCATTTTTAGTGAATTCTAACTTTTAATAGTGTAAAATAAATTTTCGAGTCCCAAGTTCCGGTAATGTAATTAGGGAGGATAGGCAAAATCTAAGGGCATATGAACATTTTCCTAAAAGTTCAGCATGCACTATAGGGTCCAAAAACAAAAAAAATGTCCAGAATTAAAAAACAAAATCAGATTTTAGGAACAACAAAAGTCAGATTTTTTTTTAAAAAAAAATGAATAAGAGTTTTAATGTTATTTACTAGTTTTTCTTTATGTTATTTATAATTTAAATAAAGAAGTTTTTTTTTTTAGTTTTTAGTATTTTGTATTAGAGCTCAATTTCATATAGCCAATAGGTGCAGGTGAAGTCGCTCATGGCTACACATAATAATCAATCATCCTCAACCTATTTTACTCCAATTTTTGCTAACCATCAAAATCATCTTACATTAAGCAAGAAACCAGAGACCACCAACACCAAACATGTCATCACCAACTTTTATATCAAAAGATGTGTAGAACCACCATTGAGAACCAAAGAGGATGTTCACATAGAGAAAGTGGAAGAGATGGTGACAATATGACCCATGCAGAGACGAAGAAAAGGAAATGGTTGCAAGCCTTCACACAAATCTAGTGCGGGGAGGATAAGATATGTGAATAGATGTAACAACCACTTATTATTAAGATCTTGTACACTCACTTCACCCAACATTTTTATAAGTTTCTCATACATCGTCCATCAAAATTTAATTGATTAAAATATCATACTTTAATGCATTTTTTTATTTCGTATAAAAATAATTTGTTATGAGTGTTATTCGTTTTTTTTTTCTTGATCATGTTATAAATATGAATAACCACCATGTATTTTAACATTAAATAATATTAGTTGGTGAACTAAATGGAGACGTTCTCCTTCTTCAATTGAGTTTTCTCCAAACGCAGAAGTAAACCTATTCAAATTCATTTTTTATAATTGTTCATATGGTCATTATATATATATTTGTTAATTACATGTCACTCTTACATATATACAGAAGAATATTACTCTTGCGAATAACTGTATACAAAGAAAAACAAAACAAGTATACGTGGTCCATTCAAAAATAAAATGATAAAATAATCAATTCAATAAGCAAATTGTTTATTTTCCCCTACACTCCGAAAGATAAAAGGAAAAGGACACTGGATTCATTTAATGAGGTTTATGTCAAACTTAGAAGAACTTTATGCAATTCAAACTCAACTTTAAATTGTTTTCATTTAAAAAACAGAGCAGACATTGAAAGGCATTCAACACCAAACTTGGTTTTGTCTTCCACGTTAGAGCTTCCAACCACCAAACTGAAATAAAAAATGAATTCAATGTAAAATGTTCCCTTTTCTTAGGTCAAGATTTCAAACCACGTGTAACTATCGTCTATCGGGTACTAGCCACTGAAATCAAACCCTCTAATCTCCATTCGTTCAACAAGACAAAAGCCCTTTTATTCATTTTCTGAAAAGCTCTTCAAGTTTAAAACCTTTTTCTTCTTTTTGGCAGAAGAAAGATAAATGCTTGTTAGTATTGTTTTTAAAAAAGTCATGAGCTAATGGTAAATAATACTTTTTTATTTATTTTAAATTTAGTTATGTAAATTAAATTTTATTTTAAATTTGACTATATTTTAATTAATGATCGTTAAAATAAATTGATGACAAAAAAAGAAAAAATAAAACACGAATTTATTTAGACAGAAAAAGTATTAAAAAAATGCAAAAACATCTTCATTTTAATGAGAATGCATTAATTTAAAGGGATCAAATATATATTTAAATCATAAAATTAAAATAATCTATAAAAAATTAATATTGTAAAGAATTTAATTTGACGATTTAAAAAGAAAATTAAAGATCGAGTAATAAAAATAAAATGAAATGAAAAGTGAAGGAAGACTGGTGGAAGACTAGTATTAATTATGGGATCCAGCGACTTTCAAAATCCAAATGACTTACGTCACCCAACTTGAAGAAGCAATCCGAGTGATGCCCTCACTGACGTCACTTGCCAATGAGGCAGCTAGAAGCTGTCATGTACCCTCCATTCTGCCATCAATTGTTTTATTAATTGCTTCCTTACCCCTCTCAGTTTTTTTTAAACATTTTTTTTAATGATTATGTCAACTTCTGCTCAGATTAAGAATTTCACAAAATAGTAATTATATTTTAAAAATGAAATTTACAATTTTTAAGAAAGAAAGTTGTGCAATTTTTAATATCTTTAAAATACCTTTTTATTTATTCTAAAGGTCTTTAAAATACCTTTTTATTTATTCTAAAGGTACTTATTCAAGAGTACATTCTCACAATTCTAAAACTCAATTTTCTTTTAAAGAGTTTGTTGAATCTTATGATATTATTGTTGATTAGTTACTTTTGTAACGCTCATATTTATGTAATTAATTATTGTTTTACAGGTTTTATTAAGTTGTGTTAGTGGCTAATTCTACAAAAGAAGGATCTTAGAACAATGCATCGAGTAGCAGTTAAATGTGCATGGACTATGCAATTAAGGGTGGGAATAGGTCAGACCAGGCTTTGAAAGACTAGAGTCTGGCCTACGATTAATTTTTTAAGTTTAAGCTTGGCCTACGATCTATCATAGACTTTTTGGCTTGATAAGACAAAAGATCATATCTATATTGTTTTTTAATTTTTTTTTGTTTTCTAATTCTAATAAGTCTACTTGTTCTTTTTTGTAAAGAATTAATTGCGTTTCTTCATATGATTCATATGAAATTAAATCCTTATTTTGAGCCACACGATGTTCATAGATTTTATTTCTCCATTTTGTGATACTAATCTCGACCAGCTGTTCTGAGGTAAATCATATTGATAATGAATCTTTAACCAATTTGTCCAGTGATTCATTACAGAATCGGGAAGTTTCTTATGTCTTAATTTCTTTTTAAAAATCTGTTATGGCCTGAAAGCCTATTTAAAAGCCTCATTCACATTAAAATATTTAAATGTTATATTTTACATTTTTTTAAATAGGCTAAATTAGAAAATTTTATATGAGGAAAACTAATAAAATTATAATCAAATCTAATATAATAAAATAATATTAAAATAGCCTAATTGATAGACTTTAAAATAGAAAACAATAATAATAATAATAAATAACATTAATAAATAATAAAATATATATATACATATACTTTAAAATAGGAAACTATAATGTTAGTAAATAATAATAAAAAATAACATTAATAAATAATATATATATATATATAGGCCGGCATGTCAGGTCTAATAGGCTCTTATATAAGCCTGAACCTGACCTATTTAAAAAAATAGGCTTTAAAAATAGCATGAACCTAGTCTTCTTATTAAACAGGTCAAGCTAGGCCATAAGTAAGCCAGGTCATAGGCCCCTGTCGGACGACCTAGCTTATTCTCATCTCTATATGCAACAAAACAATGTATCATCAAAATTAGAACTCATACAACTTCTTGATTGACAAATCAAAATATTGGATTTGCCTTCAACCCACTACTTTCTTAACCAATGTAATGTTAAAAAAAACACTTATATCTTAACAATTTCAACAGTTAACATTTAAATGACTTGATGATATGCACGATAACAAACTTTTTACCCACAATATATTGAAATCTTCCAAATGCAATCATATGACAAAAATGAGAGTTGAATAGATTTTTGAAACTTGACATATGACTACATTGTCTTTCATCTAAATATCCAACTGTTGATTGAGGAACAAATTAAAGAGAAACTGGTGGAAAAGGAAATAATGAAGAGAAATAAACTAAGTCCAAAACCTAATACCCCATAAATGACTACATATTATTGATTAAATATTATCTTAGGAAAGTTTTCCACTAAAAAAATTAATTACATAGAATACACATCATGGACATTTATACATGAAATACTCCCATCAATTGCAAACACTATTTTAAAAATCGATATTTAATCAAACTGTAAGCATCATTTTGCAAAGTATAAATATTTCTAAAGAGAATAAATAACATTTATAATTATTAACACATGTAAACTTCATTCTGTCTAAAGATTCCATCACCATAACATTCTAGTACCCACATAGTCAAGTTACAAACCAAAACTAAATAACAAAAATAAGATCTTAAGCATTGAAGATGTGAACTTAATGTGATAGTTTAAATGCATCTTACCTAGCTAGCCACATTAACAATAGGATAAAGATATAATGAAATATTTTTAACTTGACATATGTGCTCCAACAATTGCCTTTCTCTTAAGCTTACATTCATGGCTATTGTCGTGTATCCATCCCTTCCCATAGTGTATCATGTCAAAGAAAAGGAGAGGAAAAAATAATCACATGAGAGAATAAATAAATAGGATAGAGGAGTAGTGAATAGAAAAGATAAGAAAGCTCATATGTTAATCCTTGCTTAGTAAGACAGTGTTCAAGCTCAAAAGTAAGAGATGGCAAAGTTGAAGATTATAGAGTCCTCAATAGTAGAGATATAATGTATTGCAAATAAATCAATGCAAGAGGTAAGATAATATGTATTAATTGAAAGGATAGACTATACATTGGATTAATAGATTTGCATGGATATATTACATGATTACATTGATCCTTGCGTAACCACTTGTTGTTGTTTGAATTTGTTGGTCCCTATTTAATTACTCGTAAATGTATATAGTTATGGAAACTTGGAAAGACTGGAAGTTTTGCATGCGCATGATATACTCATATTCCCAAGCTTTATTTATTATATGGTGCATTAATTAGATGAATACACTTTATTAAGGCAGTTTTGGCAGTAATTTTTGTTGTATAAACGTTATATATAGGATTAGAAAATAAATAAATTTCTTGTAAAAGAAAAGAGAATTAAAATCAAATTCTTACAACAAACACATATTATCAATGATCAGAAGGTGGAGGTGAACCTAAATGTTGGAGGCAGGATCGTTTAATGTCTTTAGAAGTCATGTTCGAATTTAAAAATGAGACCTCTAAAATCACAAAATGTTGAAATTCAAAATAATCCGTTACACAATAGTCGACTTATTTGCATCAAAAAATTATCTCAAAATGAATGATTAAATTAATTTTTAACACTTTTTTTTTAAATTATACCATTAAATTAATATTATTTGCATGATTTATAATGTAATATTTTTTACTATACATTTTTTATTTTGATAATCCATCAATATCTAATAAAGATCATTTGATAAAAATAATATTTTCTCTTTTATTTATATATATTTTTTAATATTTATAAAATAAATAAATTATTTTAAAACAAAGTGAGTAACTAATAGACTGAATATCTTTTAAATTTTAAAATTCAACAACAACTCCACGTAGTATCATCTTAAAGTCATTTTCATCTCAATATTTTAAAAAATAAATAATAAAATACACAAACGATAAAATATCTTCGACACTCAAGCTTAAGCGAAACTATGTGGCAAACGTGACTCTAATTGAAATTACTTAACATGTGCAATGTTTTACATTTTCTTATAATGAAAATGTTGCTGGGTTAGGTTATATCTCAATTGACCTAACCTCCGGTCAATAACACGAGCAAACATTTTATATTTTGCATTTTTCTCATGAAGTGCAATATTGTAAATACGAGAGAAAAGTCATGGCAATAATAAAGATAGTGGGAAAAAGAATTCCATAACTTTTCTCTTCCACAACCCTTACTTTAGACCACATAATATTCTATATGGCTCCACATTTGCTAATTTGTTTTTAATTTTTTGACTAAAAATTGCCAATTTGTTATATGCTTCTAGAAATATACAAGTCTATAACCACTAGACACAACTTTCTCAAGTTCCCATTCTCATTCCTTAAAAACCATCACAACACCAAAGACAGAACAAAGAAAAAAACAAGACATGGTTTTATTATCCCAATCCCAAACAGAATTACCCTTAAACGAGAATGACTCACAAGACATGGTCATATACCAAGTTCTAAACGAGGCAAATTCTCTAAACAACACATTTCTACCACAAAGAAATCACAACCAAGCCTTAAATGGCTTAGAGCCCTCAAGGACTATTGCCAAGAAACACTACAGAGGTGTGAGGCGCCGTCCTTGGGGGAAATACGCAGCCGAAATTCGCGACTCGGCTCGACATGGAACAAGAATATGGCTTGGAACATTCCAAACAGCTGAAGAAGCTGCTATGGCTTATGATAGAGCTGCTTTTAAAATGAGAGGCTCAAAGGCTTTGCTCAATTTCCCAGCTGAAATTGTTGCTGCAGCTTCCGTGCAGATCAAGTTGTCTAATTCTATGATCAACATGAATAATAATAATAATCGTGGTTCTAGCTCTGGCTCAAATTCCAATTCCAATTCCAATAGGACTCAGTGTGAAAAGAAAGAAGATTATTAATTAATTTAATGTGATATACTAATATCATAATTATGTTAGAAAGGTCCTTTCTTTTTGTTTTGTTTAATTTTAGTGTTCTGTTGTTGTGTCTCTCATGGGTCTATCCCCTGTATATAAAGATAGATTATTGTTATAGTTCTACAAATTCAAGGGAAAATGCAAGCATAGTATAAACATTGATGCAGAAATTTAAAGTTAAATTAAGTTAGTTAGAGTTACTTTTTTCTAGATGATTAGTTAATTAAGTCTCCTGTATTCATTTTATATTTTTTTGTAATATTTCGTATGATCAAATAAAAATGATTTTTATTTTTCTCTCATTTTATATTAATATTAGAATATAAATATCTGAATGGGCTGATGAAAAACTTGTTTGATTACGAGTTGTTTAGGATGAATAGGTCATAAGGTTTGCCTTTCATAAAAATATTAATTATTCTTTTTTTTTTTTACTTCTTCAGAAAATATTAAGTCAATATCTCATTCTATTGCCAAAATTGAATATTAGTATTATCTAACCTAACAGTTACAATTTGTTTGAATTACTTGAGAGAATTGTTGTCTATTTGTTCTTGTCAAGCACATGTCTTGAAATTTGTTTCTCAAGTAAAATTTGACCAAATTTCTTACTCTGAATTTTAACTTAGTAAAAAAATAAAATTAGTATTTTTAGTAATGTATTTAACGTCTTGTGAATAGACAATCACTTTTTATTAAAATGTTAAGTATGATCTCACTTAATCACAAACTTCTCTAACTATGGGCCTATATTTGAGTGAGGTCTAAGACCAAGGCCAGACTTGGAATAGAGTGCCAAATATATCATCTCATTCGTTCTTAATTTACCTTTTAATTGATTTTCCAATTACTAGTACAATACAACTAAAATATTTAAAAATGCATTCACCAATCACCACGGCACAGCATTTTCTTTTGACTGAAACAAGATGCAAGCTTAAAAAGTGATAAATTAATTATCTTTAATTTGTATGATTGTGCTCTTCCTCTTTGTAATGATCCATGCTTTTAATTATTCAAATACACCATACATGCATTACAAATTCCTTACTCTAATCTCAATAATATTTTGTCAAAGAAAAAAACCTTCAACAATATCACCTTACACATCATATCGTACGTATTTTTTTAATTGATAAAGATCATACAAGTCTTTTTCTTCTTTTATAATATACTCCCTAATTCGATCTTCATAACAAATATATTCCTTTCATTGTCATTAATCTACCTGATATAAAATAAATTGAGTTGTTTGTAACGTGGATATCTTTCTTTTAATATATACTCAAATAATTAGTATATATTCAAATTTATTGTGTGTCATTGTATGTGTCACCATTATTCATATTCATATACACACATTCGTATTAAAGTATTTCTCCTTCACCCTCACGCATTACTAGTATCGTATGTTTAAGTGTATTTGTAAGATTTTTTGTGTCATTGGTAACATTACTCCTTATATTTCTACCATCTTTATACAAGTTGAATATGAGTCATCAAATAATAATAATAATAATAATAATAATTCTTTTCGCGATCCTTTAATTTAATTTCAAGTAACACTTTGGTCATTTTTTTTTTTCGATTTAGTCTTTTATTTAATTTTAAGTAACAATTTGATCTTTTATATCTTAAAATGTAACAATATTATCATTTCTTTCTAGAAACTTAGAAAATTTATCAAAATCTTCAATCAAAACTCATAAAATTTAATACCAATTTCAAGAAAATTTATATTTCATCAAATGCATAACTCAAATATTAAAATAAACTCATATTTCAATCTCCAACAACATCAAATTAATCAAATAAAGAATGAAAATATGAGTTTATTTGATGATTTGAGATATGAATTCGATTAAATTTGCATTATATTAAAAGATGATAATCATTATAGTTCTAATATCTATACCAAACCATCAATTCATTTTATGCGTTACATATGCCAACAAGTTGTTAATAATTCATTTTATGGAAAACAAATGACCTTATTATAGTTCTAATATCTATACCAAACCATCAATTCTGCAGTCTGATAACAAAATATACAAATGTATATGCAATAAATAAATTGGTGTAATTTTTCTAGCACTCGAGACAAATAACTAATTTGTAATATTCTGTCAAAAAGAAGACAACAAACTGTCCAAATAATCACTTCCAAGGTCCTGAAATACAAAAACATCATCATCATTTTCTAACATATGTTCCAACCCTGCAATCTTTTTCATTGCAGGTTCTTCATTCATCACATTAACAAACTCTCCTCTGTCTTTTAACCCTCTCTTCCTAGAATCCAACAAACTTTCTCTATTTCCAAAATCACAAATAGTACTAACATCATCAATTAATCCTTTCTCACCACATGATCTTAAAGCATTTGTAACTTTTTCAATTGGAAAATTAAGACATGCTTTTGAACCTCTAATTCTCAAAGCAGCTTTATCATAAGCTAAAGCAGCATCTTCAGCTGTATTGAATGTACCAAGCCAAACTCTTGCACTTTTCTTTGATGAATCTCTTATTTCAGCTGCATATTTACCCCATGGCCTTCTCCTTACACCTCTATAATGTTTTCCAATTGTTTTCTCTTTCCTCACACTTTCTTCTACCTTTTTCTTTGATTTATTACTTACACTTCCAATTTCAATGTTTTTGTAATTGCTAGAATCTTCTTTATTAATACTTGTTGATAAAATTTCTTCCCAAAAATCAGCTCCCATTGATATCCATCTACCTAAACTTGGAAGTCTTTGAAGATTTGGTAAATCTTCCCATATGTTAGAACATTCTATTGCATTTCCATTTGTTCTTGCATCATTGCTGATTATTTTAGCCCAAACATTCTCAAGAATTTCATCAGAATTATTAGTTGCATGATGATTATTACTACTGTGAATATTCTCCATGTTTAGTCACATAAAAATGAAAAAGAGATATCATGAGTGAAGTTATATAAGGATGTATTTGTAGTGTGAAGGGTGATTTGACAGATAAGATTTTGCTTTAATGTGATTATAAATTAAATGAATGAAACAGTTGGAAACTTGTGAATTAATACATTGACTAGCTATGTTTATGGAGGATTTCAGGATTTTCAACACTAAGAAATGTTTATAAAATTAGATTGGCAACATTATTTTATTGTTTAACTATTGACTTGTGTGCTTGTTCAATCATTTGGAACTTAATCTCTCATGTAGATTTTGCATATTTTATGGGTGGAATTTGAAATACATTCCTCTAATACATTAATTGATATAACAATATTAAGAAGCAAGAGGTGCTGGAGGATTTTAAAGCTGGCAAGAGGTGAGGACTTTGTTGCTTTCTGATTGAATTTGGAGTAATAATATAATTATTAATTATGAGTTTGACAAAACATAACTAATTTAATACATTTGGTTGCCTTGTAGGCTTGTTCTTTTACACTGCGTAGGATTTGATTACTTTGCTCAATGCATGGTAATACATCTTTTTACGCTTGGAAAGATTAAGAAATCCATAACACCATTTCACAATTATACAGAAAATTACTGTAGTATTAGCCAAAAACTAAGTTGACAAATGGATAGTTAACATATACTAATTGTATGGCGACCCAACACATATACTGAGGTCTAAAGTAAATTTTAAAATTAGATTTTTTTTAAGTTTATAATAATATTTTAGTAAAATTATAAAAAAATTTATCAAAATTATTTTTTAAACATTTCTAAATATAATCATTTATTAAATTAATAAAATCTATTTTGTATAATATTTCTTTTTTAATTGATAATAAAGTCAATCGATTTAATATTTCTTGAAACAATATTAACATAAGATTTTATTAATCTTAATTTTAAAATTAATAATATACAAGATTGTTTTATTAAGTAAAAACTTTATTTATTTTTTAAACTTAAAAAGCGATTCTCTTAGTAGTCTTATCACTCTAACTAATTGTATTTTATTTAGGAAAATGATTATTTAACCAAAGATTATTATTTAAAAAACTTTGACTTTGGTGAAATTTGTTCATAAAAAAAATAATAATATATAATGGTACTTTTTTTCCTTACTTTTTGACCTTTATAGTTGAGCTAATTCTAGCTTCATATGTGTGTCATGACTTTTTCCCCTCATTGTTCTCACTTACCCATTGGTAGAAAGGAGTATGTGATATATGTAAGCTTAATTAGACTTACGAGTTCTAAAAGGAATAGCAAAGCGATGAATGCAAATACTATGAACCCATTCCAAATCAAAACAAGTTGGCGTGATGGAATACACAAGGAGAGTCAATTTCTTGGAGCTAAAGAAAGGTGTGTTTGATTAAGGAAGTGATAGATTAATATAAGGATTTTGTTTTATGATTAAAAATAACAAGGCACACGGTTGGGCCTTTAATAGTAAGATAAGAGGCTTAGTGTTCAAGCAAAATGGCTACGTGTGAGAAATGCGGCGCCCGTGGTTCGATGAACCAAAAATCATAAATGTTGAAAACTTGTGACTTGGTGAAACAAATTCAAATGGGTGAATTCATATGAATCTGTTATATATTGATTATTGAGGAATATTTTTCATAGCGTTGACTTGCCTAATTCCAAATTCTGTGGTTTGATATCAAAATCCTAATGTAGTATGACATGCATTTTCAATTAGCCTATCTCCAAGGTAGTTGCTATTACCACCCTTACTTCCTTCCTTCATTTTTCACATTGAATAACTCAATTGACAATTTTATATAGATTAAAAAAAATTGTATAAATAAAAGAAAGAATAAAAAAATTATTAAAATATTTTTATTAAATATTATTGTATTCACCATTATTATTAATATAAAGTGAAAAATATTGAACTAAAAATCAGTGGACGTGGTGTTAATTAGATAGTAGAATTAAACCAAAAAAAATTAATGTTATATTATAAATTGAAAAGGATTATTTATTTTGGGACAATTTTTTTACAAATTAGTGGGTCATTGTTAGATAGAGATAGTAATATAAATATTTTTCAGAGTATTGACTGCCTAATTTTAAATTGGTTGAATGCATTTTTGGTCATTCAAGTTTGTCAAATGTACAATTTTGATCCCTCTAATTTTAAATAAACAATTTTAATTTATCACGTTTACCCACTTTCTAATTTTGTAACCCTCCACTCATTTTTTTCTAAATTTTTACTGAGTTAGACACTTTCTAATGATGTGGCATCTTTGTAGTTTGATCATGTTGAATATTATTTAAATTAAAATTATATAATAAAAAAAAAAAAGCAAAATTCAAGAGAGAACCGGTGATTTTCTTTTTTCCCGACGATGATTTGGCTACCGGGTCCGCAAGGGGATTGTCATAAATGGATTTAACGGAGTTATCTTCGTCAAAGAGGTTGTATTATTATCTTTTGTTGTTATTTGCGCATCTAAGTAGTGAAGAAAAATTATTTTGTTTCTTATTTTCTTATCTCAAATACTTAAAATATTGAATTGAAAATTTTGAGATATTGAAATGGAAAATTGGAGTCAATCACAAGGAGAATGGAAAAAAGATAGAGTTGCAGATCAGTATGGTCATGGTGGTGGAAGACGGATTGATCTCTTACTCTCTCTCATGTTATTTTTTAATTTTTTGTTTAAAACATAAATTTTATTTTTTTATATGTTAATTTAAATAATATTTACTCTGGTCAAAGGATGTCACATCATTAGATAATGTCTAACTTATCAAAAAATTGGAGGAAAATGAATGGGCGACTACAAAATCGAAGAGGGGTAAATATGAATGATAAAAATCACTCATGTTAAATGACAGAGTCAAAATCTCTCAATTGGCAAATTTGATGGGAAAAGTGCATTTTAAGTCTTCTGAATGTTCTGAATTGATATCAAAACTCCAATGTAATGCGTGCATTCTCAACTAGCCCCTATTTTACTAATATAGATCCTTTCACAATTTTTGATTTATTAGAATATTTTACACATGAAAGCAAACAATATTTTTTTTCTTTCTAAATTATATTTATAAAGTAGAGGTGTTTACATATAAAATGATTTAAATAAAAACCGCAAACTGATAAAAAAAATTGTATCAGATTAAATATTATTAAATGTGTCTGAATCTTTTTATGAAAACTGTTCAAATCAGATTTTAAATTTATTTTTAAAAATCGAATCAAACTATGAATACAAAATTAAATACTTATTTATTTTTAGAATAAAATATTTGTTTAATTTAGTATATTTTTATTACTTTTTCATATATTTCAAACATAATAGCAAAAATAACAAAGCATATTGTGTGAATGAAAGAATGTTGTGTAAGGGGTGATGTTTGTTAAGAGTGTGAGAGTTTGTATGAGTAACACGATACAATTAGATATTGGATGAGCTTCAACTCAAATATTGGAGTAGTCAAGTTTTTAAAATTTTAATGGATAAAAAAAAAATGTATATTATGGTATTGATATAATTTTCTTAACTACAAAGACAAAAAATAATATTTATAATTATTAAAATACATTTAAACACAACACATTATTTAAGATACTAATATTGACATAGTGTTGATAAAATATGATGGTTTTATTTGAGTATTATGCGATTTTTTTTAAAATTGTGTGAAACTATATCTCAATTCAATAAAGGTCGCATTTATTGGTTTAATTCAACTTGTACTCAAATTCAAAAAAAAATATTAAACTAATTTAATTAGTTTTGGTTAATTTTTGGGATCATCATTTGGTTTAATTTTTATATCTCTAGATAAAATCACAACTCACACAGTTGAAATTTAAGTTGGGAAAATTAGTTTATTTTATAATTATAGTACTTGTTTTTGTAATTTTTTTCTATAAGTAATTCACTCCGATTTTTTTTATAATAGACATTTGGGTTATAATTTGGTCAACAAAAATTGATGTATTTGGTCCATAATATGAATTAAATAGATCAACTTTTGTTGATCAAATTATAAAATCAAATGTATCTTATAAAGAAGAGAGTAATATTATTAGAACACAAAATTTAACAGAAAATGAAACACAAATACAATACTGGGTAAAATACATATGATCGTATTTTGTATTTGTGTTCTAATATACAATATTGTATTTGTGTCTCATTTTAATTATATCAAATTGTATTAAAAAAAAAACTAAAAATAATAATTTTAAAAAAAAAATTAAAAATTTTGGAATAGTTGTGACCGTCCTATATCCCAAGAAACTCCATCTCTAGAACCAGAGTCTAAATAGCATGAAAAACAAAAATAACAAAAGCATGAAAACAAATTAATAATAGAACCTTAATATTTTTGGGCAACCATATGGATTGTGTGCAGCTGTGCAGGACAGCGTTGGTGGTTGTCCGCAGGTACGGGGGAGATGGTTTAGGACTTTAGGGTTTGTGAAAGGAAATATGAATGAGATGAGAATAATATTTGTGAGGAACTTATTTGATTCAAATCAGTGAAATAGAACTATGATGTAGTCCAAAATATTTTACATATCAACAATTTTTTTATTAATATATTTACCAGACATATCATAATTAAAATGTCAATTTTACTGAAGGATTAATTTGTCATTCATATGAAATAGTTAGCTAGAAAATAATTTCAATATCAAATTTTCTAAAAAAACTAAATTAAGTGGAATTGACACTGTGAGGGACCAAATTTGAATATCAAATTTTCTATCAGACTAAATTGATGAATTGTTTTAGCAAAGTATTCATAATTCTTTTACTTTATTTTCTTAATCAAGCCACAGAAGAAGGTACTGGTACTAAAATTGATTTAAGACTTGCTTATCACATGATTTATAAACAGCTTGTTCCCTGTATTAAAAGCTTATGCTACCAATGAATTAAATGAGCACACGAGTTGGCTATTCATTTGTCCAGTAAATGTGCTATTGTGGCAAATGAGAATTGGAGGTTATTAAATGCAAGCTTTCAAATGCTCCCTGTAAATCCTTTTTATTTTGAATTATTTTTTCTTAATTACTACCTATGTCTTAAAGAATAAATTTGTGAAACACACTATCAATTTTAAATGTAATATTAGTTAATTTTTTTCCTTTCTAGTTATATATTATAATTAATATTATTTGTACCACTCTTACCACAATACTTTATTAAAGTATTTTAATAAAAAATATTATTACTATTGTTATTATTATTATTTATTTCATTAATATAATTTATCACTCATTGTGCAACAGCAAGATTAGTTGTTAATACTACTATGCCAAAAAGATTAATTTTCAAAAATATTACTGTAAAAAATAGATTAATTCTTTTACTAGAAAATTTCAAAAATATTAATTAGTGTAGTTATTTTTATTTTCTTATTTATGTTAACAAAAAAATCCACTTATTTCTAGAACAAAATAAAATCCACTTATTTCTCATGTAAGTAGATTATATATATAATGGTAAAATACAAATTTAATTTTCGCCTAGGTTATTTGAGTATTTTTTCCGATTCGATCATTTAAATTATATTTCTTTGCATAATTAGCCTTGAAGATATACTAAATTTTGTATGCAGTCCTTTTAATTTGAATGTTTTTCTAAATATTGCAATAAAATATTAATATTAATTGAAATACCGTAACAAATTGATTGTCCAAACTGCTTTATCTGTTAAAAAAGTTAAAGACATTGATTATATAGATATAATTTTATTACTTTGTTTTTAAGGTTATACATGTGTTTGATTAATATAAACAATTGTAACATTTGATTAATGATTTCTTAAAACTTATTATAATTGAGATACTATTGCAACATTGAGTAGAATTTCAAATAATCAAAACTTTTTTAATTTAACTAATTTGTTGTTAAAATTAAGATAAATAACTAACGGTACAAATTAACTGTAATTTAAAAGATCAAATTAAAATAAAATAAATTTCAAAAATCTAAACGAGAAACTTAAACTATTACATATATACTTCTGCCATTGTTTAACGAGCATTGTAGCTATCTTTAAATAAAAATAACGTTAACTTATTTAAATGCTCTTTTTTAATTTTGATGATTTGATTATTTATTTTTTATAGAAAAAATTGAAGGTGTTTTTTTTATGGTACACTCATATATCATATCAGAAAGAAAAAATATAATTGTATTTGGTTGTCCCAAATATAAACTAATATATTTGTACCTAAAAAATCAAACATTTTTTAAGACTAATCACTATCAAGAAATATTTTTCTATATGCACAATTCTGAAATCAATTTCTTTTATCAGTGACACATGCATAAACAATTTTGAATATGTATATTTGGTTGGGCTTGCGCGATACTAGTTGTCGGTACTTAACTCGAAGAAGAAACAAAAAGTTGTCAGTATTTTCTTTTACGCAGAAAGTTATTACTTTTGCTGACAACCGGACACCTGTTCAAATTTTTAATTAGAAATATATTTGGGTATAAACAGTTAAATGATATCTTATTTAAAATAGTTAATTAAATTTAATAATATATAAGTGTATTTTTTGTTTAAGTGTTTTACATAAATATTAAAATAAATTACAATATTATATTATTAACCACTTATAATTGATATAATCAAAACACAATAATATAACGTTGAAACGTAAAAAACAATTGTTAAGTTAAATTTAAACTTGAAAGAAAAGTCGATGAATAATACATAAATAGTTGAAGTTATAAATTTACAGTACGATTTTTTTTTATGAAAGTTATATGTTATATACACAAGCGACTTCATATTTATTTTAAAAATGCGAACTAAATTATTTTGTTTAATTATCGAAAATTTTAAAATGAATTTGATTTTCTTTTAATAAGTCATTCCGTATAATTTGAAAATAAATAACAAAATTAATTATTTTATTCTTTTTGTTATGACATGTAAAGGAGAAAAAAAAGAGAAAAATACATTAATAATATTTAACTAATTATGATTTGGTCGTTCTATATTCAATAGAGTAATGTAAAAAAAGATTATACACTCAATTTGGTATCGTCACTTGATTGAGTGGGTAGCTTCATTTGATCAAAAATACAAAATTTTATTAATTAATAATGACAAACAATTGTATCAAGTATAGTTTTTTTTTATATAGTTATTGTATTATAATTGTTTTCATTTTTATGTATAAGATATTAAAAGAATACTAATTTTAATTAATTATTTAACGACAAACTTTTGTCATGTGTATGGTTTTAATACTAAATATATGTCGATTATTTCATACTATTTTAGATTTATCAACAATAAATATTTGTCTTGCCTTATTTTATGTATTAATCACATATATTTGTCATAGATTTTTTTTAATAAATTGATCAATGACAGATATATGTCATTTTTTTGATGTATCATTGACAAATATTAGTCTCGTAATTTTATATTTATTGAGGAGAAATATTTATTATGTGGGGATCTTTAATATTTATTGGCGAAAAATAGTTGTCTCATATTTTTTGTAAATTTTATCAATGATAAATATTTATTCGTGTTCTTTTTAAATTTACTTGTTATAAATATTTATATCATATTTTTTATATTTATTTGTGATAAGCGTTTATCCCATAATTTTTTTAATTTATCGGTGACAATTATGTGTTGTGTAATTTTTTACGTATGAATGACAAATATGTGTCTCATGTTGTTTTATGTTTATTATGGTAAATGTTTATTTTGTGTTTTTTTTTTATATTTATCATTGTTAAAATATGTTACCTATTTTTTTATGTATCAATAGCATATAATAGTCCAATATTTGTATATTTAACAACGATAAATATTTATCTCATATTTTATATATACATTTATGACAAATACTTCTTCCGTGTTGTTTTTATGTATAAATGAAAAATATTTGTCCTATATATTTTTTATATTTATCGATTATAAATATGTTTCTCATGTTTTTATTGGTGATAAGTGTTTATCTTGTGATTTAAAAAAAAATATTATCGGTGAAAACTACCTGTCCAGTATATTTTTATGTATCAATTACAAATATTTGTGTGCTGTTTATTTGTGTTTATTAGTGATAAATATTTTTTTTGTATTTTTTTTATACTTATCAGTGACAAATATATGTGATGTATTTTGTATGTATCAATAACCTATATGTGTCCCATATTTTTTTATGTATCAATAACATATATTTGTAATGTGTTTTATATTTACCAGTAATAAATGTTTATTCTGTATTTTTTTTATATTTATCAGTGATAAATTTTTGTCTTGTGTTTTTATATATACATATGTGACAAATATTTGTCTCATGTTATTTTATGTATTAATGACAAATATTTATCTTGTGTTTTTTATATTTATCAATTATAAATATTTGTCTTCATATTTTTTTAAACGTTATCAGTAAGAAATATATGTCCGGTGATTTTTTATATGTTTAATTGATAAATATGTATCCCGTGTTTTTTGTATGTTTATTCATGACAAATATTTGTCTTGTGTTATTTTTATGTATCAATAATAAATATTAGTCATGTGATTTTTTTTGATATTTATAGGCTATAAATATTTGTCTCATGTTTTTTATATTTATCAATAATAAGTGTTTACCCGTAGTTTTTTTTAATTTATCAGTGACAAATATGTGTCACATATTTTTTTAGGTATCGTTAACAAATATGTGTCTCGTGTTATATTATGTTTATTAGTGGTAAATATATGTCCCGTGTTTTTTTTATATATTCACCGTTGTTAAATATGCATCTCATATTTTTTTATATATCAATAACATATTTGTCTACTGTTTTTATATTTATTAGAAACAAATATTTATCTTGTATTTTATATATACATATGTGATAAATACTTGTCCCGTGCTATTTTTACGTGTCAATAACAATTATTTGTCTAATATTTTTTATATTTATCGATTATAAATATTTTTCCAGTGTTGTTTTTTTATATTTATCATGATAAATGTTTATCTTGTGAATTTTTTTAATGTTTATCAATGAAACATATGTATCCCGTAATTTTTTATGTATCAATGATAAATATTTGTTCAGTGTTTTTTTATGTTTATTAATGATAATTATTTGTCTCGTGTTTTTTTTTATATTTATTTGTGACAAATATATATTATGTATTTTTTATGTATTAATAACTTATATGTGTACCATAATTTTTTTATATTTATCAGTGATAAATATTTATTTCATATTTTCGTATACACATATGTGACAAATATTTGTTCCGTGTTGTTTTTATGTATTATTGACATATATTTGTATGGTGTTTTTTATATTTATCAATTACAAATATTTTTTCATGTTTTTAAATATTTATCCGTTTAAAATATGTGTCCCACAGTTTTTTTTTATGTATCGAGGAAAATAGTTGTTCAGTGTTATTTTTATGATTATTTGTGATAAATATTTAATTTGTATTTTTTTTTATATATATTTATTGGTAACAAATATGTGTCATATATTTTTTAGTGTTTTTTTTAAGTATCAACGAGAAATATTTGTCTCGTTTTATATATTTGCCAAATATTTTATTTATGCATTAGTGACAAATATTTTTACTATATTTTTTTTATGTATTAATGACAAAGCTTACTTTAAAATGTTTTAATATTAACTTTTATTTTTACAATTTTAACATAAGAGTTCATGCTTCAAATTTTTAGGAAGTAAGAGCAAAATGATATAAATATGATGCAAGAGGGAAGATAAGATTTAAAATTTGAAATGGATAAATGTAATGAAAAAGGGAGATAAAACAAATAGTCAATTGGTTAATAAATTGTGTGGTGGATAAAGAAGTGCTTCAAAGTGGGTAATAAATAGTATGATAGATAACGAGATGTGTTGGGCTATTATGTCCCTGATGTTGAATATGTATCAATAGATGAAATAAGGATAGGATAATAAATTTAATTGTATTTTCTTTTTCTATCTATCTATCTTTTTCTATAAGACATTTATTTTAAAGAATTTATGTCGTGTTTGATTTGCTAAAAAACACAAGAAAAACTTTTTATGTATCATGTTTGATTTAGAAATTGGTTATGAGACTACTCAAAACATGGATCAAAGAATTAGACAAAAATATGAATTATTGTCGTAAACTATGAGACAACTTTTTGTCTCATGTATTAAAATATCAAAACACTCTTTTCATTTTTTTCTCAATTTCCCTCATATCTATCTCTCTACTGCCCAATGTCTCTCACTCTCTCTATACTCTCTCATGTCTCCCCCCTATCTCTTTTTTATCTCTTTATATTTACTCTCTCATGTCTCTATTCCTCTCTTTCACTCTTCTATTCTTTCTCTCTTATTTATCTCTCTATATGTACTCTCTCATGTCTCTCTTCCTCTCTCACTATGTCTATATCACTCTATTTCTTTTGTCTTTTGTTATCTATCACGCGCTCTCTTCTCTCTCTAGATCCCTTTTCTTCTCATTCATCTATTTTATTAATAATTACATTCATAAATGTATATATACATCAATAAAGAGTATTATAGTAAAAATTATATTTTTTTGTTCGGTGCATAGACATATCAAACAAAGTGCAGTGTAAAATTATTTGTTTTGTGCACCGACCGTCTAACATAGTGATGAGTGGTGTACAAAAAATTGTCATGTACACTTTTATATTGTTCTTTGAAGTACTTATTGTTTTACGTTTTGTCCTCTCTTGTACAAATAAAATTATAACACAATCACTCTAAATTTTTTATGTCAAATCATTTAAAATATTTGTTTTTAATTATAATTATTAGAATATTAGAAAGTAAAGAAAATGGATAAACACCATCAATGTAAAATAATTTTATATATATTTAATAATTAACAACGATTATCTATTCCATCAAATCACCTTATTTCACTCCACTTTAATGATAATGACATAGTCAAATAGACAATTCTCGTTGATTGTTCGCATAAAACTTTCTACATTAAGAGTAGATGTTCATTGCAATCTAAAAAATATGTTCAGAATATTTCTTAGAATTAATTTTATATTACTATTATTATTATTTTCTAATTTGTGATTGGTTCTATGTATCCATTTAAAAGATTATTAGTATTGAAACTTTTGTATCAATTCAATATTTTTGCTAATTCTATTGTTGTAATTTGTAACTCTAACTTCTTTTACCTTTCTCCTCTTCTCCTCTCTTTTTGTATAAATCTCTATTATTAATTTAGTTTTTAGTTTGATCTGCCATTATTTCGTTATTGAGGTGGTTGTGTTTATTTGTGTTTTAGTGATTAGTTTTTGTTGTTGTTGTTCTCTCCTCTTTTTGTCTTACTTTTGGGTCTTAAACTTTTGGTGTTGAATTTGTTATTGGTTCTATTTCTTGATTTCTCTCTTTATTGTGACACTGATGTGGCTGATGCATCTTCTTGAGCTGTTTCTCTTTACAATGGTTTCATGTGGCTGATGCATCTTCTTGATTTGTTTTTCTTTATAGTGTGGTTGATCTCTTTGGTTGTTGCTCATTTTCTAGTTGCTTCTCTTTTTTATTATTATTATTTCTTTTTATATATGATTAAGTCTATAGACTTATATAAATAAATATCAATATCGAGTCATCTGGATTAAATCATTATTCAAACACTTTTATATTATATTAACTTTAAGTTTATGACTCTCTATTGTTAATAACTAATTTTATGAGTAATTATGATTTGTCGATAATATAAACATTTTAGATTCACAATGTGTGTTAATTAATTAGTTTTTTATTTTAATTATATTCATACAAGTCTTAAATTGCATTGCCTTTTTCATGAAATTTGCGATTGCCAAAAAATGTTCTTTTAATTTTTTTTATTTATAAAATGTTACATTTAAAAAAAAAACATAAAATATGTTTTCTATAATGGAAGGGAAAAATATCGGTTGCAAAAAAAAACAAAAAAAGAATTTAATAGAGACACAAGGAACGTGGGATGAATTTGTCAACATAGGAGAAATAGGTGTAGGCATAAACCCTTTAAGAAAAGGTGTGTCTATAAATCTTAAATCAAGTCTTGATGTGGACAATTGATCTTCTGTGTCCTATGACAGCTTTATTTCTCGGAATCATCTTCGTCTGTTTGAGTTCTTTTAGAATATGATAAGTTTTTAAAGGATAATGCTATCAACTATCCTGTGTTTGTTTGTTTTTTTTTTTTTTTTTT
>JBBPBO010001984.1:3275204-3556474 GCA_037974295.1 Cicer cuneatum | reverse complement strand
TTTTTTTTTTAATTTTAAATTTTATCATGTGAATATAATGCAGATTAACGAGTTATGTCTCGTTACATGCTGTGATTTGGGTCAGCCATTTTGAAAAGTAAAAAAGTCTTACATTTATTTTTTTTATAAAAAAGTCTCAAATTTATTTATTTTTATTTAATTAACAATATTAATTTTTATATTAATATATTTTGACTCACTTTTTGCAATTAATTAATTTAATATAAAATCAATTAATCATATGAATACATTTAATATATATTATTTTGTTGTTTAATATTTTTAAAGTTAATTATATTTAAAAGATCTCTAATTTTGTTTTTCTTAGTATCTAAAATGTCACATTTTAAAATTTTATTTAGGAGTTAAGCCTCTAAATTTGTTGAAACAACCTAATTAGATTTTAAAAAGTCAGAAAATATACAGTTAACATAGTCTACATAAATTTCATCATAAATTTTTTATAATTTATATGACATGTATATATGAGTCTCTTTAAATGTTAAATATAATTTTTTTAATTTACTATCCTATAAAATTTAGACAAGTCAAATTTATGTTGTAGAAACCAAGTGGTTAAACTCAATTAATCCATGTGTTGCAGTTAAAATCAATTTGATTGGATTTACATGAGTTTAGGACTGATCTAAAAGTAAGACTTTCAAAGCAAATGGTCTTATTAAACTTTTAAAGAATGATGTTTTTAACTCAATAAAATGGCCTCGATTTCTCTTATTTTAAAACTAAAATTAATAAAATGTTATATAAAATTAATATTTTCAACAAATATTAAACCAAATCACTTTTTTTTTTATAAATAAATCAAACGTTTTTTGAGATATCAATTTTTTATTAATAATTAAAAAAAATCTTACATGAAATTGGTTATATTTAATTTAATAAATGATTCTATAGTTAATTTCAAACGAAAACTTAATAATTTTACTAAAATGTTTTTATGGACTTTAGAAAGATTGTATCTTTAAATTAGCTTTAAACCTTAATATTGATTGGACTAACGTGATTTAAGTTTAATATTTTTTTTTGACTTAAATGTAAATTTTATTTAAATACTAAAATGAGAATAGTACAATTAAATTAATCATGAATTAAGATATTTTCTATTTATATTTGAAATTAAAAAGAAAACAAAAAATATGCTAACGATAAACAAAAATATTTCATAAGTCAATGAAAAATCATCAAACAAAAACTTTAATTCTAACAATCTAATTAATTTTTTTCTACATATGACCAATAGTCGAGAATAAGCAAGATACATTGTTTTTAATCTTATCCGTCTAAGAAAAAAATATTTGTTGATTTTTACTCATATCGATTATATGTGATCTCTAAGATGACCAAATCAATTATGTGTTGATAATTTATATGTAAGACTGAGAGAATATTGAATTTGGTGATAACATTCATAAACTCCTTACTCAATATAAGGTACCGATTTAATAAGTTATTATCAAACATTTCAACAAATGCATAAACTACAAATTTAAAACAAATTAAAACACCACAACTAGGGAAAACCAAAACAACACACTAAGATGGCAGACAGAGCAACGTCGTACTCAGACAATGAAATCACCAATAAAACGAGAAGCAAAAATAAAAAAAAAATATATATATATATATATATATAAAAATCGTTTATTTAAATAAAACAAAAAGAAAAAAATAACGAGTTAGAGATGTATTTTAAGGCAAAAATGACCTTAAAATTACTCCTTTTCAATAGAAGAAAAAGAAAAATATAATTTGGAACAAGAGAAAGGAAGTGGCGGCCTAAGTTTAGCGGTTAAATAAGTTTTTTTATTCTTATAAATATACTATATTTCTTATTTATCCTCTTTAAAATTTTTCATCATACAATAATTTCTCAAATGTTTTATATTTATAATTTTAGTTTCTATTTTTAAGTAACTCATATATATCATTCAATTTTTTCAAAACATTTTTCAGAACATCATAAAAATTTCTGGATAATCTTCTTTCATGTGATATGTAATCCATAGTCTCTCAAATGTGGGTTGGTTGTAATGGGGTGTTCGAAACGGTGAATCATTTATTTTTTTATTGCTCATTATTCTTTCGAGTGTGGTTTGAGGTAGCAATTTTGCTTGGCGTGTATAAACCCCTCCCCTTACAACCTTTGTCAAAATGAAGCAAATGAACGTTCACTGAAATTTTTGGGTTGGGGCAAGTAGAATTGTTTTAAACATTTTAAAAGTCACGTTTTAATTTTAAAAATTAAATTCTTAATAATTAAAAAAATGATCAAATAAATTTTCGTTTTGATAAAATTTCAAAATTTTATTTTTATTCATAAAAATAAATTATCAAATTTTTAGTTATAAATTTTTTTTAGTCATTTTTAGTTACTATTTTAAAAAGTTTTCTGTGTAAAAAAAAAGAAAATATTTTTAGTCATTAAAAAATCTCTATAAAATTAGATAAAGACAAAAAAATTAAAGACTAAACTTAAAATATTATAAAAATTAAAAATATATTAACCTTATTATAACTTGACCATCCTCTTGCGTGTTTATAATTTTTGAACTATTATAGATTATGAAATAAATTTCTTGAGTCGTGTGCAGTGGTGGAGCTGAAGTATTTTGTGTGCTACAACTTCAAGAGTGACTTATTATGCTTGCTTGAAGAGCATGCTGATATTAGCTAGTGCTATAAGGTAAAGATGACAAAATGAGTTACCAATTCTGTCATTTGAGGTAAAATATCTTATTGACAAATAGAGTTAAAAAATATTATCCAAGTTTGACCTGGTCGTAGATTATTAAATACTGTTTTAATTTTATGAATTAGTGGTAATCTTGGACTCTTTGATAATCGGATCAATGTCTAAATCCAATAGTAATTGTATCTTGACATCGATACTAACATTATTGCCGTAGACTAGTGAAAGACCACATAATGTTGTTGGGCAATTGTCATGCTACCAATTTGGGTGGAGATGCAATGTGTATAAAGGATTCATCTCACAATATAAAAATATCATCAAAGTTTATCCGTCCCTCTGGAGTCATAAACACTACTTTAAACTCTAGTATAAAATTGCGAAGTTTTGAATTTAAATTTAAAATATGATATTTAGTTTAATAATATCGACATTTATCAATTAAATTTATACGAATGAATTTTAGATAGTCCTATAAAAGGATGTGATTTAAATATCTAATATAAACTTATTATTAATAGTATACAATAGCTCAATTTTGTATTTGTTTAAATAATTATATTTTTTTGGCTGTCAATTATTTTTAATTTTCGTTTCCGGTAATATGTAATGAGATATCAGTAATCAATCATTGTAGTATTTATGCACTTTAACACTCTTTTGTTTTTAAAATATTATTATTTTTTCAATTTTATTGTTCAAATTAATTAATGATATGTAAGATCTATTTTAATTGACAAATATCAATATTGTTAAATTAAATATTATATTTTAAATTTAAATATAAAATTTCCTTGTTGTATGAGAATATTTTTACCTCATGTAGACAGAAACAACATTGATAAATAGATAATGGGTGTTGTCAAAGGTAATGTGATGCCTGTTTCCGTGCATTTCTGAAATGAAATTGCGTGTGTGCAAAGTGCAATATCATATTTTCTTTTGTCAATATCATAATTAAGCACAGCACAAGTGTTTCCCATATCATCGTGATTAATGTTATATATCTAGATATGTAGACAAAGAAAAATGCATATATCTAGATATTACTTGTTCGATTGAATTAACTAATTATGCATCGATACTATTATATGTAGTTGATCTTTCACCTAAATAATATGATTAATTATATAACACTGGTAGTTGAGAAGAAGTTGTCATATATATATATATAAAAGTACATTAATTTAATTTTCCAACTAATAAAACATACTTTGAGTAACTCAACTTAAAAATTATTGGTATTGTTAAGTCGAATGTTTTATTCTAGATTCGAATTCGAGACCTTAAAATTATATTAGTTAATTATGATAGTATTTATCATCTCTTCTAAGATAAAAAAACTCTAAAATTAAGAAATAATCTATTCAATATTAATATGACTTTATTTTATGAAATATTTTTATGTCTCTTTTATTAATTAAATCTATGTCAAACTCCAATAAATTAATATAGTAGTTAAAAGACAAATATTAAAAATCGTGAGTTACGGTGAGTGTAATTGGAATAAGATAAATATAATACCTTTATAAATCCTCTATAAAACTTAACATATTTTTTTTTTATGTTAGACCCGAAACATCATTCCCTAACTTTCACTCTAAATTTATTTTAACCCAAAAAACAATTTATGTCAAAATATGTAATGAAAATTAATACAAATACATTTTTTTTATGTAATATTAACGTGGAGACTGGCATTTGTCCGTTTTTCTTAATAAAAAAGTTCGTGCAACAAAGTTTGATGTAATTATTTGAAAATATTAGTTATTTAATTGGACAAAGAATAATAAAATTATAAATAAATTAGTTTAAATGAATGGTAAAATTAAAAAATAAAACGTTACAATAAAAGTTGGTGGTTTTTATTTATTATAATATCTCTTTTTTTTTTTTTAAATTAACCAATATATTTTATATTGAAATTTATATACTAAAATACCTTTTTTTTTTACCTTTAAGAGCTCGCATAGCTGCCCTGCGACCACTTAAAGGATGATTTTTTTTTTCTTTCAATAGGAGGTCGCATTTTCGGGATGCGACTATCTACTAAAAAAATTTAAAGTTTATAAATGGTCTAATTCTGAGAATGCGACCTCCTGAATGTCAACAAAATAGAACATTTTGATACATATTTTTCAATATGAGGTATAATAGTTAATTTTTTTGAAAAAAAAGAATATATATATATATATATATATATATATATATATATATATATATATATATATATATATATATATATATATATATATATATATATATATATATATATATATATATATATAATTCAAAGTTGGCAGCAATCCATGTACCAATGTCAATAGTGTTGAACGAGAATAGTGTATTGAAATATTTAAAAACAATCCGATATTTGAGTGGATAAATTATAAGGAGGTCACAAATTTAATTTCATTCATCTATAGAATACTAACAATATTAAGGATATTAGTTATTAACATTAACTATTGCGAACAAATGAATTTGATTGAAAATATTTATGGTAGTTAAAATAGAAAAAATAGTTAAATATATTTGTACTCTCTACAAAAAATTCAACTTTTCAATTTTAGTTTCTCTATAATAAAAATACAACTTTTAGTACTTACACAATTAGTGTGCATGCAATTTTACTCCCTTTTATTAATTCAACGTATATTTTTAAATAAATTTTTATAAGCATATTTACTCTAATATAGAAATTTTCTCTACAAAAAATAAAATCAAAATTTGATTTCTAAGTGAATATTTTTTTCACTTTTTATGCATTGAGTTTTGTATATTTATATTTAGTTCATCCTAAGTGATCAAGTTCTAAATTTTTATGGAAGAATTTTTTACAATATTTTAAATATACTTAAAAAAATTATTTAAAATTTTAAAATTAAAAGATAATTAAATATATTTTATTTTTAAGAGATTCAAGTTGTATGTTGAATATAGAGATTAAAAATTGTATTTTTAGTTTTATATAAAATAAAATTAACAAATTAAAATTTTATAAAGAATAACAACATATTTAACCAACAAACTACGTCAAAATTTGATATCTCCATAAATTATTATGATAAAACTTTTTTTCTTTTTTAATTTATGATCACGAGAAAACTTTTCTTTTTTTGAGATGCATCACGAGATAACTAATTTTTAAGGAAAGAATGGATCACATATTTCACATTTTGTATTAAAAAGTCTATGTATGAAAGGAAATTTTATTTTTTGACAAAGTATGTATGATAGGATTTAACCCTTCATAATTAAAAAAATTATAGAAAAATGTTATGACATTTTAAATACTAATGAAAATTAAATAAATAAATAAGAGTGAACTTGATTTAAATTTATGATTATGTTTGCTAAGATACATAATATATGATACTTTTTTTTACAATATTTGGTTTTCTTTTCAATAATTGAAATTTATGATACTTTTATCCTGTTATAAATGCAGTCGTGCTATATAAACTTGAACAATTGGCTTATAACTACACAACAGAGATATCATCACTTCACTAAAATATATTCAAAGTTCTCAATTGAACCTGTTTCAGCCAGGCATGGAGAACTCTGATAGAAAATTGTTTTTTTCTTTTATGCAAATGATTTTCATTCTTTGCTTATTATTATTATTATGTTTCACATCAAGTGTTGAATCTTTAAGCAAAAAAGTCTCTGGCTTTTATGTATTTGGAGATTCCACAGTAGACCCTGGAAACAATAACTATATAAAAACACTCTTCAGAAGCAACTTTCCACCATATGGAAGAGATTTTTCAAACCAGGTTCCTACAGGAAGATTCTCTAATGGAAAGTTATCCACTGATTTCATTGGTAATTAATTAATTAACTTACTTTTACATATATACATTAATTAAATTTTTAAGTTAAAGATTTATTATTTCATTAAGTGTGGTATGTGACTATATATGTGTGAATGCATTGCAGCTTCTTATGTAGGTGTGAAAAAAGAGCTTCTTCCAGCTTATTTGGATCCAAATTATAGGAACAATGTTGAAGAGCTTATGACAGGAGTTAGTTTTGCTTCTGCTGGTTCTGGATATGATCCACTTACACCAACCATCTCTGTATGCATCTATAATTTTTCTTTCTATTAATTTCTGATAAATTTTTTATCAATATATTATGTTGACTTATTAAAATAATATTATCTCTATTTTTTTATCAATATAGTTAATTCAGTTGGATAAATAGTTAATTAAAATTATCACAGAATATGTGGTAAACTCAACTACATACCGCAATTTTCAACGTGATTTAAATTAAAGATATGTTGAATTAAATTAACTATTTTTTTTCGATGTGATTAATCAAATATCTTAAGTGTACTAAAAAAAATAGGTGTTCATAGATAATTTTTGATGTGGTGGCATAGTATGCAACACATGTAAAATCTCTCTCTCTCTCACATTGTTTCCTCATTCAGATTAATTTCAAGCCCGGAAAGAAAGTTAAATGTAGTTGTAATTAATTCACAGGAGAATTTTAATAAGTTTTTTTTTCATTATATGTTTACACTTTACAGTACAATGATTTATCAAAGTACTAGTAATTTAATTCAAATAAACATATATACAGGTTAATTAATATGAGTGAGATTCTGTGTTTATTACAGAATGTAATTCCAATACCAACTCAGGTGGAATATTTCAGAGAATGCAAAAAGAAAATGCAAGATGTGATTGGCAAACAAAGTACTGAAAATCATATGAAGAATGCAGTATTTTTCATGAGTGCTGGTACAAATGACTTTGTTCTTAATTATTTTACTCTGCCAATAAGAAGACAGAGCTATACTACTATATTAGCCTACCAGCAATTCTTGATCCAACATATCAAACAATTTTTACAGGTTTGGTTCAATTACCACCCTAATGATATCTTAATTCAATAATAAAATGTTTTTTTTTACTTTGATGATAAATAAGTTACTTATTCTTGCTGGTTAAAAACCATCTCATATGTGACCCAAAAAACAACTAACTCATATGTTTGCCATAAATGACTTTAATATACTAGGACAGGGTCCTACGATACGGTTAAACAAGTCTACACTAGATTTATTATTATTTTTTGGACCCAACAAGTCTATACTAGATTCTCAATAAAAAAGTCTACACTACATTTTTTATACACGGAGAAATATGCGAAGTAATTTTCGGCTCAAACTTTTATTTGTTTTTTTTTTATTTTTTGAGAGAATTAAAAACAAATATTTTTTGAACTAAAAACTCTAGTCATAATATAGGTTTTAACGGCTACCAATTGAATTCTAATCTAATTAAGTGGTTAATCCTATATCTATTATTGAAAATGAGCTAAATAAATATATATAAGAGATATGACATATATATTTAATGCATTAAAGTAGTTAAACTTTTTTAGTCCATTCTTACTCATGGTGTAATATGACTTTTCAATAATAAATTTGCTTTGCAAGGAGTATTAACAACACACTCTTTAATACATATTTTTTAACTCATTCTATTTGATTGATTAAAATTTGTAGAGATTTCACCAAAATAAGTGGCATTTTAACTAATCTAAAAAGTGTATTAAAAATGATGTTATCATCATTATTCTTTGCTTTAACGTTTCTTCCACCTATATTGATCTTTTTGAGAAATACTTGCAAAACTAGTATGATGGTCAATAATTTGTAATTTCCGGAAATCATCTAATTTTCTCTAGACACTTATTTTAGTAGTGATAACCCTGTTTACTTACTATGTTACCATATAAATATACACCTCTTTTTCTTAAACCTTAGGTAACCTCACACAACACTTCTCAAAATTATTTTTTTATCCCCAACTGAATTGAGGGATGTTGACATTACTATTATTATTATTATAAATGTACCAAAGGAAACCGATAGTTTGAACTAGCATTTGTCATTTTTCAAACTTGTCAATAAAAACACACAACTACTTTATGGATGGGTAAGAAAAGAAGAGGCTCAGACAATTGGATGGCACCTACTAATGAGAAAGAGACAACAATATATAATGGTACAGTCTGTAGTTGAGAGTAGATAAGGAAACTAATAAAGATCCAACCCTACTGATCCTGCAACCAAATCTCACTCAAAATGAAAGCAAAACACTGAAATTAACAACTTGTTTATACCATGAACCAGTAAAAAGTAGACAATCTTGAGCTAAATGGCACATCCTTAATTAACAACTTGGTATATAAATCGAGTGTCTTCTGCATACAACTACATAGATTAATCTCTTGAGTTGGACTAGTTAAAATACATGAGCAACAAAATTCTTTCTTAAAGCCACCGAAAATCAAACTAATTGGTATAAGCATATATTTGGAGCAGCAGAAATTGAAGCATAAAAGCTAATAATTTCAACTCATTCCTATTGGCTACATCTTGTAGTTAACTATATGTGAATATACTATTTCTAATAGATGTAGCAGGAGAATTGTAGAACAGCATAAATGATGTGCACTTCCAAAAATATTCCTAAAAATTCAGTGGGAAGAGTTTGGTTAGAATTTTATTCTCTGTTAAAATAATACAAAACAGTTAGTTGGTTGAAAGTAGTAGAGACAATCCGGCCATTTCCCATTTGCTAAGATTATTTACTTGCATTGGAACTAGAGAACTATGGTTGATATGTTGTTTCTAAGATGGTAAATATTTAATGTTTTTAGAATGGTTTTATTCACTAGCCATAGTGTGGCCTGTCATTTATCTAATGTTGGTTTTCCATTTTCATAAACTCTATATCTTAGGAAGGAAACCTAAAGAGGAAAGTAGGTCACTGTTGCCTCTAATGAAAAGGAAGTCTTTGCAGGGCATACTATATGTGAGATAAAAACAATTATATTTATTTTACTTAAAATATTTATAATTTAATATTTTTACTGAAATTACTTATAATTTAATATTTAAATTATCTCTAAAACAATAATTAGTAAGATTTTATTTACTTTTAAACCAAATTATATATTATCAAGGTCTATTTCCTTTAAAAATTGAATTGTTAAGATAAAAAATAATATTTAATTTTTAAAAAATATTAATAATTTATACAAAAAATATTGATCAAATCGACTATATTAAATTAAATATTTTTTGTCCTATAAATCATACTCAATTCATAACTGTAAGAATATTGATATGTCAAGTTAGACGTTAAATTTTTTTTTTATATGCTTAAGTTTTTGTATAAATACTTTTACTATGAATAAAGACTTTTAATTAAAAAAAATTAATATTTTTTAATAAATGTCATCAATTACTTATTGTTATCATGATGAGTACTAACTAACTAGTGATTTGACCCACTAAGGGTTATATACTAATGTACCAAATCCCAAAGCTGGAAAGAGATTTATGGAGTCCTTATGTTCAAGATTGTTCCAACTTATTGGGCCAAATTTATTTAGACTCACGGCATACAGTGTATCATTTTGGTTTTGAATTTTTGATAATTTAAATTACCAAAAAAGTTCATTGCATACACGAACACGTGTATATTACAAACGCATATACGTGTTAATTATACGTACTGTGTTCATGTGTATATTAATGGGAGAAGTTAGTTACGTGTTAATTATACGTACTGTGTTCATATGTATATTAATGGGAGAAGTTAGTTACTTAGACGAGCACGTGTGTATATACCATAAAGCATGGTACGAAAATAGACGAAGACTTAGAAGTCTTTGAGTGTTAAATATATGGTTCAGTGCACATTAATAAATTAAATTGTATTGTACTAACAAAAATTAACTTAATTAGATGGTTTATGAATTAAGTATTTAAAACAATTTAAATTTAATTTAAAAATTAGTTTAATAATTTTAATTTTTTTTTAATTTCAATTAATATTTTTTTAAAATATTTTGAAATATACTTTTCTAAAAATATCAAAACTTTTTTCAAAAAAAAAATTGAAATCATTTTTTTAGAAAACAATCGAAAATATTTTTTTTTTGAAAAATTTTTGATTTTTTTTTCGAAAAGTAATTGAAACTTTTTTTTCGATTTTTTTAACATCTATTTTTTCAGAAAAAATTAAAAAAAAATTCTCGGAAAAATTGAATTTTTTTATCAAAAAAATGTCAAAATTATTTTCTCGAAAAACTAAATTTTAACTAAAAATATGTTCAAAATATTAAACTACTTTATAAATATAAATCAATTTCAAACCGTTTTAAAACTGTACTGAAATTGATTTAAAAATAGTTTTTAAAAATTGAACCAAACTATTATTATAATGCATTGCAATTCAAACCTTAAGTTAAAAATAACTAATATATAAAAAAAGTGATGTAATATTAAATAATTGAATGCTTAGTAGTATATCTAACAAAATACTCCTGGATTGGAGTGTTCACTTATTTATGAGAGAAAAAGTTTGTTAGCTGAGTCTTGGAGATTTATCTTAGATTCTTAGTGTAACTTAAAGTTTTAAAAAACACTTACATGTACCTACGGGCAAAATTTTCACATTGACCCGTGACATTTGAATTCACATTCGTATGGATAGATGTAAAAAGTAAATGCTCAAATCATCTAAATAAATGCTCAAATTTGTTTAGAACAAAAAGTTCTAAAACCATGATTCATGATAAACGAATAATAACAATTTGGTATGCAAACATATTAGGAGGAGCTTGGATGAGGAAATTTTTAAATGTAATTAGAGGATAATTTAAATAGTTTAATGTAACTATTAATTTATTTGGACCATAAATTTGTAGAATGTTTAAATATTAAGTAAAATCTAGAAAATTTTAAATACTATCTTAAAACCAAAAATTGAAATTCCTTCGTTACATTATAAAAAATGTAAAATTCAATTTATTCCAAATAGTTTTTTAAAAAAGTTGCAAATTGTTTTTCTATAAGTTTTAAAATTTTCATAGTAATCCCTATTTATTTTCAAATCTTGCAAATTGATTGCAATAATTTTATAAAATTCCCAAAGTAGTTGCTATATATTTTTTAAAATTTTCAGATTGGTCCTTATCTTTTTTAAAAAAATCAAAATTGACCCAAATTTAAATTTTGGATTTTGGACATTTTTCTTTAGGTATTTATATTTTTACCCAGAAAAATTTAAAATTTATTAAAAAAAACCCAACTATCAATAATTCTTATTTTAATATTTAGACAGTTTTAATCACTTGATAAAAACAAAAACAAAAAAAATTAATAAAATGAAAATTTTAATTACTGTTATTTTGTCAACTCACTTGGAAAAATTGAGAAATCCAAATTCGAATATAATGTCTCAAATATCAATGCATTTGTATATATATACTTGTCATATATCTCTTTTGATAGTTAGACAAATAGTTCCTAATCAAGAATATAGTTGAGATAAAAAAAATTTAATTATAACATATATTTTTAAAAAACCCACAAATAACAAATGGAACACATTATCCTTTTTATAGTGCACTTGACTCCTTACCACTTTCAAGTGTTTAATTGGAGGGACCTGAAATACATAAAAAAATTTAATTATTTGATTCAATTTTTTCTCTCAAGAAAAATATAGGATTGCTATATTACTTTTGAGTTAATTTAACTCTCCTACTTAAATATATTTGTAGTCTTGATATTTTGTTAAGATTTAATTTTTCGTTCTCAATTTTAAAATTAGGGATTTTAGTCCCTTTATTTCACGTTTTATGAACTTTTTTGTTCCATTATAATTTTGATGATTTGGAAATCTTATTTACGCAATAAGATATCGCAGGTGACTTGGAAAAAAATGCCATGTCACATATTCTTTATTATTGTTATTAATATTATTATTATTATTATTTTTGATTGTTTATTATCAATTTATAAATAGGTTTTTTTAATTATATAATATTATTTATTATATTAAAATATTAAATTACATTATAAAACTTAACTTAATAAACTTTTCATCAAATGAGTAAAAAATCCCCAAATTAAATGGAACCCTAATCTGAGAAGAAGTTCTCCATTAGCGAAGACGGTCTACAGAGAAGGCATATCACAACCTCTTCAAACCAAACACCAATAAACTAGTTTCGTACATCACATAGGTTGTTGGTTGACTTGTTGGATCATACATATTAATTCCATAATATAGTAGCACTAATATATATGACTAAGAATTGCTTAATGAAGTTTATAAATTAATTACTAAATATTTTGTTCAGGATTTGTTGGCAGAAGGAGCTAAAAAAATTGCAATAGCTGGAGTACCTCCAATGGGATGTCTACCAATGATGATCACCATGCATTCCTCTAATGCCTTTTTGCAACGTGATTGTATAGAGAAATATTCATCCATTGGTAGAGATTTCAATAAGCTGCTTCAACACGAATTACACCTAATGCAATTGCAGCTCAATTTATCTAGTCCAGATGCTAAGATCTATTACATTGACATATATGGACCCATAGCCAATATGATTCAAGCCCATCAAAGATATGGTTCGTAATTAATTTTTTTTATCACTTGCTCTAGACAATTACATTAATTAATTGAGTAAAATAAAAAGACGACTGCATTAAATTTTTTACTTTTTGCAAATGAAGGAGGGAGTAATATAAAAAATAAATAAATTATAATTGGTTCTGATATTGAACCAGAGAATATTGACATTTACCAGTTTATCCACTAACATTTTTCTTTAATGTGTTTATATGTGATAGGATTTGAAGGTATTAATAGTGGATGTTGTGGAAGTGGATACATTGAAGCATCACTTTTGTGCAATAGGGCTTCAAAAGTGTGCCCTGACCCATATAAGTATATATTTTGGGATTCAATTCATCCAACAGAGAAGGCATATCACAACCTCTTCTTGGCTTTCCAATCAACCATTGATTTCATTGTGAACAACTAGAATGAATTCCTAGAATATGTTTGACCTCTTTTTCTTCTTATCGGTTATGGCTTCCCAAACTTAACCTTTTTTTTCTTCTTTCTTTCTTATTCTTCTTCTTTTTACAAAAGAAAGTAATATTGTAAGTGCACGTGTATGTGTGACATACGAAATAAATTGTGGGCAATTATTATGTATATCAACATAGATGATTGTATTAAAATTAATTTAATTGGGAATAGAAAATAACAAAAAATTTATATTAGCCGTTTAATTTTAATTTGAAGATTTTATTTATTTTTATATACTAAATTTTTTTTAACGAATGTATTTTACAAATTCCTACTACTTATTTGTTCAAAACCTCCATGAATACGGCGATAAATTGAACGACGCCTACGACATCTCTCAAATCAGGTCCCTGCAATTTCTCCCTCCAATTAATGGCTTTTCTCATTGGTTAATTTTAGCTTCTAAAATTTTGAAGTATATTCAATTATATTAACCTAAACATATTTTGAGATGTTTTAGTGTTAAGCAGAACCATGTTGGTGAAAAAATAATATTGCAATTAAGATTTCGAAAAGAGGTATGGCAGATATTTGATGGAAAGGAATCCCATTGTTTTTTGTGACATGGGAAATATGAAACAAGACAAATTCTACTTTGGATCAGTATCTGAAAATTGGTTAAAACAGGTTAACGACACCCTTTTGAAATAACTAAGTCAATGACATGATTTGCTTCGGTTTGACAAAGTTAAGGAAAAATAAATGAGCTGAGTTTTCAGGTATTCTATTTACTATTTACTCTTGTTTTTGCCAAATTAACACCGATCATGTAACTGTTTCAGACGTGAGACGTGCAATTTAACTACTGCTAGGGGCCCACGTCGGTCATCATTGAATCAATCAATGATAAATAGTATCCAGAGCACACATTTAAACTTATTCTTTTGACCCCTAACTTAGCTTTTAGTTATTTTCAAAGAATCTTTTGGGTCTATAATGTAACTTTTACTTGGTTGGCTAAATGTTTGATTTGAGACTGTCAATGGGTTATGGAATAGTTTGTTATTGATGCAGATATTATTGATTATCACAAACATACCATATTAAATTAATTCAACTTGTTGGATTACCATTATCATTTTAATAAGCTTTGACTGAACATTGGTGAAATAACACTGATGAAGAAATTTTTTGCACTTTGTGAACTTGAGTCCATGATTAGATGGGGTTGGGTCTAGCAGGCTTTCAGTACAAACAACTTTATTTCATAACAAAATTTGGTTAGGATCAGAAATTGCTTGAAAGAGCAGAATGATGTTAGTAGACCAGTAGTGAGGGATGCCATGCAATTTCTTGGTGGCTTTTAGAGACAAGTTCAAGAACATGTTTCCTAATTGTATACAAAATTTTGATTTGTTTTTCAGCCATTACACATCAATATGGTTTCTTTGGTTAGAATCACAATGATAGAATTTCTGAATTTTAATATTCACCAAATTTGGAAACTATAAGATCAGATCAGACACAATCATGGTACAATATGAAAGTATAAAATTAAAAGAAACACATAAAGCTTTAATTAAAAGAGAGTTAATGGTTTATAATTAGTATTAGTCAAGGAAATACTATTATTTATGTCATTTTTGGAATATTTCCACACATATATTCAAAAGAATTAAAAGTAAAAACTTATAAAATATAAAATGGATTTGTGAAGTGACTGTTACAAACCTGAAGAGGAGAAATGGGCAATTGATAGTATAAACAGGGGGAAATAACAATTTTTTTGAATGATATGAATGAATCTATTTTTCAATAGTTAATTGACTCCCGTCTAAGTAACTAGCTACCCTAACTATTCCTAGCTACTTTAACTCCCCTTTATTCTTTGTACGGTGTCTGATTTTGCAATTGTTTTGAAGTGTATGTGGTTCCATGGTTCCTATGTCATTTGTTGTCATACCTCTTCTGATGACATATAGCCAATTCCTGTGAATGTTCAGGGGTATCATTGATGCTCACATGACCTGATCTCGAAGAACAGTCAATTACATCTTGTGCCTTGTTTGGATTATTGAGCTTTTTGCTATAAACCTGCTTTGCTAATGTAATAACCTTTTTCCACACACTTTCATCACTTGTGTGGTCATTGCCTTCTGGTGGCAATGGCAAGTTTTCATGTGGTTGACTGTGTTTTAGATACTTGATTGTTGATATTAGCAGACAAATAGTAGAAGTAGCACCAGAGATGACATATAGCACCCATAAGCTTCTAAGATTCAAACTTCCCATATCGTCGGAGGATGTTGCGTTGTTGGAGCAATCCTGTGAGGTAATTAACCACTTTTCTTCTAATCTCTTCAGCTCTGCATTTTCTGAGAGATGTAATATAGCTTTAGACACGTCTCTAGCCACCGGAGAGCCTTTCTGGAACATCTGAATAAAAGTATATGAATTTTGTTTCAAATATCCAATACTGCAATACTAATTTTAGAATGAATTTAACTACATAGAAGGATATATGTACATCTTTTAATTTTATTTAGTGTGTTAAATTGTATCATCACTTACAAAACCTAATCCTCCAAATCTAGTTCTGGGAGTGGATCCAGTGTATTTCTTGCAGTATTCACAGAGGAATACTTTTTCATATGGGAGCTCAAGAAAAGCAGCTGCTATGCTGTTATTAGCAAATGCTTCATCGTACTTGTATTCATCGGTAATGTTTATGATGTTCTCTGGCTTGAACCTTTCAACTTTCTCTAGGAATGTCCTAACAAATGAGTCGCCATCACAGCCAATTTTCTTGTTGTTGTCCTTCAGCCACTGAATGTCTGTGACATTCGATCGCAGTTTCTTGACCGTGAGCATTGAAGAAAGACTAGCAGTGTAGCTTGAGTTGATAATCAATACAAGAAACAGCCATGATACCATCACCACTCGAGTTAAGTTGTTGTACATTTTTTCTCCTGCAAGATAATAGCATAATCATTACTTAAGTTCAATTCACTGTTTCAAATTAAGACTTATCAAGTAATCCCCTCTTATCAATTCAGTTTAGCATACATTCTGTAATGATTAGTTTTTCTGTTATAGGCAGTTATTAGCAGTTAATTAATTTTCTGTTTTTCTGTTTCATTTCAATTTTCTGTTAATGATGACTCAAGTAGTTATTCTCTTTGCATATATTATATACCATTCTTCTATATTGAATAAACAAGAGGCTCTTTTTATCAGTTAGAATTCGTGTTTATGGTATCAAATTCTGGTTTGCTTGTGTTGCACAATTTTATTTAGCATCAAAATTTGAAGGAAGTTTGAGATTGATACTTACTATGAGCAAAGAACAAAGAGGAGAAGGTAAACCAAAGAGCTGTGCTGAGCTGGATCTTCCAGTTTCCATGAAATTCTGGATTGGGTTCTCTTTCAAGATACCAAACAACTAGCATTGTGTAAATCGTGATTGCACCTGTAACCAGCCACAATTCCCAGGTAAACGGCTTCATAAACATCCATGCTGACTCTTCAGATGCCGCTGGAACTATCATTGACAATCCTGATTCTGCATATGGTACTGTAAAATCCACATACTGCAATCTTTCCTCTATTATAGTCATGTCCCCAACAACAGCATCAAAAGTCTTCCATCATTGTTTAACCACAGATAAACAAAAAGTCCACAAATCAATAAAACAAAAACATATTGATTCTCAAAATTCAAAATTGTTAAGTTGCATTTAGTGGAAATTATTAGTCATTCCTAATCACAAATTATATATGAACTGTGTTAGGGAGCATACTAATGATAATCAAATAGAAACCAAAATAAAACATTTCATTCAAAAGAAATGATAGATTTGATACCTTGTTATAGACAAGCTGAACCAAATCATTATAGGTTCCATCAACGGAATGATACTTATATGGCAGATCATACCCTAAAAGTCTGTGTACTTTCTCAAAAATTTCAATGCAGAATCCACTATATTTATCATCAGTTTTGTTCTTGCCATACTCAACCTTGACATATTTGGAAAATGAGGTTCTGCTTCTGACTGCAATTTTCAATTTGTTTTGTTTAGTAGGCATGTTCCAGCCCTTTGGATCTCTGTCCAAATTCCCAGGCCAGCGTACACCTTTTAAACATTCTTTATTTCCACCTTGTCCTGCAAGGAGGGTTGTACTGAAGCCATAATGTTGAGTCCAAAAGCATAATTCTTTGTAACTCTTTCCAGCTACATTTACTATCCTTAAGACAAGATTCTTCTGCATGAGTTGGCCAGCTTCAAGTTGAATATGGCCACTTAAACCAAGGAAATTGCTAGACAGTATTTCTTTTAGTAAAGTCTTTGGGCTGCTATTGGTTATTCTGTTGATAGCTTGAGTTACAATGTTAATGCTATCATACGCTTGTAGAGCATAAAATCCTGGGTAGCGGTTATCTTCTTCGGGATTCTTGGACCGAAAATTTCTCTTGAACTGAGCCTCAAATTCTTGATACTCCTTGCTTCTTTCTGAATAATAGGTCTTAATTCCTAAAGCTCCTTCCATATAGGAAATAGCAGATTTATTGAGAGAGTCCAGCAAATTAGTTATGCTCTCTGGGATTATCCAAACTGATTCTTTATCCACTAGTCCAACTTTTGAAGCCTCTTTGAACAAATGAATTGCCATTTCTAATGATGATTGCAGCACAATGAACACCCGAGATTGCGTTTGATTTAACTTAATAATCTCTTCACTAGCTAGCTCTTCTGGATCATGTAGAGAAGAAATTGGTGGAAGGACTAAGTGGCGCTCAATCATTGAACCAACATCCTGAAGGGCCTCAGCTAGCAGGGTTAGCATTCCATAATCTCCACCATATCCTTCGTCTTCGTAGATGGCTACTACTCTCTTCCAGCTATAAGCCTGCACTATTTTTGCAATGGATTTTATATATGGTGTACCATTGTTAGCTAGTCTCACCAGAAAAGGCCATCTAACTTTCATCAATGGCAGGGTTATGGTAGGTGCTGCAAATGATATGACAGGGACTTGAGCTTTGCTTCCGATTTCTGCTACTATGGCTGCTTCTGGCCATGTGTGCATCCCTATAATCACTCGCACTTTTTGTACATTAATCATCTCTTCAGCTGCAATAAAGGGTCCTCACATTCTTCATTATTATATATATACACATTTAATAAAGTTAACCAAAAGGGCATGAAAATTTAAATGTTTTTCTTAGCACATACTAGATATAGATATACTAACCAAGTGTGATGGCTCTGAGGGGATCCTTGGTGGAGTTCTTAAAATAGAGAGCTAACTTGTAGTTCTTTGAAATGCTGTTGTAACTTTGGGCTGCAATGTCCATTGCTACTTCTTGTTCTTTCCCAATACGAGAATTAACATCAATGATCACCCCAATGGATATGACTTTGTTGTCTGAATTCTTAGTCTCATCTTTGATACCATAAATGTGAACAAAAGGGGTGAGTAAGAAAAATAATAGCCAGATTCTTGAAAGGTAATGCATTTTGCTTCAATATCCTTTTGTTCACATAATCTACTAGCCTTTGTTGGAAAATTTGTGTATGAACTGGCTGCCTCTATATATTACATGCAATACCAGTAAATTGTGTGTGAAGAAAGAAGGAAAAATAAAGATAAATGAATACTATTTTGATTCCAAGGATTCTGGAAGGGACGCGGAAATTGAACCTTTGACTTTGTCAATTATGATGTTGACTCATTACTTAAAGACAAGTTGGGTTTCAGAAGAGAATATACAAGGATTGCAAGTTGCTAAGTATCAAAGAAGTGTAAAATAAATTAATTATAAACTTAAAACAGAAAAAGTGAGTAATATTTTGCTTATTTAAATCATGGATAGAATATTATGCTTATCATTTACATAAATGATACTATGGAACATGACTATAAAGTGTGCAAGTTAGCTACCATCTCAAAATGTGCACTCAAACTTGGTCTTAATAAGTTTAATTAGCTGTGGAAATGAGAGATAGATAACTCAATAGAGAGTATAGAGAAATTCAAATTTAGATATAGAAGGGACATATAAAATTATATGCCCGATCACATTATTAAGCAATTGAAAGGAAATAAAAAGATAGGTTGATTTCCGATTGAAAAAAAAAGTTATATACTTTGAAAGCGAGGAGGCTGTACATCCAGTTTTATAGCACATACTCCAATTGACGAAGGGTTCAATTTTTTAACAATATATCTAAACTTTGAAAAATTGCCCTGATATTTTTAATTTTTTAGATTCTGACTACTCTAATATCAGATTTAAGTTGTATGGAGATGTTATTTACAATTTAAATAAAGTAGTTTAAGTTTTGTGTACTTCTCTACCGAGAGCAATGTTGATAGTTATTCGGAAGTTACAATTATAAATATTATATTAAATTGAATTAATGGTAAAAAGGCGCATGGTTTAAGTGAAGCTGCTTAGGATTTGTTGATTTTGAAATGTCCAACGCGGCAGATACACCAATCAGGCACAGACAAAACATCATATCCACAAGTTTATAAGACAATAACTTCTGCATACATTCATACAACACTCATGTCATCATCAAATACATAGATTGTAGTGATGGTCTTTTATTTGCTTAAGTGAAATCATATGTAATATACTTTGTATTAGAAAAGTTTTTTTTTTTTTAATGTGAAATTGAATATCATAAATCCGTATTCATAGCTTTATATATAGAGCTAAATTATAATAAAATAATATATTTCTAAATCATATCCTTAAAATACTAAGATCTTCTAAATATATTTAGGCATATTATTCTCAACATACAGAGGATGTTTGGATAAACAACTTAATTGAACATTTTTAGTAAATTCTTATGTACGTTTATGTTTGGATGGATACCATTACTCAAGTGATGTGGATGTGCTTGTATGTAAGACATTTTTTGGGGTTGATTTTGTCTGTATAGAGATAGGTGAGATGTAAATTCATCAAAAATGAATTCTAGTTCTTGGGACCCAAGATTCTTGTTGGGATTAGCTCTGGTTATTATATTGGCCAGCTATGATTTTAAGACAACTTGAGAAAGTGGACCATAAACAAAAGGACACTTAGGCTTTGGCTTTTGTGGCCACAAAATGAAAGGAAAAGTCAGTTTTGGCAAACACATAGGAGACAAATCAAACACATTTGGAATCTATATAGGATACTTAATCAACATGCATACTAAATTTTTAAAATGTGACTATGATTCTGCTGTAAATATCAGCCTTATGTTTAGCATATTTTACTTATGTTACGTGGGACTTTTTCTGTTACAGAAACGCGGAAGTATTTTTCTCTAGAGACCCAGCATTTTTTTCACGGTACTTGGTAAAATGTCAGATATCTAATCCCTTGTCCAAGAAAGTTGAAAAAAATGTTGACCATAGTAATAGTTGAGTTTTGCAAGCGCACCCTGTTAAGATTCTCGTATTGAATAATATATAACATGAGAATGTGCTTATAAGTTGAAATATCTCATGCCTTACAAGTCAATTTTGTAACATGAGTTAAGTTCAGCTCAAATATTCTAACATCAATTGTCTTGTCTGTCCTGCCTTGATTGTATAGATTAGTAAAGGCCTTTTGAATCTTACATCAGATTTATTTGAATGTGTAACCCCAGTAGAGATCAACTAGGGTAATTTAACATCTTCCTTTTAAGCAATTCATCCGTTATAGCCTATAGGAAATCCAATGTCCATAGCTTTAGTATTTCTACCATGTTGCATTATTAATATCACCATGTTCTAAATCGTGTGGTCGCAGTAGTTGTTGCATAATGATCTTTAATATTGCAGAGAACCACAGTATTAAAAGTCATTATGTTGCTGTCATAAATCGTATAGACAATTTTTTAAGGCCTAATAGTATAACACATGGAGAAATAAAGGAATGTGGCATTAGTTTTTATTTCATATTGAATACATTATGCTGCTGAGCAAGGTTTTCAAGTTAATGCTTAAGAGCAGTGTAACACCAGATTTTCTGAAAAACCAGTGCTACTACTACATTGACTAAAAATATACAAATACTGGTTAAAAATGATTAAGGCTAGCTAGGATATATACAGAAAAACTAACACGTAAATCTTTTACATATGATGAATTATAATCAGTGGATGTAAGTTTGTGTTTTCCTTTAGGTAACATATTTCCTAAAGGCATTACATCATTTCTATGACAGCTGATTGGGAGCGTTGTGGATTGTTCAGTTCATCAGAAATGATTATTCTCTCCAACCTTGGCGAATTTCGACGGTGTACACCTTGTAATACACTGCCACCAAAACTTGCAGATTTATTTAAAGCCATCAGATTCCCATTGTATAAGGGAGTACCACTTCTTAAAACTCTCTTCATATCATCATTATTATTATTATTATTATTATTATGATCATCATCAGATTCAGTGGTTACATTTCCTTGAGAAAGTTGAGCTTCTTCTTCACAGTGGTTATGGTTATGAAAATACTTCTTCAATATGCCTAGTATTAAGCAGATGGTGGAAGTGGTAGCACATATGATATAGAGTCCCCAAAATTTTCCAAGGGTCAGGCTCTCAGTTTCTGGAGAAGGTGAGTTGTTTGAACATTCATTGGAAGGTGTTAACCAAGTCTCTTCCAAAGCTTTTAGTTTTCCATTTTCTGCAAGTGTTAAAATGGCTTCAGAAAAGTCTTTGGCCATTGGATCCCCTTTTTGAAATACCTGCATATAGTATGAAACGCCACATTTTTTATTATTACGATACAGCCACTTTGTTTTTAATATGTCTCCTATTTTCAAATATTTTTACAGAAAACACTCAAAAAACAGAAAATGGAACATGCAATAAGAATCCTGTATTTTGCCTCATCACCCACTTTTGTAACTGCATCTTAAAGTTAGTGGTATGACATGGTAAAATGGAGGCTCTCATTGGATGATAGTGTAAAATTAATTTACACCGAGGTGTATACTCGTTAAACTCTTCAAAAAAATGTTTAGATTAAAATAAAGTGACAGTTTTTTTAATTTAAAATGAAACATAAAATTTTGTGAAAATAGAGCCTAAGAAGTAGCTGTAGGCACTTACAAATCCCATTCCTCCAAATTTATAGGCTGCTGTAGTTGCTGTGTAGCCTTTGCAGTACTTATTCATGAAAACCTTCTCATATGGACTCTCAACAAAGAGAGCAGAAATTGTTTTGCTCTTGAATTTATCCACAATGTCACGTTCACCATCAACATCTATAACTTGGGGCCTAGGGAAATTATACACTTGAACCAAGTAGTCCTTCACAAAGGTACTGCTGTTATCACAACCAACTGGTAAATTGTTTTGTTTAAGCCATTCAATGTCTCTATCAGACCTCAACTTTTGGACAGTAAGCAATGATGAAAGATTTGCAGTGTAGCTTGAGGTTAGAACAAACACAAGAAATAACCATACTCCAACTACTATTCTTGCAGAGTTGCTGTTTATTTTTTCCTCTGTGATAATCAAAATCAAATATCATGTTACTTACAATTAGTTTGAGAAGCAATCTTTATAAAATTTAACAACTCAAGCTTTTCTATGGATCAACTTTTGTTAAGTATTGCAACTCAAAAGTGCTGCCATCATAGTTCAGGAAGAAAACCAAACCAAACCGAACCGCAAAAACAGTTCGGTTAAACTGCACTGTTAATGGTTTGTTTCAAACCAAACTGATATTAAGGTTCACTAGTTCTGTATTTCCGAACTGAAATGAAACTAGCTTTACAAAAAACTGAACTATACATTTTTGAACCGAACTACTGATCTTAAGGCTGTTAGAAAAGCCAAAAAGCTGGACTGAACCAAATATTAAGACTATTTAAAAAACCAAACCCAACCAAACTAAATTACATTGAAAATAACCGAATTGTGACTGATAGTTCACTATCCAAAGTGAACTGAACCAGTTCAGTTTGTGAACTTCCCATCACAGTTTTGTTTTTCCGATGTGGTTTGGTTTAGTTTAGCTGTTTGATTCTGGCTCCCCTTTTTTTAACAGTCCTAGCTAAATCCTTTATAAAATTACCAACAAGTTTCAAATATAGCAAACAAGGAAATGAGTAAGTTTTAAACTTTTGTAATCTAGACTTACTATGAGCAAAAAATAGAGAAGAAAAAGCAAACTACAGAGTGGTGCTGATCTGGGTTTTCAATGGTCCACCAAATTCAGGATTCAAGTGATGTTCCAAGAACCAAATGATAATCACTGTGTAGATAAGGACACCAACAGTTGCAATCCACATTTCCATGCTAAATGGTTTCATAAACAACCATGCTGACCCTTCAGTCTCTGCTGGAAATATGAGTGATAAGCCTGACTCAGTATATGGTTGAGTGAATGATACCAGCTTTGATCGGTTGGCAAGTATTGTTACATCTCCTACAATAGCATCATAGGACTGCAATAGTATTAGCTTCCCTTTTCCTTTTTGTTTGGAAAAAATTGAATTTTTTTTAGTTTGATTTAGTTTCAAGAAAGTATGATATTCTATATTTAAGATGTAAAAGTTAGTTACGATATGCTTTTGTCAAAGCTTGTAAGTTTTTTTTTATGTATAGGGAAAAAACCCATGTCTCAAACTAACATAACTAATTCGTAACTAACCTTTACATCTCTAATATTCTATATACATGTAATGTGCTATGCCACTTGTGGGTGAAATGCATATAATGAATGTGACATATGAAATCATGAAATAAAAAAAACACAAGCTGACAAGAACATAATGTTGAAAAGGTAAAAGAGTTTACCTCAGATATGACTTCATACAATAGTTCATCATAAGATTCATTGAAGGGGTGAAATATATAGGGAAGGCCAAAATATTGGTCACTCAAAATTTCTCTGATCTCTTTGAAAAGTTCAATACAAAAACCAGTAGGAGTTTGATTTAGTGAGAATTTCAAAAAGTTATCAAATGCAGGATTCATAGGAATTGCAACTTTTAAAGGGTTTGTATCTGTAGGAGCTTTCCATGTCTTAGGTGTAGAGTCATTTAAGCTTTCTATAATAGATCTAGCAAACTTCAACTTTGGATTCCAAAAATCCAATTCCATATGTTTCTTATCATTATCAAACACTTTTATGACACTTAATATTGGATTGTAGGATAGTTGTCTTTCTTTGAATCTTATATCACCACTTAAGCCATTGAAATTAGAAGATAATATTTCCTCCAATAACATCTTTGAGCTACTAGAATTAGTATTCATTTTCTCCAAAGCCTTTGTAACAATTGTAATGCTATCATAAGCTAGCAAAACATTTGATCCTGGTCTGGACTCAACTATTTCTGTAGGATCAACTTGGAAATTTTCTTGCAACTGAGTATAACCACTGGAACTTGTAGAAAAGTTGGGTTTGATTCCCAAAACACCTTCCATAGAAGATAAAACAGATTTATCTACATATTCCAACATGCTTGTAATCTCCTCATTGATTATCCAACATGATTCTCTCTCCAATAATCCTATTTTTTTAGCTTCTCTAAACAAATGGTTCACCATAGGTAACGATGCTTGAAGTACGACAAAAAGACGTGATTTTTGTGGCAACAGCTTCAACAGTTCATCAAGAACAACCCCTTTTGGATCAGACAAAGAAGTGAACGGTGGAAGAAGTAATCGATACTCGATCTTCGAGTTAACCTTTTCAAGAGCGTCAGATAAGAGGGTTAACATTCCATAATCATTATTATATGTGTTGTCTTCATATATAGATATAACCTTTTGAGAGTTGGAAGCATGGATAATATCAGCTATGAAGTTCATTTGTGCAGTGTGATTTTGAGTCATTTGAATCAAGAAAGGCCAACGAAGTTGCATTGATGATGAAGGGACTAATGATGGAGAAGAAAATGAAATTGTTGGTAGTTGAAACTTGGCTCCAAGGTCAGCAACAAGAGCTGCTTCTTGCCATGTTTCCATGCCGATAATGACTTTAACTTTCTTCTTAGTAATTAATTCTTCAGCTGGAAACCAGTATAAGTAAAATATTACTACCTTATTTCCTAATTATAAGTCTTTTTGGAATTTTTTTTTACCATAAATATAAGCTTTATTTCAAAATACTACATACATTTACTATTTTTTTTTATATACTCTTTATTCAAAGTTGTACACATGCATGCACAAAAGCGTATTTTAGAAACGAAATAGACGCAATAAATACAATACATATTTTTCTTATTAGATGTGAAAAAAAAAACAAAAAGGACTTAACGGAAGAAGTATTCAGTAAGAGCTTAAAGAAAAGAAAAAAAATATCTTTTTCATCAAATAGTGCTCACCAGCTGAAGCTGCTTGTAAAGGGTTTCGCCCAGAGTCCTTGAAAAAAAGGATTAAGTTACGAGTGTTTGAATAATTATTGAAACTTTGAGCTGCAATTTGCATGGCTGCTCTCTGTTGCTTCCCAGTTACAGAATTAAAATCAATTATCACACCAACGCTTGTATTTTGGGAACTATTGGCTAGACATTGGAGTAGGACAATTGATATTATTAGAGGAAGCCAAAGCAAAATATTTGAAACTGAGTTTGATGTCTGAGCATAAAAATTCATATTGGTGGCTCAATTTTATTATGGTTAACATTAACAATAAAATATCTATGAGAGTATGGAATATGGTTACACACATTTATATTTATATGTATAGTGTAGGGAGTGGCCAATGGTCATATTTAATTCCCCCAGTTGAATGGAACGTAGTGTTGTTGTGGGAATTATTCTGTTGTAAATATCAACATGCAAGTTATGTATGTATCTTGACTTTGTATACGTTGAATTACTGTTGCCGTGAGACACAACCCACGGAAAACTATTTTTTTAAGTTTTTTTTTTTTTGGGTAAAGATCCAAATTAGTTTTTGACAGGGATCATTTTAGTATTTGATAAAAAATAATCCTCAAATAAATCTTTGACAATTATATAAAAGGGATATATTTGATATGTTAGACGTTTTATTTTAAATATATTTTGCAGATATTTTTCTCTCGAAAAGTTGTATTTGAATGGACAAAAACTATTGGAAGATAAAATGAAATAGTAATTATTACTATTGATCTTATACAATTATCGGAAAAAGATGAAGAAAAGAAAAAATTAATTTTGGGATGTTATAGAGCCTAGAGGTGGAAGATATAAAGTAAAATTAAAATCAACATTAATTTATTCTTACAAGGGTAACTGTCCATTCAAACTCATACGTATACCGATGAGCATCGGTGAATGGTGAAAAATTAGTGTTTGATGTGGAACACAATCATGATTTAGTGGATACGACCATTTATATTTGAAGTGTTTAAATGAAGAGGAGAGAAAATTTGTTAATAAAATCACAAAGTATAAGCTTGCACCAAGATTTATTTTGAATGTATTGAAAGAGCGAAATAAAGATAATCTTACAGTTTCCACTTAAATATATGAAACAAAGAGTACTTACCGATCATTTTTGAGAGGTTCGTACACAGAAAATGCAGCATCTATTGAAGTTAATAAAAAGTGAAAATTATGTGCATCGAACAAGAAGACAAGGAGGATTCAAATGTATTGAGAGACATATTTTGGACATGTTTCATTTTGTTTTGATATGTGATAACACATATAAAACAAATAGATATCGGTTACTATTGTTTGAAATTGTTGGTGTAACATCTAATGAGTTGACATTTTCTGTAGCATTTGCTTAGTTGGAACAGGAGCGACAAGAAAATTTCATTTGGACATTTGAAAAGGTAAGACAATTGTTTGTCTGGGAATTTAATTTCTAAAGTTATTGTAACCGATAGAGATCTTGTCACGATGAATGTTATTGGTTTCATATTTCCTACTTCAATTAATTTGTTATGTCGCTTTCATATTGAAAAAATGTTGCGGAAAAATGCAAACAATTGTTATAACAAAATTGGTTTCAAGTACTATGACCATACTTGTTTTGATGATAACAAAATCAATTTGTGGGAACAATTTAAAGTACTAATGCTTTAATTAAGTGTACAATTCCAAAACCAAATGTATTATGTAGAATATTATGATATATCCTTTGATGATCAAACAAATACAAAGAAAACCAATACTTTGTACATTTCGCATTCTAAATCTGGTGTTACGCGCCTCTGATTAAGTTGCCTTTGATGGTACAAGGCTACAAGCAATGGCCCGCTACAACTGCCTCTGATGATGCTGATAAGGTTTTGCTTAAGCTGCCTTTGATGATGCAAGATAAGGTTTTGCTTTTCTTGTCTCTGGAGAAGCAAGCAAACGTCTGATTCTATTGCCTCTAGAGAAGCAAGCAAACATCTGACTATGTTGTCTTTGATGAATGCATGCAAAGCATATGACTTCGCCTGCCTTTGAAGAAAGTCAACATGTAAGAAAAAAGTCAACACTCAAAGAAAAATCAACACCTATGATAAAGTCAACGTTGTGACAAGAGTAAAAGTTATGAGGGCAATTAATCCTTTTATAATCTGCATCCTATGATAATCAACTTGCTTTGATAATCTGCATCCTCTGATCCTATACCATCTGCTTCCTTTGGACTTCATTCAAAATTACTAGGAGTGATTTCTGGGATTTAGTTATGAGCTCAACGGACAAATTTATCTTCAACGGTTCAATTGTTGAAAACCATGAAGATACATCCTATATTTCTGAAAGAAAGTACATAAGCCTTAACTTGAAGGACACATACCATACTTGAAGCATCTATAAAAGGACATGTTTCCTGACTTGAAGTAATATAGCAACTCATTGTTGGTCAAGAAACACAAGAAATGGGGTGTTTGAATTGCGTTTATTATTTTAAAAACTGTTTTGTGAAGATTAAAAGTGAAGTAAATAAATTGAAAAGAAAAGATAAAAGACTCAACAATTTATCATGGTTCACTTATAACTCAGTAGCTACGTTCAGTCCCTTCCTCTGAAGGATTTAATCAACTAGAATCAAAACTTACCTTTGAACACTGGTTAGTCACAATGACTGTGTTCAATCTTCTCACCTCCAATTTTGTACCGTCAAGTTGTTGAGAAAATGGCAGCCACTACTAGACTGAATTTACATGTTCTAATAATGTCTTCTCAACTTTCAACTTAGTATCGTCAAGCCGTTGAGGAACACAATCAACCACTATTGGGCTTGGTTACAAAATAATAAGTGTTTATGTTTGCTGAAAAATCTCTCTAACTAGAGGATGTTTACAAGATAATGCTTTTAGATTTTCTTTCTCAACACTTAGATAAATTTGAACAATTTTGAACTCAGTGTTTTGCTTGCTGTGTTGTGTTTGTTTCAGTTTTAAAATGTTGTAAGTTATTATTATTTTTAGCTCGGAATGCGTGTGCTTTTATAGAAGCCTTACTGCATTGTCTTCGTCCTTCAAGGTATGGTTGTGTGCCTTCATGGAATAACCTTGTGTACTTCAATATGGAGCTTCATTGTTATCAGCAATTGATCCGTTTGAAAATAAATATGACCGTTGAGCTCAAACTGAAACTCATAATTTTTTCAAGTATTTGAATTAAGTTTAGATGAAGCAGAAAGTGTGGACCAGAAGCATAGAACAACCAGAAGCAGAAGTACTGGATCAGAGACATAGTACAATCAGAGGCAGAACAATCAGAGCCAACAGATTATTAAGGCAACAAATAATCAGACCCAACAGATTTATTAGAGGCAACATATAATGAGTCCCAACAAATTATTAGAGGCAATGCAAATAATCAGGGTCAGATTGTTAGAGGCAGTGTTGATAATCAGAGGCATATTATTCCCTCTTGTTAGAGGGTTGACTTCTCCAGATGCATTGAATTGTTAGAACATTGACTTTTACCAGAGACATTGACTTTTTCCGAATGTTGAATTTTCTGTGTGTTGAATTTTATTTTGCCATAGACATTGACTTTTCGTGTGACTTTTACCAGAGACATTGACTTCTCTGTGTTTGGACCAAATCGAAAGAAACAACGCCAACGATGACCTGTTTACAAGTACCGTAATGCAATTCTCTACTTGGTTGAAACTCACGCCACCACCATCATCGTCGGTGAAACCGGTAGTGGTAAAACCACATCAATTGTCTTATCTGTCCCACCTTGATTGTATATATGAGTAAAGGCCTTTTGAATCTTACATCAGATTTATTTGAATGTGTAACCCCAGTAGAGATCAACTAGGGTAAATTAACATCTTCCTTTTAAGCAATTCATCCGTTATAGCCTATAAGAAATCCAATGTCCATAGCTTTAGTATTTCTACCATGTTGCATTGTTAATATCACCATGTTCTAAATCGTGTGGTCGCAGTAGTTGTTGCATAGTGATCTTTAATATTGCGGAGAACCACAGTATTAAAAGTCATTATGTTGCGGGGTCCAAAATTGTATAGACAATTTTTTAAGGCCTAATAGTATAACACATGGAGAAATAAAGGAATGTGGCACTAGTTTCTATTTCATATTGAATACATTATGCTGCTGAGCAAGGTTTTCAAGTTAATGCTTAAGAGCAGTGTAACACCAGATTTTCTGAAAAACCAGTGCTACTACTACAATGACTAAAAATATACAAATACTGGTTAAAAATGATTAAGGCTAGCTAGGATATGTACAGAAAAACTATCACGTGAATCTTTTACATATGATGAATTATAATCAGTGGATGTAAGTTTGTGTTTGCCTTTAGGTAACATATTTCCTAAAGGCATTACATCATTTCTATGACAGCTGATTGGGAGCGTTGTGGATTGTTCAGTTCATTAGAAATGGTTACACTCTCCAACCTTGGCGAATTTCGACGGCGTACACCTTGTAACACACTGCCACCAAAACTTGCAGATTTATTTAAAGCCATCAGATTCCCATTGTATAAGAGAGTACCACTTCTTAAAACTCTCTTCATATCATTATTATTATTATTATTATTATTATTATTATGATCATCATCAGATTCAGTGGTTACATTTCCTTGAGAAAGTTGAGCTTCTTCTTCACAGTGGTTATGGTTATGGAAATACTTCTTCAATATGCCTAGTATTAAGCAGATGGTGGAAGTGGTAGCACATATGATATAGAGTCCCCAAAATTTTCCAAGGGTCAGGCTCTCAGTTTCTGGAGAAGGTGAGTTGTTTGAACATTCATTGGAAGGTGTTAACCAAGTCTCTTCCAAAGCTTTTAGTTTTCCATTTTCTGCAAGTGTTAAAATGGCTTCAGAAAAGTCTTTGGCCATTGGATCCCCTTTTTGAAATACCTGCATATAGTATGAAACGCCACATTTTTTATTATTACGATACAGCCACTTTGTTTTTAATATGTCTCCTATTTTCAAATATTTTTACAGAAAACACTCAAAAAAGAGAAAATGGAACATGCAATAAGAATCCTGTATTTTGCCTCATCACCCACTTTTGTAACTGCATCTTAAAATTAGTGGTATGACATGGTAAAATGGAGGCTCTCATTGGATGATAGTGTAAAATTAATTTACACCGAGGTGTATACTCATTAAACTCTTCAAAAAAATGTTTAGATTAAAATAAAGTGACAGTTTTTTTAATTTAAAATGAAACATAACATTTTGTGAAAATAGAGCCTAAGAAGTAGCTGTAGGCACTTACAAATCCCATTCCTCCAAATTTATAGGCTGCTGTAGTTGCTGTGTAGCCTTTGCAGTACTTATTCATGAAAACCTTCTCATATGGACTCTCAACAAAGAGAGCAGAAATTGTTTTGCTCTTGAATTTATCCACCATGTCACGTTCATCCTCAACATCTATAACTTGGGGCCTAGGGAAATTATACACTTGAACCAAGTAGTCCTTAACAAAGGTACTGCTGTTATCACAACCAACCGGTAAATTGTTTTGTTTAAGCCATTCAATGTCTCTATCAGACCTCAACTTTTGGACAGTAAGCAATGATGAAAGATTTGCAGTGTAGCTTGAGGTTAGAACAAACACAAGAAATAACCATACTCCAACTACTATTCTTGCAGAGTTGCTGTTTATTTTTTCCTCTGTGATAATCAAAATCAAATATCATGTTACTTACAATTAGTTTGCAAAAGAAGGAATTTCCAAATGAAGAAGCAATCTTTATAAAATTTAACAACTTAAGCTTTTCTATGGATCAACTTTTGTTAAGTATTGCAACTCAAAATTGCTGCCATCATAGTTCAGTTCAGGAAGAAAACCAAATCGAACTGAACCGCAAAAAACAGTTCCGTTTAACTGCACTGTTAATGGTTTGTTTCAAACCAAACTGATATTAAGGTTCACTAGTTCTGTATTTCCGAACTGAAACGAAACTAGCTTTACAAAAAACTGAACTATACTTTTTCGAACCGAACTACTGATCTTAAGGCTGTTAGAAAAGCCAAAAAGTTGGACTGAACCAAATATTAAGACTATTTAAAAAAACCCAACCAAACTAAATTACATTGAAAATAATCGAATTGTGACTGATAGTTCACTATCCAAAGTGAACTGAACCAGTTCAGTTTGTGAACTGCCCATCACAGTTTTGTTTTTCCGATGTGGTTTGGTTTAGTTTAGCTGTTTGATTCTTGCTCCCCTTTTTTTAACAGTCCTAGCTAAATCCTTTATAAAATTACCAACAAGTTTCAAATATAGCAAACAAGGAAATGAGTAAGTTTTAAACTTTTGTAATCTAGACTTACTATGAGCAAAAAATAGAGAAGAAAAAGCAAACCACAGAGTGGTGCTGATCTGGGTTTTCAATGGTCCACCAAATTCAGGATTTAAGTGATGTTCCAAGAACCAAATGATAATCATTGTGTAGATAAGGACACCAACAGTTGCAATCCACATTTCCGTGCTAAATGGTTTCATAAACAACCATGCTGACCCTTCAGTCTCTGCTGGAAATATGAGTGATAAGCCTGACTCAGTATATGGTTGAGTGAATGATACCAGCTTTGATCGGTTGGCAAGTATTGTTACATCTCCTACAATAACATCATAGGACTGCAATAGTATTAGCTTCCCTTTTCCTTTTTGTTTGGAAAAAATTGAATTTTTTTTAGTGTGATTTAGTTTCAAGAAAGTATGATATTCTATATTTAAGATGTAAAAGTTAGTTACGATACGCCTTTGTCAAAGCTGGTAAGTTTTTTTTTATGTATAGGGATAAGTTTTGTTTTTATGTATAGAGAAAAAACCCATGTCTCTAACTAACGTAACTAATTCGTAACTAACCTTTACATCTCTAATATTCTATATACATGTAATGTGCTATGCCACTTGTGGGTGAAATGCATATAATGAATGTGACATATGAAATCATGAAATAAAAAAACACAAGCTGACAAGAACATAATGTTGAAAAGATAAAAGAGTTTACCTCAGATATGACTTCATACAATAGTTCATCATAAGATTCATTGAAGGGGTGAAATTTATAGGGAAGGCCAAAATATTGGTCACTCAAAATTTCTCTGATCTCTTTGAAAAGTTCAATACAAAAACCAGTAGGAGTTTGATTTGGTGAGAATTTCAAAAAGTTATCAAATGCAGGATTCATAGGAATGGCAACTTTTAAAGGGTTTGTATCTGTATGTACTTTCCATGTCTTAGGTGTAGAGTCATTTGTGCTTTCTATTAAAGATCTAGCAAACTTCAACTTTGGATTCCAAAAATCCAATTCCATATGTTTCTTATCATTATCAACCACTTTTATGACACTTAATATTGGATTGTAGGATAGTTGTCTTTCTTTGAATCTTATATCACCACTTAAGCCATTGAAGTTAGAAGATAACATTTCCTCCAATAAAATCTTTGAGCTACTAGAATTAGTATTCATTTTCTCCAAAGCCTTTGTAACAACTGTAATGCTATCATAGGCTAGCAAAGCATTTGATCCTGGTCTGGACTCAACTGTTCCTGTAGGATCAGCTTGAAAATTTTCTTGCAACTGAGTATAACCACTGGAACTTGTAGAAAAGTTGGTTTTGATTCCCAAAACACCTTCCATAGAAGATAAAACAGATTTATCTACATATTCCAACATGCTTGTAATCTCCTCATTGATTATCCAACATGATTCTCTCTCCAATAATCCAATTTTTTTAGCTTCTCTAAACAAATGGTTCACCATAGGTAATGATGCTTGAAGTACGACAAAAACACGCGATTTTTGTGGCAACAGCTTCAGCAGTTCATCAAGAACAACCCCTTTTGGATCAGACAAAGAAGTGAACGGTGGAAGAACTAATCGATACTCGATCTTCGAGTTAACCTTTTCGAGAGCGTCAGATAAGAGGGTTAACATTCCATAATCATTATTATATGGGTTGTCTTCATATATAGCTATAACCTTTTGAGAGTTGGAAGCATGGACAATATCAGCTATGAAGTTCATTTGTGCAGTGTGATTTTGAGTCATTTGAATCAAGAAAGGCCAACGAAGTTGCATTGATGATGAAGGGACTAATGATGGAGAAGAAAATGAAATTGTTGGTAGTTGAAACTTGGCTTCAAGGTCAGCAACAAGAGCTGCTTCTTGCCATGTTTCCATGCCGATAATGACTTTAACTTTCTTCTTAGTAATTAATTCTTCAGCTGGAAACCAGTATAAGTAAAATATTACTACCTCATTTCCTAATTATAAGTCTCTTTAGAATTTTTTTTACCATAAATATAAGCTTTATTTCAAATTACTACATACATTTCCTATTATTTTTTTACTATACTCTTTATTAGTATTATAAATTTGTCCTGTAAGATGAAAAGTCGAAGTTGTACACATGCATACACAAAAGGATATTTTAGAAATGAAATAGACACCATAAATAAAATACATACTTTTTTTATTAGATGTGAGAAAAACATAAAGGACTAAGCGGAAAAAGTATTCAGAAAGAGCTTAAAGAAAGAATAGAAAAAAGATCTTTTTCATCAAATAGTGCTCACCAGCTGAAGCTGCTTGTAAAGGGTTTCTACCAGAGTCCTTGAAGAAAAGGATTAAGTTATGAGTGTTTGAATAATTATTGAAACTTTGAGCTGCAATTTGCATGGCTGTTCTCTGTTGCTTCCCAGTTACAGAATTAAAATCAATTATCACACCAACGCTTGTATTTTGGGAACTATTGGCTAGACATTGGAGTAGGAGAAGTGAGATTATTAGAGGAAGGCAAAGCAAAATATTTGAAACTGAGTTTGATGTCTGAGCATAAAAATTCATGTTGGCGGCTCAATTGTATTATGGTTAACATTGACAATAAAATATCTATGAGACTGATATTATACTATGCATAAAATGGAAATATGGGATATGGTTACACACATTTATAATTATATGTATGGTGTAGGGAGTGGTCAATGGTCATATATTTAATCCCGCAGTTGAATGGAATGTAGTGAATTTGTGGGAATGATTCTGTTGTAAATATCAACATGCAAGTTATGTATCTTGACTTGTATACGTTGAAACAGTTGCCGTGACACTCACACAAACCACGTAAAGCTGTTTTTTTCCGCAAAGGACGGGGTCATTTTAGTCTATGAGAATAAATAATACTCATATTTATTTTTTACAATTCTACAAAAGGAACATATTAATCTCTCTCTTAAGTTTGATCTAAATTTAATTAAATTTTTCTACCGAAATGTCAGGTAAGCATGATGAAGTATCAGTTATCTATGTCACATTGTTAAAATTGACTAATTTGACCCAAAAATATTTACACGTCAGTTATTTCTAATATTTTGACATAAATATTGAGATGTCATTACCGTTATTCGACACTTAAAAAAAATAATCAAATTTAAATCAAACTTAACATAGAAATTAATATGCCCCCTTCGTACTATTGTCAGAGATTAATTTTGATATATTTTGTTTTATTTTATGGATTAAAATGGTCTGCAATCCAATATGTCAACAAGGACTAGTTTTTGTCTTTATTTTATTTTTTTCCTCCTCGGACCCTATCTTCGTAAATAGAATAGAAAAGTAAAGAGATTCCATATAAATAAAATTTTTGAAATGTCAACCTAGATGCTCAAACAATTATCCAACAAAATATAGTCAAACAATTATAATTATTTATCTCTATTGACGACCTTTACATCAAGTCATAAATAAATAAACGAAAATATGAAGGGAGATAATAAGGTCTAAAGATAGGGCCTGGTCTAATTTTTACTTGTAAATTGCATGTGAGGTGGGAATAGAAGCTCCCTTGACTAATAGGGTTTGGGCCAAATGGAAAGGTTTGGGCCGTGTGGAGTGATCCAAAGAGCAGAATGAGCACGATGGGTCTGAGAATTTTGAAGCATCGTCTTCCATGAGAGGAGAGAACAATGGCGCAATTCTGGAAGCCAGGGACGGAGAAGCCTGAAGCTCGTGTGGTAGATGATGAAGAAGGCGGTGTTCTATTCTTACCCGGTTCCAATTCTCTCTCTTCTTCTTCTGGATATGGTTACGTCAGTATCGAGAAGCAACGCCAACGATTACCTGTTTACAAGTACCGTAATGCAATTCTCTACTTGGTTGAAACTCACGCCACTACCATCATCGTCGGTGAAACCGGTAGTGGTAAAACCACTCAAATTCCTCAGGTATTCATTCTTCTATTCACTATCCCTCTCTCCTCCAAATTCAAATTCAAATTTACATTACAACTTAAATGCAGTATCTGATTGAAGCGGGTTGGGCCGCCGGTGGAAGACTCATTGCTTGTACTCAACCTAGAAGACTTGCTGTTCAGGTCACTTTTCTTTCTTCGTTTCATTTCATTCACTGTTTCATGATATTGCAAATTCTTAGTTGTAGTGTTCATTTTTCACAAGGCTGTTGCTTCTAGAGTTTCTCAAGAGATGGGAGTTCAACTTGGTGAGCAAGTTGGTTACACCATTAGGTTTGAAGATGTCACTAAACAAGTAAGATTCATCATTTCTTCTATATAATTAATTACCACTTCTCTGCATCTTGCTTTATCACACTAATTAGTCACTTATAGAATAAAAGCTTATCATATCAATGCGTATGTAAAAGCTATTTTTACGACAAAAGATTAAATAAAGTTAAATTGTTTTCATGCATGCTATAAACTGATTTCATAAGCTATCCTCAAGAGCTTACTGAAATAAGCTGAAAACAACTTATAGATATGTCATAAGTAGTTTCTATAAGCTCTCCTAAACAGTCTTTTAAGTGCTTATATTGATTAATAAAACTCAAATAAGTCAATCAAATAGATCCTTATGTGATGATGATCACCATGGCGATGATGAATGATGATATATCTGTAGTGTTATTAGTGGCAGATGGCGGCTAGCCAAAAATCCGCCATATAAACATGTCATTGCAGCCTATGGCAGAAACACGGTGTATATAATAATAGGTGTTGCAGCCTATGGCAGCTGGTACAAAATCCGCTATGCTATAACACCATGACGCATATTTGACAACATTGTATCTATCACACACATTAATGGCTTTTTGGTTTTTTGACAGTGCAGGATGTAACTGCGCTAAAATTTTTAACAGATGGGGTGCTGCTGAGAGAGATGATGGCTGATCCTCTTTTGACCAAATATAGGTATTGACTGACATCAAATGTTACATCTTTTCTGGTTTTTCCAATTATGAAAGAGATGCTGTTCCATTTTACTCTTCTGAACCCGATTAAATACTTGTTACAGTGTTATAATGGTGGATGAAGCTCATGAAAGGTCTATTTCAACTGATATCTTGCTTGGACTACTGAAAAAGGTATAGAAACAATATGTGATATATATTTATCATAACAAATGATGTCTTTTTATTTTGGGCAATCGACAATTAGCATTTATTTTGTTTTCTCCACATTTCATGAATCTTTTAGTTCATATATTTTCTCTTTGTTACTTTTCTAGATCCAATGGCGTCGGCCAGAGTTGCGATTAATTATTGCATCTGCAACCATTGAAGCAAAATCAATGGCTGACTTCTTCCGTCCAAGGTTTTCTTCCGATCTTGCCTTGTTTCAGTTGTTCAGATTTTCATTTTCATGTTAAGACTCTTGTAGAAGTGCTATCTGTAAAATTTATATTCATACAAAACTGGTGATTTATCTGGAAAATTAGCTAAACTGCAAATATCTGTTTTTCTAGTTCATATTTAGGCAGCTAAAATACGTAAGCATTAAAAGGCATGCTAAAGTTTTCTCATAAAAATGGGTTTGTGGTGTTGAGTCATTGTCTCACTGCCATCACGGAGGGCCCTAAGGGTGTGCAGGAGGAGTGGCCGCAAAGGGCCTCAAATTTTTATGGGCACCAAAGATTTTTTGACTAGGTATATATGTATTTAAAATAAAAAATTATATACTTAACAGATTCATTTTTTAGACTGAGGTATCTAATAAAAAATTAGATTGTCATATTAAAAATAATTTTTAATAAAAAAACTATTTTATTGTCATATAGTATTCTCTCATGTTCAAACCTGAATTGGGTTTTTAGCCCTTTCTGTCCACTATAAATTTTTAACCCAAATTTCACATATTCAAAATGTGTGTCGTTACAGAAAAAAGCGCCGAGAACCTAAAAATGAGGAGATTGGACTAAAAGTTGAACCTGCAATCTTATCAGTCGAGGTACTATTTTTAAATGTGCAACTCATCCTTGCATGTCCCCTGTTTCTCTAAGTGCATTTGTTTGAAGCAAAACACGTGCAAATTTAAGGTTAAGTTAATCTAGCTTTGCCTACAAATTTTCTCTCTGATAAGGTTAAAGTACCAGTTTCTCTCTAGTTTTCAGCCTGTGGTTATTCCAATGGTGTCTCTGATTTGCAAATGGCAGTTGCTAGTGTATTTATAGCTTCTTTATTTACTTAATTATTATTATTTTTATCATTTTTTTCTTTCAATTCAAGTATACTCTATCCTCACCCTGTTTATTTCTTTCTTCTATTTAATCTTAAGAATATTGCATTTCAAATAGAAAACGTCATTTTATAGAACCTGAACTACATTATCATTGGGTGGTTTATTAATTGATGAGTCCCTGTGCCTTTGTGCTTTACAGGCTAAAGTATTCAACATACAAATAAAGTGTGCTTTATAAATTTCAGGGAAGAGGCTTCAATGTACAAATTAATTTTGCTGAGGAACCTGTCCATGACTATGTCCAGGCTGCTGTTTCAACAGTACTCTCGATCCATGAGCGGGTATTTTTCCTTCATTGAGATTAGGATGATTTTGACCAATTCGTTCTATTTTTGAGGCACTTAACTCAGTGTCTTTACATTTGTTGTTCTGTGCTTCTTGCATTAGGCTTAGTCATGAACATCAAAATAGAGTGTTCATTTTGATCCTTATCAGAAATTCTGGGGCCCTTCATTGGCAACACACTAACTCAAGTATTTCTGCTGTTGATATAAGTAGAAAGTCAGATTTATATTAATAGCCTAAACAAAAATAGAATGGAATGTAATGGTGCTTTTGGTCTGTGCAATCTCTCCATAGGAATCCACTGGAGATATTCTAGTGTTCCTTACTGGTCAAGATGATATTGATGCTGCTGTTCATTTACTCAATGAAGATATGCAAACTAATGGAAAGCACTCTTCAGGTATACTCCCGAAATAGTTCTTATTTGGACTATTATAGGTTTTGATCTTCACAACTAACAACTAAAAATGAATGAGCAAAATAAATATATAACTTTTGTTTTTCTAAACTAAACATATTGAGAAAGATTTTCATATTGTGCGCATAATTATGCTTGTCAATCAGATACCCTGGTAATCATGGATTTTTCTTTTGTTCCAGGATTGGTTATTTTGCCTCTGTATTCAGGACTCCCACGTGCTGAACAGGTTAGAAATTCATCTGGGGATTTAGTTTTAAAAAATTTGTCCATATTATTTCATTGATTTTTTTTAATGTATTGATGCTTTTTTTTTTTTTATACTTTTAGGAGTTAGTGTTTTCTCCAACTCCTCGAGGAAAGAGGAAAGTAGTAATTTCTACTAATATAGCTGAAACATCACTCACGTTAGAGGTAACATCTATTCTACAATGTATCTGACCTTAATTAGAGGCAACAAAGTGCTCCGTATCTATTATTTTTTTCTAATTGTGCAGGGCATTGTCTATGTTGTTGACACTGGATTCTCAAAACAGCGCTTCAACAATCCGGTATCTCCATTCTGTTGTTTCTATTAAATATATATAGTAATGGGCCAGTAGTGATTTGGTCCTGTCCTTGTTTATAAATGTCAATTTTTGTTCACATTTCAATTTATAAAAGCACATGCCCAATGGATTAATATCCTAACCTTCTACCTAAGTATAATTTTCCTCCCTCTTTTGTAACAGATCTCTGATATTGAAAATCTGGTTGTGGCACCAATTTCTAGGGCTTCTGCTAGACAAAGAGCTGGAAGGGCTGGACGAGTTCGACCAGGAAAGTGTTACAGGTGTCTGACTGAAAGTAGATAATTTCTTTCAGCTTGATTGGAAACATTTTGATGGAGATTTTTTTCTTCCAATTAACTCATGGATGAAAGGACCACTGTTAATCAATAAATATCCATGTATTGACATATTTGCCTTGCCAAAATCTTTTGCAAAGGCATGAATATCTGATAACACTTTCAACAAAAGGAAATGCTTATGCTTATATACTCTCTCTGTCCCTTTTTATAAGCACCAATGCACCATTTGTAGTTTTCACATATATTAAAAAAAAGTAGGTAGTGTACTTAATGTGTCTATTTTATGTATTGATGTACCTAAAATATTCTTTTGTATATGTATATAGTTAACTTGATTTTAGCAGAATACTTTCATTCTCTTTGGCCCTATATTTTATTTGGGATTTATGCTTCTCGTTGGTGTTCTGCTCATGGCTGTTTCAATTTCAACGGGTTTTTCATTTCTTATATGCAAAGAGATCGGACAGCCTTGATGCATTCTATATTCTTCCTTTACCCATTCTCTTCTAACCATTCATTGTGCACATGACTGCAATCAGGCTATATACAGAAGAATATTTTCTTAACCACATGTCTAATGAGGGAACTCCAGAGATACAGAGATCAAATCTTGTCTCCTGTGTAATCCAGGTTTGTAATTTTTATGGAGTGATTTCACAGCAACTATATTTTTAAGACCAGCTTTTTTCTTATGGGGTCACCAACATCAGTGGTTATTTATTTTTATCCAGTCGCATGGTAAAAGCTTTTATTGATGATTTGCAGTTAAAAGCTTTGGGGATTGATAATATATTGGGATTTGACTGGCCAGCATCTCCATCACCTGAAGCAATGATCCGAGCACTGGAAGTTCTCTACTCACTTGGGATCTTGGATGATGATGCCAAGCTTACTTCACCAACTGGATTTCAAGTTGCAGAAATTCCACTTGTATGTTTTGGATACCTCTAAAATCATGTTTTCATTCATTTGTTGAATACTTCTTTTTCATTTGTAGAATAATAAAGAATTGTTAACTTCACCGTGGGGACTGACTAAGTTCTAAGTACACCTGACATATAGCAGATAGCACAAAAGAATAACAGTGCAATTCTACGAGTGTATTTAGGAACTCTGCCTTTAAGCAATATATTAGGAATCCAGTTGTAGAGCCTCATGGTGAACCTGCACTCTTTTATCAAATATGATTGTGGTTGTCGTTTAATAATTTTTTTGTCCCCAAGACACTCCAGATCTTTCCAGCCATAGAAAAATTAACTGACAATGACTGTGGCACTAGTATATATTATTATATTGCATTGTTTTCTTAGCTCTCAAGTGTTTTCCTTCTGTTTTATGTTTCTTCATATTTTATTTAATGAATAGATGCAAAATGTGGATTCGATATTAGCTTCCACTCTTGCTTTCTTGTTAGTTGTTATATATCCTTTGGATTAGTGTAACTTGCGCCAATGGGGTTGGCACAGATGGTTGGACCTTCCACAAGCAATATAGCTGTGACTTGGGTTCAAACTTCAAATTCATCATTCCCCCTTGGTAGGGCTATACATAAATTCTATAGTCAACCCTCATTAAGGTTATAGAGGTGTGTCTCGCCTAAACTAAATTTTTCTATTAAAAAAAAAAGTTGTCATGGTCCTACTATTAAAGAAATTTTGTTATCTCTGCCATATTAGATTCATTTCTTATCTTTCTAATACTAGTTTTGTAGATGCATTTCTTACAATTTGGCTAATGTCTGCTTAATGGAATGCGATTTTTGCCAGGACCCTATGATCTCAAAAATGATAATAGCTTCCAGCCAACTTGGATGTTCAGAGGAGATAATCACAATTGCTGCGGTTCTTTCTGTCCAGGTAAAGCTTTTGGCTCTAGTCATGACTAATTTTGTATTAGAAAGAAGTTTTCAATTTTCATGCTGAGGTTGGCAATATAAAATGAAATCTATCTGGACAAATAAAAGAAACAAGCTGAAAGTTAATGTAATGATAAAGCAGTTGACCTTAGTTTCAGTTTATTTATGTATACAGTCTATCTGGATCTCAGGGAGAGGGATACAAAAGGATTCAGATGAAGCAAAATTGAGATTTTCTGCTGCCGAGGTATACTTTAGGTTAATTGTTCTGTTCTCACTCTGCTCTCTCACACACAATATCACACACTTTCTCCTTTATACCTGTAACTTCTCTGCATTTTTTCTTTGTCAAACTTTTAATGGTTCTTCTTTTAACAACTCTTCTACTGTGTAGTACAAGTGTTTTTCTGTAACAATGTGCTATATGAACTATTTTTTTAATAATTTAACTTGATCTTCTTTTAAAACATTTATACAGGGTGACCATGTAACGTTTCTTAATGTATACAAGGGTTTTCATCAGTCTGGTAAATCTTCACAGTGGTGTCACAAGAACTTTGTGAACTACCATGCCATGGTGTGTATATATTCAGCAATTATGCACATTGTAGCCATTTCAATTTGTCCTTTTCAATTCAGTTTTCACTAATTCATGCTGGCATGGGTTTTTATATTGCACAGAAAAAGGTACTTGAAGTTAGAGAACAACTCAAAAGAATTGCTCAGAGGATAGGATTAGTCTTAAAATCTTGTGAAAGTGATATGCAGGTTAGTTTTTTATACTTTTGCCAGCTTAGAAAAAACACTTCTAGAAAATGCATACAATTTTCTTATTTATTATTTGCTTTATATAATTCTGGTCTAATTATTATTGTTTATTGATAACACGTCACGATCCCATTCTCTGGCTTTTCACCCTACCATTTGTTCTCATTTTCAGCTCATTGGTTTAGTTACTAAGGCAATTTAACTATATTTAACTTAATGTCATGCTTTTTCCAGATGGTTAAGAAAGCAGTTACTGCTGGCTTTTTTGCTAATGCATGTCGTCTTGAGGTGAGTACTTCTTGATATACTAAGATGCATTATTTTCTTTTTGATTCATAATTGTGTATTAATTTTCTTCCCATTATGTTGTGGCAAACAATAATTTTACTTATCTGTTTTTGTACCTTTTTTAAAGGCATACAGTCATAATGGGATGTACAAGACGTTAAGAGGATCAGAAGAAGTATATATTCACCCATCATCAGTGCTATTCAGGTAGTAAGAAAAATTGAGTTTGTGAAATTTTTATCTATTATGTATTGGTATTTTCACCATTACTTTCTGCTTTAGAAGATTAACAAGTTATATGGGATATTAGAAATCCTGTAGTCTCTTCCAGCATTTGAACTTGTGGCTTTTCCATCCTTTTTCCTTCCCTTTATTATGGTGATCATGATGTTAAACTTGGATGAACAGTCTCTGTATCTAAAGTAAACTAAAAATTTTGTTCTTTTGCAGAGTTAATCCAAAATGGGTTATCTACAACTCTCTAGTATCAACTGATCGGCAATATATGCGGAATGTGATGACAATTGATCCCTCATGGCTATTGGAGGCTGCTCCTCACTTCTACAAGCTACAACAACCTAATCTTCTTCATTGATTTCCCTAGGCTTATTAATTAATTGAGAGTCTGAGGTTAAGGAAAGAAATTTGTAACTTATAAAGTCACAGTTGGAGTAGAGCAGATTAACCAATGATGTGGGGATATAAGATAGGAAGGTCTTATACACCTGTGTAAAGTGCATGCAAGTTATTATTGGAAGTGTTTTTGAATAAGTACAACTGGTCTATGGCATTGTTAATATATTATGGGTCATTTTGTTCATAAAAGAATTTTACAAAAATATGCCACTTTTAAGAGGCACTTTATACTCATCCTTCAAAAAGACTAGTATTCACAATCATAAATAACAAAGCCAATTGACTAACATTTAACATGAGTAACTAATTTGAATATATTGCATTATATTATACCTGTACAAAATGTCTATTTTGCATAAATTTGATGCAAATGATGTGATGAGTTGTTTGAAAGTTGAAATGATGGTGGATGACCTCTAAGAGGAAAAAACGCCATGCATCCTTAATTAGACAAAAGTATTATGGCCAACTTATATTTCAAAGTAACTCGCATCCTGCCTTGGTTGTCGTTTTTTTACTCGATGTTCCCTTGATTGGTGCTATGGCGCAGGGCTTCCTTGTTTGCTTTGCCAGCGAGTTACCAGAGAGGTACATGTAAGCTGACGTTACTGGTGATAGCCACAACAATATTTTTATGCCTCTGGCTTCTCTTTCTTATGTAATGGACGAGAATATAGGGAAGATGATAACATAGTTATTTTTTCTTAGTATGTATTTGGATATATGGTGGTAATATGATTCTCGCTTCCTAATACATTTTCACAGTTTAGACTGCAATTTTTTTGTAAAATCCGAACATACATTTTGAATGTTTGTGTATAGTAACATTTTAGGATTCATATTATTGGTGCAAATTATATTGCAAGTACATCTCTATCATTCTTCAAGAAACGTGTGGAATCACATAATCAACAAGTTTGGCCATATTCATTCACTTGTCTACAAAGATATGTTAAGATAATAAATTATGATTATAGGTATGTGTAAAAATTCAAAAGAATTTACCAATTTTATCAAACTATCGATGGATAAAAATATTTTCAACCATTAAACATTCACGTGTATAAAAAGAAAATCGTTAACACCAACTTCAAAAATATTTTATAGGTGTATGCTCTAAGAATGAATTTGTGAACTTGAGGGATTATTGAGCTTTTTACAAAACTTATACAAATGAGAACAAGGTATTAGCTTAATGATACGAGTTTTGAACGTATAACTTTAAGGTATGGAGTTTCAATTTCATCAAATATAATTATAAAATGGCTCTTTGATATGAATATTATTAATAAATAAATAAATGCAAACATGTTAAATTACAATGAATTAGAGGCACAAATGATCTTTTTATAAAACTTGTACAAGTTAGAAAACATGTTACATCATGAAATCTCTCCCCAATCATATGACATGGTGTGCAACTAGATCCTCATCAATGATTTATCTGTTGCTGTAACAGGAAGCACTAGAGGGGCAAGTGTAGTGATGTTGGTTTTAAGTGCTCCACCGACAATGAGACACCATTTATCTGGTTTTCCGTGTATTACCACGTTCTTGATAAACACATCCAAAAGTTTCATCTTCGATGATGTGATGCATCTTCACAACATGAAGAACCTATTCTTAGCCCTCTTTCTCTATCAACATGTTTGTTAAATAAATACCAACAATGTACAAAATAAACTATAAACAAACAATTGGGAGCTAGCATACTTCTTATTCTGAAAGTACCAATTAGGATGTGAAAGTCATGCAATGCAATATTGGTTGTGGTAAATGCTTTGCAAGTTGTGAGAGATTGTTACGGAGGTTTCTATTTTGGACAAGTGTCGTTGCACAAATGAAATCTATTTTATTTATTTTTTCAATTTTAAAAAACCTATGTCATAGGTTAGTTTAGTAATCTGATTATGATCGGTTCAATAATTTTATTCAATATTCTTTATTTCAACAAAACCTGATTATGATCAAGTTTTGTGTAAGTTGTGAAAAAGTTAATTTCTGAGAAGATAATTTAACTTTCTTTTAAACAAATCAATTTTTTTAAACTGAAGTTGAAGTTAAGTAGTTCGAAACCAATGTCCCATGAACGACATAAAAACATCATCTGTAACTGTAAGAAACAGCTCTCAATATAGATTAGATGTTAATAACTCGACGACAACCTATGGTTTCTTCTCTTTTTTCTCTTCGTTTCTATTCTCTACCATTCAAATTCAACTATCAACGTTTTCCCAACAAACCCATTTCCAACAATCACAAGGTAATGCTAATTCACAACATACACACTCCTAGCTTCTTCATTATTCTCATCCTCACAAAACAAGTTTTTGTTTTTTCTTTTGTTTCTCTGTGCAGCTACTTTGTGGAAATTTGAGTTTTGCTGCATTCAGCAACACTGCATTAAACTATGCCCACAACTACAATGAACTTCCTGAGAAGGAAAATGAAGTTGATGCAAGTGGAATTTCTTTCTTGCATCTCATGGAAGAACGTGGTGTTCGTGCAAATTCTCAAACTTTTTTGTGGTTATTAGAAGGGTGTTTAAATTCTGGGTCGTTTTCTGATGGTTGGAAGCTTCATGGCAAGATTCTGAAGATGGGTTTTTATGCTGAAGTGATTCTGTGTGAACGTCTTATGGATTTTTATCTTGCATTTGGTGATTTGGAAAATGCAGTTAAGATGTTTGATGAAACGTCTGTTAGGCCTTTGTCCTGTTGGAATAAGATTCTGCATAAGTTTGTTGCAAATAAGTTGACGGGTTCTGTTATGCGTTTGTTTCAGAGAATGATGAAGGAAAATGTGGAGCCTGATGAGAAGACTTTTGCTGGAGTTTTGAGGGGTTGTGGTGGTAATGCAGTTTATTTTCGCTTTGTGGAGCAAATACATGCTAAGACTATAACTCATGGTTTTGAGACTAGTCCTTTTATATGTAATCCTTTGATTGATATCTACTTTAAAAATGGTTTACTGAAATCCGCTAAGAAGGTTTTTGACAATTTAAAAGTGAAGGATAGTGTTTCTTGGGTGGCTATGATTTCCGGTTTATCGCAAAATGGGTATGAAGAAGAAGCAATGCTTCTGTTTTGTCAGATGCACACATCAGGAATCTGCCCCACTCCTTATATTTTTTCAAGCGTGCTAAGTGCCTGTACAAAAGTAGGATTTTTTAATCTCGGGGAGCAGCTTCATGGCCTTGTTTTGAAGCAGGGATTCTCTTCTGAAACATATGTTTGCAATGCACTTGTGACATTATATTCTAGTTTGGGAAATTTGATATCTGCAGTGCAGGTTTTTAATGCAATGTCGCAGAGGGATCGAGTTTCGTATAACTCACTCATCTCGGGTCTAGCTCAACAAGGATATAATGATAGAGCTTTAAAGTTGTTTAAGGAAATGCATCTTGAATGCTTAAAACCTGACTGTGTTACAATTGCAAGTCTTTTAAGTGGCTGTTCATCAACTCGGTCTCTTCTGATTGGAAAACAATTCCACTCGTATGCAATAAAGGCGGGAATGACTTCAGACATTGTCGTGGAAGGTTCACTGCTTGATCTTTATGTAAAATGCTCGGATATAAAAACTGCGCATGCTTTTTTTGTTGCATCTGACACTGAAAATGTGGTGCTGTGGAATGTGATGCTTGTAGCTTATGGCCAGTTAGACAAGCTAAACGAGTCGTTTCAAATATTTACGCAGATGCAGATAGAAGGCATTGTACCTAATCAATTCACCTATCCAAGTATTTTGAAAACCTGCACTACTTTGGGAGCTCTTGATCTAGGGGAACAAATTCACACTCAAGTATTGAAAACCGGCTTTCAGTTCAATGTGTATGTCTCTAGTGTGCTTACTGACATGTATGCTAAACATGGAAAACTAGATACTGCCCTAAAAATCTTTAGAAAACTAAAAGAAAATGATGTTGTTTCGTGGACAGCTATGATTGCCGGGTACACACAACATGATAAGTTTGCTGAAGCTCTTGACCTCTTTAGAGAAATGCAAGATCAAGGGATACAATCTGATAATATAGGATTTGCAAGTGCAATAAGTGCATGCGCAGGTCTCCAAGCACTTGATCAAGGACGACAGATTCAAGCACAGTCACATGTATCTGGTTACTCAGATGATCTTTCAATTGGTAATGCACTTGTTAGTCTTTATGCTAGGTGTGGAAAAGTACGAGAAGCATACTTTGCTTTTGATCAAATATTTTCCAAAGATAATATATCATGGAACTCGTTGATATCTGGTTTTGCTCAAAGTGGATATTTTGAGGAAGCACTGAATATATTTGCTCAAATGAATAAAGCTGGACTAGAAATTAATTCATTCACATTTGGCTCGTCGGTTAGTGCTGCCGCCAATGTTACTAATGTTAGACTAGGGAAGCAGATTCATGCCATGATTAGAAAAACTGGCTATGAGTCAGAAACCGAAGTTTCTAATGCTTTGATCACGCTATACTCAAAATGTGGTTGTATTGATGATGCCGAGAGACAGTTCTTTGAAATGCCCAACAAAAACGAGGTTTCGTGGAATGCCATGATTACTGGTTATTCCCAACACGGTCGTGGATTTGAAGCGCTAAGCCTTTTTGAGGATATGAAATGGCTTGATGTATTGCCAAACCATGTCACCTTTGTGGGAGTTTTATCAGCATGTAGTCATGTAGGTTTGGTGGATGAGGGAATTAGCTACTTCCGATCAATGAGCGAAGCTCATAATTTGGTGCCAAAACCTGAACATTATGCATGTGTCGTGGATCTTCTTGGGAGGTCTGGTCTTTTAAGCCGTGCAAGGAGGTTTGTTGAGGAGATGCCAATTCAACCGGATGCAATGGTGTGGAGGACTCTTTTAAGTGCTTGTAATGTTCATAAGAATATTGATATTGGAGAGTTTGCTGCAAGTCATCTTCTTGAACTGGAACCGAAAGATTCAGCAACATATGTTCTGCTTTCAAATATGTATGCAGTATCTGGGAAATGGGGTTGTAGGGATCGGACAAGGCAAATGATGAAAGATCGAGGTGTTAAGAAGGAGCCTGGTCGTAGCTGGATTGAGGTTAATAATTCTGTTCATGCATTTTTCGCTGGTGATCAAAATCATCCACGTGCAGATATGATATATGAATATATCAGAAATCTGGATTTTCTGGCAGCTGAAAATGGTTATGTACCGCAGTGCAACAGCCTTCTGAGTGATGTAGAAATACGTCAGAAGGATCCCACAGAAATCATTCACAGTGAGAAACTGGCAATTGCTTTTGGATTGCTCAGTTTGTCTAGCTCCACACCTATTTATGTTTTTAAAAATCTTCGTGTTTGTGGGGATTGCCACAACTGGATTAAGCATGTATCTAAGATATCAGGTCGAGTGATCATAGTGAGAGATTCGTATCGTTTTCATCATTTCAATGTCGGCATTTGTTCCTGTAAAGATTATTGGTAAGATGGAAGAAGGTTGACCAAAATGAATGAATCCCTCAAGGCTTGTGATGTGGACAACCATTTTAGACAAGTGCGGAAGATAATTTTTATTGGTCGACCATGCCTGTTGTAAGATCTCTAACCTGAAGTTAATGGATACATTTTTGGATAGGACAATGTGATGATGTTTCTTATGCAATACTGTTATTGAACATGTATGTACATGGTTAGTATGTCCTATTTTGCCTCGTCTATAAGGTGCTGTCCAGAGTTTTAAATAGCATTTGCGGTAACGGTTGCGATGCGATCGCATCGCAATCCTTGATATTGAAGAGAACTGCGGTCAAATTTGGATCCTTTATTAACTCAACATTCTTGTTGGGTTGTTAGAACAGTAAGGAAAGGAAACTTCTATTTATTCATTCCCCTATATATATCGTAAGATTATTTTTATTGCTTCTTTATGTTGCTGTGTTAATGGTCGTTAATGTTATTGATGGTTTTCCACTTCTAAAATTGAAGGTTGAAGGGATTGAACGGTGTTTTTGCATCCTTCAGCTTCTGCTTCCTGCTTGTGTAATCACTTTTCTAATTAAATTTCTCCTTTTATCCTAAATGATAAAGGATGGTAGTACTGTGTTCAATGAGTTTGCATTGTCCAATTGTCAACTCTTCCTTTTGTGATATATATGATTGATATAATTCCATTTAATTCCATTTTGGTGTGTGTATTAGGTGAATTTTATGGTTGTTTCTGAATTTAATTACTTAATACTTTTTTTATGATTTGCAGTAAAGGCTTCAGGTGAAGTATGGTTGAAGAATTTAGCGCTCGTTGGTTGCACGGCATGTTCAAAATCGCGGCAAATTTTCCGCGTCCAAGTAGAAGCTTGGATTTCCAGCTTCTGTGAAATCGCAGCAAAGGCCTGGTTGAACACGCGTATTGTGGCTCTGACGCCAAACCAAACATATCATAAATGGAAGAACTCGGTGATACAAAGTGTGATTCAGTGACAATCAGAGTAGACAATGTTTCAGCAATCAACCTTACTAAAAATCCCATTGCTCATGAGAGAAGTAAACACATAGAAACACAATTTCACTACTTGAGAGAACAAGGAGGCAAAGGAAACATAAAAACTTGTATATTGTATAAGTCAAGATCAAGTAGCAGAATACTAACAAAAGCTGTGAAGATTGAAGTGTTTAAGAAACTAAGAAATCTCGTGGGTGTAGAGTCCTTGTCTATATGAATTAAGATGGTGTGTTGTAAAGTTAGTAATTAAGTTAGTTAGTAGTTAAAAGTCAGTGAGTTTTCTGTTTTTCATGTGACAGTTATGTGTAGTATCCGATAAGGGATTAGTAGTATTTCAAGTATATAAATACCAAAATGATGATATCAATAAAGAAGTGTGTATGCAAAGTGTATATTCGGTGAAAGAACATTATCTCAACTTTCTCTCTTTGCTTTACATTCTCTAATCATCATTATATTCAAATAAGTGTGTTGTGAGTGAAACAAATAAGTATTTTCGAACAAAAAAACTCATTCACATATATAAATAGTTATCTTTAAGGCCATGGTAAATCGGTCTAATATATAGTATGTAAGGAATCACAGTAAAGACATCAGATACATCAATAATGCCATAAAAACCTCATTATTTAGAACTTTTAATTAATAATAAAATTATTTTATATTTTCTAATTTTATAGATGGTTAAAGAGAAAAAAATATTAAGGGTAAGTGTGAGAAAAAATGAGATATAAAATCTAAGTCTTAAATTGACATTTCATACAAGTTATAAGCTAACTCAAGGTAAACTTGTTTACCAAGGTTCAAATTTGGTCAAATGAAAACATAATTCGGTCCAATAAACTACTATAAGCTAGCTTCTTCATCTAACTAAACATATCTAAAATAAGAGTAACATCAAATTAACATTTCATTAAAAAATTAGAGAAAGTGGGATTACATTTTAACCAAAATAAAGGTCTCAAAACATTAAAAACCTTCACTCAAGCCCAGTGATTGATCATCTCTCAACTTGGAGCTGACAGGCCAGCATATTGCAACAACCAGCCCAACCCATCAGATCAAAGAGCCACTCCATCACCTTGGTGCCCTACTTGTGCCACAAACTGGCCCAACCCAACTCAATACTCAACTTTGATTAGAAAAAACCTTAATAATTGAAATTAAATGAAATGAAATCCCCACAAAGTGGCATCTCATTGATTTTCAAGATTCCTAAGGAATGCCAGCTCTCCCACCTAACATCAATCCCAATAATTTAAGAAATTATTACTTTTATGCTTAAACCAACCAAATAACACTAAGAAAATGTTCATTTTCTTCATTTGTTGCTATCAACAACATTCTTTGTTTTCAATGTGAAAAACCAAAGCATACTTAAAAAAAACTATATCTTGTGCAAAAATTCAAACTCAAAGCTTCAAGCTCAGATCAATGCCACCTCTTCCACCTTCCCGTCCTTCATGATTTGATCCACTCATTGCATCTGTCACCCCTTCTTGGCCCTTCACTTCTAAGAAGTTAAAGAAAGGCTTACAATCTTGTCCACTTGATTCTGAACGTTGGTATGAATTCTCCATTTTATCCTATAAAATTAAATGCCAATAAACAAATATATTCAGCTAGCTAAGCTTAGCTAAAGTATATACAAAGAAATAAAAGGGTTTAAACAAATATATTCATTTGAACTTATTTACTATTATAAACTTGAGAAAGTTTCTAAAAACTAACTTATCCTACGATCATTAGCTGTTTTCTGTTAATTTTCGTAAGTTTTTCTAAGATAATTTATTAAAACAGCTTATAACTTATATGTTTGTCTATATTTTATTCGTAAGTACTTATATGACAAATAGTTTATCCAAACACATCAAAACAAAAGACAAAAGAAGATTGGACCTTCCAAAATAGCTTTTCAACTTACCTCAATGACTTGAGAAGGGAGCACATTCCCTTTGGAAAGAACACTTTGAAACAAATGCATAGAAGGTGGAGAAGGAACTTCAGGAGCAACAAATGGTGGAAAATTTGCATGACCAGAACCAACATTTTCAGAATTGAACCTTCTGCTGTTGAGTTCCAAAGTGCTATCCCATTTGGCATCTCTGAAAATAACATGAAGAGAATTAAGTCAGTAACACAACAAACAATCATAGCCAAGAAGGCAAAAACTAGTGATGACAACAAAAATTCACTAAGTGTATGTTTGGTATCATCACCAACGAGTCAACGTGATTTTGAAAAATCTACAAATTGTAACTTTTGCAAAATCATGGTAGGTCGCCTTGATTCTAGCAAACTCACAGTGATACCAAACATGCACTAATTTATAATTAAGGCACTGTTACCTGCAGCACTCATTGGTGGGATTGAAACTAGCTACACCATGATTGTCATTTGTTGATGATTGATTTGGTCTACTGTAGCGAGAGAAACTTGGAAGTACTTGAAAATTAGATGGTGGAATGAGAGAGTTGTCCAAGGATGAAGTATGAGATCGCTTTGTGCCAACCATCTATTTTGACACACATAAATTAACAGTCAAGATTAAAGTGCAATTTCTGATGGGGACAAGTTTATTTCTTCAGAGAAATTATGAACTAATTTGCATCATTGTTACATGTAAGTGAATTTCATGCATAATGACTAGGACATTTCTAGATCTCTTAAAATTCAAGTATTAAATTATTTTTGTATCAATAGGGATCAAACTTGATCATGCAGTGTTTACGATACACAATGCACACCAATCACTTGTGCTAGACTTCAGTAGTCCTAATTAATTAGATTATTTGTAACTTTGTAAAAGAAAATCGACCAGTAAAAAGTACTGTCTACACAATCCAATATGAGCTCAAAAAACAAAATTTGCTATCCATTTTACCAAACAGAAGCTAAAGCAAATGAGTTAAGCTATCAATTTAGTATAAAAAATGAAATTAGAGCAGCAGAAATAAGAACAGTTACCTTAGGTTCTTCCTGTGACCTAGATGTATATTGGTAATATGAATTTTGGTTTGAAGGGGGCTCTAGATGATTCTGCAATCCAATTGACAATGATCCTGAACAAGCTGCTGTACCATTAGTCCCATGAAATTGATTCATCTGCAAGTAAAAGTCATTTAAATAACATTTACAATTTCATATACAAATACAGAAACACATTAAGTACATGATTTTGACAGAATTAGAGTATGCCACTGTAATTTTATCAGAATTTAAATTCCAAAACTTCAAGAAAATGACAGTGTCACACCAAAGAAAGAGAATATAAATGATGAGTAAAACCTCACCATTGGTGGTGGTGTAAAACCATTGTTGTTTCTCTTTTGAATGGATGCAGGGTAAGAAGACCAAACATGATTGGATTCACTAGACAAATTCCTAGATGGAGAATTTCCAGAATCAGATTGGCTTCCATCCACAACTTCATTAAAATTAGATTTAGACTTACATGAAGTAAGATGATTCATAGGAAATAGTTCCACCTCTTGTGAAACAAAACCAGATCCACCACCACCACCACTCCTTCCTAATATTGAAGGACTATTACCATACATAGATGCAATGTTTGGTGGTTTAGGAGGTGGAACTATATGATCAAATTTCGGCGCCGATGGAACATGATGAGATGACATATTACTCACAACCGTCCTTCCAGAAGACGGCGAATTAGGCTGCGCTAAAAGTGGTGGTGGTTGTTGATGAGATTTCAAAGACGAAGAAGAAGAAGAAGGATAATGATGAATATAACATGAAGATGAAAAACCTTCATTATTATTTCCTCTATCTGTTGTTGTTGTCGTCGTCGTTGTTATGTCAATTGTTTCTTGTTCTCTCAAGATCTTCTCAAGTTCAGCAACACCAGGACCTCTTTTGGGAATCCTAGGACGTTTTTGTTGTTGCTGTTGATGTTGTTGTTGTTGTTTTTTCAAACTAGAACTCCACATTGAACCACCATTTCCTCCACTATTACATCCACATGCACTAGTACTACCAGTATTGCTACACATTTTTTTTTATTATAATGGATTATGATTTTTCTTCACCATGTGAATCATAGAAATCCAATCTATATATATAAATCAAATTGAGATGGGAAAAGATATAAGAGAATTTAATTAATTTAAGAAATGATCCAAAATAAACAAACGAAGGATCATATAATATAATCTAAAAGGAGTAACAAAAAATATTTTCATTGAAAATGAAGATACTATATGGTATATGGTATATGATGGAAATAAATAAAATCTGATAGAGTAATAGTATAGTATAGTATAGTATAGTATAGTATAGAGGAGAATTATGCGGCTATTACATTGGTGAAAATGAAGAAGAGGAAATTTAAGAGTGATATCTTGTTAACTTAAGTAGTTTCCGGGATTTTCTCGTACCATTTTGAATGTTTTCAGAAGAAAAAAAAAAAGAGTTTATTTCAAAGGAAGGAAATCCAAGCATTCATCTGAAAGAATCTTTCTTGCCTTGTCGGTTTTCTCGCTCGTGTTTTTCTCACTTACTTTGTTGCTTTGTCTTCTCCATAAAGAAAGCAAGTTTTTATGGATTCTGCTATAATTTCCTTGGCCAAATAATTGCATGCAATTTATAATTTTTTTTGTGGATCTTGTTATTGAAAATTATGCTTAAATGATTAGAGAAAATTGTCATTTTTTTTTGGCAGAAAAATGTAATCTTCTCTCTAAATAGCTTTGAATTACATTTTATTCTCTTGTCTTTCTCATAAAATATATATTACAAAAGATCTAATATTCAAATAACACCTAGAGGGTGTTATTAAAATAATAATAATAAGAAATTGCATTTACATGGTTACTTTAAATGCTAACACCCTTTGGTTTAAAAAAATCATCGACTTCCTTCGTATCTATTAAAAAGAATCATTAAATATTTTTTGTCACACTTACATCTATTCATGTCATTTACTATATTATATAATTAGAGTTTTTACTTTAATTTGTAAAAGTGCGGCTATATATCTAATATTTGTAATTTTGAAAGGTAAATCATGTTCTTAGTAGCACAATCAGAGTATATATTATAATGTCTTTTTGATAAATGACAGATAAAGTAAAGAGTGACATAAAACAAATGTTAATTTTTAGTGAATATAAGAGACATGAATTTATTTTTTTTAAATTAAAAAAGAGTTAATGTCATTTAAGATAACCCGAAGGAAAGTAAATGTAATCTTCTCAAACAATAACTCTCAAATAATAATAATAATAATAACACTCATATAGGAAAATTAACACGAATACAAGAAACATTATTTTAATAAATATTAATGTAGGTATATGTTGATGATAATTTATACAATTTTATCCTACCTATTTGCTTGTAATCAAATTATTTTCTAGTAATAGAATTTTGATTAAAGGGATTTGATAATTTATCGTAGTATCTCTCAAACGGGCATGAAAAGTACCAACAAACAAAATTTTATCTTATCCATATATAGTTTATTTTTGTTTCCTCGCCCATGCATATATAGTTTTTGAAATAAATTAGTATCTTGGAATATATATTTTCTTTTTAGTAGAAAGAAAATCATTGCATTCCAATTGTTCTTGTATAAATAAAAATTGATAATTAAATTGGAAAAAAAGAGAATTGTCTTGTAAATATATTTCTCAACCAACTATGGTAAAGATCTATGCTATTTACACACATCAGTGTCCCTTTTTAAGTCTTTAAATTTATAATAACATGGAAATTATATAAAAATGATAATTAGCAAAATACATATAACTGTTTTTCCTCTCTAGTTGTTAAAGAAATTAAAAGTAAGGCTTAATTTGCTTAATTTAAAATGTATCTTTCGTTTTTTTTAAGGATAAATTTTATCATTGTCTTGTATATCTAGGTTTTTTGGACAGATTTTCTTATATCTGATTATTTATGATTTATATGGCTAGCTATAATAATGGCTGAATAAACAAATAGACATTGGAAGTAATAAAACCTATGAACTTTGGAATAAAACTTAAATTGTCAAGAAATATTTGCATTCTCCATTCTGGCAGCCATAAAATCTTTCATTTTTTAAAAAGGCTATGATATTTGCTTCATAAGGCAATAATCTATGCCACAAAAGCTTCTTTAATATGCAAAAAAGTGAAAGTTTCGTAAAATAAAATGGACCCTAATCACGCTTTTCATCTTTAAAAGCAAATCTTTCTAAAAATATATTATGAGAATCACATATGTAATAAGTTGAGAAATCTTTGGCATGGCAATAAAAAATGCATCCACATGGGTGATACTGATGTAATCTTTACTCAATTCCATATCATCGTCATCATCATGATATATATATATATAACAACCCTTTGTAACAAAATAAGATATAGGTCATGTATCACTTCACAGAATTTGTCTTTTATTTTTAAAATGGCATGGCTGATCATTTACAAACAATGTATTAATTATGTATATATTATTAATTAAATTATAAAAATGAATAGTTTTAAATTGATGGGTATAGAAGGTTTTATTACAATTTATTGAGTATTAATACTTTTAAGTTAAGTTATTTAAAATGTGTCAATTCACCATATTTTTTTAGTTAAAAAATCATAAAAAATAACTAAAATAGTTGAATTTTGGAATAAAAGATCAATCATACAAATTAAAATAAGAAGACTAAAATTATAATTAAACCAAAAATATATAACAACCCTTTTTCATCTACGCAGCTGCACATAGGCCCAAAATCCAATTATGGATCAAATTTCTCTTATATGAAATGTCATCCATAGATATTCTCATAATAAAATTAAATTGCTACCAAACACTAACAGCTTGTTTGCATTAGTTTTTCCTTTACATTTCTCACATCCCAATATTGTGAGAACTTGTAATTTCTAAATCTACAAATTTGAGTAATGTGTGGCTAGTCTTTTCGAAGTGGTCTCAAATATAGGTTAACAACAAAAATTAATATATTTAATTTAAATTTTAAATTAAATATATTTATTTTTGTTATCCAAATTTTCTCTATAGGATAGATATCTACAATATTCGTCACATTCATTTTTTGCATATAAGTTTAATATTTTTTACATCCTAGTTTTTTATTTTTTTTATCTATAAAATATATATACTTTTTATTTAAGTTTAATATCTACAAAATATATCTCTTGCAATAAGTTCCACTTATTTCACATTTTTAGAATTAGTCATTTTTTTAATTAAAAAAACATGTCATTGTTGCTTGTTTTTTTATGATAAGTAAAAATACAAGTCAATGCATGCCACGTAAAGTCATCTAAAAGAATGTGACGTCATTTAAAAAGTCTACTTGCAATGCTGATCAACAATTTTAAGAACAAACACAAAAGGTTCGAACAAATTCCAAAAACGTGTAATAAGTTAGAAACAAGTCTAATAGAAAAAATTAATATGGATTAAACTTCGATAAATCATTAACTCTTAACTCAAATCATAAATACAGTAATATTATTAAGTTAATATTATTAAGTTGAATAATAAATTTCAGTTTAAATTCGAGACTTTATAGTTATTAGTGAGTTTATAACGATAATTATATATTTTATTTATAAAAGAAAACAAAAAAAATTCACTGAAATCTATTATGTGGAATCCGAATGGATATTTTAATTTTACACTAAAATTTTAAGTGAAAAAAAAACATGAGATAGTAGTTGGAATTTTTTTAAATAACCCTTTTTTTTTTTTAAAGTATACCGATCTACCACATTTTTAAATTTAAATACCTTTATGCTCTACTTTTTACAATTTTTTTTAAGAATAGCTTCTTTTTTTAAAGAAATAGTTTTTAAAAGTTAAGAATTGAGAAGTTAAGATTTAAAAAAAAAATTGCTGAGGAAATTTTTGTGATAAAAAATAGGCTACACTATAAGGAGATATTGTCACAAGGTGAAACAATGTATAGAATTATGAAATGTAAAAAAAAATTTAAAAATATCGTTCAAATATTACACTCGTTAGAATTGAAATAGATGTCAAAGATAAATTATAAAAAAAACTATAAATTATATTGGACAATTGTTCACACTCCAAAATATTGTCTAATTAATATTACTAACAAATCTATTTGACCTTAATTATAATATTTTTTTTACAATTTTAGTAATATTATTATTATTATTATTTTATGTTTTTTATTAATCAAATAAAAAAAATATGAAGCACAATGTCGCAACTTCCCTCCATTTTAATAAAAAAAAAAAAATATATATATATATATATATATAGTACAAAGTAGTCATTTGAAATTTTTTGTAAAATTGTCTTTTTAAAATCCGACCTCCTATACCAGTGTTAAAAGTATAGTATATTGATATTTAAATTTAAAAGTGAGATAGATTGTTATATTTTTTTCAAAAATGAGTAATTTAAAAAAATTTCATAGTAGCTCTAGACTATTTTTATTTATTTATTGGCAAAGAGAGTATAGTGGACTATTATCAGTTTGGTATTTAAAGATCTAGTGCATTAAGTTTCAGGGTAAATTATGAGAATATATGGCAAAGATTCAGCTATTTATCATCATATTTCTTACAACTTAATGAGAAATTTAACTCACAAATTAAAGTTTAGGAAAGAATAAGGATTTAAGAGAAAGGAGAAGATTACGTATCTGTTAAAATTGCCAAATAAATTGTGGTTTCTAAACTGAAATGAACCAAAGTTAATTTCCTATTGAGATAAATACATAAATCAGGATTTGTCAAGAAATAAATTCCTTCAAATTCTAAACCGTCGTTATTTTTCAGGTCTTAGTAGGAAATGATTTTGTAATCTTAGGACATTTACTTCGCTCGATACTAATTAGGAACCCGATAATGAATTGTTAATATCATACCTCGAACGTTATGAAACTTGTTTTATTTTAATGAGATTTTGACAAAATCCAGCTACATGATCTTTTACTTGGTGAAAGGATCTTCCTAATTTTGTTAAATCATAATCGTATTATTAGCCAACATAAAGTCATAAAGTCAATTAATTGTAAATTGCGTTATGAATTACTAACTTTTGTTTTTTTTTTTGTTATCTAACCATGTATATAAATAAACTAAAGCAATTATGGCCTGAAAGGTATGAAATTTATGTTCATTATGTTTAAAATTTTCACAAACCTATATATGGAATAGTAATAAAAGAAAATGGGTAACGTATAAATGTTCATGATCAAATTTACGTGTCACCGACCCACCGTATATCACAAGCGATTAGGACATGAATTCAACAACAAAAATTCTAAACACGAACAACGAATTATATAACATTAGAAAAATCATACAAGGAATTATTTGAACAATTAAAAATAAATAATTTGAGAGTTGTAGTAAATTAAAGAAAAGATGTATATTTTTATATAAAATTTAAGACTAGAGAATGATCACGCAATTCAAGGTAAGAAGCACGTTACAGTTCAAGGAAAATTAACAAAATGATTTATACATTTATATTTGAGTGCAACGATGTATCGATAGTAATTTTAGGTTTTATATCGAGTCTAGCTCATTTTTATAAAATTGACTTGTAATATGAGAGATTTCTCACAATAATTCAATCGAGTAGACTCTGATATCATCTTAGTTTTATATTGGACCTAACTCATATTTATAAAACTGACTTGTAATGTGAGAAGTGTCACTCTTTATAAACTATTATAGATTATCAATGTAAAACTTGAATTTTTTCCACCGAATGTAAAGTAATTTTACTTGTTTAACGTGAACCGATCATCTTATCATTATCATGTGTACATAAATTGTAAGTTGTAACCATTTTTTTCTATAAAAATCATCATTTACTCAATTTTCATTAAACATTAGTGTAAGTTATAACGATACATTTTTTTTATATACTTTTATCAAAAACCAAAACCGTTGAAGTTTAAAAAAATAGGGTGAGGAATCTAATCATGCTAATTATATTATTAATTTAATTTATTTACATTATTAGTGTAAAGAATTTTTACATTATTGATTAATTATAATTATTATATTATTAATAATGTTTGATTTTTTTATCATAACTACTTAAAAAGTCAACTATATAGTTGATTATAACTTTATGATTGCATAGAACTTTTTAGCGACGGAAAATGAAATGTAAACTCTTATAGTATAAACAAAATTCTAGAGTCGAAAATTCATTTTTAGGATCTACAAAGGAATGGATCAATCCTCAAAAGTTGTCCTTAGTGTATTATTAATTTAGACTAAAACCATAATAAGTTGAATTTCAAATTTACTTTTTTTTTCAACTCGTGAGAGTAGTTTGTTTTGTATGGCCAAAAAGAATAAGTTTTGAAATATTCAATCAAAATTTTAATGTAATAAAAATAAATCTCGAGATATTCAATTAGGATTGATTGAATTTTTCAAACAAAGGTGTAGAAATCTAGTGGTTTTCAATCAAGACTTTTTACAACTTACAAAAAGTCTTGTGGTATCCAAAATCTTTCAAATTTTAATTGATTCTTTTCAAAAATGAATTTCATGTGATTTTGATAGACTTTTTAGTGAATTTTTAGTAGGAAAAAGTCTTTCTCTACAAACATGAGATTTCCATGGATTCTCATTTTGTATTTCTTTCATTTACTCTCTCTCCTTCCCCCTCTCTCCCCCATGTTTCCAATTTTCAACAACACTCAATCAATTCAACTCTTTGATGGCGAATGGTCTAAACCAAACTCGAATGGTTTTGATTCTACGACCCGATTCAACTCATTTCGCAAACGTATCCTGATTCTCTAATCCTTAAACTCTCTCAACTTCTCCACATTTTCCTCTCTCATATACCTTTTTTCATTCTCTCCTTAGTTTAGTAATACATTTTCATCTCTTTCTTCTTCATATGTTTCTCTTCTTTGTTCTCTACTATTTTTCCATTACATGAGTAAGGTTATTTATTGTTTTTCACCTCCTCGTTTCTATAAAAATATGTAGTTATGTTTTTACTCTTAATATATGTCCTAATGATATTTTAAAGAATCATTACAAAGATAATATCAAAGAATCAAAATAATTTTTTTTACTTTTTATTAGGCAAACAACCTTTTTTTATAGACAATATATTAGTTATTATATTATCTTATAAGTATTAATATGATTATTAGCTTTACATGACTTTAATCATGTTATATGTATATGTAATAAGTAAAAAAATTAGTGTGGAACTTGAATTTTTTAAATTTCATCAATTTTAAGATCAACTTTTTTTTTAACAATAAAATCAAACCATTTATTAATTGTGAGAAATGTCGAATACAATTTGAGAGACAATATAGGGGGATTTCACTCAAACATAATTAGAAGTATTATTGGGGTTTGGCATTGTCATTCTAGCTATACAATGGACCACCTCATTTCTTTTGTACGCCACAAATTCAATTTCACATCTATTGAAACATTCACCTAGTTTCCAATATTCTTTTACAAAGAGCAATCTGTTTATGAAAGTAAGAGTCTCCATTGTTAAGACATCGTTATCGTCAACCACTTGAGACGAAGATACCCTTCTCATTCCTCAACGATCATCGCTTAAAACGTATGCATTGAGTTTTAGACAATCGTTAGGGGAGGAGACCACCTCAATTAGAGCTGTTTTATTTGTCTTTGTTGATTCCAAGTTCATGAATTTTTTATAATTGTTGGAACTCATTTAGAGATTAGATAGATTTTTTTATGGTTAATAGTCATCCTAAACCCTATTTGTTTTGCCCATTTACGGTCTTCGAAAGTATGATTTAAATGTAGGTGTGATACTCCAATAAACTATTTTGTTATCAAAATATTTTAAAAACTATATCAGTTTTATTTATTCGAAGCTTATAATTTATTTATTAATTGCATTCAATATTAAAAAATTATAAAATATTTCAAAATCTTGTATTATAAATTTATTAAAATCCTAGTTATAAAATATTGATCGTAAAAAATCTTTACATTCTTACCCAATCTTTTTAAAATCTTCAAGTTTTTTTCATTAAAATAATATTTTAAAATCTCAATCCAAAACACTCCAAAAGTATCGAATTTTGAAGAAAATCATTATTCAACAGATTTTTGAACTATTAAAAATACTATTTAATTTTGTATTAATTTTTTTAACAAAACGGTTTCGTAGCTCAGTTGGTTAGAGCGTTGCTCTTATGAGCCGAAGGTCGCGAGTTTGAGCCTCGCTGGGACCAATATTTGTTTTTTATTTCACCCACATTTTTTAATTCATCATACAATAATTTTTGTTTTTTATTATCAATACCCAATTTTTTTGAACCATTTGTTATTTTGTGGAACTATGATTGTCCATTTGTACTCATTTACATGACCCAAACTATCTTTTTAAATAAGTGTGAGTTGAGTTGTATACAACCCTGACATAAGGAAGGGTTATGCTTTGTCTCAAATTATTTATGGGAAAAAATATTATATTCAATTAGAATACAACTACAAAATTAATTTATTTTTCTATGAATATCTTTATGCATATTGTATTTCAATATACTAACTTCTTCAATAATTGCTTTTAATATTAATTTTTTTATAGTTTTATTTTATGATAAAAACAAAAAATGAATTCTACACTAATGATTTTCGATGGGAGTCTTACTTAATAGATAATACATAGCCAGAAACAAAAGAAACGAAGCTGTCAACATCAAAAACATTGTCAAAGTTCGTTCTGCTGTCATTTTAGTCTGTAGCCTCATTCGCTGAATTCTCCAAAATCCAACCAACTGTATTGTATTGTTTGTCGGTCATTGTTTTCAAACATTTAAAGCATTTTCCATTTTTTTAATTTTATTTCATATTTGGACTTGTTTTGTTTTTGTTTTTCTTCTTACCTTCAACATCATATATGAGAGAAATAAAGCTGGTAATGGGCCATGGCAATCCACATTTCCCACCCACCTTTTATTCTTTCTTTTTCTTTTCTTCTTCTTTACTTCTTCATTCATATCATTTTCTCACCCTCCCTTTTTTCCTTCTTATTTGTTGGATTCCCACTTCACCAAAAAGGGTTCTCCTTTCAACCTTCTCTGGTATGTAACATGCATTTTTGTTTCTTTTTGCGTGATTCTAGGAAACATCATTTGTTTCTTGATTTTGGGTTGGTTTGAGAACTTCATGAGTTTTTTTTTCTTTAATATCTTGGTTTATTTGCTAATTGACCTTATTGATTTCTTGTTGATTTTTCAGTTGTGTTGTTGATCCATGTTTCTTTAGTGTTTCTGCTGATTTTGCTGTTATTGTTTGGAAGAAATAACCAATTGCTTTTTTGGTATCAAATCTAAGTCTATTATCACTATTCTATATTAGTAGCTATGGTTAGTTTCAATATGTACAATTTAATGCTTGATTTTTTTAGTGTTACAATTACAAACTCTGATCCACTTCAATATCTTTATGCTTTTGCGATCAAAATGTGATTCAACCTTTAGTATGTTTGTAACAAAATGTTTCATGTGTTGCATATTACTCGAGAGAATTTGTTTATCAAAATTTTTAAAAGTATGTTTGAAGAAGTAGGTCCAAGACTTTCATTTGATTATCTGAATTAAGAAAAAGGACTAGCTATCGGAATAGGAACTTCAAAACCATGATTATCAAGATCTTATGATACATGTGAGTCGTATCTCGATTCAATACTAAACTAGACCTATCGGTTTTATACATTAAACTCATCTTAAATCTTGATCCATTATGATGAATCCTGATTAATTCTAATAAATAACAACCTAAACTTAGTGTATCCAACTGTTTTTTGGTCAACTTTGTATAACCAATCACTTTTGTTTTGTCATTTGATTTATGACTCGAATCTTGAATTATTTTGAGGTTCATATATGATATGTCAACTTAGTTGTTTTTTCTGTAAAAGCGATACATTTTATTGGTAGTATATCTTATGATTCATTATAAGATTCGATCTACGATTCAAAAATAGGTCTTCTGATTCACGATTTGAATAATTTGATAAACATGTTTGAAACTACTTTGTTCTTCTCTTTGTCATTTGTTTGCTCTTTACAGATTGCTTATGATTAAGGCTTAAGAATTACTTACTAAAGCTGCATTGATGAAGTGACCTGCTAATGGTTTTTATATTATTACTAAAATATATTTCCAGGGATATGTTAATTTGAAAGAAGTTGCTTCACATCAAGAATGGGTTCTGGTTTTTGGTTTAAAACAATAATTAGACTAAGGAAATCAAAAAGCAGATCAAAGAAAGCAAAGGTACATTGCACTTCCTATCATTTTTAGTTTATTTATCTAATCTTGGAAGGGTTAATTTGTATGATTGTCAAACAATGGATTGTAAATCTACATAAGCATTATTTTCTGTTTTTAATCTTTGGTGGCCATTTATCTTAAAGCATATTTTATACTGTTACACCTTATTGTATAATGCAACAATATCATTTATTATCAAGTATTAGAATTTATTTTGCACAACAGCCATTTGTAACCGGAATGTTTCTATCTCCATATTTGGTCACACTTTGGGACAGGGTACCTTAGCTCCGGAGAAGCTAAGCGCATTGAAGTCGAACAATTATACAGGAAAAGAGTCTAGTGGATTAGCAAATGGTATCCAAAATGATAATCTTGTGGCAATTGAAACTATTGCTGCAACAAGAATCCAGACTGCATTCCGGGCTTATAAGGTATGCTGAAGCAATTTTTTTGCCAGAGACGGGTTGTTAAAATATAGGCCAACTCTTATCTGACTATTCATTGAGTACATCCTTAATAACCATACTTTTGTTTCTATATTTCACAATGTTGTCAATAGAGGAGCTATAGCATAGCGTAATTTGACAACAAATTGTTCTATGATACGCAATTTAATACAAAGTTTTGTCAAATAGTGGCTAATGCTATAGTACTATAGCGTAACAGAATTTGAACAAACCATTATTTTCCGCTATATATGATTGACAACACTGATATTTCTTTTTTCTACTATGAATGTCTATGTTCTGTTGTGCTTTTCCTGCTTCTATGCCAGTTTTCAAATTGCAATTTAGAGGGGTATGTGATTGCTGAGATTATATAGTACTGTGAAGTTAAATTACAACATATTTTGCTATTTGCTTTGCATCCTTCAAGACATATCTATAATATCAGATAAAGGAAGGACATTGCAAAATGCTACTAAATTAATGTAGAGCTTGCTTAATTTATAAATCAAGCTCTATAATGTAGACCTGTTACAAATATTTAGCATGGCAAAGTGCAACGGACCCTTTTTCTTCGTCATTTCACCAAACTTAAATGTTCACGGAACTCTAATATCGAGATTCTTCTTGATATTCTTATGTTCAAAGTGGTTTTATAGATTCTGGTCTTTATGAGAAAAGATTGACTCCTGATTATTGTCTTAATAGGCATGTGATTTATGAATATAGCCAAAAGATGTAAATGTTGGTTTATGTTGCTTATTTATGATGCTACAAATCCATGTTAGTATCTTCTGCCACTTTTTAGTCTGTAATGCTGACTTTTAAACCAACCAGGCTAGGAAAGTTCTACGACGATTGAAAGGTTTCACAAAACTGAAGATTTTAACACAAGGTTACTCTGTTCAAAAGCAAGCCAATACAACTATAACATACCTTCATTCATGGAGCAAGATACAGGGTGAGATAAGAGCTCGTCGAATCTGTATGGTGACAGAAGATAGGATCAAGCGGAAGAAACAAGAGTCTCAACTAAAACTTGAGGAAAAGCTCCATGATTTGGAGGTAATCTTTAGCTTTCCCTAATTATCTTTATATTTGTTTCAGGGATTCTTCCACATTGCTGATAGTCCTTTCCTCCAAAGGTTGACATCTCCCTCAAGGGAATAGAGATCACTCTTTGTCTTTCTTCAAAAGTATATCTCAGCTTGACCATAGTTTCAATTATAGTTAGACAATTATACAATAAATTAGTACCTTCACAGTTTCAATGACATATCTTGTTTCAAATCACTTGATCAAATGTTTTCGCTAGATGTGTTAGTGTGTTTGGTACTGCAATGATAAAAATTGATTTTGAATATATTGGTTTTAGTTAAAAGTGAGTTGGATGTAAAATGATTTATGTTTGAATACATTCACGTAAAAAATGACTTGAACAATAAATTTGAGTGTAAAAATCAGGTTTTGAGTGAAAAGCTACACATCTTAGCTTCAAATTAGAATCAATTCTAAAGACAAAATCAATTTCTATTCACATCAGCCGTACATGTCAAAATCAATTTTATGTATCCGAAATCACCTTTGAATCTCCCCACCATACACTTAGTTCTTTTGAATTCAGTCTTCTAAGTGCTATATATAATAAATTACAGGTTGAATGGTCTGGTGGTCCTGAAACCATGGAAGAAACCCTTGGGAGGATACATCATAGAGAAGAAGCAGCTGTAAGGCGCGAAAGAGCCATGGCCTATGCCTTTTCTCATCAGGTAGATCAATCATAGCCTTTTCTAATTTTTGTCTAGTTTCATTTCACCTTATCCAACTGATACTAAAATGCATATATTTTATGAACCTATAGTGGAGGGCAAACTCTAGTCAGAGCCAAGTGCTAGGTAGTTATGAACTCGGAAAAGCTAACTGGGGTTGGAGCTGGAAGGAACGCTGGATCGCGGCTCGCCCATGGGAAAGCCGTGTCGCTAGCAGCATTAGTCCAAAGAAAACTCAAAACAAGCTATCATTCAAGGTTCAGAAGAATAAAAGCACATCAACTTCTAAAACTTCAGTTTCAGTAACACCTACTTCTTCCAATGCAAAAGGAACTCCTCCTTTAGGTAATGCTAAAGGGAGTGCCAAACCTAGGAGATTGTCTTATCCAACCACCACAGAGAAGACTGTGGTGGTTGAAGGAGGAGCGAAGTGAATCCCAGCAATGGTTTATAAGTATCAAGGGTTTTGTATTATTTGAGTTGAGGAGAGTCAAAATTGTGTTGCAATTGGTTACATAAAATATATTTTTGGTATTACAGTGATTTGTCAGAATTATAGAGAGCCATTGTGAGTTAACAAACGTTACATCTTGTGGTTTTTGCAAAACCACGGCGACTCATCGTGATACCAAACATGCACAAAGCCAAACATAAGATCCTGCTTTATTTATTCATTGGATTGCTTCCTATTTGTGTATCTATATGAAATTCAAGCAACTGTCAAGAATGGAGTCTGTTTATATGAGTGATTTGTTTGATTGATTCTGTTTTTTATTTTATTTTACTTTATCTTTCGTCAATTTTGTATATTAAAGGAAGAGACACAAATTGTAGATAAAACAGTACATTTCATATATTTTTTTACATGTAAAAAACATGTTGTAATTGAAAATTTGTAAGATGTGATGGTGTTGTTTATTTCATAATGGTTTATTATTAGCTTATGGAGATGTCTTGTTTAGCCTGCTTTTGCTACCGTTATAGAATAGTGAGGGGTGGAGGCTATATGTAGGCATGGGTGGTAAAAAATTTAATTCTATTTCCTATGGTTGTATCATAATCAAATGCTAGGTTCTTCCTGCTTTGATAACTTGTCATCACACACGTGGTGCAGCTATCTTAGTAATGGTTAATTTTTTTAAATAAAAAAAGTCTTAATAATGCCCCACTAAGGAGAGAATAGAGTCGTCTATCAAATTGCAACCGATATATCTTCCCTCATTGAAATAAACTGATAGAGTATGATTTTGGCTGTTAATTCTTTAAAATAAAAGTTTAAATGTAATTTTAATTATCTTATTTTAACGTAATTTTGACTATTTATTTTTAGTTTCACACACAATTTTAACTCCGTAGTTTTTTTTTTTTAAATTCAGATATTTTATCTCACCCATTAATTTGACTCTCAATTTTGATGAAATTTCACGGTTAATATGGTTAAGTAAAAATCATGTTAATTGTTGTTTTTTAATTAAAGAAAGCATTTTAAAATAGGTATATGACAAGCTGAAAGTCATATTCTTTAAGATAGATTAAAATTCATAATATATAAAAATATAAAATAAACATAAATGATTATATTTAAATAAAAATAAAATAAGATAATTATTAAGTAATGATTAATCTCTCATTTTCTGCCGTTATCTCCAATGAAAGTGAGTTCTCTAGGTGGTTATGTGAGAAGTATTGAATTCAACAAATAAAAGCTCGTAAAATCTGCATGTGCAAAGCAGGGTTAATTTAAAAGCCGGTATTTTGGATGGCAAAACAATAATGCTCAATATGTGATATCCAGTTAGCACTTAGCAAGGTTAGTAATAGTACCAACTAAGCCTAAGCCTTCCAACTAGAAGATAAGGCAATAATATAGTAATCTTAAAGAACAATATTTAATTACAAACCTTCCCTTTTTTTTTAATTCATTTCCTAATATAAAACCTTTAAATTAACTTTAATTGAATTTTAATTTTAACATTTAACTTTAAGTAACTTTTATATCTAATAGGATGAAGTTGGACTAGACGAAAGGAAATCCTTCTTGATCCTTAAAAAGTAATTTAAGATCTAAATAGTGTGAAACCAATGGCTAGGATTCGTTGACTACAATTGCCAAACTCATAATAAGTGGGTAGAACTAAAAGAAACAGTGTCTCCATTCATTTATTTTCGTAAAAGACTAAAAAATAAAGTATTTTTTTATTAAAGATTAATTTGGAATATGAGAAACCAAAATGAGTCTACACTTATTTAACCTTATTTTTTTTTTCCGTTAAGTTACATAGTTAACGCTGCATAAGTAAGTTATAAATAGGAGCGTATATCTTTGCACACTGCACCAAAGCAAACTTTATGTGCAAACGAGGGGAAATGAAATTAGGCTAATATACACGTTACCTTTTGACAAACAGAAGAGGTTTTCCTTTGGTATATCTGTCTTGTATGTTCCACTTCCACCACCTCTTTGGCATGTGTGTTAAAAAGAATAATGAGTTCAAACGATGTAAGACGTTCAGAAAGGTTACAAACATTGTTTCATCACCTCCAATCTTCGAATTCCAAAAGAGCAGCGGTTCTTATTTGTTTATTCGAAGGGCGAGATGGTAATCTCCGAGTTATTCTCACGCAGCGTTCTTCTTCTCTCTCAACACACGCGGGTGAGGTTGCTTTGCCAGGTGGCAAAAGGGACGAAAGTGATGCTGATGATGTTCAAACTGCTCTAAGAGAAGCTAAGGAGGAAATTGGCTTAGACCCTTCTCTTGTTTCTGTTATTACTCTTCTTGAACCCTTTCGTACTAAGGTACTACTTTTTTATTATCTATGACTTAACCCCCCCTATTTGGATAAAAAATTTAGATGTTTAGTAACACTGCACTGCTAGATGCTAGATGCTAGATGCTAGATCTAGTATTCTAGTTTCATTGCATCTTCTGTTGGTCATTTCACAACTCAGTTCCCTCACAAAGTTATTTTAATGGCAGTATGGCATCACAATTATACCAGTGGTTGGACTACTCTCCAACAAGGATGCATTTTCACCAGTTTTGGATTCTGCTGAAGTTCAAGCACTATTTGATGTTCCCTTAGAGATGTTCCTCAAGGTTTTTGCACTTTTCACTTCAAATTTTGTATCTAATTCTTTTCATGTATAATTTCTTTAGTTTTTTTACATGATCAAATGCAAATTGAAACTCATTTCTTGCATCATGGTTTTAATGCAGAATGATAATAGAAGAGCTGAGGAAAAAGAATGGATGGGAGAGAAGTATCTTGTACATTATTTTGATTATGAGGTGGAGAACAAAAAGTATGTGATTTGGGCTATAACTGCCTCAATCTTAATTAGGGCTGCTACCGTTTTACTTCACCGGCCGCCAGCTTTTCTAGAGCAGAGACCTAAAATCTGGGGAGGAATTACTGAAAATGATAAGATAAGACTACGTAATAGTTCCCAAATGTGATTTTATATATTTATATGGATTTAATTTGTATACACTGTCGGTTAATCTTAGCTGTTGGATCATTAAAAATCTTTGACTTTTATTATAACTACATCGAAAGTCACAATTATAAATAGTTGTAATGTACTGATAGTGTAAAACTTTTTACATTGTCGGTACATAGTAATTAAACCCTATTTATATATATGAGTTTGCATAATAGTTTTCCACATGAAGCTGTACTGCATTTTTTGGCAATAAAAGTTAGCTAAAGAAAATAGAATTTGGAGGGGGAGGTTGGGTGAATTGAAAACTGATTACATGTATATGAAGTGATGTTTCAGGGACACACAAGAATGCCAAATTGCCAATGACAAAAAAAGACATGTACAAGTTTATGACGGTGTACATTTTACTACGAATTTTAAGGCATTTAACCATTTTGATGCCAAGGGGAACTTGTTGGTTGGGTTATAGCACTTATTAATGAATTGATTGAATTCTAGTATTTTTTACTTGGTAATAGGATATGTCAAAATCACTTTCGATGTTTCAATGTTTTTATCCACTGTACTCCCCCTACTTTAAGTTCAATTTTTTATTAGAACTACTAGGAGGTTCGATTTCCTTAAATAATCATGCAGCTCAGTATAAATCCTACAATTTATAGCATATGATTGGTTTTGCGTTTGACTATTGTTTCTCGCAGAAACATAGGCATAATCATTGTGACCTCTATCCAAATGTTTGGTTCTTTTGAGGCACTAGAGCAATTCAATGTGAATTATTATCCATCAGTGTCTTTGGCTTTGGAACTGATTTTCTGTGCAATCAAACTCCATAGTATTTATATACATAACTAAGTAAAAAAAGTTACAAACTTAGGATCCTAGATGATTTAAACAAATAGTTTTTATTTTCGTCTTCTAAACTTTAAGCTAATACAACAACCACAATTTCATTGTTCAGCTTTTTCCAAGGCATCACTTACAGAAAGTACAGCTAATAGGCTATAATTAAAGATACAAAGATATTGTTGCATGTAAAGGCTTGGAATTTCCTGTATACTAGGAATTTATGAATCTTACTCATGTTTAAAGAAAATAAAATCCAATCCGCCATAGAAAATGTTAAATTCTAAACAATGAACTTGATGCTAAACAAATATCACAGCAGACATACTGTTATATCTATCACATTCAGCTGAATATTTCATAAAATTTCTCTGTGACAAGTAAACCTGAGTCTATTGACTCCAAAGGATCCTTTCTAAGACGGTGTCTCAAACAGTTAGGGATGACAGTAGCAATATCCTCTATACTTACATTGTCTCTTCCTTTCAGAGCAGCCAAAGCTTTAGCAGCTCTATTTGTTACTATGTCTCCTCTCAATCCATCCACATTCAACTCTGCACACACCTTTGAGATTTTCACCTTGAGATCTTGATCAATTTGAACAGAAGAAAGTACACTCCTTGCTGAGGTAATTTGTTCCGTCAACTTCTCCTGCTCGGTTTTGTAAGAACTTCGAAACTCCTTTGGATTCTTGTCAAATCTACCTCTCTCCTCTACAATCTTCACTCTAAGCTCAGCATCCCGAACAGTCCCTACTTGAGCATGCATTCCAAATCTATCGAGAAGCTGTGGCCTCAGCTCCCCTTCTTCAGGATTTCCCGAACCGATTAGAATAAACCGAGCAGGATGCGAGATAGAAATACCCTCCCTCTCGACTGTGTTCCAGCCTGATGCAGCAGAATCCAACAACACATCAACTAAATGATCATCCAAAAGATTAACTTCATCAACATATAAGATTCCCCTATTAGCTTTAGCTAGTAGTCCAGGCTCAAATGCCTTGACACCCTCAGTGAGAGCTTTTTCAATGTCGATTGTTCCACACACCCTATCTTCTGTGGCTCCTAATGGCAAATCAACCATGTTGATTTTGCTAAACACAATGGAAAGTTGCTCCCCTTTTATTACTTGCTCTCTCACTTCGATTCCCATGACTTCTGGATCTTCTGGGTCTGAGTTATACGGATCACCAGCAACAACCTTGATTTCGGGAAGTAAATCGACCAACGACCTAACAGTTGTAGATTTTCCTGTTCCTCTATCCCCCATTATCATCACGCCTCCAATCTTGGGATCGATCACGTTAAGGAGAAGACAAAGCTTCATCTCATCCTGTCCAACTATAGCAGAAAAAGGGTACACCGGCCTTTGGCTTTCTTTTGAAATAGTATTCACAGCCTGGATATCAAAAGTTCAGAGTTGGCATGTTAACAAAAAAAACACACTCGCATAAATAATAGTCAACTAAGTATACTTTAGTCTAATTTGAATTAGAGTTTTTAATTACGGTTTGCAATCGCAATTACGTCCACAGCATAAACGATTTTGAGCTCTTGGGAACGGCATCACAACCACAATTTGGATCGCATTGGCCGCATTATACCATAATATAAAGGTTCAAAGTGTAACTGCAAATGTAAACTAAATTATAGGTGCTTCTCAACCAAAATAAGATTATGATTCTTCACTCTTTCAAAGCTTATAGATATAAACAAGTGTGGTGAGAAAGCTTTTGAAAAAATACAAATCAAATTTATTTATCACAACTATATGCTGAAAAGTTTATCCACATATCAAGTATTTGGGCACCATATAAGTTTAAATTTGTGCAATGTGCAAGGGTAACAGAATTATCATAATATAGTCTGAAAATTGTGTCTTGGTAAAATGAAAGTTTTTGCTACAAAAATCCGGAGTCCATCCAGTGTCACTGTATCCAATGGAACCCAAAACATTGGCAAAGAAAATATTCCTTAAGTAAGTACCTGTTCTACAGAGTTAAGTTCAGTTGCAACACTGACAACAGGGAACCTAGACCTTCCCTTTGTGCCATTAATTCCAATTCCTCCATAAAACTTTCTCCCTGCAAACCCAACCATTCAAAAAAAAATGATAACTTGAGGACAGAGAATCAACAGAAATGAAACAAGAAAAGGCATAAAAAAGTGTGAAGCAATATTTATATACCTGAGGATAGAGAGAGTGTGTGAATGAGGAGAGGGTTGGAAGAAGCATGATAGCGTGAAGGAAGAAGCGCAATTGAACAAGTGCCGAGTGTTGAACTTGAAGCCATGGTAGTGTTTGGGCTAATAATCCTCAGCTCAACTTTATTTCTTCTTTGTGTTTGATTCACTACTTATGGCAGCTGTCATGCCTCCTATTGGCCTCTCACCATCCGGATAAGAAGATAGATAGATTTCATTCTCTCTCTTCTTTTCTGTAAGATCAATCAATCAATAACTTAATTATATCAAAATTATGCAAATATCAAGTGAATAACTTAATTTAATTACTTAATCAACAATGATATGATTATGCAAAATTTACTGTGAATATCAACTTGCAGTGTTTTAGTAATTACACAATAGGATAAGAGAAATATATTGAAAAAAGTATAAGTGTTCATAATGTGTTAGCCCATAGTATGTGGGGTGCACTTAGTAAGTTGTGCGTTTTTATTAAAAGAAAAAATAAATGAGGGGATGGATGGTAATGTTGGTGGTTAGAATTATAGTTGGTTATAGATTTTATATTTTAATTGTAAATAGAGAGAAGATCAAAGTTAACTAAATAGAATGCATTTTTTAAAATGCTGAGAAATAATATTTGGAACTTTTTATTTAGAATTTTTAAAAAATTAAATGTAATTTCAAAATGCATTTTAAAAAACTTTCTTATTTAATTATCTAATCTAATGTTTATTTTATCAACCAAAACAGAAAACAACAAAAGTAATCAGACTTTTTTTTTAAAAATACAATATTTTTAACTCTAGAGCAGATTAATAAATAATAATCCTATAAATTTTAAGTAAATAAATGAAGACATTTTTTATTTCTTCCTTGTAAATTGAGAGAAATGAAGATGCAATGTGTATTATAGTAGAGTATAAGGATTACTTTAATCACTTCATTCCTTTTTTTTTTTTATTTACTAGAGGTAATTTTAATTAAAATATATTAAACGCTAAATATGAATATCTTTTACGATAGATATTCAAATTCGGATTCACTATATTGTTTTTTTTTGAAATATTCATTATTCATTATGTAAGAATAATTAATATATATAAGTTGATGACTTCATCTTGATTTGTTTATTATTGCACAAAATCAATGGCTCAAACCATCATCAATACTTGGCTCGCTCTTGACTACTAGCAAAGATTTGCATGTCTTCTCTAAAAGCAAACAAAGCTTCCTCGGTCAAAGACACCAAAACCTTAAACCCCTCTTTTTTCTCAGCACAAGCTGTTGAATAAGGCAAAAAGAAGCAAGGTTGAACACTCCCAAGCAAGTTTCTACCAAGTGGCAAAACAGTAACTGGGCCTCCCCATCCAAAGTCCACAGTAGAATGGCCCAAGTGTCTCCAATCAGTGAAACCACTCACCCATTTCCCTGCTGTGATCCCATCAGCAAAATGTAGATGTTGATAATCGATGAAGGAACGAACATACTCATCAGTAACATTGCTTTTACTCTTTCTAATTAGCTCTGCTGTTTTCCAAATGGGTTGCTCTATTAAATCTTTGGCACTCAATTGCACATACATTGGAACACAACCATTGCCCCAGTAGCCAGAAGGTAGTAATGGCTTTACTACTCTCCGAATATTAATTGAGTATGCAAACTTAACTTTCTCATTATCATTCACTCGCGAAGCCTTTATCCTGTTGTACCAATTACCATGGTAAGAATAAAAAACATATCATCAACTAAATTTAAAGTAAATCAAATATTTTATAAGATTTAATCATTAAAAAATTGTTATACTCACGTTGCAGCTCATTTAAGCCATATTATTACTTGAAATTCACCCATAAACTAAATCACAAAACTTGTAAAACAATAGTAATAATATTAAATTTGTTTATAATTGATAAATTTTTTTAAAAATAAAATCCTTACAAATGTTGCAGCTCTTCCTTACAAATGTTGTATAATCGGGACTATATTCCAACATAATATGAGATAGAATTTATTTACATAAGCATAATTAGTGAAAAAATCTTTGATTGATTTATTTTGATGATCTTAAATAAAATCCTTGTTAACTAATCCCAAAACATCTCATATGAATTTTAAAATATTAAAGATTAGAATCAATATTTACAATATATAATTTGATTGAAATTATAAAACATCTTTAAATAAATAATATATAGAAATTGAACTCTTTTTACATTACATTGTATAAAATCCATGAAAATTTTCCCTAAAAGAATCAATGAAAAGTTATAAACTTACTTGGACCTCCAAATGTATGCACCTAGAGCTTCAAAAGTGGTGAAGTTGAATCCAGATTGGTCAAACAATGATCTCTTAAACTTCTCTAAGCACTCATCCCTCACATGAAAACATTCTCTCACAACACTACCAACATCCTCTTTGTAAGCCAAAAACTCCTTATCCAAACTAAGAAACTCACCTACCAACCGAGAATCGACACGTGGCGGGTCCCTTGGACCCAACAACTTCTCTCGATCCCAAACAGGCTCCACCGTTATCCGAGTCGACCTGCGAGCCAACTCAGCCATCGCGTTAAAAAACATAGTCCCACCAATCCCGTCGCATAGCGAGTGGTGAATCGCCGCACCGAGAGTGAACCCACCGCACTTGAAAACAGTAAGCTGAAGCATACATGGATGTTCCATTCCCTCTTTGGGTTCTGGATCGGGCACCAACTGTTCGACGAAAGGTGAAGCAGGGTCATCATCGAGGTAATTGACGGAATCGAGGGTGAAGTCTACGGTGGCGTGGATCAGAGGGACGCCTTGATTGGCGGCGCACCGGAGTTCGAGACGGTTGTCAGGGTGTTGACGGTGGCGAAGTGTGCCGGCGAGTTGGTAGTAATGTGGGAGAGTTTTTGAGAGAGAGGAAGTGATGACGTGGAAGGGGTCGTCAGTGGTGGTTGTTGTTGTGGCGGTGTAAGTGCGAAGGTAGCGGAAGGTTAAGTGGAGGTTGCGATCGGTGTCGATGTGGGAGAGAGGGAGGGTGTGGTCTTCGAGGAAGGGGGTGTGAGAAGGGAAGATGAGAGTGCGCTTAATGGTTTTCATCATTTAGTTTGTATTGTTTTTTCTGCTTAATAATAATAATAATAATAATAATAATAATAATAATAATAATGCTACCATTTGATTATTGGTGTGGTAGTATCATCTTGTTTTGAGTTTCTTTCTCCCACCAAACCCAGTGAGAGTTTCAAATGGGAAAGACGTGGAGTAAGCTGCATCGCATTCCATTATCTCACCCCCAACTAACTTCATCATTCCCTCCCATTAATTAATTTATTTATTATACATTTACTATTCCATAAATATTAATTGTAATTGTAGCAAAATCACACTGATTTTATCAATTATACTACAAAATCATACGTAAAAGTTAGTCTTTTATAAGCAGTAATTCTTAGTCTCTGTTATTTTCTAATTTGTTATATTGTAAAAGAACTCATTATGTGTTCTGCAGTAACAATCCAAAGATTGTTATAAATAAATTGTTGTTTCTACTCATTTTATTACTATAGAGAGAATTTGAAGTTTGATATTTTCTTAGGTTTATTTCATGAGAAGGCCCAAAAACTTCCTCTACAACAACCCAACCTCTAGTTTTGGAACTCCTTCAGATATTAAATTGGAAATGCTTGATTAATTATGTGCTAAAGGAAGATAATGGAAATGTTGAAATGCTGAAACATATTCGAAACAACTTCAGGATGTGAGTGATCTAATACTTTTTAAAGGAATTTTGTTATCTAGCCTTTGTTATTTTTTCTTTTGTACGGAATCTAGCTTTGGTTCTTGTTTTGTGTATTTTTTATAATCATGTGAATACCTTAATCTATAAAATTTGCGCTTCTTTTATTCAATTTGGTTTATCATATTCAGTATTCTGACTTGGTCTATTAATTTGATAGATTGACCAAGTCTTATTTAGTTGGAATGTAAGTTTGATTTATTTTGTTAATCTTCTAAATGACCTCCATTCCTAACTCCTTGGTATAAATCCCTTTCTCCTTTGTTTTTACTTTTTATAAGTTTAATTAATATCAATGATGAGTTTATTTAGTGAATTTCTTCTCCGCTAATTTCTCAACCTTTATCACATATCCAGCGAAAACCAAAAAGGGTTTATCGTATTAGAAATATTTTATGTCACGACAATTGTGCATGAGAGTTTAATTTTTGTTCTATTTAATACAAGATTTCTTTTTTGTGAACTACATAGAGATAATGGAATGAGTAATGAATAAATTAAAAGAAAAATAATAATTATTTTATTAAATTATCTTTATCAATTATTTGTAAATACATAATAATAATTATTGAATTTTATACTTGAAAAAAATAATTAAAATTATCTTCAAAATAAAAAATGTTTATTTTTAAACATTTTTTTTTCTTTCTAAAATAACACTCACTCATTTTAAAACAAGTGACCAAACTTTGCTTGTTTTGTAGATGCAATAGCAACTTGAATGACCAAACTTAGCTAGACCAGATATATAACTAATTAACTACGTCACAGAATCAACAAAACGCCATTTTAATTGGATTTAACATTGTCACGCGTCGTTAATTTATACTTAGTAATATAATCAGACAAAAACGTTGACAAATCAGATGGGGGATTATAACAATCATATGCTAGTGGACAAGACAATCTTTACAGCGGCGATATGGAATGGTTTCAAAATCTCTCAATTTAAAGTTTATAATACATTACAAAATAGACATGTCAATGGATATACACCTCATAAAGGAAAGTTGTGTATGTTCTTTTCTGTGAGAGCTAGGTGTATAATTTGGCAGATTAATAACAAACAAACAGAATGAATATATATAGAAACGTTCAACCAATAGTTAGCTTTCTTAATTAATATTGATATTTATGAAAGTGTCCACCTTTTATATAAAGCACAAAAAGACACAAATTATCTACTACTCCATTTTTTTCTAAACAAACTCTAAATTTACATATCATTTAGGACACCTTATATTATATGAGTATGATAGAAATTGAAACATTAATATTTAATTGATATTGTAAAATTAAATATAATTTAGGACAATATTTTTTTTACAGATGTAATTTGAGACTTAATAAACTTACTTGTGGACCTCACAAACCTAGTATTTTTTTTGTCTCTACACAAAAGCGCATGCTTCATAGCTCCAACTTGAAACAATTAAAGATGTGAAACTTACCTGAAAATGTGTAAAAGAAATTATTGGTTATGAATTTGGCATTGAGTGGCAGCAAATTGAATAGCCCTTAAGAGGATTTTACATGCCCATGATTTTTTATTTATATGCATGATGCATCTGACCTTTTCTCAATGCATGTACAGTGAGAACCCTATATATTGTTAAATTAATATTGAGAAAGTTATATATGCATTATGTTATGGTCTATATAAACCATACAATTTTGACTTCAAACCTATGCTCAATACTCCATATAACAGTGGATACATTTTTACATACAGGTTCTGTGCACACGTTAGAACATTTGATATTTATCTTAAATCATTGTAAAAGAAATGGAAAAATTGAGGTTCTTTGTTATCCTTATGTTGGTGTTGCTCTCAGTTTCATACTCTGAGCCTCGTCCACTAGGTACTCATGGTTCCATGAACAATGTAGCCAAAGATTCAGCTTTAAGTGTTCAGCATCATCTTCGAGCATGGTTATTATCATTGTCTAAGGAAAAACCACTTAGGACAACATTATCATTGTCAAAGGAAAAACCACTTAGGACAAGTCGTCTTAGCCCTGGTGGGCCAGATCCAAGGCATCATTGACTAAGTATATGTTTGAATTAACAGTTAATTCACTGAAATCACGGTGACACTGTAATTTAACTAATACTTCAATTAATGCACATTAGCATGTTGTGAATTTGTCAAACTAATTGACAGTTCAAATATGCGTGAATAATCTTTAGATGAATCGATGACAATTTAGACTCGTTATTAATTACAAGAGGGGAAATGAGGAATTAAATCTTCATTTCCTATTTATCTGTATTTTTGTTTTTAATATAACATGTTAAATAAAATAGTTTTTCTGTCTTTTTTTAAGTGTTAATATCAAAGGCATATTCTTTCAATGTTGTTTTAATTTCTTTTCTTTACTATATTTGGCTAAGTGTGCCCTTGTTTCTTTTACGGGATCTATATATTAAATGAGCCAATATGGGATGTTAAGTGATGTAATCCTCAGTTCTTACAAGTACCCTTATATATTAAGGAGCTAAGTATAGAATATGTGTCTTGAAATTTATATATTTAATTTCTCAAAAATTTAAAAGTTACTATTTTCAAATCAAAATTTCTATATCTAAATTTCTTAAAATGTGTTAGCAGAGAACTTAATAGCAAGATTCATATAAATATATATATCGTACGAAGGTAATGGCTCTCATGTGTTTTGAGTCTTTTGAGTTGGCTTGCACCCTCTTGTTTTATATATTTTCATTTTGAGTTAAATGGGCCACGGAAGTTTAAGCCTATAGCTTTATTTAGACAATATTTTAGTACTATAGCCTACTCTTAGTGGTTTCGTTAGTTATATAATTGATGCTTCAATCTTTATGACGCCTAGCTACAATTTAAGTTAACGCCTTAACGGCGCGCCATGTTTTGATTATGTCCTAAGGCATGTTTGGTAAGTTAGATAGGTTGGAATAAATAAATTATAATAAACTACACAAACTTTCTTGAGCTTTGAATATTAGGTCAGCTTTATGCCAATTAATAGACAAGAGTGAAAATGAAAACATTTATGTATCAAATGAGTATGAGTTCTTCACATTGTGGAATCTGAAAATTGAACAAAGATTTGCCTTTAGAGCTAGCAAATCGGCAATTTGACCAAGTAGTCAAATTTTAAAACAACTCCACTACTAGAGTATAGAGAATTTAGAAAAAAATTGTAAAATAACTCTTGTTAACGTAAAATTGTTTTAATATGACAGTGTACCTCTATTAAAGTAAAAAAAAAGTAACTTATTTGAATGTGAGAAGTGATAGTAAAATATTGAGATAAAACCTATGTGTAGCATGACCTCTACTCTTTCTTTTCGTCTATATATTAACGGTTGAATTTTTGTGTTACATAACATAACCTAAGATTTTCATAAAAATCATCATTATATAAAAATGCTGAAATCGAAGCAATGGTTCTGGATGTGCCTAATACTTGTGTTCCTCTCATTATCTTGTGGTGAATCTCGTCCTATAGAAACCCCAACGAATTTAAAGAGAAATAGGGCCAAAAATTTGCATTTTGGAGCCCATATTGCTAGTCTGAGGAGCTGGTTTTCAGAAATACAAGAAAGCCCACGTTTGCCTGGAAGACTTAGTCCCGAGGGCCCAGATCCAATGCATCATTGATTAAAAGGCCCATGAAAAATATATGATAACTTCTTCTCTCATCTCTTTGGATTGATAAAATGGTTTTTTTTTAATCAAAATAGACGTCAGAATTAACCAATTTAAACGTATTTATCGATAATTTTTTAAAACAAAGGAAGTAAGAGAAGAATCCATCAAAATATATAGTCTAGTTATGAATTATAGTTACTATATTTATCTTTATCGTATCAATTACTTATATATTTTTTGTAATGTGATATATTTTATATGAGAAGTGATCAAATAATTTGAAGACTAACTACTTAAAGTTACTTAAAATCACGACCCTTCAATAATAATTAACAATTGAGACTACTTGTCGTAAAGTTTTTCTATTCTTCTTCTTAAAGCTTTGAATGAAGGCGAACGACTCACCCACAGTATCAGAAAATATATATATATATATATATATCTTGGTGAGATAACATGAATGAATAGGATATTTTTGAGCCATTAATAATGAAAATTCATTTTTGTTTTTACACGATTGACCTATAAAGCTTGAAAAAGAGAGGTATTTTCGTACAAGCAAACTTTGCGAATCTTAATAAATCTTGTTTTGCATACCCTGTAAGCATTATAGTTTTAGATGTAGGGTATGAGAAGTGTTTCAGAAAGAAAGAAAAAAAAGAGGCATGGCTCGTGTAGTAGTTATACAATGATGCAAGCTTGGGGATTAAGAAGAAGGTGCAGGAAAAACTTAGATAGGTACTATTAGTATTTAATTAATATTAAAATGAAAGGTTATGATTAAAGAATTAATCTAAGAGTCAATTGAATTTGCTTAAACCTTTTTATAAACATTTTCATATATATATATATATATATATATATATATATATATATTAAAGTTTTACATTATTATCAGTAGACTAGATAACCTTAAATGTAAGATTTATTGAACATGATGAAAAGAAAAAATAATGTATTTAAAAAAGAGAGGATGGATAAGGAAAGTAATGAGATGAAGAATAATAATTTTAATTTTTTGAATACGTAATCACATACGTAGGGCTCAAATGATAAGTATTACTTATTATTATATTAATAAAATTTAAAATATGATAATATATACATCATTGTTATTATGTGATAAAATTAAATTGAATAATTAGCTATAATAAAATATAAATATATCTTCCTCTCAAGAAAAACATATATCTAATAAAGTAATCATATAAAATAACTTGAAATACCAATCAACAATTTTATAAAAAATCTTCTGTTATTGATAAGACATGTTGAAATCCAATGGAATAGACATTAGAGTGTACATCACAACTAGTTGGTTTTTACATCTGTAACACAACAAACACACGTCCAATTTAACGCTCCAGTTTGTAGCTTATGTGGATTCAAGGCAAAAATGCATTAGAACACAAGAATTGGATGTCCAATGCAGATCCAAGCAATTGCTAATTCTTTGAGTTAAGTATCAACACAATAGGCAACAAAACTCTCCAAAAAAAAACCTATTGTTTATTTGGGTCACAGCTATCCAAAAATAATTTGGAATAAATAATTCATAAAGATAGTAAAAATAATTTAGATTTAAAGTAAATTAAATATAAGTAATTTATTTTTGGATATATATATATACACACACACATACATCCACAAAATAGTTGAACACAAATTTAAAGTTAAAAATCACTTTACATAAAAAAAAAATTAAATCTCAACTTCAAAGACATTTCTCCTCCAAAATATCTAAAGAAAAATTGTAAATCAATTTTGTGTTTCTAAAATCATTTTTGTACATCCACTTAGGCTGCATCATAAATTCTAGATGTGTTTCTTATGTCCCGTCACCTCAGATGATGCTGAGAATTCACTTGAACATGAACCAAACTTCCAACATGAAATGAGATCTGACTTCATATCCAAATGGATGGCTTTATTTAACAGAATTGTGAGAGGGTGTAAAATGTATCTAACAATTGCATTATTATACAAACAGTTCAAACTTCAAATTGTTTCCCTGACACTAAACATAGAGAAATATGTAATACTTTTAAGAGGAAAAGCATTTAGTCCTCACCCAATGTATTGTTTACAATAGAAGACAAAAGGAGAATCAAAAAATTAAATTTCACAAAAGGATTACCCCTTTTGCACTTATATCTATCATCCTGTTACTAAAGAAATGCCTTCATTGGGTCATTAGGGTCAATATCACCTATAAGAGGGAGATCAACTGGCATAGATTCTATATTTAAACCTTCTTCTCTCAGTTTTCTGATTATTGCATGAAAGACAAGTTGATTCCCTCCATTAGTCAGATGCAAACCGTCACTGCATTTCACCGAACAAAATCGCATATTCATATCAAGTCAGCAATGAAAACTTCACATGCTTTTATATTATGCAGTGATGACAATTCAACAAAGATTCAGATACAAATAAGTTACAAGACAAAGCCATCATGTTCATTAGTATTTTAAATTTAATGTACATAGTATATACTGTTAACATCAAAATTTCCAAATGCTATAAGCAAAGATAAACAAAGAAGGTAGAAAAATTTAGAAACCTTAAATAGTCTTTTCTCCAGTCAGGGAACTGTTGCATTTCGGTCCAGAGATCAATGAAAGGAATTTGACATTCAGTGGCCACAGTAATGCATGCTTTAGCATATTCACCAGCAGCTTCATTTGTCCTTTCAGGAAGACCCTCTGGATTGTCCACATACGGATATCTGCAAAAGATTTTTAGAAATTCTTCAAGTATGATTAACCTCGATAGTATTATATATCTAAGTATATGTTTGGTTTTGCGTTCATCTATTATTTCTTGCGTTCCAAGGGAATTCCAATTCCACCGTGAAAATAGAGAAACTACAAATTGTTGCTTCAAGAGGTGGAAGTGCGTTCAGTGGAATTCCGGCGGCAAAACAAAACATAGGATATATATCGCAAACAAAGAAAACCTTGTATAATCAGTGAAAACATGAAGGACAAAAGGCCGATAAAACAGTACCTAAGTCGTGCATCTTCATCAATGGGAGGAGGAGTTATTAGGAGAACATGAGTTGTGGGCCATCGCTTCTGAAATTCAAAGGAAATTTGCAATGTCCAATTATACCATTTATACAAGAGGCCTAGAATTGAAATAAAAACAAATATTGATTTACTTATTATTATAAAGAAATATAAAGCAAACTCCTCTAGAACTGCAAGGCATGCATGTAACTGTCACTGTTTCATGTTTCCATGTACTGATGGGATAAAGCTGATTCTAAACTACCTGATCTAGAAACTACAAAGTTTGACGTGCTGCTAATGATTGGTAATTGTTGGGTGCCAACCTAGTTTGGATCGCAATTGTTATAGTCATGTCTTTGCATCCCATCATTCAGATACAAAAAAGTTCATCTACAAAACTATATGAATTCAAAAAATAGTGAGGGCAGGTTTCTTTTGGTGATGCTCAGATGTAATTTAGGTCTTACATTTTGTGATAACTTTTATCCCAAGTGAAAATATTAAAAGAAAGTGCCATGATAAATGAATCAGTGATATCTGACACTTTATATGTAAAAGTTTATATAACAGCTTCAAGTCACAATGTCCAAGGCCGGTATCTAGAATAAATTAAGAGACAATTAACTCTTGAGCTTTGCCTCCAAAAAGTGGAGGGGAATGTAATTATTTATTGAAGGTGAGAGAATGCAATAGGCTACTCTATCCTTTTTAGGTTATAAAATAAGACAATCACTGCTAGCACCCACAGGGTAAACAACAAAGAACTTGTGTGACTTTTCCCAATCAACTTTTAACCTTTTCACCAATGAAGTCTAAACTAATATTTTCATCTATTCTTCCAAAAAGAATAAAGCATTACATATCTGAATTTTAAATTTATAATATATTCATTTGATTTGAGGACGAGCCTTGGCGTTACAGTAAGGTTGCTATTTGCTACCTTCTGATCTAGAGGTTATTAAATTCCTAAAAACATACTATCTGTTTGTAGGGGTAAGATTGCATACATCTACTTCCCTGGATCCTAAATAATGAAAGCTTCTTGCCATGAATTACCCTTGTATATAACACACACTTATTATACACATACATATTAGGAGTGCTTTGATGGACCTACACAACATATAGTCCACTATGAATAAGTGCTTAAAAATCACCCCGAAACTTTAACGATGATTGATGACACTCCTCAGAAGTAGAAGTCCACGACCGTCTTCGTCCTTACGGTTTAGACAATGACTTGATTGATGTCAACTCGTGGAGTTCAATTTTTAAAGACACGTGTTTGTTTCCCTTGTTTTTATTGAACAAACATCAATTAAGTCGTTTTATCAGCCCTGAGAATGAAGAGGGTCGTGAACTTCTTCCATGAAACAACACGTAATGACATTAGAATTTTGAACAATTTTCAGGTACCAAACCACACGTTAGAATTTGCCTACATATGTATACATAATGGTCAATAACTTTCTTAATAGAAGCGTAAGCAATGATCAACCTATGGACCACACAAGAGTCAAAATACTTTCCTTTGGGAACATTCAACAGATATCTTAATCCTTAAAGAGAGTGGGCCAATCTTCCACTAACATGCATTCCTACCAAACAGGAACAGGTCATAGTCGACCAAACCGAATGATAATATAATTGCATGGGTGCCAAATAAAGACCCTCTTAAAAAAGAAGACAATATTTATTTAGGTTGTGAAAACAACACTACACTATGATCCTACTCAATCCCCCAAAAAGAAAAACCAATAAAAAGTGGAGCTTTACACAAGTATCTCGTGCAAACTCCACTCATACAAACCCTTTTGGTGAGTGTATGTATTATTATTGATCACACACAAGTGGCCCTATAACCACACCCACTGCACGTGTGTTCATTTGACATATATCATCTAGGCTATTCTAAAAGGGCCCCTATTCTCCAATTCTATTCCTGAAACCCCACAACCAATATTTGACTACCCCAGTCGATAAATAAATGTACTACCTATATAAGACTCCATTAATTAAATCCCAAAAATCAAGAAGATCCTATATTCAATGATAGGAGATAGAATTCGATAAAATTTAGGTGTATTTTCTTAGTGCTTTCAATTTGTTACTAACTTCGAATATTCATAACTACATATGATTTCTTCAAATCTATAATTTTTCTCAGTTTGTTTTAATCACGACAAAGGATATTTTAAGTTAGGAACAATACAAAAAAAACACTTAGAAAAATGCACAAAATTTTTGTCCTATACTAAATCATCATAGCTAGCAACGAACCCCACCAAATGACAAATAATTAATCATTTTGTTACATGCAATATACGCAACCATTTCAAAGCATTAAGCACGCTTATCAAACCCACATGGGTCAAACTATTTTTTCACTTAAAAAAGAACCCTTCTGTTCCACTAAACAACAATGACCCTTTCCTGGGTTTCAACACCATACATCTTTTACCTAATCATTTTGTAACCAAAAGTTTATTACTACAATATGAATATAGATTACCTTGAAGAATGAGACAATGGAACGAAGATTGTCCTTGTATTCATGGAAAGGTACGTGTTGAAAACCAGAGCATCTATTAGGAAGACAAGCGTCATTAGCCCCAAAGAAAACGGTCAAAGCAATTGGATCAATTACAGTTCCACCATCACCGCCATGTGAGAAAGGGAAAACCCTTTCCAACACCTTAAGTGCCCATCTAGTGTTGTAACCACTATACCCTCTAAGCACCACATCAGCCTATTACACAACACAACACAACAGAAACCCCATTTACATAAAGTTTCAAACTTTACATTAAAATTGAAAAACCCATAACGAGAAAATAAAAATGAAAACATGAAAGAGTGAATAGTATTATTATTATTATTAATATTACCGTGCGAGAGAAATAGTTGGCAAGAGAAGCACCCCAACCTCCAAGATTGAAGGAATCCTCAGTGATTGAATCGCCGAAAAGATAAATCTTTGGTCTAGTCATGTTTGAGAGAAGTGTGGTAAATGGTAATGGTTGGTGGGTGGGTGGGTGTAGCTGCAGAAAATGAAGGAATGGAAGATCCAGTAATTAAATAAATAGAGATTCAGTAGCGTTGATGCATTAATGAATGAATAAATAAAGGTTATCCTCCTACTAATCAATTATTTTTTCGGTGGAAAAGGACTGCAATTTTAAAAATGAAGGCAATGTATTGCAGGCACTATCAAAAGGAACATGCTGATAGTGACACAGCCAGCCCAGGGGCGGCGTCCGATAGATAGTGACACCGAGGACATCACTGTGATTTAATAATAACACATGGTTTAACATATTTAAGATAAAATATAGACTTTGATGTAAATATTATCTTAGAAACTGATTTTTGTAAAGATTGAATCATATAAAATGATATGAAAATATATTCAAATGCAATTATTTTTGTAAAGTTGACTCAAGAAGAGCTATTGAAACACGGCAACAAAAATTTCAAATTTGCATCAAAGTCTATATTTTATTTTAAATATGTTAAACCATGTGTTATTATTAAATCACAGCGATATCCTCGATGTTCATGTGTTTCAATAGCTCTTCTTAAGTCAATTTTTACAAAAATAATTGCACCTGAATATATTTTAATATCATTTTATATGATTCAATCTTTACAAAAATCGGTTCCTAAGATAATGTTTACTCTCTATTTATAAATATATTTTTAAATTATATCTCGAAATTTTGAGAATTGGATATACGTCTGCCCTATAATTCTTGAAAATTTCAATATTATTCTTACTATTTTCATTAAAAAAATTTAGATCCATCTTTTACCTAACACAAATATGAAACTTTTGATACGGAAATTTGTTTTTCTAAAATCCTGATTAAAAATTAATATACTGGAAATTTCTATTATACAAAAAAAAAAAAGAAAAAAAGTTTACATATCCAAAAATTTCAAAAATGACTTTCGGTATACAAAAATTGCATTACAAAAATTTTTGATATGTAAAAAAAACTTAAGAAAAAAATTTTATATACTAAAAATTTTGAAAATTCAATTTTTGGTATATAAAAAATATTGCATACCAAAAGTTTTACAAATATAATTTTTGATATGTAAAATAATTTTGTATACTGAAAATTTAATATTCAGTTAAAAATTTCATATTTTTTATAACGGTATTTTTATAATTTCATACAAAAACAGTAAAATATGGAGGTAGGAATTAAAATGTGTGATATAAAATCTAATATTTTGGAACTCTTTTAATCATTGTTTCTGAGATCAGCCTAAGGCTCAATCCTTTCTTGCTTGTACACACAAGTCCAACACTATTTGGTCCATAACTAAACTCATTATCGACCCTATACACAAGCCGACCCTAATCCCAACGGTAAAAAGCATATAAATGCAAATATTGTGACCCCAAATCCACTGCTAAGAGACGTTAACACTCTCAACAAACCTAAACCTTACACTTTATATGGTGTTGTTCTACCTTCTGATAGAGCAAAATGTACACTTCTATAATTCAATATCTTTCATTTATATCACTCATATACTGACTTAAGCCTCAAAGAATTTGCAGGTACAACCTCCATTTCAAAATACAAAAAGATGTTTAGCAATTAAGTCTGATTATCCTTCTTGATCTAGTTCAAATCAATCATTGATATGAAACTCTTAACAATATTAAATCTCATTGTATATTTATTTAGTTGTAAAGATAATTTATAAAATTTGTAAATAAATGTATTCAACAAATTAATTGGTTAATGATGACGTCAAGAATTCCAATTCAATACTGTTTTTTATATTGTGAGTAAACATTGAAATGTTTGAACAATAAAATAAAAAAGAATATAATGGGCCGGTCACAAATTGAAAAAACATTTGGCCCGTTCTCTCTTCAAAGTGATTTTTTTTTCTTTTTAATTTTGAACCAGAACCTTTTACCAAACAAAAAAAAAACCAGAACCAAAAACTGAGATGCGCTCACCGTAACTCAGCCGTAGACACCGAGCTCACCACCGCACACGCTACCCCAGAAAAGATTCTTTCGTTTATAGTCTCCTTACTCTCTAATTTTCAGCACACGAAAACAACATTTCATATTATCAAATAATTCATATAAATGTACCCCTAACCCTAACCCTAACTTGACCTCCATTTTTCAATCATATTCTAAAAGAGAATCTATTTACTTTGTGATTAATCAAGAAATCGAGATGCTAGGAAAAGTGAGAAAGGTTTCAGCTCGTGGAGAAACAGTAGCAGCAAACTATGCATTCGGTCCTTCTGAAGATGATGTAATTATCAAACACAGGCTTCTCACACGTACAACAACCACTAGAGGTGAACCTCCATTGAAGAAGCTTCAGAAAAAGTTCACTTCTTTTGTCTCCGAGGTAGACAAAGAAGAAGATAACTACAATGACTGTGAAAAACTAGCCAGAGCTTTTTTGCAGGAACTTACAACATTTGAAATTCCTCTTTTGAAAAGCAAAGCAATTGTTGAGGCTAATGTTAGGGAGAAGGACAATTTCAATGAGTTGAAAGACGAAATGAATCGACAGATTTTGCAAGCGCAGGTTGATATTGAGAATCTTAAGAAACAATTGGAAGAGAGTAAGGTTGAGAGACGGCATAAGGAGGAGTGCGAGGCTATTAGGAAATTGATTGCTTTGCAGCTGCCGAGGTCTGAGACGATGAAGGTTATAACAGAGTTGGAGAAAGAGATTGCGGCGTTGGATGCGGAGAATACCGCTGGTTCGAGATTGTTGGAGCTTAGGAAGAAGCAGTTTTCCCTTTTGTTGCATGTGGTATGTGCCAGATATTTAGTTTGGTTAATTGCTTATGCTAGAACTTGTGTGATTGTTCTGTTCTTTTGCTTCTTTGTAGTTGCAATGCAGGAATTTCATCAAGCTGTTCAGCACAGCTTTATTGTCAACTCTGTGCCTATTTATCTGTTATGGTTAATTATCACTTGCTCTTTTGAAATTACGTCTAGTGAATGACTGAATGCAGCCTTACTTATGACTTATGAGTACCACTTTTCTATTGAGAACAGATTTTGGTTCTATTGCACAAGTAGCATATAGCAAATCACACTATTTTGAAATAGAGAAAATTATATTAGATATGTATTATTTTGATTATGATTCAGATAATAACAGTATTCAGATGAAACCACCATTATAAATGAAAAACTAAGAGCCCTAGTAGTTCTAGAAACCCGGGATTGACAACTATGTTTTCAGTACCCATCCAAGTTCAATTGAAATCAGCCACAAAAGAAAACATCAAACACTTTAAAAACTCAGTTTCGAACAGCATGTGACTGAACTTTTAGTTGAAGAAGAACTCAATTTGCATATGAATTGCCCAAGTCAAAAAAGCAACAACGAAGTAAGAGTGAATGTAAAAACAAAAATAGAGAACATTATGCTAACCAAAAAGTAAAGAAAGCATGTAGGCTGACAGGTAGTACTTAGTAGTTGTGGCACAGTTGTCTGTAGACAGAAAGGCAGAACTCATGCATATTATTGGGAAAAACCCATGTCCTACATAGAAAAGAGATAAGTCTTGGAATGTATTTATAAAGAGTGACACCCCTTACCTTATAGGCCGATTTTATAAGGATGAGTTAGACCCAATATAAAAACTTAATATGGCATCAAAGCTTATCGATCGAGCCATCTACCATTTATATCCACGCACCAAACCCAATAGTGTGGCTGTGAGGTGGTGTATTGGGAAAAATCCAAGTCCCGCATAAAGAGGAGATAAAGCATGAAACGTCTTTATAAAGAGTGACACCTCGCCGTTATAAGTCGATTTTGTAAGAATGTGTTAGACCCAATATAAAAATTTAATACATATTTTAAGATTTGGCAAAGGTAAGAGAACAATGTTTGAAATGCATTTGGATGACAGTTATTCTAACTTACAAAGCATTATTTCGGTTATTTGATTGTGATCTACTTTCTGAATCATGTTAAAAAATTTAGATTATATAATTGGTGACTGGGCTGAACATTGTCCAACCAAGTAATCATATATGAATACATTCATAGGTCTGGAAGACTGGAATAGAGAAGTTGTGACTTGTAACTATATGGTGAAAATAAAATGCATCGATCTTCAGTTATTTGTTTTTGGAATTTTTTACTCAGGACTTGACTGTGAATGATATTGATGCCTTAGCTTCCTAATTTCCATAGGTAATAAATTGTGACCATGTGTTTTTATCCAATGATAATAACCCACATTTGACATTTTGAAAAGAGTTCCGATTTCTCATTCTTAATCTCAGTATAATTCAGTTATCGCCAGTTGCCCTTTCTTGTATTTATGGATTGATTTGTGTTGTGAATTATATCTTTGACTCTTTGCTATGCTTACCTTTTGTTGCCAATACAAACTGAGTGTTTTTAATTTAATTCGAGTAATAGTGTTTCAGCAAGGCACTTTTGTTCAAGGATTTCACAGAAAGTTATATATTTCCTATCTATCTCTTACTTCCAACATCAGTATGTTGTGTTTTTCATTGGCTATGTTATGAACTGCAATTATCATGATGCCAAATTCTGGACATGCGGCACTCCTTATTTAGTTATTTTAATAATTTTGTCAATGTAAACGTTGACGTCAATACTTATTCTCCTTCCTTATTCTTCTTGCAGGTGGATGAGTTACAGAATACAATAGAGGAAGAGCAAAAGAGTCTAGTTGAAGAGATGAGAATAGCAACAGAGGAGCTTAAGAATGGGATGGAGGATGCAAGTGGAGGGTCAGAAGCAATGGCAGTTGATCATTAACTAGATTGAAAGTCTCACTGTTGTAGCATCTCTTACGCACACTTCAATCTTGGTGTTCTGTTACAGTGATTAAGAACCATATGTAAATGAAATATTTATGCTGGTGCTTAGAACTTTGTAACACTCGAAGCATTTTGATTGGTGTATTCTATGACATTATTTATTTTGATTGGGTCTTTTTTCATTTTTCCTTCTTCTTTTGATCGATTTTCATCCAAAGAATCTAGTATTTGTATGTGTATCACGAAGAAAACAACACGGGAATGGGATAGGGCAATTCTAAAAGTAAATATTTGTTGCTAGCTCAAACGGAGACAATGGCGGTTTCAATTTTTTGGTGGTGGGGGAAGTTTCTCTCGGGAATGATCCAATACCAACGATGAGGCTAAATGGTCCTGAGAGTAAACAATTTGAGGCACAAAGCACATTGTGAATGATATACTTTTTTGTCTATATAAACTAAACTTATACATTAAAATTTACCCTATTCCTTTATATTATTAAATTGAATTGAACCGTCTGGTCTAAAAATTTTAAGAACCTTAAAAGAATCTTAATTTTGAAACATATTATTTTCGGATAAATAATAAACAAAAATTATTCAATTACTATATCAATTCGAGATGTCTGATTTTTTATTTTAGATAAAAGACTAATTTAAAAAGAAAAAACCAACAAATGACTTAAGTGATACAATTAAATAAGATAAAAGATTAAAAATGTAATTTTACCTTTTTTTTATTTTCTCATTTTGACTTACAATGGTTGATGTGAAAAAAATAAAATAAAATAATTTTATTTTTTTTAGATTAATTTCTATGCATTGATTTTTTTTTTATACTTATATACAATCAAATTAGTTACTATCTTGTAAAAAAAAAGTTATTACTAAAATATTTCTAAAAAACATACGAGTGATTGGATCGGATGGGTAACAAAATAAATATAAATGATGTGAATAAAATTGAGTGAAGTTATTGCAAAGCACAAGTCTACTCTCCTGACTAATGCCTCGTTCGATTTATCTGATTTGCGCCTGTTGCAATGTCAATGAGAAAAGATGAACAATGGAATATTCAGATCCATCTTCTTGTCTCGTAGCTTCTATAGTTCACTGATATCCCCACATCAACCATTTCTACAAAACCATGATTTCATTCCTCACTCTTCCTTTTTATCAAACACACTCCAACATTACATCAATTCCCAAACTCCTTCCCACGGCCAAAAAATTCATTCCCACATTCTCAAAACTGGGTTTGTTCCAAACACAAACATTTCCATCAAACTACTTATACTCTACTTGAAATCTAATTCATTAAGATACGCACGCCAGGTGTTTGATGATTTGCATGACAGAACTTTGTCTGCTTATAATTATATGATTGGTGGCTATCTCAAACAAGGGCAGGTTGATGAATTACTTGGTTTGGTTCATAGGCTTTTGGTATCTGGGGAAAAGCCTGATGGGTTTACTTTTTCGATGATTTTAAAGGTGTCTACTTTGGGTGTTAATGTCGTGATGCTCGGTGATCTTGGAAGAATGGTACATACCCAGATTCTTAAATGTGATGTTGAGAAAGATGATGTTCTTTGTACAGCATTGATTGACTCTTATGTTAAGAATGGGAGGGTTGGTTATGCAAGGACTGTTTTTGATGTGATGTCGGAGAAGAATGTTATATCTTCAACGTCACTCATCTCTGGTTACATGAATAAAGGCTATTTCAATGACGCTGAATGTATATTTCAGAAAACATTGGATAAGGATGTTGTAGTGTTTAATGCTATGATTGAAGGTTACAGCAAAATACCCGAATATGCCGTGAGATCTCTTGAAGTTTACATTGACATGCAACGGTTTAACTTTAGGCCGAATGTTTCCACATTTGCTAGCATAATTGGGGCTTGTTCCGTGCTAGCAGAGTTTGAAATTGGGCAACAAGTTCAAAATCAGCTTATGAAGACGCCTTTTTTTGCAGACATAAAATTAGGAAGTGCCCTTATAGATATGTATTCCAAATGCGGTAGAGTCGTAGATGCTCGAAGAGTTTTCGACCACATGCTTGAGAAGAATGTTTTTTCATGGACATCTATGATTGACGGATATGGGAAGAATGGGTTTCCTGATGAAGCACTTGAGCTGTTTAGAAAGATGCAGATAGAATACTGCATTGCACCCAATTTCGTGACAGTCCTTAGTGCTCTCTCAGCTTGTGCACATGCTGGACTTGTGGACAAGGGTTGGGAGATCTTTCAAAGTATGGAAAATGAATATATGCTGAAGCCGGGGATGGAGCATTATGCTTGCATGGTTGATCTGTTAGGACGAGCAGGGAGGCTAAATCAGGCTTGGGAGTTTGTCATGAGGATACCCGAGAGACCGAATTCAGACGTGTGGTCTGCTTTACTTAGTTCATGCAGACTCCACGGTAATATTGAGATGGCGAAATTAGCTGCAAATGAGCTTTTCAAGCTGAATGCAAATGGAAGACCGGGGGCATATGTTGCACTATCTAATGCATTGGCAGATGCTGGGAACTGGGATAGTGTAAGTGAGCTTAGAGAAGTAATGATGGAGAGAGGAATATCTAAGGACACTGCCTGCAGTTGGGTTGGAGCTAATAGTGTTTCTTAGTTCTTATGATGGGTTCAAAGATGAGCAAAATCATTTTTTTTTTTTGTCAAACGAGTTGATTCCTATTGATTACTGTGCTTTTGACTATAATGTAAACTATTGAAAGAAATATATGAAACGAGATGTTCATTGAAGGGGAGAAGCAACAATGTTTCTGGGAGGTAATTTGCCGAGAGTATGGTTCAAGGAGGTTAATCCTAATTGACCCAAAAGAAGGGAAAACGTTAAGCAGAAGTATTGATTATTTTGAACAAAGGTTGAAGTCAAATCCTGCTTCTTAAAAGAGTTGCTTTTTTGTAGGTAGACATTGATTATCACCAGCCACTGAATGATTAGAAGGTGGGAGACTAAAAATTTAAACTGGTCTTGTCAAACTTTTTTTTTTGTAACTGGTTCATGTCCCTACGGCAGACAGACGCGAAGTAGTTGGCTTTGCCTGTTTTGGTTGTCTAAGGTATCCCTAGTCAGATGTCATAGACTAATCCTTCTAAGTACATAGCTTATTTAAAAGGTTAACCTTTCCCGAAAATAGATGACAAAATGAGAGTAGGATTTTAATTTGAACCAGATCACATTATATAATTTTATAAGAATTTACTGTATCGATTTCAATTATTGCAGAGACATGGCATCACATAATTGGATTTGCAACTTCAATGTCTGACTTAAGTTTCCCAAAAGATAAAATAAGAGAAAACTGGTCCATAATTAGAAGAAAGTGGCGTGAGCAGAGAGGAATGGTTGTATGTAGAAGGACGTAGGCAATAATTCAACGTGGGGTTTTGGTATTGGTAACCAACCCAGCCATTTCTTTCTAGGACTCTTGGTGGCTAACTATCATTTAACTACGTGTTCCCATAGTTCTTATTTTATTTATTTTGTTTTAATTTTCTTCTAATTAACCTCATTTTCTTAACATTTATTGTGTTCTCCGTCGACTATATTATAGTAATAGACTATATAGTTTATGTTTTGTATTTGGCTTCTCAGAATTTAACAACTTCAACAAGGTAGTAATTGGTAGTAGCAGATTAATTATTTAAGCCATGTGTTGTTGCTGCTGTGATGAGGATTGTAAATTCAGGCCTCTTGGGTTTCTCTTGGGCCTGCCTTTTGCTTTCTTGTCTCTCATCATCTCTCTTGTAGGTGTTATTGTTTGGATCGTTGGGTAAGTCCTTCTCTTCTCAATTCTCATCTACTAGTATATTAGCTATTACCTTTTTTAATTTGATTGAGAAAATATTGAGCACAAACTAATTATGTATGTGTGTGATGTGTGGCAGGTTGATTTTGACATGCATATGTCCATGTTGCCTTTGTGTGACCCTCATAGTTGAATTTGCTCTGGTGCTCATCAAGGCTCCAATTGTTGTTATGGAGTGGTTCATCTCCAAGATTCCATGTTAATTAGAGATATTTGTATTTTTAAGACTTTGTAGTCACGGTGCTAATTTTAGTACTATTATTTGGTTGATTACTCTTTTAATTAACTTCATTCGTGCATTAGTTTTTAGTCAATAAAGAAAATTCATGCATTAGTTTAAATGTTTAAGAATGTCCAAACAAAAATAGCAGGTGTATAGAACTATTCTGTGTCCTGTAATAATGAATTCAGTTCAAAGAATTTATTTTACTCTTTTGTGTTTACTTTTCTTGTTTTACCCTCATCCTATTCTAAAATAAGTGTTGTCGACGCCGGTTTGCTGCTCATAGAATAGAATTATGATAGAACATATAATTGGATAAGAGTATAATACAGTAAATATATGGTAACATATTATATTGTGTCTTTGCTGTTTATATAATAATAAATAAAAATAAAATTATTTTTTCATGTTATGTTTTTCGTATATATCTTATAATAATATGATAGAATATATATTAGATTTAAATGATAAAATTACTCTTGTAAAATAATTACTTATACTTTTTCTAAATTAACTTATAAATACAAAAAATATTAAAAAAATTAAATAAATAATAAAATAATTTTATATTTTAAAAAATATATAAAAGTACTAAATAAACAATTTCACCTAAGCTACCTTTAGCTTTTAGCCCACAAATGTTTTGTCACTTAATAATGTGCACTCCGTCCTCATCCCCAAATAAAATTACAACAACGTTAATCAATATCGTCGTAGACATAGATAAACATATAGGAATGTTGCATAAAATAAGTAGAAAGCACCTAATAATTGATTTATTAAGTCTTAACCTTCCCTCCATAGATATCGTTTTAGACTTTCAATTACCAAAGCGTTGATACACTTTATCAATGATAAACTGGAATAATCTGCTGTTGAACTTCTTATGAAGAACATAAACTCCTAGATACTTTACCAATTTATAAGTCATTTGGAATTCATATAAATCAAATAACATATATGATTCTTTAATTGCACCACAGAGAAAAAAAATCATCAATTTTCTGTCGGCAATATCTAATTTTTGATCGGACGGTCTATGTTTAAATTTGATATTTTAAATAACAAAATTTTTAAATTAAAATTTATTGTATTTGGGCGGTCTGATTAAGATCGAACCATCATCAATGTTCTTAACCGTAGTAAATGCAGAAAAAATGACTACAATCAATATATATTCTTCAATTCAATATTAATATACCATGATCATCACAAGTTTATGCAAATAAAAGATATCATCCACAAAGGTTATTAGCTATGAAGCATAAACATTCCTAAAATGATGAAGTATCTATATCATTTACTTTTTGTTATTCGTACAACATTCGTGTATTTTTTATTATTATTTTATTGTGAATGAAATTTATGATTTTTTATATATTAATATAATATTAACTGTATATTTAAATTTATTTGTTGTTGTAACTAACACAATTTGTAATTTTTTAAACTTTTATTATGATATTATATATTGAGTTAAAAAATTTAATTTTGTTAATTAAATTATATAAAAATATATATATTTTATTGAGGTCATACTTATCACATAGCTATAACTATGCATCATAGGCTATTAGTCTGGGCAGGCAATAAGCTTAATTAGCAATAGTAATTTAATCAATGGGAAGCGTTTCTCAATAAATATAACAAAAAGTAGTTTTTTTTTTTTTTAACAATAAACAATCTTCATTCTGGGATATTAAAGTAGTTAAGATAAGTGATTTTCTATTACCACCCTTTTTTTATGACAATTATGTAAATTCCAATATATAAGTATTAAATTGGTAATTTTGTCACTTTAAACTTTAGTCTCTTAAACATTTTTTATTATCAGTTTTTGTTTTTGTTTTTTTAATGAAAGTCTACATAACAAATATCAAGTAATTAGTTTTGTAAATTTATTTTTTATATAAAATGTTTTTGTTAAAACTTTAAAATATTATTATTTTAATAGTAAAATCATTTAATTTCTAATTTAAAGTTATGAATAAGTTAATAAAAATCAAATATGATAATAGTTTAATTATTAAGCTAATGAGATGTTAAAGTGTTAGCAATTACATATTACTAAAATATTAGAGGTATTTAAAAAATACTTATAGTTAGGTAGAATTTGTTAGGTTAGTTACATTGATAACACTATATATAAAAGTGTATCACACTCTAATTGTGTAACAGTTCTTTAAATAATCATTTCAAGTTTTATTATTTTTTTTAATTATTTATCTCTTTTTTGGACTCAACCATGATTTTTAATGTAAGACCCTTAAATTTAAGAATTAATTTATGGAATTAATATTAAGTGTATTTTTGGGATATTTGTAAAATATTTAATATATGTATGTTTTGAGTGAATATATATATATAAATATTTATTTTGGAAGATGTTAAGATTATTGGATGAAGAATAAATTAATTTAATTACGAGTAATTAAATTAACGGACAGTTAATTAAGGGATTATCGGCTAATTGTGACGAGACTGGTTAAGTGTTGAGGATCAGACAAGTGTCGGGGGAGGTGGCACCCACACAAGCCTATATATAGGAGTGAGAAGGATGGGTACAATCAGAACACCATTCCTCCTTCCTCACTGCCCATACTGCATGTAACAGTATCCTTTCCCTTCCCATTCTGAATCCTTTTCACGATTTCAAAAAAAAAAAAGAGGGAGTTCCTCAAAAGTGACATTACTTGGAAATCCAAGCACCAAACCAGAAAATCCTCAGTACAAAAGTTGTTCCCCTCGTCATTCCGAAGGTAGAGAACCCATTTTCGTAGCAGCAAACGCAAGCGGGAGTTTTCGCCGATTTTTGACGTGTAAACGAGAACGAAAACAGAAACGTGAGCAGTAGCAGAAACGCAACAAGGGTAAGGGCACCTTCCACTTTCTAGTTGCATTTTAGGACTATAAATGTATGTTTGAGGTGTGATCATATTGAGTTTTTGTTTTGAAAAAGAAACTGTTTCGCATGACATTTTGAAAGATGAAAGAAAATGCATTCTGTTGAGGTTTTAAAAATCTGTGATGTGCTGTTTTGGGTGGTTATCTCAATGCTGTTTTGTTTATGTGGGAAAGTTGAAAAATGTCTTGCATGTTATTTTAAAGATGATTGAAATGCATATTTTTAAAACTGTTGTGCTGGTTGTTATAAAATGTGAAAATGCATTCTGTTGGTGTTTTGCTGCTATGTGATGGTTGCTGTTTGGCTGAATGTATTAATGTTGTTCTGCTTGTGTGAGAAAGCTGAAAATGCTTTGCATGTTGTGATTGGTTGTGTAAGAATGCTGGAAATACCTTGCATGTTGTTTTGAGAAATGATCAACAATGTAAACATTGAGAAAGGTCTGTTCTGTGTGGTTGACATTCTGTTTTTGAGTGATTCTAGTGTTGCTGATGTTTTCAAAAGAGAAGGATTTAAAATGATGAAAGTGTTTTTCTGGAAAAAATTGTTATTGATGAAAAATGCCTGAGTTTTGTGGTTCAAAAGAGTGTTGAATCTGTTTTGGTGTTTTGTTGATTTTTCAAAGGAAACAGTTTGAAAATGTGTTGAAGTCTCAGGAAAAATTTCACTGATTTCGAAGGTGTATTCGAATACAACATGAGTGTATTCGAATACAACCTGAGAGGCTTCCGTTTTATTCAAATTTTTGAACTTGTATTCGAATACGAGTCTCTATATTCGAATACAGAGGAAGAATTTTTGCTCCTGACTTAGCATCTGTATTCGAATACGACAGTGAAATTTTAACACTGTATTCGCATCTGTATTCGACTACGACAGTCTCGTATTCGAATACAGGATGCTGACTTTCACAATTTTTGCTTCTGTATTCGAATACAAGGGAGCTGTATTCGAATACAGATTCGGGTTTTTCCAGAAACTCAAGTTTTAGCTTCTGTATTCGAACACAAGGAAGCTGTATTCGAATACAAATTCGTGTTTTCCATAAAATCAAGTTTTAAACACTGTCATGTGAATCTTAAAGTGTTGAGGAACATTGAGAAAGGTTAAAATGATTTAAAATGGAGTCTTTGAAATAGTTTTGAAGAGGAGATGATGATGTTTTGGAAACCTGTAATGACCTGGGAGAAAATGCTGAATTTACAATGTTTTGTCTTCTGTATTCGACTACAGGCATGCAGTATTCGAATACAGAATGTTGAATTTGCAGTTTCGTGCTTCTGTATTCGAATACAAGGGGATTGTATTCGAATATAGATTCTAGTTTTTCAGAAATTCCAAGTTTTTCAACATTGTTTTATAAACCCTAAGTGTTGGGGAATATTGGGAAGGTTTGTGATGAATTAAAATGGAATTTTTGTGATAGTTTGAAGTGGTGGTGATGAAATTTTTGAGACTTTACTGATGTAGTGAAAAATGTTGATTTGTACACTGGGACTTCCTCTATATTCGAATACCAGGGAGCTGTATTCGAATACAGAGTGTTAATTCTGCACTGTTTTGGCTTCTGTATTCGAATACAGAGAAGCTGTATTCGAATACAGATTCGTAAAATTCCAGAAATCCTCAGTTTTAAACTCTGTAATTGAATTTTAAGAGTCTGGGAAAACATTTCAAAGTGTTAATGATTAATTGACTGTTTAATCATGATTGTGATGATGTTAATTCTGACTGTGCTGAGATATTTTAAACATGATGAAAAGCATGAATTTTCTGATTTTGCATTCTGTTTCTAGAGAACTGAAACATTGCATATTCATGCATTGCATAGTCAAGTGGTACCCGTGATGGGCCACAGAGTAATGCGCAACCACGTGCTGATCTGTTGAGCGATTGCACGAGTGCTGGACTGTTGAGCGTCTGCACTAGGTACTGATCTGTTGAGCGATTGTACTTTGGTATATAAGTGCTGGTCTGTTGAGCGACTGCACTGGTACTGGACTGTTGAGCGTCTGTACCCTGAAATGCGCAGCCACGTGCTGATCTGTTGAGCGATTGCACGAGTGCTGGACTGTTGAGCATCTGCACTGGGTACTGATCTGTTGAGCGATTGTACCTTGGTATATGTCAAACGTGCTGGTCTGTTGAGCGATTGCACGAGTGCTGGACTGTTGAGCGTCTGCACTGGTGCTGATCTGTTGAGCGATTGCACCTTGGTCTTGTGGGCCGTTAAAGTCAAGCATAATGTGCTGGTCTGTTAAGCGACTGCACCTTGGTGATTCCAAGAAAATTGTATACATAAGCATATACATATTGCATTGAGGGATTGACCAGTGGGTCACGTTTGATTATATGATGAATGAGTGGAAAATTGAATGTGTGTGAGTACTGTCCAGAACCTGAAATTCTAATTTAATGATTGTGTTTGCTGAAGTGTTGTTTGTACTTACCACATACTTCATAATAATTGACTGCTGTTTTGAAAAGACATGTATGTCATTAATTTTCAAATGAGCATTATTATTTTCCTCATCACCATATGTTATACCATGATTATAATTATTGCTGTGCAATATATGCTATGTGATTATTTGTTAATTTCGGTCGGTCACCCTTGCTATTATATTGTGGACTTTGGGCTTTGCCCTCAGATGCCCCCCAAACCCATGCCACCCGTGGGTACCCGAACGACAGAAACGTCGTTGAACTTCCTTGATCGTTATTCGCGCACTGCTTGGGAATTCGACCCCATCTCAAGCAGGGCGACTTACACGGGGCGGTTGGAGCGGACGAGCAGGACTGACGGCGTAGAGGACTTTGTGGAGCGCACTCATGCGAGCATAGACTTTCCTGTGCCTTCCCGTCTGGTATTGGAGGCGCACGGAATTTTCGACGATGCTGAGGAGTCCGCTAGAGGGGTTGAGACGGAGGCCACCGTAGGTGTGGTGACTCCCAACCCGGTGGTTGGAGGAGATGTACATGAGTCTGAGGCAGAAGGGAAGAATGATGAGCCGAGGCCAGTAGCAGCAGAGATTCCGGGTCCGTCCAAGATCTCCGATGATTGTTATGAGATTCCGGCGCCGCCGAAGCGACCGAGACTTGTTATTGATCTGACTTCTGAGGAGGCCGACCCCTCTCTGTATGATGAGGAGGAGGAGGTCATGTCGAGGCGGGCGGCAGATTCAGAGGAGACTTGCTTAGGATGCGGAGGAAATCCGTGCTACTGTAGCTTTAGCGCATGATTAGTTAGACTTGATGTATTAGGATTTGAGCTGGAAATGTATTTTGTTTTTATTTTGAAAAACAATTGTTGTACTATTTATTCCGCACTCTGATATTGACTTTTGGGGAATGTTATGACATTATTATCTTCCAAAAATGTCTTATTGGTTATTATTAAATTTCTAGAATTAAGTATTTATTGAGATTACGATGAAGTTATTTTGTTACGTTCATCGATTAATCCACGGCGTACTATTTTACAAAAAACTTTATTTTTAAATCTGGAAAATCATTTTACTAAAAAAAAAATGCACTCGCGCTGTGTTTTAAACTCGGGGTGTTACAGGATGCACGTTCACGGTGTTCAGTGACCATAAAAGCTTGAAGTATATGTTCGATCATAAGGAATTGAACATGCGTCAGAGGAGATGGATGGAGACTCTTAAGGATTTTGACTTTTCATTGCAGTACCACCCTGGAAAAGCCAATGTGGTGGCTGCTGCATTGAGTCGGAAAAGTGTGTCAGTATCTTCAATGATAATGGTTAGACAACAAGAGTTGTGGGAAGCTTTTAGAGATCTACACTTGGACGTAAAGTTTGCACCAGGAATTTTAAAGTGTGGAATGATAACAATTTCGAGTGGTCTGCTTGAGGAGATTGCAAACTTGCAGGATGACGCATTGATCCAAGAAAAGAGGAATCTGATAGCGCAAGGACAGACAACTGAGTTCAGGGTCGGACCAGATAATATTCTGAGGTGTAATAGAAGAGTTTGTGTACCGGAAGTTGCAAATATAAGAAGGGCGATTTTGGAAGAGGCTCATAAGAGTAAGTTGAGTATTCATCCTGGAGCGACCAAGATGTACCAGGACTCAAGACAGAATTATTGGTGGCCAGGAATGAAGAAGGACGTAGCGGAGTACGTATCGGCTTGTTTGACTTGTCAGAAAGCGAAAGTGGAACATCAACGACCTGCTAGAATGTTGCAACCTTTGGATATACCGGAATGGAAGTGGGACATCATTTCCATGGATTTTATAACAGGACTGCCCAAGACAAGGAAAAAGAATGATTCGATTTGGGTAATAGTGGATCGATTGACAAAGTCCGCACATTTCTTACCAGTAAGGACCACTTACAAAGTAGATAAGCTGACGGAAATCTACATCGCTAAGATTGTGAGGTTACACGGCGTTCCATCGAGTATAGTATCGGACCGTGACCCAAAGTTCACAACTCATTTTTGGGGAGCATTGCATGAAGCTTTGGGAACGAAACTGAAATTGAGTTTCGCCTAGCATCCACAAACAGATGGACAGACTGATAGGACAAATCAGTCCTTGGAAGATCTATTAAGAGCATGTGTGTTGGATGACAGAGGAAACTGGGATGAGGTGTTGCCATTGATTGAGTTCACTTACAACAATAGCTTCCACGCAAGTATTGGAATGGCACCCTATGAGGCTTTGTATGGACGCAAGTGTCAGACGCCTTTTTGCTGGTATAAGGACAGAGAAAGTATGATTGTTGGACCTGAGATGGTGGAACAGACCAGAGAGAAAATCAAGAGGATACAAGAGAAAATGAAGATTTCACAGGATCGTCAGAAGAGTTATGCGGACAAGCGTCGCAGACCTTTGGAATTTGAGTAGGGTGATCGCGTATTTCTAAGGGTTACGCCTACAACTGGTGTTGGCAGAGGTATTAAGTCAAGAAAGTTGACTTCGAAATTTATTGGACCATACCAGATTACTGCACGTATTGGACCATTGGCCTATCGGATTGCTTTACCTCCTATAATGTCCAATGTTCACGACGTATTTCATGTGTCGCAGTTAAGGAAATACATTGCAGAACCGTCACATGTGATCGAGCCAGATACAATTCAGTTGAAGGATAACCTGTCATTTGAAGTATTCCCTGTAAGGATTGAAGACAGGAAGATTAAACAGTTGAGGAACAAGGAAGTCCCACTAGTCAAAGTGATTTGGAATCTAACTACGGGAGACGCAACTTGGGAACTGGAGAGTAAGATGAGGGAACAATATCCTCAGTTGTTTATTAACATGTAGTTTCGAGGACGAAACTTATTTAAGGGGGTAGTAATGTAAGACCCTTAAATTTAAGAATTAATTTATGGAATTAATATTAAGTGTATTTTTGGGATATTTGTAAAATATTTAATATATGTATGTTTTGAGTGAATATATATATATAAATATTTATTTTGGAAGATGAATTAAGATTATTGGATGAAGAATAAATTAATTTAATTACGAGTAGTTAAATTAACGGACAATTAATTAAGGGATTATCGGCTAATTGCGACGAGACTGGTTAAGTGCTGAGGATCAGACAAGTGTCGGGGGAGGTGGCACCCACACAAGCCTATATATAGGAGTGAGAAGGATGGGTACAATCAGAACACCATTCCTCCTTCCTCACTGCCCATACTGCATGTAACAGTATCCCTTCCCTTCCCATTCTGAATCCTGTTCACGATTTCAAAACAAAAAAAAACCAGAGGGAGTTCCTCAAAAGTGACATTACTTGGAAATCCAAGCACCAAACCAGAAAACCCCCAGTACAAAAGTTGTTCCCCTCGTCATTCCGGAGCTAGAGAACCCATTTTCGTAGCAGCAAACGCAAGCGGGAGTTTTCGCCGATTTTTGACGTGTAAACGGGAACGAAAACAGAAACGTGAGTAGTAGCAGAAACGCAAAAAGGGTAAGGGCACCTTCCACTTTCTAGTTGCATTTTAGGACTGTATATGTATGTTTGAGGTGTGATCATATTGAGTTTCTATTTTGAAAAAGAAACTGTTTCGCATGACATTTTGAAATATGAAAGAAAATGCATTCAGTTGAGGTTTTAAAAATCTGTGATGTGCTGTTTTGGGTGGTTATCTCAATGTTGTTTTGTTTATGTGGGAAAGTTGAAAAATGTCTTGTATGCTGTATTCGAATACAGAATGTTGAATTTGCAGTTTCATGCTTCTGTATTCGAATACAAGGGGATTGTATTCGAATACACATTCTAGTTTTTCAGAAATTCCAAGTTTTTCAACATTGTTTTATAAACCCTAAGTGTTGGGGAATATTGGGAAGGTTTGTGATGAATTAAAATGGAATTTTTGTGATAGTTTGAAGTGGTGGTGATGAAATTTTTTAGACTTTACTGATGTAGTGAAAAATGTTGATTTGTACAATGGGACTGCGTCTGTATTCGAATACCAGGGAGTTGTATTCGAATACAGAGTGTTAATTCTGCACTGTTTTGACTTCTGTATTCGAATACAAAGAAGTTGTATTCGAATACAGATTCGTGTTTTCCAGAAATCTCAGTTTTAAACACTATTTTATGAATTTTAAGAGTTGGGGAAAAACAAAGGAAAGATTCTTGATGAATAAGAATGGAGTGTTAAGATTATGTGAAGTGGAAATGATGAGATGTTGAATGTTTGATATTATGATGTGTTGATAATGAAATTGGTTGTGTTGAGATGTTTTGAGAAATGAGGGAAAGGCATGAATTTTACTGATGTTGCATATTGTTCTCAGTAAGAGAAAACACTGCATATTCATGCATTGCATAGTCAGGTGGTACCCGCGATGGGTCACAGAGTTGATGCGGTGACCGTGATGGGCCGCAAAGTTAAGTAGTAACCACAGTAGTGGGCTACGGAATGGCCGCATGTTCGTGGTGGTCTATTCTATTCGTGCGAGGATTTAACTTCTGTGTATTTGGCCTGTGAGAGGCTAATACACGTAATTGTAGTGACCATGATGGTTATAGAATAGTTCCGCGTGTATTAGACGGTCTATTCTATCCGGGCTACGGAATGGTTCCGCGTGTATTAGACGGTCCATTCCATGTGTGAAATTGTGATGGTCTGTTGAGCGACTGCACTGGTGCTGATCTGTTGAGCGATTGCACCCTGGTCTTGAGGGCCGTTAAAGTCAACCATATTTAAATTGTGCTGGTCTATTGAGCGACTGCACCTTGGTAATTCCAAGAAGTTGAATACATTAGCATATACATATTGCATCGGGGTGATTGACCGGAGGGTCACGATTTGGTTATATGATGATGATTGGAAAGTGACGTGTGTAAGTACGTGGTAAAATCTGAATTTTCTGATGAATGTTTGTGATTGCTGAGATGGTAGTTGTACTTACAATATGTTTTCCATATTAAATGGTTGCTGTTTGAAAAAACTTATATGTCATGAAAAGTCAAATGAGCATCCTTAATTTTCATCATTGTCATATGTTATACCATGGGTGTATTTGTTCTGTGATATAAATGCTATGTGATTATTTGTTAATTTCGGTCGGTGACCCTTTACTATTATTGTGGAAATTGGGCTTTGCCCTCAGATGTTACCCGAACCCTTCCCACCGACGGTTACACTAACGACGGAAACGTCGTTAGTTTTCCTTGATTTTCACGCACGGCGTATTGGTTGACAACGCAGAGGGACGGGCAGCTGGGTGAAGACGAGACTTGTAGAGAATACGGTGGAAACCGTGCTATTGTAGCCTTAGTGCATGATTAGTTAGACTTGTTGTATAGGGTCTTGAACTATGGGGATGTAATTGGTTATTTTGGGAATTATTGTATAACTTTTCCGCTAATATTTTTCCGCACTCTGATAATATTTTGGTGGGTCCAGGATACAGCTGTTGGATGTATCTTTATTATGATATATTTTGAAGAATTAAATTCCCAAAAATAATTTACTTAATTAATCGTGATGTAATTATTTAATTACTTCTCTATTTTGGATTACGACGTCGAACGATATTTAATTTGAATTGATTTTAATCATTCTGAAGTAAATTGAAAAATATTCTTTTATTTATTTTGGTTTCGAAAAATAATATACACTCGCGCTGTGTTTTAAACTCGAGGTGTTACACTTAACATGGTACTAGAACAATAATAATTATTCAATAATATTCTTTTTCCAAATTTTCTATATCATTTCTTCCTCATTTTGAATCTACATTTGTGATCTTTTATTCTTTCTCAACTTGGTTGTATAATATTTGTATATTTAAGATTGAAGATGTTTTGTGATTAATGATACAATTCTTAAAAAATTTCATTGTTGATTAGTCATTCTTCTTTAGTGATATATTTCACTATAATTTCATTCTTTTTAGCCATTGTTGGCTTTCTCTTTGTGCTTATAGCGTATAGTAGTAAAACAATTATCATTTTCTTTGTTCTTTTGCCATATGGTATTAGACATTTCTCATTCTCTATCTGCTTCCATCATATGATGGTTAAGCTTTGTTGATCAAATTTAGCATTTGAAGATCAAATATTGAAATTCTTGATTTTATATTGGAGTGAATGTCATGGAGACACCAAGAGATTTTCAAGTTAGCCCAAAGTAAGCCGAAGACTTAGACGAAAGTTATGTACCTCAGTCGCTACCACTTTCTACATGAATTTTTTTGTTTAGCCGATGTGATTACGACTTGTATTCTTTTTCTTATAATTTTCTTTCATTAGTTTCATTATATTTTTGTTTTTCTTGTATTGTTCTTCCCAAGTTGAAAATGTTGCTACATACTTCCCAACTTGCAAGGCACTTTTAGAGGTAATTAAAAGATACTTATAATAGTTAGGTATAATTTGTTAGGTTAGTTACATTAATAATACTATATAAAATTGTATCATACTCTAATTGTGTAACAATTTTTCAAATAATTATTTCAATGTTATTTTTATTTTTAATTATTAAGCTAATGAGATGTTAAAGTGTTAGCAATTCCATATTACTAAAAAATCATTTATAATTTGCCATATAAATTTTCATTTAAAAACTGTGACTAATATTATTATAAGAAAATATTTGAGAAACAAAAATTTAAAACAAATTTTGGTGTTGATAAAAATCAAAATTTAGTATATTAATAATGTCTCTAGTTTGGAACAAACTCCCCCAAAATTTTACCATTTTACATAATCTTTATCACAGGATTATAAACTGGTTGGATAAACCAATATTATACTGGGTTATTTATTCAAAATCCCAATTCAGTTGTCCACTTTTTTCAAATCAATTTAAAGTTGGTCCTAATTAAAAAACTGATAATTTTCCAACGATGTACCGTGAATAAGTCCACGAAATATTTATGGTAACTGTTTGTTTACTAAATTAATAAGTTTCCTTTTCATTAAATACTTAGCTCATCCACTTCCTCCTCCTCTCTTTCCATAATTGGTGTTCAATCTCTAAATGAGCCTTTAACTCCTCGACCTAAATCTAAAAATTCATTACGTTTTAAAAACAAACATGATTAAGTGAAAACCAAATAAGATATTAGAAAATACCTTAAAATTATTAAATATTTATAAAAAAATTGACATTTATCTTCTTCTCGTACAGATCAAACTCGTAACTTATTAATTTTCGTCTATTTTTTTTTAAATAAAATAAACAAGAATTTATGAGTTTAATAAACCGATAAATAAATAAAATATTGTAAAAAGGAAGAAACCAAGGCGTTGGCAACTAGTGACGGTAATGGCTGTATTCAGAAACCAGCTATGACAAAAAACTCTGTGCTCTCAATAAAAAGTAAAATGAATTGTTCATATTTTGACTATTTTCCCAAAATGAAGTCAAAACCTCGTCCATCCATGAATAAAAAAAAGGAAGAAAAGTTGAAAGGGTCCTCCAAGCAACAAAGACTAATCAAACAATCTAAACCAGCAAAAGCAATACCACCAGTACACCAATAATCAATCCAACAAAACTGAATAGAATAATATCTTTGGTTCACAGAACATTCCACACCACCATGCATGCCACTATATTCATTTTTGAAATCAAATTACATTTTAGTATGCACACTTTTTTTCCTATGCTCTAACCCATCATCGCACATAGTTTACAATACCAACCAAACTTAACCATAAAACCCCCTTCATAAACCCCCACACTTCACACTTCACACTCACAAATCACAATTATTCACTCAAACACACATCAATCCAATCCATAATCACACTAATTATTAAAACACTATGGTAACTTCAACTCAACTCGGCTCAACGGCTTCTCCCAGCTCGGCTACCTTATCCTGCGACGGCACGATGGGCCGCCACCTTGCTCGTCGGCTTGTCGAGATCGGCGTCCGGGATGTCTTCTCCGTTCCCGGCGACTTCAATTTAACTCTTCTCGACCACTTGATAGCTGAGCCACAGCTTAACCTTGTCGGCTGCTGCAATGAACTCAACGCCGGCTATGCTGCTGACGGTTACGCGCGAGCTAAAGGTGTCGGCGCCTGTGTTGTCACCTTCACCGTCGGTGGACTCAGTATTCTCAACGCAATCGCCGGAGCGTATAGTGAAAATCTGCCGGTGATTTGCATAGTCGGTGGACCCAATTCCAATGATTATGGCACCAACCGTGTCCTCCATCACACCATTGGGTTACCCGATTTCTCCCAAGAGCTTCGATGCTTTCAAACGATCACGTGCTTTCAGGTGAGTCATCAACTCAATCACAGTGATTGATATTTCTGAATTTGATCCTTGAACTAGCACGGGTACTCCAAATCAATGTATCTGGTATTTCTTGTCTGATACGTGTTAGTATGTGTCTTACACCGACACATGCAGAGTATATGACACCAACAAATATAGTTACTTTCAATCATTTTCATAGTTTCATTTTTTATTTAAATTATTAATGGTGTCTATGTTTATATGTTAGTGTTGTATCTGTATCTGATGTATGTTTCGGAATTTCATAGTTCTTGAGAATTTGATTTCGATGATAATGTTGGTTTGAATTTCTCAGGCAGTGGTGAATAACTTGGAGGATGCACATGAACTTATTGATACTGCAATTTCTACTGCTTTGAAAGAAAGCAAGCCTGTTTACATCAGCATAGGTTGTAACCTTCCTGCAATTCCTCATCCAACTTTTGCTAGGGACCCAGTTCCATTTTTTCTTGCACCAAGGTATGTATTTTGCTTACTAATCATTCAACCCTTATTCTTTTTGAAAGTTTCTGTTATTTCTTTTTTTGCTTATGATCCTTTTATGACTTCTAAGTTCTTTTTTTATTTGTGTGGTGAAGTTGAGTTACTAATTATAGTATTATTTAGTGGATCATGTGTTCTTGCGTTCACATTAGGCATTAATGTTATGGTGAAGATATATAATATTTTTAAAATTATATGCAGGGTAAGCAATCAAGAAGGATTAGAAGCCGCAGTGGAAGAAGCAGCTGCGTTTCTGAACAAAGCAGTGAAGCCAGTTATTGTGGGTGGGCCAAAACTAAGGGTAGCAAAGGCACAAAAGGCGTTTATGGACTTTGCAGAAGCTAGTGGATATCCGATAGCTGTTATGCCGTCGGGTAAAGGACTCGTACCGGAACATCATCCACATTTCATTGGAACATACTGGGGTGCTGTTAGTACTTTCTATTGTGGAGAGATAGTTGAGTCTGCTGATGCTTATGTTTTTGTTGGTCCCATCTTCAATGACTATAGCTCTGTCGGATACTCATTGTTGATAAAAAAGGAGAAATCGTTAATCGTGCAGCCCAATCGGGTGACCATTGGCAATGGTCTTTCATTGGGTTGGGTTTTCATGGCTGATTTCTTAACTGCATTGTCTAAAAAGGTGAAGTTCAACACCACAGCTGTGGAGAATTACCGTCGTATCTATGTTCCACATGGCATTCCTCTGAAGCGAGAGAACGACGAACCTCTTAGAGTTAATGTTCTATTCAAGCACATTCAGGTAATTTCTATTTGTAGGCTTCTTTAAATAAAAAAATTGGTCTAGTGGATTAGAGGTGTAAAGCATTGCCTAAAATGAGGAACATAATAATTTAAGATGATTTGCTGATGACTACATTGCTAAATATGAAAAACATTATTGTGAAGTTTCCATTAGATTAATATATTCTAGTAAGTGGTAAGAGTTCCATTTAACTCAGCAATTAAATATGTTGAACAGGAACTTTTAAGTGGAGATACTGCTGTAATAGCTGAAACTGGAGATTCATGGTTTAACTGTCAAAAGCTCCATCTGCCTGAGAATTGCGGGCAAGTCATTCACAATTTCTGCATAAGTAATATAATAATTACAGCCTCTACAACCTACGTTGTTGGAACTAACATTGTTGAATATATATTCCATCTTTCAGTTATGAATTCCAGATGCAGTATGGATCAATTGGTTGGTCAGTAGGTGCTACTCTAGGATATGCACAAGCTGCAACTGATAAGCGTGTGATTGCATGCATCGGTGATGGCAGTTTTCAGGTTAGTAACATTATAAGAACAGAAACTATGTATGCAGAACATTGATGATAATATATTGCTGTTTTCCTTTTTATAAATTGTTGAACAAGAGTATGAAAGTTTGTGAAAGGGGATTTATATAGTTTTCCTTATTTAGGTGACAGCACAGGATATTTCAACAATGATCCGATGCGGACAAAGAAGCATCATCTTCCTCATTAACAATGGAGCTTATACAATTGAAGTTGAGATTCATGATGGTCCATACAATGTGATCAAGAATTGGGATTATACTCGCTTTGTGAATGCCATCTATAACGGGGAAGGGAAATGCTGGACTGCCAAGGTTAGCATAACTTGAACAATTTATCTTTTGCCACTTTTTTAGTTTATAATTTGCTAGAAGCTAAAAAACATGACATAATATTCTTTTTGGTTCTTTATTTTTTTTTAATTCGTTTTGGTCATTTATCTTTTACTTAATAATCATTTTAATCCTTTATCTTTTGCAAAATTATACAAGTTTGTCCTTGTATTAAGAACTAAAACGAATATTATGTAAAAGATAAATGACAAAAATGAATAAAAAAAAAGACTAAAACGAATAGAAAAAAAGATAAAGGATCAAAATAAATATTAGGTAAAAGATAAAGAATAAAAATTATATTTTAGCCTTATACTAATTTGCATTGTGTCAGTTGATTGAATCTTTAAAATTTAAATGAAGTAGAACTAAAGATGTTGGTAAAAAAAAAAAACTTTTATTCCCCATTTATTAGTGTTGAGTGTGCTACATCAAAGTCTTGAAAATGAGTTTATAAGTGGGAGACATCCCTCACCTACAAACTAGTTTTCTAAGGATTGTGTTAGGCTTAACCTAAATTTTAAGATCACATCATAGCCTATTCAAACTCGGTTGAGCCACTTACTATCGGGCCACACACCAAATATCTAGTGGTGAGCATGAGGGGGTGTGCTGGGAGTATTGACTTTGATTGGATTAGTCCAACCTAAAGATGTAGTAATATAAGAAAGCATGAATCCTTTTGAAAATGAAACCATTTCAGATTTTCAGGTCAATGCTGATTTTACGATTGTAAACTTGTATACATAGATATTTTATCCTAAAATGAACCAAAAAACAATTGGAAGAAAACAAATAGTTACTTCATAATTGGAGTTCCAGATCTTCAAATACCTCAATTTTGTTACTTTTGTGAGTGTAGGTACGTACAGAGGAAGAACTGATGGAAGCAATAGCAACAGCTAGTGGAGCAGAGAAAGATTCACTATGTTTTATAGAAGTTTTTGCACACAAGGATGACACCAGCAAAGAGTTGCTAGAATGGGGATCTCGTGTTGCAGCTGCTAACAGCCGTCCTCCAAATCCCCAATAGAAAATAAATTCCTAATTATTGCATATCAAAAGAGTTATTATAATTTGTATATTTTTGTGTGCTTAATTTCGAGTGGAGGACGTGTAAAGCATAAATGCCACAAAATTGAGAAATAAGTTGGAATAAATTATCATTTTTCTGACTTCCATCTTGTCCCCAAGTTTTCCCCTCTGTTGTTATAAAACAAGCAAAGATGTATGACTTGAAGGTCCACACAGCATAAGACCAATTTTTTTGTTTCAAAGTAAAATTTTCAACGACGAATTTATATATCAAGGCTAAATATCACTCACTCGTGGTCCCTTAACTTAATTTCAGTTAATGTTTTAGTCTTTCATCTATTTTTTTCTTTCTCGATTTGATCTTTTATTTTAATTTTAAGTGACAATTTAATCTTTTATGTTTGAAAATATTAACAATATTATCTTTTTTTTTTACAAAAATTCAAAAAATTCATCAAAATTTTCGATCAAAATTCATAAAATTAATTATATTATTTAATATAATACAAATTTCATCAAATTCGTAACTCAAATATTCAAATAAACTCATATTTTTATTCTTTATTTGATTTTTAAAATTTTATCTCTAACAACATCAATAAAAAATGAAAATATGAATTTATTTGAAGATTTGAGTTACGAGTTTGATAAAATTTATATTATATTAAATAATATAATTAATTTTATGGGTTTTGGTTGAAAATTTTGATGAATTTTTTAATTTATTGTAAAAAAAGATAATATTGTTGACATTTTAAAATATCAAATTGTCACTTAAAATTAAAATAAAGGACCAAATCAAAAAAAAAAAAAACTAAAACGTTAACTAAAATTAAGTTAAGGGACCACGGGTGCTAAAAAAAGTTGATTCCATTCCAATCATCAATTAGAAGTGGTTGGTTCGTGTCCCATAAGTACAGTTTAAATGTAGATGTAATAATATTTGATATGTTGGAAGGTGTAAATTTGAATTTGGGATATCTTTTTTTTCTTCGTATTTACGTGTGTGAGTTTCATTGTTTTCCCTTTCATTTTAAAAATATGCAAACATAATCTTAATTTATTTATTTTCCAACCGGTTGTTCCATTTATAGTCAAACATAGGTAGGTGTTAATAGTTAGCAAACATAATTCCACAAAAAAAAATCTCATGGCAACTGCTTCTCAACAGCAATGGAGTGCAACAATTATATTACTTGTTGTAATCATGGCTTCACCACCGTTATTTACAGCATGCCGCCCCTCTTTCTCTTCCATCTTCAGCTTCGGGGATTCTCTTGCCGACACCGGCAACTTATATTTCAGCTACCAGCAACCCTCTCAACACTGCTTTTTACCTCCTTATGGCGAAACATACTTTCATCATCCCTCTGCACGTTGCTCCGATGGACGCCTCATCATCGATTTCATCAGTATTATATTTAATTTAATTTCTTTGAAAACAATTACTCATTTTAGTAAAAATGTTAATTAAAAAGTTGAAATATCTGAATTCATTAACATTAATTTCAATTAATATTTTTGAAGGTGAGTCATTGGGACTTCCAACGGTGAAACCGTATTTAGGAATTAAGAATGGTGAATTGGAAGATAGAAGTCTGAAGCAAGGAGTGAATTTTGCTGTTATAGGAGCAACGGCGTTAGACGGTAGTTTCTTTGAAGAGAGAGGTATTCATAATGTTGAAACCAGTTATTCATTAACGGTTCAGTTAAATTGGTTCAAGGAACTGCTCCCCGCTCTTTGCAATAATTCTTCCAAAAGTAAGTTCTCAATTATTTTCTCCCTCATTGTTGATACTTGATACGCACTACACACACACACACCTTTCCAAAAGATTATTATTGTTTAATTTGTTGTCCAGCTGTTATGATGATAAACTTACTTTTTAGTGGATATATAACTTAAGGTTCACCAACCTTATAATATACCATACATATTATATTAGTTTTAGCACCGCAATTGCTGCCTTGCACAATTATCAACTCCGATATCTATTTATTTGTCAACATCTTTTAATTATTTAAATATTTTTATGCCACCAACAATAAATGCTATCATGAAAACATGAATTATTTCTTTAAATGATAAATTTGTAAATTAATATTAATATAAATTTTTTTTGACTTTCTTAATTTTCATAATTTAGTAAATATAAAATTTGTATTTAGAGAAAATGGTAGCATATAGTTTAATTAATTGTAGTTTTAATAAAAATTGAAATATGTGTATCAATAAAACTATAATACGATTGTGCTAATAATTAAATTTAGTATTTTTTTATAAAAAAAATATTGCTAATGTTTATGATAATTTTTCAGCTCCAATTAATAATTTTCTGGATTTGTCTTTGTTTAATTTTCCAACATTTATTTAAATTAACACTTTTAAATTACTTCACTAATATATTATTATATTTGTCTTATCACTCTCTACTTATTCTCTCTTAAAGTGTCTATGAGGTGGAGAGTGTCAACACCTAATTTTTTCTTAGTTAATTTCACACATTAAAATATCACAATAAACAAAGAGAAAATAATTATTTTATTAAATTATTCTTATTAACAATAATTATGTTTTCTATTATTGTTTACGTGAAGTAGACTATCATCTTAAAAAAAAAAAGTAGATTATAATACTGTAAGAATAACGTACGTAGTATTAATTAAAAAGTACGGTTCAAAAACTAAAAATGACATATTTCAAGAGAGTCTTGTTACTAAATTGTTAATCAATGTGACACAAATGAAGATTTTTTTTTATGAAGTACGGATCTTTAATTGCCTATGAAAAAAGTGCCTATCTATATCCATAAGATAAAATTAATTCAAAATTTTAAATTACTTTAAAATAAATTTTGTTTTTTAATTTTAAGTTTAACATAATTAATATAGGACACGTGATTAATATTAATTGATTGTGGGTATCTTAATTATCCATAATATTCGAAGGACAACATAAGTCTCACCATGAGGTTGATGTCAAACTTTTTACAGACTGCCATGAAGTTCTTGAAAACTCGTTGTTTCTTGTGGGAGAGATCGGAGGCAACGACTTCAATTATCCTTTATTTATACGAAAGAGCATATCTGAGGTTAAAACATACGTGCCACATGTAATCAATGCAATAACTTCAGCAATCAATGTAAGATTATTATTTTCTTTTATGTTTAATCAAAAGTTTGGTACCTCTAATTTGAACAATGTGCATTATTTTTATTCTACTAGTTTATTTTTTTGGAAAGAATTTAGTCTTTCAAGTTTTTTATTGTTTCAATTAAATCTCTCCATCCTTTTTTATTTGTTTACAACTCTGAAATTTTCATAACATATTAAAAAGTTTTACAAATTGAATTGATAATTTTTTTTGTTACAAATTGATTAAGTTATTTTACTTAGAACTCACCAATTATAATATCAAAGTTAACTAAAAAAATCTCAAATTTTTTTAAATAAAAAAAAATCTGATTTTTTTCTCTTAAAATCCTAATCTTACATTTTCAATATTCATTAAATTTATTTAAATATTTACTTTTAAACTTTTGATTTTATTTTATATCTCAAATCTTTCATCAACCCACAACTTTTTTTAATAAAAATGAAAGTTTAAAGGACTTATGTGAAATACAATTGATGGCTGGGCCATATTTGATTAATTTTTAAAATAATGGAACTAAAATTGTTCGATAAAAACAGATGTATCAAAATAGAACATTGCTCAAACTATATGATCAAAAGTATATTTTATTCTTTCTTTTACAAAATATATGTTATATGATTCTTTGACTAAACCAATTTGAATTTCATTTTTGAACCATATCAAAATCTTTTTCGTATTTTGTGTCTTCACAGGAGTTGATTGATCTGGGGGCACGAACCCTCATTGTCCCTGGGAATTTTCCACTGGGATGCAATGCAGTCTATTTAACCAAGTATGAAACCAAAGATAAAAACCAATATGATTCAGCTGGTTGCTTGAAGTGGTTAAATGCATTTGCTGAATTTTACAACCAGAAGCTCCAATATGAGATACATAGGCTTCGAGGAATTCATCCTGATGCTAATATCATCTATGCTGACTATTACAATGCTTTATTGCCATTATATCATTATCCCAAAAAATATGGTAATTCAACTCTCTCAACTCCTATTGTAAATCAGTAAAACTTCCTTTCGAATTAAGCTTTCATAGAGCAAATTTTAAAATTCTAATCACATTCTATTGAGAAAAAACTTCAGTCACATTAAATAAAGGTAAAGACCAGAAAAAGTTTATAAGAATGTCACTGTAAGAAAACTAACTAATGAACAATAAAGAGAAAATGTTATCAACTACTATCCAATAGAGATTATAAAGAATGGGTTAGTCTAGGACATTGTTTCGTAACTATTATTACAATTCTTGATTTAAGTCAAGGATAAGAAAGAAATTGAGAAAAATAAATTGAATAATATTGATAATTGAGAGAATGAATTACATCAAATATTACATAGACTTATATAATAAATTAGATAAACAATTAACTAGTGTAAAATACTAACTAGCTAATATAACTAATTAATCAACTAAAATATCTAATAAGTGTCTGGGAGGATTTTGAACTTTGATCCTAATGCAGGTTTTACAAGTCTCAAAGCCTGTTGTGGAATAGGAGGTCCATATAATTACAATTCATCAAAAACTTGTGGCAATCCAGGCGTGATTGCCTGTGAAGATCCTTCTGAGTATATTGGGTGGGATGGTATTCATTTGACAGAGGCTGCATATAGATTCATTGCTGATGGTTTAATAAATGGACCATATTGTGTCCCTCAATTTAGTAACTTGTGTTTCATGTAAGCAATGAATATGATGGATATTTCAATAGCTAGAGTGTTTTACCTGCTAGGCTGCCTCTAATACATATATAAGGTTACACAAGTCAAGCTGTTGTCGTTTTGGAGCGTGCAAAATTGAATATATAGAATTCTGGATATTGATTTTGATTTTTTTTTTTAGTATAATTGATTTTCTTTTTGTGAAATTAGTTCTGATTTGAAGTTAAAATTTGTAGATTTTGTTTTTAGAGTTGATTTTCAATTTTATATTTATAACTCTACTCACTTTTATATGAATGTATTCAAACATAAATTAATTTATTTTTAATTAAAATTAATTTTATATAATCAATTAATTCAAAATTAATTTTTACTATTGCTTAACCAAACACATTCAAAATAAATTATTAATGAGGAGTTTTAACACTGAAAAACCTATTAATAAATAATTAAGGTTTTCAATAATACATATCATCCTTAGTTAAATTTAATCTAAAATCTTAAATAGAAAATATTTTTTTTATAAGAAGTTGAATTTGTAAAAATAAATTAAAATTAACATAAGAAGTAAAGTATTATATTTCTATTTAATAGCAAACATAATATTATTATTTTTAATCCAAAGAAATCAAGTTTGGTATAACGTATCTTTCTTGAGTGTGAACCTTGATTCCAGATATTTTTATAAAAATGTGGTAAAGGAGTGTAGTGTAAGAACATCTCCTGGAAGAATATTTTTAGGTTGCTTGACATGACATGTAGGTATATTATTAACGATGTCAAAATTATTTATTTAAATATGCAATAGATTAAAATTAAATATATTTAAATAGAACATTGCAATACGGAAATCAAACAAATAATATATTCAAACAGAAAAATCATATAAAAAAATGATAGAAAAATTAAATAAAAGAAATCACATAAAAATACAAAAGAAAAACTATGTCAGTTAAAAAGTACACTTAATTGATAAATTAATAGAAAAATAATAATTTAATTGAGTGATTTTGAATTAAAAAATACTTTAAATCACATATCTCAGTTTGAAGAAAAAGAGAGAGAAGATTAAGGTGTGATTTTGGAAGCTGCTATCAGGAATGTTCTCGATCGAACTCTTATTTGACACCCCACCTATTTATGTTTCCCACGTTTTTAAATTGAGATTGTTTTTTACATATTTCCAAATCGAGATTGAGTAATAAAAAATTGTTTTTACTTTTATATATTTTCTTATTTAAAATTCTCCATTATATCTCATATTAAAATTTATATATAAAAATATTTTTTTTTTATCATATCGTATTTCTGCTTTGTGTCAAATTTTTTTTTAAGTAGGAGGTCGCATCCGGGATGCGACTGTCTATCGTCATTTTTTTTTTAAAATTATATAGTATATTTTTGCTAAAATAATTATTCATTTGTTATAAAATAAAATTACTATAGATGGTCACATCTCCGAGATGCGGCCTTCTATTGGAGAAGAAAAATTATCCTACATGTGATCGTAAGGCGGATACGACCATAAAAAAAAGAACATTTTAATATATAAATATCAATATAAGATATAATGGAGATTTATAAATAAAAGTATGATAAATATTAGAAATGCAATAAGTTGTTTGAGTGGTTACAATTAACTAGAATCAAATAATTGAAGGTATTTGTTTAATTATGAAAATAAAGAAAAACAAGCATAATTAAGCTCTCCTTATTTTGTGAAAATATTTTTTCAAATATGTGTTAAATTCATTTTTATTTAACTTTCTAGTTTTTAAGGGAATAAGATCTTGATAATTTAGAGTTCAGTCAAGAGATACATAAAATTTTATTAAAAATTGTTTCAACTAAAATCAGTGTGTTTAATTTATTTGCTAACACATAGATAATCATTTCTTTTAAAATGAATAATCGTTTATATTTCAAAAAATAATGAAAATAACAAAAAAAAATATTTATTATTATTTTCAAAAATATATATGTGTTAACTTTCATATGGTTCGTGCATTGTTTACGTATTTTAGAGTAGGATCTTATTTGCTTAAGTAAATATTTTGTGAAACATTTTTATCAAATGTATTTTTGAATATTTGATCTAATGAGTTTTTTTTCCTAAAATACCTTTCATGTTATACATCATTGACAAATATTTCCTATCAAATGTGTTTGGATTAACGACACATTTGTTCTGAATACTTTTGTCCATATTAAATTACAAACAGTGAACAATTATAAATAAATTCAATTAAAACATAAATTAACTAATTAATAATATTATAATTAAAAATAAAAACTAATAAATACAATTAACTATTAAAAAGTGGATTCAAAATCATCCAAAAGCAAAAATCACGTAGATATATTTTTTTCTTGTCAATACAATTGTTATTTATCAAATCATGTATGATAAACTTATCTTATGAATGATTTTAAAAATTTTATCGATGAAAACATATTATATGTATTATAGTTAAATTTCAAGCGATAAATGTTTAGTTTCAAGTGAAATAAGAGAAAAATAGAAGAGAAAGAAAGAAGGAAAAAATAGAATAGAAAGAAAGAAGACAAAAAGTGCAAGAGAAGAAGGAAGAGGGAGTACAACCCATTTATTCCTTTCACTACTTTTTTTCAATATTTTGTATTTTGTCTTTGTCTTCCTCCTTCTTCTTTTTTATTTTTATTCTTTAAAAAAATATATCAAATAAAAAATTTTGAATTTGATATTGCAATTTTTTTTTAATTTTTCCCTTTTTTATAAAAAAATCACTTGATTTATAATCTTTTAAAAATAGAAGGAAAAAAATCTGAAATTAACAATAATTTTTCTTTTCTTTTTTCCATTTTCTCTTTTCCTTACTCTTGTACTTCTATTCTTTTTAGTTTCTTTATTAAGTAAAAGAAAAGAAAAAAAATAATTACACATGACATTACACATTTTTACTAATCTGATAGGTAAAAAAACGAAAATGTCGTGGGATAATATAAAAAAAAATAAAGATTTAAGATGAATGAAGAAATTTTCGATAGTTACTATTTGTTTTAGAACTTTGCTTATTGTTGAGTGATTAGGATGATAAGAGAAAATAATGGAATATAGTAAGCGAGAAGGAGGAAAAAAAAAAGACTGAAAAAAAACATAGAAAGATTTTGTAAGACATTCGTTAAAGGGAATATACAAATACATTAATATCATTTCAAAATTGAGTTAAGGTTAGTTTGAATATTTTCAAGGTATCTATAGAAAGAAGCAAAAAAAACATAAAAAGATTTTGTAAGACAACTGTTAAAGGGAGTAAATGAATATTCTTCCAAAATTGAGTTAAGGTTAATTTTAATATTTTCGGGTTATCTATGACTTTCTTTTTGAGTCGATAAATGAAATATTAAATATTAGCACAAATTCACACTAATTTGAGTATTTTATAATTCGCATATTGATTGATCATTCACTTACAAAATCTTTCAAAAAAAAATAAACGAACATTTTTTATTTAATATAAAAAAAAAAAAAAAAACTAGATTACATAGACACAAATGTTTGTAGATAAGAGATAGTAATCGAAAGAGATGTATTATTCAATCAAAATAACAAACAAATCAAACAATGGCTTCGTTGGCGTTTTTGGTCACTACAACAACAGTGGTTTTTGCTGCTACTTGTACAGGTTGTTACACATCAATCTTTAGCTTCGGAGATTCCCTTACTGATACTGGAAATTTGTATTTCATTTCTCCACCACTGAATCCTGATTGTATGCTTCCTCCCTATGGTGAAACCCATTTTCATCACCCTAATGGACGGTGCAGCGATGGCCGCCTCATCATTGATTTCATTGGTATCATTCATATTCCATCACACCCTTTTTCTTTTTCACTTTATTTCTTTCATAAAAACTCAATCTTTATAACTAACTCTTTCTCTTTGTTGTTGTTGTTGTTGTTATGTGAAGCTGAATCTTTGGGGCTTTCATATGTGAAACCGTATCTGGGATTTAAAAATGGTGAAGTGAGTGGGAATATTGAGAAGGGAGTGAATTTTGCGATTGCTGGAGCTACTGCTTTGAATCGAAGTTTCTTTGAAGAGAAAGGGTTTGTTGTTGAAGCTGCTACAGATTATTCTCTGAGGGTTCAGATAGATTGGTTCAAGGAATTGTTGCCTTCTATATGCAATTCTTCTTCAAGTGAAGTTATCTATCTACTCTTTCAATTCCTCACATTTAGTCTCATTTATTACTTGTTTATTTTAAATTTGCATTTATGAACTGGTGAGTTATGCTATTGTGGACTAGTATTTAAAAATCATAGGAAATTCTAACGATAGTTGACGTTACTATTAAGAAGTAATAGTTCGTGATCCTTCCCGTTAGGAACTATTACTTATGACTTTACTGTTTGGATAATAACTTCTTGCCCAATAGGTGTTTATGTATAAACTATTTCTATAAAAAATAAAGTCAAACTATTTTTATATAATCAATAAGTTGTTTTCATAAGTTGCTATCCTAGTAAAACGACTTATGAAAATGTTATAAGTTGTTTCCTTAAACTCAAATATATCAATCTAAACAAGTTCTCATAGCATTAGCTATTCATAAATATTTGGAAATGGCTCTTCGTGTGATGATATTTGTTAGTAATATAATATGGATATGATTCAGAAATATTTATTTGATCTCTCTTACAATATTTATTACAGAGCTTTTCAACGATAAGTACTTTGTAACTGAATCCCTTGCTTTTTTCTGTGTGACTGTTTATGTTGATAATTCTGATTTGTGGGATTTCATTCTTTTAGGCTGCAAAGATGTTCTTCACAGTTCCTTGTTTATTGTGGGAGAGATTGGAGGCAACGATTATGGTTTTCCCTTGTTCCAAAAAAATGCATTTGAAGATCTTATTACTTATGTACCCCAAGTACTATCTGTAATAACTTCAGCAATCAAGGTAAGTATTTAATTCAGTTTTTGAAAGCAGCATTGCTATATGTCGCGAAGAAATTGTTCAAGAATATCGCAAAGTAGCCCATATTTCTTTTTAAGAAAAATGAGAATTTGATTCACTCCGCATTTGACGGAAACCACCAAATCACATTGGAATTAATAAAACAATGAGAATGAGACTACTCTTAGTTTATTTTGAGAAACCAAGGATATTAATTTGTGATTTAATTTTTCTCTAGTTAAGTCATTTTCTATCATTGGTTAGTTTATGAGTTTCTGCAGGAGTTAATTGATTTAGGGGCTGTAACAATATTGGTTCCTGGAAGTTTACCACTTGGATGCAATCCAGCCTTATTAACAACGTTTGCAACTATTAATGGAGAGGAATATGACCAAGCTGGCTGTTTGAAATCATTAAACATGTTTTTTGAATACCATAATGAGCTGCTTCAAATCGAACTAAATAGGCTTCGAGTGTTGTATCCTTTTACTAATATCATCTATGCCAATTATTTCAATGCTGCATTGCAGTTTTACAAATCTCCAGAACAATTCGGTAATCTCTCCTCTAATCCTCCTAGCTCTTTATGTCATATCAATGTGTTTGTCTTGCAAACTATGAAGCACTGACACATATACACCCTCGTTAATTTAAGGAAATAAAAGTGATTTAATGTAATTGTATATGTTGGTATCTGACAACAACACATATCGAACATACACACTTCAATATATTGATGCTACATAGGTTACAAGTGAACATAAGAGTTCTGTCATATTCATGTGCTATTTAGCCATTAGTATTAGTTAGATAACATGAGTCAATAGTTTACAATGGAATTAAATTTGTGGTTTGTTTCACATTTAGCATGTGTTTGAAAATTTCACTTTCCAAGGTAGAAACGCACGTCCAACCCACTGCTTCATTGCTTAGCTTCTTATTTTTCACGGCATAATTGCATGGGGATGCGATAATCGCCTTGCAAATGTTGTTCCAAACACATTCTTAGTATTTTTGCCCTAGAGAACCTCTATGTCATGATTTTTCAGTATGACACCAAAATATTGAAGAGTGATATACATAATTTGCTTCAATGTTGTTGCAGGATTTGATGAAAATGCTCTTAAAGTTTGTTGTGGAGGTGGAGGTCCTTACAATTTCAATGATACAGCACTATGTGGAAGCTTAGAGGTGATTGCATGTGATGATCCTTCAAAATATGTTAGCTGGGATGGCTATCATTTGACTGAGGCTGCATATAGATGGATGGCCAAGAGTTTATTAGATGGACAATACACCATTCCTAAATTTAGTGTCTCTTGTCTTACTAGTAAAACCACTGCAGATTTCATTAACTACACAGTGAAATAAAAATCAATGACACTAACAAAGCTATGCAATATGCATATCCAAGACTTGTCTTTCTTTCACTATAATATTCTAATATCCTTAGAAAAGGAAGAGACAAGTATATTAACCCAACTGTGCATTTTCCCCTTCTAATTTGCACATTCTATTTCAACGTTTCGTTTTAATTCAAACATTCTTTCAAGCAAACACTCTGGGTTTAGACGACCGTTGCAAATGAAAAAATATTGTTGGGAGAACGAGACTATCTTCCTTGAGTCTTCAAGTTTTGTAGCGATAATTAATAAAACATTAAACATTAAACGACGGTTGATATTTCTATTTCGCATCTCTCACATGAGTATAAATTAAATAATACTTACATTCAATTTCATTTTTGTCATAAGAAGAACAACAACAAAGTACAACCATGCATCTTATATTAAAAAAAAACTGTAGTGCTTGGTTTAATATGAAATTAATTTTGAACAGTCATTAAATCTCATTAAAATATATCTACCAAGAAATTACAACGCATCAATTTCTACCCATGAATCAAACAAACAAGTACCACACACTACAACATTAAAGAAGAAAAAGTGGTGTATATATAGGTGGGAGTATATTTAAAGCTCAACTACATAATTATATACATCTCATAATTATATATACATCTCTTGTTCAACCAACTTCATCTTCACTAAAACACTATGAAGTTCTATATCATCCTAATCCTCATTTCTTTCACAATTGGTTTCCTTGAGGAAGCTGTTTCAAATCCAACTCCAACTCCTCGTCCATTTGATGCAATTTTCAACTTTGGTGACTCTTTAAGTGACACCGGCAATTTCCTTGCCTCTGGTGCTATTTTATTCCCAGTCATAGGTAAGCTTCCTTATGGTGAAACCTTCTTTCAACATGCAACCGGTCGTTGTTCAGATGGACGACTAGTGATTGACTTCATAGGTATGTAGTTTTATGTTGTGTATATATAATTTACTATTTGATATTGCTGAGAATCACAGTCAAATGCAGTTGATGAACCGTTCGTGTTGTTTTGTGGTTACATAAACATAAAAAAATTTGTTGTTGAGGTATAGATCATAGGGATGGGCCTTATTTTCAAGCCTATTATCTATTTTAAAATTGTGTTTACCAAAAAAAAATTGTGGAATTATGTATAAACTATAATAACATTGTGCAAAAACAAACAGATATATTAAATGATATTCACTTATGGTGAATTTTGGTTGTAGCCGAGGCATATGGATTACCATATTTGCAACCATATCTAAAAGTAACTAAAGATCATCAAAAGATCTACAATGGAGTAAATTTTGCTGTGGCTGGAGCCACAGCACTTGATGTAGAATTCTTCAACAAAGAAGGACTTGGAAAATTGTTATGGACAAATGATTCATTGAATATTCAGCTTGGCTGGTTCAAGAAGCTGAAACCTTCCCTTTGTACTACTAAACAAGGTGACATTAATTAACATTCCCCAAATGAAAACTATATTGTATGAAATTTCAAATAACAAAACTTGAATTTTTTAATCCCCTAAATAATGTCACAGATTGTGATAGCTACTTCAAAAAGTCACTATTTGTGGTGGGAGAGATAGGTGGTAATGATTATAACTATGCTGCCTTTGCTGGAAATATTAGTGATCTTCAAGCCACAGTTCCTCTAGTTGTTCAAGAAATAACAAAGGCCATTACTGTATGTTACACCAACTCCAGTGCTTTTATATGAATGAGCCTTTTTTTGTTGCAATATGAATTAGCCTTTATTTGATTAGAAAATGTTTTTTTTTTTTCAAATAGAAAATGTGGTTGATAATAGTATCTATCAGTGTCACATTTAAAATATTTGATTCTTCACCAACTAGAAATAGAAATGTAATCATTTATGAATTTGTTATCTATATATCCCCTTTTTGAAATTTTAATACCAAAATGTCTCACTTTTGAAAACATAGACAGAATTGCCCTACTTTTTAGAACCTTCAGGAGGTCTCTTCCCCAGGGAGAGACCTCCTGAAGCAAATGTTTTTCTGCCCTAGTGAGAGGTCTCTTCCCCAGGAACAGACCTCCTGAGGAAGTTTTTGCATTTTTTTGCACTTTTTACAAAATTCGAAAATACCAATTATACCCTTCTGAATTTCCCAAATTGATTCACAAGTAATTAACATGTTATTTTTTGTAAACTGATGTTGTTGTTGTTGGGTTTTAAGATTCTGCCTCTGATTTATGAGTGTGATTTCTCCCTCTGATTCTTGATCTGATTTCTGCAAGTGATGATATCCTCTGATTTCTGTGTGATTTCTCCCTCTGATTTTTGCGTGTGAGTTCTTCCTCTGATTTCTGCGTGTGATTTATCCCTCTGATTCTTCCTCTGATTTCTGCATGTCGTGATATCCTCTGATTTCTGTGTGATATCTGCCTCTGATTGTATCATCTGATTCTGCCTCTGGTATCCTGTGATGATATCATCCTCTGATATGTGCCTCTAATTTGTGCATGTTAATTCTTTCCTCTGCTGTCTGCATCTGATTTCTTCCTCTGAATTCTGCTGTGATTTATTTCTCTAACTTCTGCCTCTGATTATGCCTCTGGTATCCTCTGATTTGTGCTTTTGATTTCTCCCTATGATTTTTGGGTGTGATTTTCTGCCTCTGATGGTACAATCAGAGGGATAAATCAGAGGCAGATATCACATAGAAATCAGAGGATATCACGACATGCAGAAATCAGAGGAAGAATCAGAGGGATAAATCACATGCAAAAATCAGAGGAAAAACTCACACGCAAAAATCAGAGGGAGAAATCACACAGAAATCAGAGGATATCATCACTTGCAGAAATCAGATCAAGAATAAGAGGGAGAAATCACACTCATAAATCAGAGGCAGAATCTTAAAACCCAACAACAACAACATCAGTTTACAAAAAACAACATGTTAATTACTTGTGAATCAATTTGGGAAATTCAGAAGGGTATAATTGGTATTTTCGAATTTTGTAAAAAATGCAAAAAATGCAAAAACTTCCTTCAGGAGGTATGTTCCTGGGGAAGAGACCTCTCACTAGGGCAGAAAAACATTTGCTTCAGGAGGTCTCTCCCTGGGGAAGAGACCTCCTGAAGGTTCTAAAAAGTAGGGCAATTCCGTCTATGTTTTCAAAAGTGGGGCATTTTGGTATTAAAATTTCGAAAAAGGGATATATAGATAAAAAATTCATCATTTATTTAGTTTTTATGTATTCAAAAGATTTGTGTGACTACCATTTTTTTTATTTAATTGTGTGAGAACTTGTGATAATATTTTGAGAATAATAGTATTCAATATAATTAAGTTAGTTAAATTTTACTTATATATTTTAGTCCATTAAATATGAGTACTCTTTTTTTTAGTCTAGAGAGAGTAGTAGTTTATTGAGTAGTCAGGTGAATTGGGGTATTCGTAGAAAAAGAAATTAAAATATTATTTGATAATTTAAAATGAAAAATTATACGAAGGAATTAATTTAATTATAGTTAATATTATTATTCTCAAAATATTTTTACAAGTTCTCACACAAAATTAAATGGAAAAAACGGTAGTTTAGAAAAACTAATTAATACATTAAAAAAAAGTAATTATTATTCTTAATTTATGTGTAATTAGTTATTTTTGCTTATAATGAATTCTAGAGGGAGTATTAATAATGATACTTTCTGTCTCTTAATTTAAGCATCCATTAGATAAAAAGTGTCTCTAAATATAAACTCATTTTTAAACTACTACATAAATTTATTGTTTCTTTTCCAAATAAACCCCTAATTAATACTACTAAATATCTTGGAATATGAAAAATCAAAATTAACTATTTACAAATACAAAGATTATTTTACATTTAGCTACGAAGATAGTGTATACTACTAGTACTTTAATAATTGAAGATCTTTCGATCATAAAAATGAGTATACTTAGTAATTTTCTTAAAAATGGTGCATAAGACAGCAGAAGTATGCATGCAATGTTGACTCAATTAGTCCTTTTATTGTCTAGGAATTGATTGCTGAAGGGGCAGTGGAGCTTTTGGTGCCTGGGAATTTGCCAATTGGATGCTCTGCTGTGTACCTAACTTTATTTAGAAGCAAGAACAAAGAGGACTATGATAAAAATGGATGTTTAAAAGCTTTCAATGGCTTCGCAAAGTACCATAACATGCAGCTCAATCTTGCATTAGAGACACTAAGGCAGAAATATCCTCATGCAAGAATAATATATGCCAACTATTTTGGTGCAGCCCAACGTTTCTTCCATGCACCAAGACACTATGGTTAGTTTTATATTGTTATTAGTGTCTTTCATTATATTCTTTTCTTACTCTTTTTCCCTTTCTATATGACAATGAAATTGATTTGAATAGCTTGTTATAATTTACTATAAAAAAAAAAGTTAAATGACAGTAATTACAATGTGAAAATAAAAAAAATTCTTAAATTTTAGCATTTCTAGTACAACAAACCAAATTATAAACGTTACTTCTTGTCTCTTATTTCCGTTGAAAAATCAATAATTTCTAGTAGTAATGCAAAGGATTTATCAATCATACGACAATCACACTTCAATCTTAATTGAACAATTTTAAGCATCCTCATTCATCAATGTGTTTATATAGGCCGAATTCGAAGATCCAATTTTCTTTATTATAGTTACCTATATTTGCATTCCTTAATTGTATAGGGTTCAGTAATGGAGCTTCAAGAGCGTGTTGTGGAGGAGGTGGACCTTACAATTTTAATAATTCAGCAAGATGTGGTCATACAAATTCAAAAGCATGTGCAGACCCTTCAACATACGCAAATTGGGATGGAATTCACTTAACAGAAGCAGCTTATAGGCACATTGCCAAAGGTCTAATTAACGGTCCTTTCACAAATCCTCCTCTCAAGCCATCTCTCTTTAAGATAGAATAGACTAGCCATTCTATGGATTTGAACTCTGTTCGTTACATAGGAGTCTAGTCCTTTATGATAAACTCGGCTCCAATTGGTTCAAGGCTTTTAATTGAAGAGAGAAATTGTGTCACAAACAAACACAAACTCATTATCAAATAATGGTGGTTCATTGTTGGACATGCATTTAAGATAGTAGATTATTGTTGGCTCACATAGCCAACCAATGTAGGACTGTCATCAAATGCCAAGTGGGTATGATTCATCTTTAAGGCTAACAACCAATTATACACAAATTAATTCGTTTAGTTAAAGGTGTGGTAAAATCTTTTTGGTCTATAACAGAAACCAATTCCTCTATCATGCACTTTTCTTTCTAGTTATAAACACCACTTAAAATCACACAAATACAAGATTCCAAATTCAAAACCAAAGCAAAATATCTAACCTAACTATCATTTACCAATTATACCAATCCTTAGAGACTCTTTGATCAACCCTATTTGACAGAGTATTATAGTTGTGCTAACTAAAACTTACATTCACTAATAGAAAATTAAAACATATTAAACACAAAATATAAGAGTCAGAATGATAAAAATACATGGTATTAAAATCAAGACGTATTTTTGGAATGTGAATCAAATCATGTTACATAATATAACATTATCGATACGTATTACTAACAAAATTTCATTTTTAGGTAAAAATAATTGACATTAACAAAACAATGGGCTAACATTTTATTCACTATTATTAAAATAATTCAACATGGATCATAAATGAAATGGCAAGTGCCTAACTAACAACTGATAAAAAAAATTGGCTAACAATTTTCCAGAATCATCATAGTAAATCGAGATTCAAGGTGAAAATCACGTTCAAAATAATTTGAGAATTGAAATTCTAATGGATAGAGTTTGTATTTGTATCAAATTGGTTAATGAACACAGCCCAATAACCCTGACAAAATCAATCAGCTGGTTACAAATTACACTCAACTAAATCAGTAATATAACAAATTAGAAATATAAACAAAAAAACACCAAATATGGAAGTAAAATAATGATCATGATTTGCACACAATATGATCATGATTTCATGATAGAGTAAAAAATGATTTACTATAAAATATCGTAAATCATTTGATTAATTAGAGTAAAAATCGAAATAGTCAAATTAACTGCTGATATTATATGCCCATGAGATCATGCATGAAAAGTCAATGCAAAGATATGTAGGGCAAATCTATCACTCAAACTGCTAATTACTACAGCAGGTAAGCGCAGCCAAGAAGCCCTTCACTATTAGTGAATTGATTTACGCCTACACACTAAAAGTGTGCCACAAAGAATACCCTATCTCGTGGAAATACCACGCCACCCCTAACTCAAGAGGGAAGCGCTCGGCCTTAGGCGCATGTAATTGTTGCAATGAACAAAAAATACAAACAAAAATGCCAGTCAATACCGATGCCTAAGGAGTCAAAGGAATTTCTCTGACAAAAAACCTTGAAAGGGCAGTAAAAAGTAGTAAACATCGCCCAAATGATCAATACATTATAAAATCACAAAACATAGAACACAGCACAAACTAAAATCACAATATATAATCATACAACTAGAAAACCCATATTCATTAACATGGTAACATGAGACCAAAAAAGCAAACATCTATCATAACTAGATAGATAAAGAGTAAATAGAAAAACTAGATTAAAGTCTCAGAAAAAGATTGTGGGATCAAGTCTTACAATTTAATTTAATACATTGGAAACTAAAATATGAAAAAACATTGATTCCATTTGTAAGCCTCACATAAAAACTCTCCATCCATGGACAAAGTAAGATTACACACCATTTAGTCTCCCTTCTTCCTAAAAGAGCAGCCTTCTGTTAGTCTTGCTCGGCCACCAGTTGGCTGGCATAGCACAGTCTGACAGTTACCGCATACGACAACAGTTTGAGAGTGGCTAAAGACAGTGGTTCTGCATCCAAGTTAAAAATACGAAATATATAAGTATTCAGAATGTTGGTTAATATATCAGATTGTAGGATAGAAATACAATATTACAATCAAGAATTGTAAGAGAGGAAAACAAAGAAGTGGATCCAACTTACATATTGAAGCAACCCTGACATTTTACATCCTGAAATAACAGAGAAGAAATTAAGTATAAAAAGTTAATTTATTAAACCTTGCAAAAAGAAATCCCTAACCAATCTAGTGTTGTCAATCAAGTATTGCAGAAAATAGTGACTTATTCAAATTTCACAATGCTACATTGAACAGAAAATAGTGACTTGTTCAAATTTCACAATGCTATATCACCGCTCAAGCAGCTATTTGACAATATATTATACTGTATCACAGAACAATTGCGTTTTGTCCAATTTATGTTGTGTTACTGCACTGTAGCACCACTGTTTGACAACACTGAGCCAACTGCTCCTTCAAATGAAAATAATAAGAATTAGAAATAAAATAGAGCATATAAAAAATACCATGAAGAAAGAGTTCGGTGACTGAACAAGACGTTTGAGCTTGTGCTTCCTCTTCTCAAGCTCAGCTGGAGGATTTAACAAATCAATATCATTCTGAAGAACCTATACAAACCACAAAGAGAGAAACAATTAATATTCAGAAAATAGTATATACTCTCTCAAAGCCATAGCAATTACAACAGATTCAAAACACTACACAGCATAAACAATCTGATTTCAACCAGTTAACAAAAGGCACCTAAAATTACACAAAAACGATATGCTGCTATATCACAACATTAAGTAATGTTATATCACACAATCGAAGTTACAATAAAAAATTAAAAATCAACACAATAAACGATGTTTATCACGATCGAATAAATCAACAGATAAATGAGATTGAACAGAGAAGTTAGATTTAGATTATTCACAAACACATAGTACCCAAAAAATCAATCTGTTAAGCAAAACGTCTTTTTGGAATTTTTTTTCCTTTTCCCCGTGGAAGTTAAATTTCACACATCAATTTCAAAGTTTTTCGAAACATTATTATACAATAACATCATAGGAATAGTGGTTCACAGATTTGTATGGGAAAAAAAAAGTTAACATAGACGCATAAAAGAAAAGATATAAATCACGATCAGATCTGATACTAGGAACGAGGTACTGACCATGTTGGCAGAGGATATTGGAGCACCAGCGAAACCACTCTAACGAACAAAAACCCTAAAACGAAGTAGACGATGTAGTGGTTTAGCACGAAATGGTTAAATAAAATTGATTGTCGGGTCTGGCCCAAAATCGGTCTTGGGCTCTTATTGTAATCAAATAGGTCGTAGATAACAAAATAATTATTAAATAGGTGGATTCAAATATTTAAAAATAATAATAGAAAAGTTTAGTATTATATATTTGTACAAAATAATTTACATCGTATTCTAATGGAACTCGTTATCTTGTTATCTATGACCTATTTAATAAGTGTCTTTAGAAAATCACTATTGATTATTTGATTTTTATCGGACATTAATTAGTTTATACTATGATATAATGGTGTATATTGTTTATTCTTATATAAGTCCAACAATAATTATTATCTCTCCATAATCGCCCTAATCTCTTGACTCATGTTTTCATGAATATATATATATATATATATATAATATGCTTGATTTCAATTTTAGTTATCATATTAACAATTCACAAAATTATTTTCTCTATTTTAAAATCCAGTAGTTTTGGTAATTATTTTGATTTCTTATCAAAAAATAATGATGCGACATGTTGTATATAATGGATCATATAATGATATATAATAATTAACAGTTATGAATACACAATAAAAAACACTAAAAATTTAACTTTCAACTTTAGAAATTTATTATTTTTTTAATTTAGTTAATAATATATGAATAATTAATACATTTAGATTGTTCTATATCGTGAAATGTATGATATATCATTTAAAATAAGTCAACTCGTCACTCTATTAGTTAAAAAATTTGAAGAAAAATCAAAATTGTCGACTTTTAAAATATGGGTTAAATAGCACACGTGGTCCCTTAACTTAATTTCAGTTAACATTTTAGTCATTTATCTTTTTTTTTTCCCGATTTGGTCATTTATTTTAATTTTAAGTGACAATTTGATCTTTTATGTATTAAAATGTAAACAATATTACCCTTTTTTTTACAATAAATTAAAAAATTCATCAAAATTTTCAACCAAAACCCATAAAATTAATTATATTCTTTAATATAATACAAATTTTATCAAATTCGTAACTCAAATATTCAAATAAACTCATATTTTCATTTTTTATTGATGTTGTTAGAGATTGAATTTTAAAAATCAAATAAAGAATAAAAATATTAGTTTATTTGAATATTTGAGTTACGAATTTGATGAAATTTGTATTATATTAAAGAATATAATTAATTTTATGGGTTTTGGTTGAAAATTTTAATGAATTTTTGTAAAAAATAAGAATAATATTGTTAACATTTTAAAACATAAAAGATTAAATTGTCACTTAAAATTAAACTAAATGACCAAATCGAGAAGTAAAAAAAAGATAAAGGACTCAAACGTTAACTGAAATTAAGTTGAGGGACTACGTGCTATTTAGCCTAAAATATGAGATAAATTCCATAAATTAGTAAAAATAGAATGATCAAAATTGCAATTAAGTTTATAATATAGTATTTGTTTTAATCAATTAATTAATATTGTGAATCAGTCCATTTATAGATTGGTCTAAATGCGGTTGGTTTACTGATATTCTTCCTTCTAAATCTTTCATTGTTTGTAACAGGTTATGCCACAGAGGAAACTTCCAAGTGTTTATTTTTCAATGGAGGTTTGCAGAGAGTTTAGATACAATTTGGTGATGTTTTGAAGGTTTAGATTGATTCTACTTCCATTGAAACCAATATTTTCAAGTAGGAAATCAATCTTGGTCTCCTCATATTCAAGTTGTTTTGACATCAACTATTATTAATATTCTTTTATTTATTTGGTTCTGCAAAAACATCATCAGATTTAGAAATAAATTATTATTATTATTATTATTATTATTATTATTATTATTATTATTATTATTATTATTATTATTATTATTATTATTATTATTATTATTATTCCATCACAATCCTCTCATATATAATGTGAACCAATTATTCAATACACAATCCATTTGCCAACTTAAGCAAACCAATACCAACTATCAATGCTCCCATAAAAATATAGATGTCGCTTTTGAAAAAAAAAATAGGGATAATGAAACTCAAGTGTGCATTAAGCAGGGTAGATTAGTCGGTCTTAAATATGTATATAAAAAAAAAAATTCGAACAAGAAAATGAGTTAAACAAAAATAGTTCAAGTGATACGAAATTTTCAAAAAAAAGTATTCAGACGTATTAAATTTTTTATTTCTGAAAAAACCGATTAACATTTTGATTTGTAAAAATATAAAGGTCTTAATAAACGATGTCATGAATAAAATATAATAAAACTATAAAAAGTTCAACAATAACAATAGTTTTAGATAATAAAAATCATGAATATTATGTATTATTGACAAAACAATGATTGATCGAATAAAAAGACATAAATGAGAATAAAGAAAAATGGGTAATTATGCATACAGAAAATGAGAATAAAGAAATAATAAAATACACAACGACAAATATTTAGACACACAACAACACAGAATGACAATATTAACCTCAAACTGTGCACATGAATAAATTCTCAATATTAATTATCAATAGTTTGATTAAAACTCATCATCCTCATGATCCATAAGCTTCCATGAACCATCTGGTTGTTGAACCATACCCTTATTCTCTACAATCTTCCATGAAATTGGTACAAGATATTCATCCTTTAAAGCATCCAATGTTTTATTCACAAGTGAAATATCACGATTAACCTCAAGTTTGAATCCTCTTTTACTTCCTTGTGTTCCAGCTACTCCATGTAAATAAGCCTCCAAATTATGCCAACTTAATGGATTCCCTGGACTCTTCAAATACATAGATTTTGTTGTGTCAATCTTCAACTCCTCACCAACATCCCAATACCCAATAAAAGGGTAGTTTGGAACAATATCTAACTCATTTCGAATGCGTAAGGTTGAAAGATCTTTGTGGTTAGAAAAAACCCTTTGAAAATTTGTGTCACCAACTCTTGGACTAGCAAATACTATGGCTGTAACTGGTGATGCTTTTATAGATGGATCATTTGGTTTGTTATACCCATTTGTAACAATATCCACTGCATTTAGAGTTGCAATTGCAGCACCTAAACTGTGCCCAGTTATAGTTATGCTTATTTCTTCGTTCTTGTATTTTTCCACCAACCTTCTCACCTCACTTAGCACCTGCACATATCAATAATTATCAACATCAATTAACTTAATTTTTTGGTCGGATCAAACTCATTGTTAGATAATTATATATCTCATCTAACGTGGTGTTAGTCTTAATTAATACAGATCTCAAGTTTATGACTAAATATTTAGAGTGTGGCTCAAGTAATCCGACAACAAATAGTGCAATAGATCTTTGATAAGTTTTGATACTATCTTAAAATTGATTTAAGTACAATTCAATAATTACAATAGATCGCTTAATATGTTCACGATCTAAATATGGATCTCCCTATTTTTATTAAATTTTAATAAAATATTATATTTTTCTCTATTTTTTATTATTATAAATTTATTTTTAACTTAAAATAGTAAGAGTTCACTGTTGGATCTTGTTCTAGATATCTGTATTAAACACGTTACAAAAGTGGCAGATGCTATCTCTTTTTATTTTTACTTTTACAAATGACATCTCACTTGTTTTTTTTTTCTTCAATAAAACTTGTTTTTAGGATATATAACATTTAATGTAGAGCTCTTATAGCAGAAATTATAATTAACATTTCAACTATATTTAATAAATATGATAATTTTAATATGTTTTTTTGGTAATCGCAAAAAAGTTATCAATTTTGCTTTCACGTGTTTCATATAAAACATTATTTGACTTTAATCTTAACCATTTGATTTTCAAAAAATTATAAAATAATATTTTTTTCCATAATATTTTTTTCCTCGTCATCTAAGGAGATAGAAAATATTAATTAAAAAAATCAAAATAATAGAAAATATTAATTAAAAAAATCAAAATAATAGAAAATATTAATTAAAAAAATCAAAATAATATATTTATACGATGTTAGGTGTCAGAATTTGTATCCAAAAATAATTTATGAATTTATAATAATAAAGTTCGAATTCTAATGCATATAAAATGTACTAGTATATAGAATTACCTGGTTTCGGGCACTGGTCTTATTGAAGGGAGAACGTGGATCTTCAGAAGTATAAATGGAGTACCAACCTTGATGTACTTTAGGATCAATAATATTATTACTAAAAACTTTAGGAGCAGAAACCAAAATAAAACTAAGATCATTAACCCATTCCAAATTCTGAACCGTTCCTCTCCAAGCAATAACAATATCCCTTCTCCCTAAAACATCTTTGCTTTCATCACTACTCACACCAACATACCCAATCCAATTTGATTCCTTACTCCAAGCCTCTCTTGAAAAAGACTTTATAATAAACGCTTCGGGTACATCAATTTCCGACGTGGCATAAATATATTTGGTCACATTATATTTGAATGGATTTCCATTTTCCAAATACACTTTTGAGAAGAAATCCTTCTTTGCATATCTACAACTACCAGCAAACTTTGATGCTTTTTGGGTGTCGAAAGCATCATATGTTGCTTGTGCCATTTCACCGTAGTGTATTATGTAGCGTCGTAAGTCAATGTCGAGAGGGTATAATAGACCATTCCAATTGTTTTCGCCGCTTAGTTGTCTCCATTTGGTTGCTATGCTGCTTCTATTGTTGTTCATTTTCTTTTTCTTAAAATTGTTTCTCCATTTTTTGATCATGATTTGATTGTTATTGCATATTTTTTATAGATGGAACAGAATGACATTCATTTATTATTTGTATCTGATGTTGGAAGGATATATATAAGGCAGGGGCGGACCCACATTAGAGTCAGCATCTGCTACCCTGGATTTTTTATATTTCCACCTATAGTTTAATGTTTTTAAATTTTCGACCACGCTGAAATTTAAATATTGCACCTTAACTGCTATTGCACTCTAACTGTGCAACTGGTGTAGATTGTCTCTACTCATACAAGTTTTATGTACAATCAAAAATAAAATGTGTACTGATATAATTTTTTGATTGATCATTTTTTTTTAATTTATCCACGGATGCATTAATATGATATTTAAAATTAATAAAATTAAATATTTTAATACATAAATAATATGTAATTCAATTATTAATAATTTAATTTTGATAATATAAAATATGTTTATTTTTTAATATATCATAAAAATTATCTTCTAATCAAGTTGCATCAAACTTCTCTCTCTATATTCGTGTGGCTCTATTTTTTTTATATTGAAATTTTAATTTTAATTCAAAACATATATCATATAAAATGGCATAAGCTTTTTCTTTTAACTCAATAAAATAGCATAAGCTACTATTCAATCTAATATATTTATGATTACCATAAATACAGAGTATAATATTATAACTTAAAAGTAGTGTAAGTAATATTAATTAAAAAATATAATTATTTGACAAAAAAATACAATAAAAAATAAAATTAATATTGTATTAAAAAAAATACAATTAAAAAGAAAATCAATATTGTATCACACTGTGTTGCATGCGACTTCCTCTAGTACTCTTTCTTAACATACATGAAGAATATATTTAATAAAACTCAAATTAGATGTCATATAATTCTTAATAATGCCAAGATTTTGTTGATAAGTAATATACTCTTTCAATTATTCCCTTATAAAGAAACTTATAAAGAAATTGGCATTAAGGTGGTAATAACCACCTAAAAGTTGCTAACAATTTAAAGAAAAAACTTATAAAGAAAAATTTACACAAAATACTCCACTATAACTAAAAAATAAACATCTTTCAATCTAAATTTTAACTGTATAGATTGTAAATTTCATTTAATAGGATATAAAAATCAAATAATGATTTAACGAATCTAAAAATTTAACTGAAATTTTGTTTAAAAAAAGTTAATCGAAATTAATTAAATTAATTTATTTTTTCGTGTTTGAGTCTAAACTAAACAAATCAAATAATTCAGCATCCATTCTATTGGTTTAGGTTAGGTATGGTTTCATATAATTTAAAATCAACCTAAGATTAGAATTAAATTATTATATTTTTTTTACATTATATTAGTAGTGTCATCTTAAAAATGTATTGGATTAAAGTTTTTTTTTTATATTAATTATATGTTATTTTTGTCATTGCAGTTAATGTACTTGTTATAATAGTATAAAAAAATATATTGTTTGGAAAAAAATTTAGATTTTTTAACATAAATATCTTAATTTTAAGAAATGTTTACTAACATTGGATTCATTACCTATGATAAGAGATAGGCAATTGGAGTTGGTCTAGCATACAACAAAGCGATGTAAGTAGAATAGATCGATTAAACTGAACTTTACTTAAATAGGATATGTCTACTAAAAAAAAATTAAAGTTTGAGTTTGACTTGTTACCTGTCAAAATCTGACTTGACTTATTTGCCCATTAAAGAGTCTATATTGTGTTAAGACTTATAAAAATAATATATTACCTATCTTTAAAAAGGCTAATAGATAAATAAAAAATGTAAATTTTGTTGAACTAGTACAACCATAACATCAATTTTTTTTATGTTTCACAACAAACTTGGTTTATATAAGAACAATAATTATGAATGAAACAAAAGAACAAAAACAAATGTTGAATTTATAGCACAATAGTTTTGAAAGAGAATAATAGGAATAGAGTGAGAGCAAAAATTTTGGATTTAAAATTCTAATAAATGGTATTTTATTATAAAATTATAAAAAGAAAAAATAAAGAGTTTTTAATACAAAAATATGGCGAGTCTTTTATTTTATTATTATTATTATTATATATATATATATATATAAATATTATATTTTAATTATATATATGGGCCAACTTGTCCAATCATAATAGACTTTTTAGAGAACATGAACCTAGCCTATTTAAATAAGTTTTTTAAAAAGCTTGAGTCTAATTTTTTTACTAAACGTATCATTCTGAACTAAGCTTTTAATAAGCCAACCATAGACACCTGTCGGGCAGCCTAGCTTATTCACAATCCTAGTTGTGAGAACAAACTTATAGCAACATGTTCTTCCACGATTTTGTTTGATTTAACTTAAACTTCGTGATAAAATGTTGTAAAAGTTCAACCTATAATAGAATTGATTAAATCATGAAAATTGTTTTATACATCTGAATTGATATAGGATAACATCCACTCAATGAGAGTTAGAGTCTTATAAACAAACTTTGTGTCGATTCAAACACAAACTGATGTAAATTAGCTTGACAGCGACAAAAACTCTTTAATCCATAAGAGGTACTTGAAAAAGTATAGCAATACTCATGAATCTCAACGATCGCCTACCAAAAAGTTGAAAATGATGTTAATGAGCAAAATCTCAATCTCTCTGCAAGTGTCCCTTCTCCATCTCTGTTGTTCTAATCTAAGCTATTTATGATTCGACTTAATTTTAATAAATTTATTAATTAAATTTTTTATATATAACACATTATTTATTTAACTTATCAATTAAAATTAAAATTTTAAAAATTTGTCCTCCCAAAGTTTTTCTTCAACGTTCCGCCACCGGTTTACCATCACAATCACGTTCCCGTTCAGCAAGCGCATTGTATAATTAATTGAAGGATTTTTCCTAGTAGTGCCAACCGCAGCATGATCCCAAATCGGTTGCGGAACGTTTCGACAAATGTGACAAAGGTACGTATATCATATAGATTTCTATATAAAATAGTACATTATCTATAAATTTTTTGTATGTAACTATTTCTCTGATGACATAAGTCTTATCCAAATTGCTCAATTATTGAACATCGAAGGCTTGCAAGGCATGCATTATAATGGACTGTTAGTTAACCCAGCAACAACAATAACGGTGACTTTTATTTTTATAAACACATCATAATAGTTTATAATCGTAATTTATAATCATAGCTTTGAAATAAGTATGGTAAAAATAAAATAAAAATCTCTAAAAATCTTAACGATTATGATTGAATGTGAATGTATACATTATATCCATATTCTAATTAGAATGAAATAGCATTAAGCATTCCACTCAAAATTATTATATCCTAATTAGTTCATATGCACAATTTTAGTGTCGCAAGCAAAGGATCCACCCTTTCAAAAATGGGCCATCTAAATATGGACTATGATACATTTACTTTGCCCTTTATCGTAAGCTGTCCTAAAATTAATATTTAAAAATATTCTGAAAAATTTAACAGTGGCCGGGCATATATAAACGTTGCCGCATCTGATTTTAGGATAAACTCACCAACACAATCACTTTAAGTTTAGAAAAATGAAATACAATTTCTACTTAGTAGACGTGTCTCATTTAGTCATGTCATGGGTGTATATATACATATAAACTAAAATGTGTAAAATTTTATAAAAAATAAAATATTATCTCAACAAAAATTAAATGGATTGTCTTTATTATTGATTGAAAAAAATTAAACAAAATCAATTACAATAATTTAAGATTTGATTATACATTCTAAAATGTCTGAAAAATAAAATTTCAAAAACCATAGTAATTTTATCAAAATATTAGTATAGTATTTAAAAAGATCTCATCTTAAAATGTATTTTAGGTTTATATATTTGTAGAGTCAAGCTTAAGCATTTCATAGTTTACAAATATTGGTCACATGAGACTTTTGGTTTTTGAATTTTAAAAATTGTTAGAAAATCAATTTATGTCATCGAAGATATGGATTGAGTCGTGGACTAGATCACTCTCTTTAAAACGTTTCGCAGCACTGCCCAAATTGTGCAAGACAGACTATCAACCACGACGTCCCCAAGATAAAACAGTTCAGATTCACTGTATCGGAGTTTCACTGCACTGTAGAAAACTATTCTAGAATTACACTATCAATATGGCGGTTAAATCCGCTCTTAATATGACGATTAAAGTTACTCTCAATATGGCGGTTAATGCCACTCTCAATATGACGATTAAAGCCACTCATAAATCGGCATAACAACACTCTAAAAGGACAATGGTATTATGACCACTCAAAAATTGAATGGACTACGGTATAAAAACCACTCTAAAAGAACAAATGGTATTATGACCACTTTAAAATCGAAGAGACTACGACATAAAAACCACTCTAAAGGAAGTGATAATAGAACCACTAAAAAACGAAGGAACAAAAAAAAATTAGAGAAGTGGCTCAGAAATAATCAAGCAGAATATAAGAGAAAAATTTATTTTATTGTAATTTTCTATCTTTTCCTACTCTATTCTATATTGTATCTATTTTTTTTTTTCAATTTTAAATTATTTGGCTGCACAAACTTGTTACGGGTCATATTGATATGATAGCCTCAACTCGTGTCGTTCGGTTCGAATAAGTCAAGTCCCCTTCCCCTCGGTCGGTTCGCTCAGGTGGTCTTCCCTTATCTTCTCTAACGTTCAGAGTTGTTCTGGTTTAAAAGAAAAGAGAAAGTTGAGAAATGCATCGAACTTTGGTGTACTTTTCACAATAAATTGACACTCTTTATATAGTGATAGAAGCAAATCTACATATGTTTTCTATCCAATGTGGAACTTCAACAAAAGTTTTAAAATCTTTATATAGTGATGAAAAGTACTCAACATATAAATTTTTTCCAATGTAAGACTTTAATAATTTTTAAATTCACACATTAAGTTCCAATAGAGACCGAAGTTGTTTTCAAATTATATAGAAAAAATTGTGGAACTTTGTTCCCTTTATCTTCATATGAATAGTAAATAATAATTTTTCCTACATCTTACAATTATCTTTTCTATCTATTTAATGTTAGGATAATTATTAACTCCATTTAGAACCTAAATGAAGTCATTCAATTCAATGAAAACAATTCTAACCAAGTGCCTCTGATCAATTGGTTATGAGGGTTTTATCCCCTAAAGAAGCAGAGGTTAAGACAAAAAAAACAATGAAAATAAATCAATAAAACTTCTACAATTCACGTGTCCATGTCAGTATGTCACATACAAAAATATAAGAATCGGGTCAATTAGTATGTTACGCACTAAGCAAAATTTAATGTAGTGCCAATAATAGATTCATTAATTGACCACATCTCAACTATTTAATAAGAAAATTGAGACATGTGTGACATAAGATTATAATTATGTTACAAGGCACATTAATTCTCACCCTTCAAGTAACAAAAACGTGTAAAATCCGCATGTAGTATTATTGAGATGCTTGCAAGTTGAAGAAGACAGGGATTTGCAACGCAATGGTTAGATGCTTTTGCGGTGACTTGCACAAAGCCAAAAACAAATTTGAAAGAGGTAAACTCAAGAAAAAGAAAACCGACTACATATGACTTCAGCTGAGATTTCACAACTTGAAAAAACTACTATTTCCTTTCGGGTTTTTTTTTTTTTTTTTATAGTTCTTAATTAATTTCAAAATATTTTTTATGATTATAATAAACTTTGAGAAAATTAGAAAAATTGTAGTTAATTAAATTAAAAATCATACAAAAAACACCCAATAAAAAATCTAATTATGTTTTGAATCTCATACCTATGCTTCTGTCCTTTTTTAAGGTAGTGTTTACTGGCAATGTAAATATTTAAAATTTAGAAAAGAATATTTATTTAATTTTATAAAAATATTATTGAAAATTATAAATAATATATTTTTTTATTCTCTCCTTCGTAAAATATAAACAAAATTTAATAAAAAATAGACTAAATAGCACTCGTGATCCCTTAATTTAATTTCAGTTAACGTTTTATTCCTTTATCTTTTTTTTTTCCAGTTTGATCCTTTATTTTAATTTTAAGTGACAATTTGATCTTTTATTGTTTAAAATGTCAACAATATTATCATTTTTTTTACAAAAATTCATCAAAATTTTCAACTAAAACCCATAAAATTAATTATATTATTTCATACAATACAAATTTCATCAGATTCGTAACTCAAATCTTCAAATAAATTCATATTCTCCTTTTTTTATTTCACTTAAAATTAAAATAAAGAACTAAAACGTTAACTGAAATTAAGATAAAGGACACAAGTGCTATTTAGCCTAAAAATGATTAATATATTTAATTTAAATTTTGAACTAAATATAAAAAACAATGCCCATGTTAAAGGGTGCTTACCTGTTAGAAAGCATGAGTTAATTACTACAAAATATAACAACTTTAAAATTAAAATAGTTAACTACTTCCATGTTATAATTTTTGTTTTATCACAAGATTACTGATTGGCATGAAAGTATATATGAACCCTACCAATCTCATTACCAAACATCCACAATCACAAACGTGCATATAGACATTGATAATTTTCTAGCTTATAATTACATCATGAATATATTCACTCTCTTCGCCGCCTCCTTTAGATGTATTTTTTTAGAAAATGTGGTTTCAAATGCAAATGTTCTCTCATACGAAGTATTTTTCAACTTTGGTGATTCTATAAGTGACACCGAAATGATGCGACTACTTATTCATTGGCTATGCCCCCCAAGAGTCTTTATTGCTCAACTTTCTTCAAACATCCTTCGGGGCGTTTGTTGAATAGACGATTGATAATAGATTTCATAGGTAATTTTACATTTTTTTCTAGTATTTTAAATAATTTTTTCTTCAATAAAAAAATAAGAAACAATACAAATTTGAGACATATGTAATATCTACAACATTTTATTTTGATATAATTGTAATAATTGAGTGGAGTACATCAAATAGGGATTATACATGATTCAGAGGCTCCACTTGAAATTTTACACAAAAAATATATTATTTTTTAAAAATAAGTAAGAGTTAACAATAGTGTATTAACGATTGATGATGAACTAACATGTGATCATTTCAATTGCAGCTGAGGCATATGGATTGCCATTTTTGCCTGCCTATTTGAATATCAACAAAGACCGAGATAATAAGAAAGGATTAAATTTTGCATTTGCTGGTGCCATCGCACTTGATGTCAAGTATTATGAACAAAATGGAATTTAATAAGCCAGATACAAATAATTCATGAGCATTCAAGTTGGATGGTTCAAGAATCTCAAACCATCCCTCTGTGAAAGCATAGAAGGTTTTACCGTAACTCGTTGAGTAATTTCTCTATGAAATTAATAAATGAAAATTTCTCAATATAGCTAATAATTTGTGTTTCATTTAATAATAGATTGCAATAACTACTTCAAGAAATCATTGTTTTTTGTTGGAGAAATTGGTGGGAACGATATTTTCAAACATATTACGGCAATAAAACTGTTACAGAATTTCCAGAAATAGTTTTATTTATGGTTGAAGCAATTACTAATGCCACAATTGTATGTTTTGTCACATTTAAGTATTGGAATCACTCTTTCAATAAATTACAATTCAAAGAGAAATGTGATTCATTGGATTGTCCTCGTGAATAAATTAACAATGATCTCGATTTTGTTTTTCTACGTGATAAGTATTGATCGAAGAAGGAGCTGTAGAGCTAGTGGTTCCGGGGAACTTTCTGATGGGGTGCAATGCTGGCTTATTGGCAAATGTGAATAGTAATAAAAAAGAAGACTATGATGAATTTGGATGCTTGATAGTTTACAATACTTGACAACTGAAAAATTCTATGGAGGCACTAAGGCAGAAGCACTTGTTGAGGGCCCATTTTCAAATCCTTCTCTTAAATCCTCTCTTTTCAAGATAGCTTAGAATTAATGTACCAAACTTATATACAATATTTCTTTTGACAAGTTGAGAAAAGGATTAGGATTTGTCTCTAGTATTACTTAAGAGCTACATTGTATCAGTTGCAACTTGCAAATAGTTGCTTTTGTACTGAATTACGTACATATAATACTTTATAATTGTCTTGATGAACTCCGTGACAAACACATTTCATATTTCGTAAAATTGCAAATCATCAGTGAGACTAAAGCTAATTAAAAGTAATAACTTAACTTTAATAGTTAGATTTAACATTGTGCTAATTAACTCAATATACATCACCCGTGTTAAAAAAAGTTCGACGCCTCTCTTCACTGCAAGATAAACTAACTTTAGTTACGGAAATAAGTGTGCTAAAAGATTAATTGGATTATATATATTTTCTTATGCATAACAAATATTTGTTGAAGCATTTGCATAAAAATTATATATAAAAAATTTATGACGTATATTTTAACCAAAAACACTCATTTGCTTTAGTGATGCATAAATATTTTGAAAAACAGCTTTGTTTGTAAAATTTGTCCCTTTGAACTTTAATTCCTGTTAAACGAGATGGTCCTGGGGAATTGAGTAGAGGCAATTTTATTTTTTTGTCTTGGACACTTGCCTCTCTAATTTCTTTTATCTCTTTTATTTAAATAAGTGGTATTTATATATATTTAATTTTTTTTTGTATTTTATTTATGATTTCGTGATTTGATTGCAACTTTGTTTTTTTTTTTTATGTCAGTCTTGATACAACATTATTTTATTTTTATCTTATTATAATGTTTGTTTGATTCAAATTGACCAATTAATTTCGATCTGCTACAGATTAAATAATTAACTTGCAATTGTCAATATTACATATTCGAAAATATGAATATTTCAAATACTTTAATTTTGTTATATTTATAAGTAATTTAGAGACTTTAAATTTATATTATTCAAAATTGATATATTTTATCAATTTGATTGAAGTGTTTTTTCATTAAAAAAAGTATTGATTACTCTTTAAAATAGTATATGATGAAACCATTTGCCATTTTTGTATTCTGGAAATAATTTCATTAATTGAATAAGGTGATCAATGACGTACATTTTGAACAAGTGATGTAATTGCTTCTTTATATTGCTACAGTCAAGGCTTCACTATCAAACAGACTTAATAAGAAAACATCACGAAACAAATTAAAATGGACAAAAAGAAAAATGCGAAACAATTTTTTAAAAGGCTAATTGTGTTATAAGCACTAGTCTTAGTACAAATGGTGCCAAAACTATGCTATCAACAAGATTTTAAATAACTGTCATGGTTGCGTTTAAAATTTCGCGATCGCAATTTTGACTATTACAAATATTACATTATACATTGCATTGCAGTTGTTATGATGTAAATTAATCACAACATTGCATAAATCTTATTAAAATTATTTATATTATCATATAATATATAGTACAAGTTGAGAGATAAAAGAATATCAAAACTAAAAAAAAAATGTAAGATAATATTTAAATACATCTTGAAGATGTACTTTTTTATCCATTTAAGGTAAAAAAAAAATGGAATCTTGAATTATTTTTTTTCATAAAAACTTTTCATTCTTTATCCACTGAAATCTAAAACTATGTGCCATAGAGACTACATAACAAAATATTGGCAGAGGGTTCTTCATGTGTTCAAAATATATGTCGTAGAATAGGGACTAGAAGAATTAAGACATTTTCCAAGTCCTTAATTAGTGGTGGACTACCTCTTCATCCTTGTTCTCTTCTTCATCGGTCTTTTTTTGTTGTTGTTATTTTTATCATCTTTCTCTCCATAACAAAAAAATATATTCACGGTATGCACAAATATAAATACACATTAATACCTACTTTAACAAATATCTCCATTTTCATTTCATCAACAAAATCCATTCTTTTCTTTCAATGTCATCCGACTATTAAATCTTATTTTAGATTTTTAACTTTAATTATATTAGAAGTATCAACATATTGAATTACTTGTTTTTAAAAAATGTTTTGTAAAACTATTTTTAATATTATACTTTTTAAAATTAAAAAAACAAAACAGTTAAATAGTGTTTTACTTCTCAATTTTTAGTTTTTTTAATTCTACAGTAAAAAAACTGTTTTAAAATTTTAAATTACCAAAAAAGTTTTTTCTTTTTCTCATCTTTAAAACTGTTTTTAAAAACAAGTATCTCAAATAAGTTTTTTCTTTAATTCTATTCTTTAAAACAATTTTTAAAATCAAATTTATAAAATATTTTTTAAAAACTAAAATGCAAAAATGTTTCAAACAAACCCTTAATTTTGGGGTTTTTTTTTTCAAAAGAAGATGAAGTTGTTGTTAAGACAAACTCTCAAATTTAATGTTTTGATGAAAACAAACAAAGGTTAATTAAAGATTGTTTAATTATGATTCTAAATGTATGGTTAATTTAATCTGTGCTTTTTAGTGGTTTAAATCATAGACAGGTTTCAAAAGAATCAAAGAAAACAGCATCAGAAGAACATTCTTCACATTCTGAAAAACGGAGAATGTTCGCCAGACTGTGACAGCATAAAGACCCAACTTTCTCCATCACTTAATTAAAGTTGTTGGCTCTGGAAGTTACATGGATATGATCACTACATGGCAGAGAACACATAGGATCAATTCAGATCAAAAGAACTTTCGAATTGAGAAAGATAAAGACTCTCAAACAAGCTTGTCCAGACTGTTCTGGAATCAGTAATTATCAAACTCCAGAAGATACCTCATGAAGTAAATTACCAGAAGATACATTCTGGAAATTACCAGAGGATACATTATGGAATTTAACAGAGGATACCTAAAGAACAAACGTCCAGAACAATCATCAATCTCCAGGCAGTTTTAGAAGCTTCAGTACAAGCTCCTTACATCAAGCTATTCGTGATTGATCTCAATATGTTTTTATTGATCCAAAGCTTCAGATCAAGACAACAATATTGCCACTTATCAGAAGCTTCAAGAGATCATTAACAACTCAAGAAAGATTGATCCAAAACACTACAGCTCAAGACTGATCAGAAAAATAAAAGGATTATTTTTAATTAGAAATAAAGCCACTGGACTAGTCTAACACAAGGCCTTTACAACGGCTATATTGGCCTTATTCACTGCTTTCAAGCCTATAAAAGGAAGGCCACAGCTCAAGGAAAACTCAGAAGTTCAAGTGCTAACACAGCTATCACAATCATTCACATTCATACTTGAAGTTCTGAAAATCTCTTACAGAATCAATTTTTAGTTAAATTGTTTTACTCTGATATATATTCTGATTTATCTGTAGAGAATCGAATCTCAAACAAGAGTTGAGAATTCACAGATTCTAAACAAAATCAATCTCATCATCATTGTAAACTCAAACTATAAGAGTAAAAGATAGTTTGGGTAGATTGTAAGAAATCATATCAAGATTGATAGGTGATTTGGTTAAACTTTTTCTGGGTAGGAATCAGTTTAAGTTCTGAAAACAAAAGATCAAGGTTGATCTAGGCTAGGTGCTGTAAAACCAGAAGGTTCTAGTTTTAAACACTTAGTGGAAAATCTCACTTCGTGAGGACTGGACGTAGCCCAAGTTTGGGTGAACCAGGATATATCTGTGTGTGGTATTTCTTATCCCTTATCTCTTTATTCAGTTTAATCGTGTTTCAAAGATTAAAATACAAAACTGTTTTCTGTTTTAAACACTAATCTGAACGTTCTCCGTTTTCTATTCAAACCAAGAACATTCTCCATTTTTCTGCTTCCTTAACCAAGAACTTTCTTGAGTTTAAAACTGAAGTTTTTCAGGAAATTTTAAAAATGGAGATTTACAATTCAAACCCCCCTTCCTTGTAAATCAATTTTGCTACTTCAGTTGTTGGTTGGGTGGGGGTTGGGGTTTAAAGAAGATGAAGTTTCTTTTATTTTTTTTTAGTTGATGAAAAGGATGAAGAACGCTGATCATTTTAAAATTTTGGACAAAAATACGCACGTGATCTTTTAAGTTTAACTCAACTCTATCTGAAAGCTTTTATAGTACAATCACAAATTGAATAGTTTTGGTACATTTGTTCTCTAAATCAATAAATTAATGATTATTTTTATGAATCACACAGTTATTCGCAGTTTTTGTATTTTAAGAAAAATCATCTCATTATACTAATTTTTATACATTTTATCTCAAAAAATATTCAATATACACTATTGTGAATAATAAAAATTCAGAAAAATTAAATTTTATTTTGCTGACACTTTTTATAAATAATATTTAGTTATTATAGTTTATTAAATGATACAAAATTCAATTTTTTGAAAATAAACTCATTTAACTATTAATTTAAATATAAAATGTATCGGTACATGTCTAATTGTAGCATGTACCATAGAATTTCTCTTCCAACTTAGGTCCTTAAGGTTCTTTTTTCCTCGTATTAATTAGTTATTGGAATTTGTCACAACATCACCGTTATGAAATGTCATCATCTTAATAGCAATTAGGCGTTTTTTAAAAGAAATTAAAAAAAAAAAAACTCACAACGTGCATATTTTGAGACTTAAAGCTAATGTTGTAAATGGAGCATAAGATAAATGACTGAATCGGGAAAAAAAAAACTTAAACAACCTAAACTTAAAGAACCACATATGTATTTTTGTCTGTTTAAATTTTAGAATAAGCAAATGCTTCTCCTGTCAAAAATAGGGAAAACTTTAGGATTCAGTGAACACTTAGGTAGAGATTTACCTATACCTCTCACAATAGCATTAGTAAGGCTCAAACTCGAGCAATTGAGATATTATTAACATGATAGAAATATATTTTTTCAACTCAAATTAGTTAACTCATTATTGCAATGTAAATTTATAAAACATTCAAAACTAGAAATAGACGTCCTTGTTAAAACACGAGCACTGTCATTAGCATGTCGCATAGTTAAAATACATTATAAAAATACCTAAATTTGATTAGTGTTGTATAATTTATTATATACTTAATATATAGGCATGGTAAATATCCACATATTTACTCAATTATTTAATTATGTATTTTAATATGAATTTAATTGTTATGTACTATAAATATAAAAAACATATTACAATTATTAATAGAAATGACTTTAAAAATAATTATAATAAAAGTTAAACATATTTAATAATTTATCAATTATGAATTACAACATAAAATTTCTTTACACTGATTATGTATATAAATTAAATTATTTTAATATTTAAGTTTACGATAATTTTACTATATTCGTCGTGTACACAATCACATATGTATATCGCTTCATTATATGCACGCTTTTTATTTATTTATTTTACATAGACATTCCATGAAAGTATTGTACTCCATGTCAACACCAAATTACAAAAGTATTATGAGATTGGTTACTTAACATGGTAGAATAATAGTTTCTTATTAAATGAAAATGTAATAATATTTTACCAATAATATTAGTAGGTGTCCTTAAACTCATATACATACTTGTCAAACCATATTTATCTTTCATAATTCATAATAAATAGTTGTCTTTATATTGATAAATAGTTCTTTAGTCAAAGAAATAACAAATACCTTGTATAAAAAAACATTTAGAAAATACTAATAAGTGCTTTAAAATAAAATTTTAGATGTTGTGCATTTAATATTTTAAATTTGTTTTATATTTTTTCTTTTGATTCTTTAATAAGTGTTTTTAAGCAGATCCAAAATATTATTAACATTGTACCAAAATAATAATAAAAAAATATCTATAATGCTAGACCCGTGAAGTTTAGCAACTACAAAATGAAAATCTTAAAAAAAAAAAAAAGAAAAGTAAAATGTGAAAATCAAAGGATTTGAGCCCAAATACCTTCACTAGGGATTTTTCCATATACAACAAATAGTAGATAAAAACCGGGAGGTGCAAGAGTAGATGAAGGAGGCACGGTAACTTCAATTTCATATGTTTTATCTTCCACAATACCTACTTTATTTGGCTCCAACATCAACAACCTTTGATTCATTGAGAATGAATGTGTAGTAAAAGGAGGCGCCAACATTGTAACGTACACTAAGTTTGGGTAATTCAATGTTAAGTTTACTTGAAATTGAAGCTTCAATTTCTGACCATAACTTAATTTTATTTGGGGCTCCGATAAAATCCTCGGACGAATATATGAGTAACGATGTTCTAGATACGAAGGTGAAAAAGCCTCAAGGCTAAGTTCCGTTGGAAACAAAACATTTTTGAAATTGTAACCAACATGAGGGTTACTACCACCAACCACAATCCTCCCATCACGAACCAAAATGGCAGTGGAATGGTACATTCGTGGCGTGGTGGATGGATTTTGATATTTAAATCTTGACCCGATTGGTTTATTTGTTTCGTAAAGAAACGGGGTTAAAACCGGGTTACGTCCTTGTTCCCATCCAGCTGTACCTAAAGAAGCTCCGTTAATTAACAAAACGTTGCCGTTTGGAAGCATAACCATATCACTCATGACTCTAGCACCCGGCATGGTTTCCATTTCCCATTGTGGATTCGGGTCGGTTATTTTTATTCGGGCGCAAGTATTCAAAGCTCGGTAAAACTTATATTTTTTAGTTTGGTTATAAGAACCTCTTGGGGCCCCACCACAAACCAAAACCTCAGCTTCCACAAATTTTGCTTGTAGATTTCTCAATGGCAATAAAACGGCAGAACCGGTGCTTGGGTAACACCTGGGATCTCCACCTGGCACTTCTGGAAATGTTTTCACCACCATGTTCTAGTAAATGTTGGTACACAAATCAAACATAGCATAAATTAGAGGTAGAAGAAGACAAAACATATTGATATGTCATATATTGTTTTAATTTGACTTTTCATACATAAAATCTTGTGACATGCAATAAAAACAACAGTGAAAATAACTTAATAAGTATTGTGTTAACGTCTCAATAAATATACTAATCTTTAGTCACGTTTTCTATATTTATACATCATTGTCACAATAAAGATAAAAACTAAGAATAAACACAAAAGGCAACTATATTTTTACTTCAATGAATAAATAGAATTAAAAGCTACCTTAGCATGCATATCTAAAAGTTAAAATACTAGTGATATAAAGTTGATTCGAGCAAAAAAGTTAAAAAATTAAGTAGAGTAATAAGTAACATTGCATTTGATTTTCATATCTGATATAACAAATTAAAAATTAACATATCAATATGTTTAAAAAAAAAGTAAAAATACCTTTGTATAATCAAAGAGGATAGCTTTGCTGTTTGCCATGATGAAGAGATTGCGATCAACGTTGAGAAAAACAAAAGGATACAAGTTATTCTCTTGACCAGGATCATTGGTCTCAACCAAAAATGGTAAACTGTACACATTATTAGCTTTGTTATTATTGCTTTTGGGAAAAAACTCGTAGTTGAATTGTCTCCTACCGCCGATAACAATCTGGCGGCTGTCCGGGAGGATATGGCTGGTGGCATACCATCTCCGGGCAGCGAGTCCACCGTCAAGTTCACTCCAATCACATGTGGGGCAAGGACTAAATATTCGGACATTGCGCTCTCCGTCGCTGTAGCCACCGGTTTGGACGAGTGCTCCGTCGGACCTAACCGAACCGGAGGAACACCAAAGGTCGGTTTGGACAAACAATGGACGAAAAGTATTGTCTATAACGTCATATTCGATGGAGTGGGCAGTGCAGTCAATTTTTACTGCTTTTTCGGTTGGATCATGGCGACACCTTCCATTTGGTAAAGAGAGATTGGACAGACCAAAATCAGTACGGTCAAACATTACAATGCGGTCGTTGTGAAGAAGTTGCATGTGCATGGCGACAATGCCAATGTTTTTTTGTAGTAGCTGCCATTGTCCTCTGCCGGCAGACACTGGAGATACCACAGTGGCAATCAGAAATGGAAGAATGAAGAGGACCCAATTGGTCATTTTATTTTTGGTTATGTGTTATGGTTAGTGTGTATGGTTGATGGAACAAATAAGAGTCAAATACTAACTCCTCTTTATATAATAATGATAAAGTGTTTTTAGATTTTACGTATATTCTAAATTAATCTATATCTTCTTTGAAAAAAAATTTAATCTATATATTCTTTGTATATAAACTTCCATCTTTATCTATATATATTATTCGAAATTCAATATTTGTATTAAATTAAATGAATATACAATTTTATCCTATAATTCTATAAATAAAAACTTGCTTGCACGCTTTTAAAAATACTACACTTTTCTTTCTGACCAAATTACTTTTTTTTTTTACCAAAAACAGGATTGCAATTCAATACTAAATCTTTTTCAAAATTAATTGTATATTTCCCTATATCATGATCGCGTGGGACAATTTATAGCAGCAATAAATACTGAATAAAAAAGCCGAATTATCTTTTACTCAATAAATACTGAAAAGTTATTATTTTATAAAAAGCGAAAATTAAAGATATACAGCTGGAGTAATATATATATATATATATAACACCTTTGTAAAAGAAAATTATACTTTTCAGCTGGAGTTATTTTTTTGCCGGTACTTATATATAAAAGGTGTTACATAAGTACATGCAAACATGTCAATTCGGTCAATTATGTTCAGTTCAAATATAAAATTTTATTTTTTAAACACATATAAATCGCAAATCTAATTCATTGACGTGATATATATATTTTTATTTATTTATTATTAATTATAGTTTAAGCTTGTTGGACTATAATTGAGAATTTGTTGTTAATTTAATTAATTTAAGTGTTTTTTTTGTTTGTGGATGTATTTTAAATATTAAATTGTATATTGCGATATAATTTTATTATTTTTTAAATGTTTAAGTATTTAAATTTAAATATATTTTTTTAAAAAATATTTTTTTTATCACCCGCAAACTAAACATAATCCAACCAGCTCATAATAGGGTTGGGTTGAGTAATATAGTACCCGTCCGCATACCTGCATACCTTGCATTTAAAAAAAAAATACACATGCACATGTCCGTGCATAGATATCAACTTTAATACATGTAGATACGCAACTGTCCGTACTCATACATATTACCCCAGTGTCTACGAAATAAATTAAACTAATAAATTTGGAAGTGCAATTCTTTAGATATTGAAACTATTTGACAAAGATAGGAAGTAGTAGGATAATGGATAATGAAACTATGTCTTCGTGACTGTGGATAATGTAACTATGTATGGGTGACTATAGATAATGAAACTATGACATTGTTTATGTAACACCCCGAGTTTAAAAGACAGCGCAAGTGTATTTTTTTTAAATAATTAATTAAAATAATTTTCTAAATTTAATTCAAAAGAATTAAAATAAATTTTCACTAATTCATTTCATAAAATAGTACATCGTAATTTTATCGATGAACGTAATTAAATGATTTCATCAAAATATCACTAAGTCCTTAATTCTGGAAATTAATAATAAACATTAATATATTTCAAAAGATAATAGTGTCATAACCTTAATAGGAAATATCAGAGTGCAGAAAAATATTAGCGGAAACGTTATATAATAATTCCAACAATAACCAATTACATTTTCCAATTCAAAATCCTATACATCAACTCTAACTGATCATGCACTAAGCTATAGTAGCACGGTCTCTGCCGCATCATCTACAAGTTTCGTCTCCAGCTGTCTGTCCCTCTGCGTTGTCCACAAAGACTCCGTATACAAATATCAAGGAAAACTAACGACGTCTCCGTCGTTAGTGTAACCGTCGGTGGGAAGGGTTCGGGTATCATCTGAGGGCAAAGCCCAATTTCCACAATAATAGTAAATGGTCACCGACCGAAATTAACAAATAATCACATAGCATTTATATCACAGACAGATTCATCCATGGTATAACATATGACAATGATGAAAATTAAGGATGCTCATTTGAAATTTCATGATATGTATACTTTTTCAAAACAGCAACCTATTAATATGAAAAATATGTGGTAAGTACAACCAACACTCCAGCAATCACAATCATTTATCAGAAATTCAGATTTCATGAAGTACTCACACACATAAATTTCCAATCATCATCATATAACTAAATCGTGACCCACCGGTCAATCACCCTGATGCAATATGTATATGCTCATGTATACAACTTCTTGGAATTACCAAGGTGCAGTCGCTCAACAGACCAGCACTCGTGCAGTCGCTCAACAGACCAGCACTCGTGCAGTCGCTCAACAGACCAGCACTCGTGCAATCGCTCGTAGACCAGCACGTTTTACACATACTAAGGTACAAACGTTTACATACCAGTACCAGTGCAGTCGCTCACAGACTAGCACAATTTCACGAATGGAATGGACCGTCTAATACACGCGGAACCATCCCGTAGCCCAGATAGAATAGACCGTCTAATACACGCAGAACTACTCTAAACCTGGATAGAACAGACCGTCTAATACACGCGGAACTATTCTATTACCATCATGGTCACTACAATTACATGTATTAGCCTCTCACAGGCCAAATACACAAAATTTAAATCCTCGCACGGATAGAGTGGAACGTCTAATACACGCGGAACCACTCCGTAGCCCGAGTAGAATAGACTGTCTAATACACGCAGAACTACTCTGACCCCTGATAGAACAGACCGTCTAATACACGCGGAACTATTCTATAACCCATGGTTACTACTTAACTTCGCGGCCCATCACGGTCACCGCATCAACTTTGTGGCCCATCGCGGTCACCACCTGACTATGCAATGCATGAATATGCAGTGTTTTCTCTTCACTGAAACGATATGCATTATCAGGAAAATTCAATCTTTTCATCAGTTTTCAAAACATCTCAACACAATCAATATCATCATCATCACAACCATGATTAAACAGTCAAACAATTATTATCACTTTACATCATCTCAAAATTCCATGCTTAATTATCATAAGTCTTTTCCTCAACTCTTAAAATTCACAAAACAGTGTTTAAAACTGATATTTCTAGAAAATACGAATCTGTATTCGAATACAACTTCTATGTATTCGAATACAGAAGCCAAAAACAATGCAGAATTACACTCTGTATTCGAATACAACCTTCTTGTATTCGAATACAGAGGCTGTCACAGTGTAAAAATCAGTATATTTCACTATATCAGTAAAGTCTCAAAAACTTCATCACCACCACTTCAACTATCACAAAAATTCCATTTTTATTCATCACAACCTTCCCAAATGATTCACAACACTTAAGGTTTATAAAACAATGTTTAAAAATCTGGGTTTTTGAAAACACGAATCTTTATTCGAATACAAATCCCTTGTATTCGAACACAGAAGCTGAAACTGTGATTTCAACATTCTGTATTCGAATACAGCATGTCTGTAGTCGAATACAGAAGCCAAAAACAGTGTATATTCAGCATTTTCCCACCACCATTGAAGTTTTTATTAAACTCATCATCTCTTCTTCAAAACTATTCAAAAACTTCATTTTAAATGGTTTCAAACCTTCCCCAACACTTAAAAGTTCACATGACAGTGCTTAAAACTTGATTTTCTGGAAAACACAAATCTGTATTCGAATACAGCTTCCTTGTATTCGAATACAGAAGCTGAAAACTGAGTTTCTGGAAAAAACCCAAATCTGTATTCGAATACAGCTCCATTGTATTCGAATACAGATGCAATATTTGTGAAAGTCAGCATCTTGTATTCAAATACGAGACTGTCGTAGTCGAACACAGATGCGAATACAGTGTTAAAATCTCACTTTTGTATTCGAATACGACAGAGTCGTAGTTGAATACAGAAGCCAAAAACAGTGTATATTCAGCATTTTCCCACCACCATTGAAGTTTTTATTAAACTCATCATCTCTTCTTCAAAACTATTCAAAAACTTCATTTTAAATGGTTTCAAACCTTCCCCAACACTTAAAAGTTCACATGACAGTGCTTAAAACTTGATTTTCTGGAAAACAAAAATCTGTATTCGAATACAGCTTCCTTGTATTCGAATACAGAAGCTGAAAACTGAGTTTCTGGAAAAAACCCAAATCTGTATTCGAATACAGCTCCATTGTATTCGAATACAGATGCAATATTTGTGAAAGTCAGCATCTTGTATTCGAATACGAGACTGTCGTAGTCGAACACAGATGCGAATACAGTGTTAAAATCTCACTTTTGTATTCGAATACGACAGAGTCGTAGTCGAATACAGATGCTAAGTCAGAAGCAAAAATCCTTTCTTTGTATTCGAACACAGAGACCCGTATTCGAATACAAGTTTGAAAACTTGAGTAAAATAGAAGTTTGGAAGATTGTATTCGAATACACTGATGTTGTATTCGATCACACCTTCGAATTCAGTGAACTTTTCCTGAAAAACTACAACACATTTTCAATCTTTTTCCTTTGAAAACCAGCACAACCCCAAACAGTTTTATCACTCTTTTGAACCACAAAACTCAATACAGATTTTTCAAAAGAAACACTCTCATCATTTTAAAATCTCTTTTCTTTTGAAAACATCAGTATCACCAGAAACACTCAAAATAGAATGTTAATCACACAGAACATACCTTTTTCATTGTTTACATTGTTGTCCATTTCTCAATACAACATGCAAAGCATTTCCAGCTTTATCATACAAACAGAACAACATGCAAAGCATTTTCAACTTTCTCATACAAACAGAACAACATGCAAAGCATTTCCAGCTTTCTCAAACAAACAGAACAACATTCATACATTCAGCCAAATAGCAACCATCACATAGCAGCAAAACACATCAACATAATGTATTTTCACATTTTATAACAACCAGCACAACAGTTTTGAAATATGCATTTTAATCATCTTCAAAATAACATGCAATGCATTTTTCCACTTTCCCACATAAACAAAATAGCAATGGAATAACTACCCAAAACAACATTTCGCATATTTTTAAAACCTCAACAGAATGCATTTTCTTTCATCTTTCAAAATGTCATGTAAAACAGTTTCTTTTTCAAAACATAAACTCTAATATAGTCACCTCAAACATACATTTACAATTCTAAAATGCAACTAGAAAGTGGAAGGTGCCCTTACTCTTGTTGCGTTTTCTGCTTCTGCTCACGTTTCTGTTTTCGTTCCTGTTTACGCGCCAAAAATCGGCGAAACTCCCGTCTGCGTTTGCTGCTACGAAACTGGGTTCTCTAGCTTCAGAATGATGAAGGGAATAACTTTTGTACTGGTGGTTTTCTGGTTTGGTGCTTGGATTTCCAAGTAATGACACTTTTGATGAACTCCCTCTTTTCTTTTCTTAACGTGCTGGAATCAGAAAAACAAAATGGGAGGGAAGGGGTACTGTTACATGCAGTATGGGCAGTGAGGGAGGAAGAATGTTGTTCTGATTTCACTCATCCTTCTCACTCCTATTTATAGGCTTGTGTGGGTGCCACCTCACCTGACACTTGTCTGATCCTCAGCACTTAACCAATCTTGTCGCAATTAGCCGCTAATCCCTTAATTAACTGTCCGTTAATTTAATTACTCGTAATTAAATTAATTTATTCTTGATCCAATAATCTTAATTTATTTTCCAAAATAAATATTTATATATATATATATATATTCACTCAAAACATACATATATTAAATATTTTACAAATGTCCCCAAAATATACTTAATATTACACCCATAATTTTAATTTGAAAATTAAGGGTCTTACAATTTACGAGTTGGAAGAAATTTGGTTAATGATAAGTTACTTTATGAGATGTTTAAATATGTGATAACATTTTTGTTGACTTAAATATCAATTAGAATAACAACTAAAAAATATGTGAAAAATTATGAGAGATGAATGAATTATTGTAAAATGAGATGACAACAAAACCAAATTATTTCAAAAAATTTGCATGAAAGAAATTTGAGTCTAATATATATACATCATTTAAATTGGTATGGTAAAGTATCATGCAAATTGGTATGGATAGAACATCATGTAGTTTGATATGTGTATAGGGACTAAAATTTATTTTTCCAATTTTTTAATTATTAAAATTGCACTTTATTTATTAATGGCCCAATTTTCAAGATTAGAACATGACCTCCAAAATCTATTACTAGCATATTTTCGTGATGATTTACTTATATATTTATTTTTTAGGAGGATCCGAAAATTATGAAATGGATGACCTAAATTAAGATAGTAGAGAATGAGAGAGATAGTAGATAAGATTGGAAGGGGAGATATAGATGCATAAGAAAGTAGATAAACATATGTGTATTTAGAAAAATCATATATTTAAAAACTTTTTTTTCAATTTTTATATTCTTTATAATAATTTTGTAGTTTAAAAAAATCATTTTTATAAAATTATATACAAACAGGTTAAAAATCATTTTATAAAAAAAATAATGTTTATAATAGTAAACAAACGGGAGTTAAAAAATTATTTTTTAAAAAATCTCTAAATTATTTAAAACTAAAATAATTTTTATTTAAGCTCAAACAAACGCACTCAATAATAATAATAATAAAATAAGTGCGGGTGCACGGAATGGTGGATACTATAGTATCTGCATCCGTTTAATTTTGTGGATAATTACTCATCCCCATATCTATACTCGGGTTTTTAATCTACCAATTAGAGTTTTTTTTTGCGCGTACCCACATGATCTAAATCTAATTGTCATCTTAGTTGAGAGGTCAACTCAACAAATAAAATTGATCAAGTCGGGTATTTGATTTGACAAAAAACGACTCAACTCAACCTATATACACCCCTCTATATATTAAAAAATTGAAAAAATAAATTTTAATTTCTATACATATATCAAACTATACGAGAGACTTGAAAATACAATTATTGTTTTCATTTTTTGAATTTAAGATCTGATAGATAATTAGTTGTACAACTTTTTTATTTATTTTTTTTTTCATTTTAGTTCAAATTTCCTCTTTCAAGTATTTTTTGCATAATCTAATAGCTAATGCAAGTTGTACAACTTTAATTTTTATTTTATTTTAACCGCAACCTTCCTCTTACATTATTCTCTTTAATGACAATTAATTTATTTTTAAAATATGTTAAATAACCAAATCACAAATTCGGTATAATTTAGGAAATTATGTATAAAATAATTTTCTATACAGTAATTGATTTTTGTCACAATTTTAAACCTAAGAAATACTTCAAACACGAACTAACACTTTCCCTTAATCTTCCACGAAACAATAAATGTTACCTTCATTTAATACAATATACTCAAACATTAGAATAAGAAATTCAAAATTATACCAATAGTTTCGGCCAAATCAAACATAAATTTTAATTGAATTTATATGAAGAAGAAGTTGCATGAAATTAGTGTTCATTATTTGCCATTTCTCACTTGCTAGAATTTCATAATAACACAAAAATTAACTATAATTGTATTATAATTATAATTAAAATAACTCATAGTCAATATTCTTAAATAAATTATTATAATTTTAAAATTAAATTTAAAAAATTTACAATAGATATTTGAATGAATTACAAATCTATACTATAAACAAATACAACTTATTGTGTAATCAAACATTTGAGTTGTACCAACAAAAATTCTACATTTGGTAGCTCCTGACACCGTAATCATGTTTGGAAAACATGTTAATACACCTCAATATTTTACAAAATAAAATAACTAATGCCACAATTTTGAAATAGTAGTAACACCATACTAAGACTATTTGAGACTCATTTCAAGTTCAAGCATTCTACTTATCTAATGTCATTCTATTAGTGACTATCATTATGGCAAAACTCAAATACAAATTAATTGATTAAATTAAACTCTTCACAAATCTGAAATAAGTATTGCCGCTATTAATAACAAAAAATAATAAAACAAATAATAACATTTTTTTTATTTGTTATGAATTTATTCTAAGCCTGCTAAAAAAATTCATTCCAAATTTCCACCACAAACAATCATATTTACAAATATAAATATAATTCACATAAATAATGTATGGAATCGTAGACTCTAAACATAATCTAAAATATGATTTAATCGTAAACAGACTCATTAATAAATTTCCTATGTTAACTTTGCCTATATATTTCAATCATTCAAATTCAATAAAATTAAATTTTAAGTACAACAAATTACAATTAAAACTACAGATATCCACAAAATATATGCCTACAATGTTGCTCGGCAATAATTCAAAGGAAGACTTCGCTCTTTCATTATATTGACACACTGAAGATTTGATAAAAAGTTGTTATTTTTCTTTCTCTTCTATGTTATATTAAATTTATTTTATAATTTTTCTTTTGTAATACATGAGATTTGAGATTTGAAGATGTAACAACTATTTTCATTTTTTAGATTTAAGATCTAATCGATAATATTAGTTGTACAACTTTAATTTTTTTCATGTTAGCCGCAAGTTTGCTCTTACACTATTCTCTTAAATATTTAGCGATATGACATTTATTCATTTTAAAAAATATATTATATAATCAAATCAAAAATTCAGTATAATTAAGAAAATCATAAAGTAATATTTTATACGGTAATTGATTCTTGTCACAATTTTGAATCTCAAAAAGACTTGAGACATGTACTAGCACTTTCCCTTAATTTTCCGCGGAATAATAAATGTTACCTTCCATTAGTAAAACATACTCCCACGCAGGAATAAAAACTCAAAATTATAGCAATAGTTTCCGTCAATTCGAACATCAATTTTAATTGAATTTATATGGAGAAGAAAATATGAAGAAGAAGTTGCATAGAGTTGGTGTTTATTATATGTCATTTCTCACTTACTAGAATTTCATAACAACATAAAATTTAATTTTATATAATTATAATAACTCTTAGTCAATATTCTTAAATAAATTAAGTTTAAATATATTTTTGTCCATGCAGATATATTACTTTTTGGTTTTAATCCATGTAAATTTTTTTATTTATATTTAGTACATGTAAAATCAGATACAATCGATTTTGATCATTAATGTTAAATCAACGTTACAAAAAAAAAACGTTGAGACACGTACCTCTATAAATACACACTAACATATTTTTTATGGTATATTAAAAATTAAGATATTTTATATTATTAATCAATACATTTATTAATTATCATTTAATAATTAGTGTTATTTTAAAAAATATATATATAAATAGAAATTAAAAGTAAGACTTAAGATTTTTTTAGAAAAGTCAGTGCCACGACGGTTTGCTAATTTTTTTTTTTTTTTGTAATTTTTAATTTGATATTAGGGAAACTAATCGTATATGATTTTACAAAAATTAAATCCATACAAAAATTCTATACGTTAATGCAGTTAAACTCTTCACACACATGAAATAGGTAGTGTTGCTATTAATAACAAATAATAATAAAACCAATAATAACATTATTTTTTAATTGCTATGAATTGATTGTAAGCGTGTTAAAATATTTCATTCCCAGTTCCCACCGCCAACAATTACATTTATAAATATAAATATAATTAATATAAATAATTTAAATAAAATTAAATAGTAAACTCTAAAAGTATACTTAAAATATGAATTGAATCATATAAACAGACGCAATAAGTTTCTTATGTTCACTTTGCTTATATATTTCAATTCATTCAAATTCAATAAAATATAAATTTAATTAAATAAATTACAATTACAACTATAAATATCCACAAATATATGCATACAATGTTGCTTGACGATAACCCAAAGAATGGCCTCGATCTTTCATTTTTCTTCGTCGGTAATAAATTTTTTAAATTAATTATTACTATTTTATTTTTAAGTTTAAGATTAAATTTTATTAATTATAATTGTATTTAATTATATTTACATTTTTATATTTATATTTTATTATATTTCAATTTTATATTTTATACTGATAATTGAGTAATAAAAATTTCAACTACAGACACAAAATAAAATAGAGTTTTGAATTAATTTATCGTATTTTAATTTATCAAATACTGAATTCAAACAAGATATAATAACTTATTTTTATCTTATCTTTTATCATGCCTATAGACCCTTATTATATAGTTTCGGTTACAATATTAACCTTATTTATAGACACATGTAAAAAAAACATATTCACTGGTGGCCCTAATAGGCCCAATATTCATAAGTCATAACAATTTTCATTTTATCTTGCGTTATTCTTTTTATCTTCTTTATATTCAATAAGGAGAGTCCTAAAATATTCATGAATTCACAAAGATTGTATTTTGTATTTGAACTATGCATGTAAGTTTCTTTTCATTTCATTAGGATTCTTCCATTTATCTATAGTAGTTATTTCAACATCTCTATTTAAGTGAATGTTCATTGGTCTATCTGATTTTGTTTGACCACTCTTAAATACACTATCTGAAAATTAAAATCTAGCAGTATATTTTACGTTACCAAAAACTAAAATATGATTAAAAAAAACTCAAAAATTAGAGTTAGATGACCATTCACCCTCCATTTAAAGTACAAATAAAAAAGGCCCATCAAACAAATTTTGGTTTAATCAGCTATTACTCTTGAACAATTTGGTGGTCCACGAAAATTTAAGAATATTACATTTTATTTTATTCAGATTTTATCGCTTTAAAATAATAGGGTAACAAAATTTGTCTAATTCAATTTCATTGGACCAGTTTTTATCCCTTGAAAGCCTTATTTGCATCTTTAACCAAAAATGGCAAAAAGACAGTTCAACTAATAAACAGGGAACCCCAATTTCATTAAAGTATTAGGAACACGCCAACAAACTAAACATGTTATCTTCGGTTTGAATCCAAGACTTCTACGTTATGTGCATAAGTTTTATGTGGTGTTTACTACTCCGTCTAAAATATATGCGTAATGGTAAATGATTTACATAGTTTGCATTAAAATATAGGCCAATATCTAATTGTCATCATTATTGTACACACAAAAAAGTGAAAATACAACTTTCTTTATGGAAAGGAAAGCAAAAATTTCAGAAAGAGAATCAACCTTGTGCTGTTACAACTTACAAATATGGAATATTTTACATGGTCTGTGCATCAATCAATAATAAAGTTCTATATATAATCTGTGATTCAATAAAATTAGATTTTTTTTATCCCCTCGTAAAGTACTTTTCTTGATATGCAGGAAATGTCATCTTTCAGATGAACTTATTTTGTATAGTAAATTATTCGACAATCCTATAATTTTACAATTGATTTTCATCACTTAGTATCTATTTTTCCAACCAATCCATAATTTTCTGAAGTGACCAGCTGAATATAAAACCAAAGGATGAAGGAAAAGGACAAAGATGTAACTTCTCATTCACATGGAAAGAGCTGCATATAGGAGCTGGTTCCAAGTATCAGGTAATCCTGGTAAGCACCAATGGCTACAATCATTGCCTGCATGATCGCCACTATAGGAAGAAGGGTGTGCATCTTTTCTTAGTTGTGAGAGAAGTGTAATGTCAAGTAAATAAACTGGAGTTTTCATCTTCTTTAACACATTATTTAATATGTTACTTGCTGGAGGTAGACCTGTTGGATATGTTGAACCAGATAATGGTTCAAGTTGTCCACTACAACTTGTTTTTGGTTCATTCCACTCTTTTCCCCTGTTTCAGTCACAAAATTTTCATATATTACATTTTAGTTAATTTTACAACTTATGCAATTTATAGTCATGGATTTAGCTTGGAAAAGAAATAGACTAAGGTGAAAAAAAATATTAAAAGTTTATATTTTGACAGATCTATGATTTGTTTTTGGTGTGAATTGAATATTGTATGCACACAATTGTAAAGATTAATTCCTGGGCAAGTCGAGTAGGACTATATAATAGATGACAAAACTCTCATTCAAAATCAAGAGTTGATTCAAACACGGGATCTATGATTAGTTATATATGTAGATATAATTTCACCAAAAAATATGAGAGTAGGAGTTACTTACTGGTAATGAGTAGGAGAAATGCCTTGAAAGAATGTTTTAGTTTTGGAAGGATCAACATTGTGATCAACCCAATTAGCCCAAGTGGTCAATCCCTTATTGTATGCCTCTAAACGGTCCATGTTTTTGAGCAGATTATTTCCATCTCTTATATAATCCCATCTGAACAATCAACAAAGGAATTAACAACCAAGTAATGTAGAATTTCCCTTAAACTAATTTATATTTTATTTTGTGGTGTACATGGTTTAAATTGCAATGCTAAAAAGGAGAGGGAGGAGTTCAATTAATGTTGTAAACTCGTGGCCTCGAAGGGTCAAGTTTAGACGAAGCACACAAGCCCATACGATATATAAAAATGGAGACTTGTGGTGCCTCTCAGCTTGAGTACAAGCCTAAGAAGAAGAAAATTGCAATCACTAGAACATAGAGATGTCCCTGTAAGAAGTCTTCAACAAGACCAAAATGTAGAAAAAGTCAAACAAAAGTCAAGATTATTCAACTTCAATCATCTATAATTAGACAATCATAAGTATAATTATATTCAAGCTTTTTGAGATATAATATCCATAATTCTGAGGGATTCATCATACTATATCTCTTCTCTTGCAATAAGTAATTAATTGCTACTATTGTATTGCCTGTACTAAACATTCAACTACTACAAGTACAAATGTTAATTCTTTTTAAAAAAATTAGAGAAAGAAAAATCATTTTACAATTATTAAATATTTGAATTGTATCCCTTAAAATGACAATATTAGTCTTACCACATATTGGGGCCAAAATATGAATACAACTACTATACTATTTCTAACAGTTAGACATGTAATTAAGTTTAACCCAAAGTTAGTAATTAGTATAGTTATAGTTGTTTTGGGACAAACATAGACAGCAAACATATCCATAGGTGTATGTGAATAGTGTTGTGCTATAAGTAGAATAATTATGATTGCAATAAAAGCATACCCCTGAGATTGTCCCTTGTGGATCCACCAATGCCACGAATTGAATATCAACATGTCCATGCCTTTCCATGCATCTCCAGCCACAATAGAGTCCAATGTAAGCACTCTCCCAACACTTTCTCGAATTATGTCTACCAAATAAGGTGTCCGGTATAGTTGTATACTTACTCCATACTCCTGCACAAACCCACCACCAAGTGTTATCATTTATCACTACCACTTTTTAATGGAATCTCTTTTTTTCACTTTAACAAACAACCAAAGTATTAAAGTGATTAAAGTATTTTCAACCCAAACACATCATTTCAAAAGGAAAAATATGTATTTCTATGCATAAAATATTCACGTGAAAAATATTAATATTATGTACAACAACCATGCTCTGTTCTGTCAATGTCACTTTAGGAAATGTCTAGGTAACTTTTTTGAATAGAAAATACATATAAACAATGCGGATCTCGATAATCTATAATTGTAAAAAACATTATATTTAGAATAAGAGATACAAATTTTATTTTTCTAAATTTAATAGTTTTCACAGTTATTACCTATACAATAACGATAAAAAATTTAATTATTAATACTATTGAAAAAAAACAGATAAAATAGAGACTATTCGTGGAACAACCTTGGAATTCATTAAAAATTAGATTTAGTTAAGCTTTTTTTAATCCATGAATAGAATAGAAAATACTAGTAGTTAACAATATTAATTATTGGAAAAGTGATTTTACTCAAACGGCAAGATTTGTCATTTTGTTAGGGAATCACGTGAATAATTGTTAGAGTAAAAGGCAGGCACCATAAAATGCTCTGGTCCAAGCACGGGAAATTCTATGAGTTTCAAACTTATGCCGCCAATATACTTGCTTAGAGTATTGCTACTAAATATTTATGTGCAGCTACAACTATCAATTTTTTCATTATTTCCTCCTACTACGGTTATCCACGGAATAATGTTCCCATGTCATAAATGCTAATCAAATATATTCAAGATGTCAATTAAGTATAATTTCATGTTGTGTCATTCATATTTGTTAGTACTATTCAATAAACCAATGCGACCAACGATTTGGATTCACTACATCCACTACTGATCCACACATTCAACCATTCAACGTGTTCATAATCTTTAGATCTAAGAGTAGATAAAACATATTTCAAATTTAATATTTTAATTTTTAAATAAATAAAAAATAATATTAAAATTTAAATTCACTGATTGTGTAGAATTGTTTGAACCAAATGATAAAAGGGGCCTCCAACTTGTCATAACAGGTTGGCATGGTTTCCCTCACAGCCTGTCAACTTCCGTGCATAACTCATGATCTTATAATATTACCATATTATTTTGATTACTGAAAAAAAATAAGATTTAGTTGTTAAGTTTTAGATCAACTAAAGAATTTCAATATCATAAAGTTGATCATCTCATAATATTTATTATTTTTTCTAATTTTTTTTTATAATTATAACAATTTTTTATTATAACCACTTTACTTTGTGAGCAAAATGTTTAAATGTATAGCCGCCTAAATTGTGTAAAGAAAATGTATACACTTAAGTAAATAAGTGTAGTCCTTCCAGCTGCACTTTACGGTGCATCAATTTGAAAATGGAGATATAGGTCCACTATATGCTAGGGCCATTGAATTGATATAAAATATTTTTTTCATCATACGTATAATTTTAAAAAATGGATGCACAAATCAATCGGTTCTAATTGGTTATTATAAAAAAAAAAATTGGTCGAATTGTTGACAATTGACTTATACTATGTAAAGGCATGTCTTCAACTTCTCTTGTCGATTTAAGGACAAGTCATTAGGATCTAAGTTAGCTAGGCCTGTATTTAATTGGTTCCATTTATGGATTAGACATAATTGATTTTAGAGATATAAAATTAATTTGAATATATTTATTTACTATTAAGTAGAATTGATTTTGTATTTATTGTAAGTAAAATTAATTTTATTTTATTAGCTAGGCCTGTATTTAATTGGATCCATTTATGGATTAGACATAATTGATTTTAAAGATATAAAATTAATTTGGATATATTTATTTACTATTAAATAGAATTTATTTTGTATTTATTATAAGTAAAAATAATTTTACAATATCAATAAATTCAAAATTTAATTTTATAACCGCAAAACAAATAGACAATAAAGTTAATTTATTATAAAGAAATGGATACGACTTAAAAATATGACGGTAATCCTAGGGTGTTTTAGCAGTGATTTAAAAAAATGGATACCACTTAAAAATAGCACGTGAATGACAAACGAAAGGGCAACAATCAACATAGAGAAAGAAACAGTGGTGTGGAAAAATGAAGACAAATGTGGGAGGGTTGTACTGAGTGAACACCACTGAATCATGCACCAAACAAGAAACAAGACAAAGATAAATAATAAATAAATAAATAAATAAATAAATAAATAAAAAGAAAAGCAAACCTGGAAGGTCACTGCAGACTGTGCTTCTTTCCTCAAAAAGCTGGTCTTTGCATTGGGCACCGACGCATGAATCATACAAGACAACGATTCCCACATGTTCAAACTCAGTGAGTCGCCCACAAACATTATCTTCTTACCCTTCCATTTGTTTAGGAAATCCACACCATCGAACCTATACACTCACAAATATTGCACTCTTAGTAACAAAAATCTCCTTATCAAATTTCGAATTCTTTTTTTTTTATAAGAAAAAAAAATCAGTGATTTTGAATTTGAAACTAACTTTAAAAATACAATGCTAAAAAACTAGACTACAAGTTTCATTTTTTTTATATAATTTATAAACTATTCGAAGAGTTTTTAGAAATAAATTAAAAAATGGAAAACAACTTGTAAACATATTTATATAAATTCTATCAAAATGTCTCATTCATATTTATACGTAAAAGTAAAAGTGCATCACCTTTAATATTTAAATTCAAATAATTCAATTAAAATAACATTATTGGACCTCAAATCTAGAAAAAAAAATTGCTATTGGCAGAACTCAATTATCAAACAACCACTTCCTATAATAACTCTATTAGGCCTTCTTTCAATATCACATCATTATGTAGATAAATGAAGAAACAAGGTGATGAAAATTATGCTTCATTCCTAGACAAAGTGTACAAAAATAGTGCAAGAAAAAGAGGATATTAGTTTGGAGACAATTGTAGAATAGTAGTATTAATATTGTTTGATAGATAAATGTAGAAGTACCTGGGTAAGGCACATGAATCAGGTTTCCAAGAGTATTTAAGGTATCGTTTGTCAGGTCTTCCATACTTTTGGCAATTAAATTCAGCATCAATGAAAGGACAAGTTGAATAATCATAGAGAGGATAAGAAGGGTTCACCACCCAACTTCCTATGAACAAATTGCACCCACTTGATATCACTGACTTTTTCCCTTTTATATTACTTACATTGTGGAACTTTGATGCTGTTGCTTGGTGTAGGGACACAAACAGAACTTGGCAAAACAGAGAGAATAGAAACAGAGTAATGACTCTGTAACCCATTTGGGTTTTTTGGAGTTTAGAAGCAGAAGAGATAAAGAATAGACTTTTGAGTAAAGCTTAATGGGTCATATATAACATAGAAAAGTAGTAGTACTACTTGGTGGGTTCCTTTGGTGTGGTGGGTGGTGTTGGACACTGATTTTTATTTTTTGTTATATGATAAAAGATCTTGGATGGTTTTGTTTGTGTAGACCTATCAAGTTTAAAAATTGAAGAGGTTGTTTTTATGGGAAAACTCAAATGTTACTTGATACTTTGCAATATAGTAAACTACACTCTATCACGTTTTTTAATAATTGAGGTATTTCATTATTTTATTCATAATTTTTTTATTATATAAACAAAAGTAAGTCACAATGTATAAATAAAGTAGAAAAATGCTACTTTTATTTAAATTGTCGTTGTTATATATTAATATATTATTAATATCATAAATATGTAGTAAAAATATTGTATTAAAAGTTATATGAATATTATTATTTAAAGAGTATAATTAAAAATATATATATTAAAAATTAAAAAATAATTTATTTTAAGAGATTTTTATTTAACAAATAAATCTATTATTGTGAAATGGATAAAATATTATCTTAGACGTTGAAATTGTAACTGTATTTCAATTTAAAACCTAACTTTATAAAAATATCAAATTGATTATCTAAAGTACTAGTAAATCACAAATATTTCTTTTAAAACTATTTTAGAAAATCTTTTATCTACGAATTAAAAAGTTAGAGAGATTTTAAATATTTTATAAATTTAAAGACTAAAATTAACACAAACATACAATTTCTTAATGGTTTTCATTTGCCACATGTGTGAAAGAAATTGAAAATGCTCTTTTGTATTCCATTGGTCTATTGGTCTAAACATCTATATCCTCCAATGCCAAGACTCACGGGCTAAAGGGAATCTGTTTCTACGAATTAAATAAATGCAATTTGTTGTCACATATCTAAAAGGTCTCATGGAATCATATGATAAAAAAATACCAAAAATAAGATATTTTTAATTGTGAAATATGTCATTTTTCACTACTCTTATTTTGTTTTGGTAGTGGTTTTATAAGGCATCGATCACTACTCTAGATTTGAGAATAAATATTGTTAAATACTCAATCAAAATAGAGAAATATAATTAAGATGGTTTATGTCATTTAGAAAGATATTTACTACCTACTCCAACCGGGGATAAAATAAAGTTAGAATACATCTCGCGATTTCTTTAATTATACGAAAATAATATGTTAGTCTTTTATATTTTTTTAACAAATTATTTATTTATCTTTTTTTTAGTATCAAATTTCTCATTTATGTTTTTAAATATTTACATCAATAATCCTAATTTCAAAATAGTAAAATTGAAATCTAAAACTCTTTCAATTTTTTTAATAAACTCGTGTATTTCTTAAAGGATTTTAATTCCAATAATCACAAGAACAAAAACCATCAATCAAATTTTAGAAAAATAATTAAACACGAGATAATTCAAGTGAGATAGATTTTAAGGTTTTTGAAATTAAACGCAAAATTCTCTCAATCTATGTCATAAAAACACATGAAAATTTATTATGTTGTTTTTTATATGATTGATAACAAAACTTATAGTACCATTTTAAAAATCTCTAACTAAAATTTAAATGATGTTATGACTAAAAATAGTTCAATATTGTAACTTTTACAAACATAAATAACTAACTAGATAAAAAAAAAAAGTTAGATATATATTGAACCAGGGTTGGCTCATAACTCGTGCTGGTTGGGCCACCATATAGGACCTCAAAATATTATATATATATATATATATATATATATATATATATATATATATATATATATATTTTGTTAATGTTTACAAATTATTACATGTCTTGCAATGATAATGAATATTTTCTCCTCAGACAAAAAAAGTTTCTCCTCAAATTATTTTTCTCAATAATAAATAACGTCTTACAAATTATTTTTGTCCATAATAAATATTTTCTCCTCAAACAAATAAATACATCTCCATCAATCAAAAGCTTGCAAAATTTCAAAAAATTTGTGTATTCTATTTTCACACAAATCTTTTATTGTTGTCTTAGCATAATATAAAAGAATTGATAATATAAAATAGTATTACATGGATATCTAATGATCAATGAAGTTGTTTATTTGATTATTTCTTATCACGAAAGTGAAAAAAGTAATATATTATAACAGAATACCTAAATCCTATTGTTAATGTAAAATCATTTTACACATAATGCATATTCCCTTGTCTCACAGTAAAAACACACTCAATTAAAAAATTCACTATAAAATGTTCACATATAGTAAAAGTACTGTTCATTCGTTTAGGTGCAGGTTGTTCAATTTTATTTTATTTTTGTAAAAAGGTTGTTCAATTGTTAATTTGTTACCGACACTATATTTTTGGCCTAGTTTTATCACTTTTTTTCGAGGAAGGCTAGTGTTATCACCATACTCTATTGCAAACCCAAAGGCCTATGATACCCAAAAAAAGAAACTTAAAGCAAAATTTTGTAAAAGAAAATCAAAATGTTTCAGCGTCTTTTATTTTATTACAATTAGAATAAATCAAAATTAAAACTATGGATGTTTTAGTTAGAGGAAGGAGAAGTTCCTCTATAATAAATCAAATTTTTATTTATGTGTTCCTTCGAAATGCTTTTGAGGTGAGAAACTTCCTCCATAAACAAAACAACAAAATGTTCCACCCAAAGAAGCCCAAAAGGTGAAAGGATATTTTTTTTTCTTTACTCAACAAACCCACTATATACGCAACCCATGATGGCCAGTGCTTTGGTTCACCCACAAGCACTCATATAATGGGCCCTATGGGCCCCGTAATCCATTGTCTGCTTCATCAGGCTTCAAATTCAATCACTGTCCATTGTGGCCGGTAAGCCGTGCACATCTTCTGTTTCCCACTTGATGGACCCCAAAAACAAAAATGCTTGGAACTTTCAATTAATTAAGAGCAATTACTTCTCTATTGTTATTTATTAGTTGACTACATATTTTCCTCAATTTCTTGATAATGTTGGGCACTTGCTAGTTGCAAGACAAGACCAGCAGATTAAACAAAAGCTTAAGTTTTTTTATTTATTTTTCAGTTTATTCTTAAAGATAATCTTATTCAATGCATTGTTTTTGTGAACACTAAATATATGCATGTCTATCGATCTAAATGCAATTGTCTTGTTGTGGAGATTAGACTTTTATACTAAATCTAACCTTGATTGATATCATAAATTTAGGTTTTATCGTGTAAAAAAATTAAATTATATGATATGGTAATATCCATTACGTCAAATTAATATGTGGATGCAGTTAAATGTTTTTGTTTTTTTCTTTGTATTATTGCTTCAGATAATTAATATTTTAAACGTGATGCTAACCATAGAAATGACACCACAACTGCTGAAGTGGCGGTTCCAGAGGTATGCTATCACCTGCCTTGAAATATCATGTTAAATTACCAACACGGATCTAAGATTAAAGATACGAGGGTGTAAAACAAATGAAAGTAATGTATTTTTTTCATTTTTTGTTTACACCATTTTTTAAAGAAGAAATAGTGATTCAGTCCAAATTAAAAATCAAAAATATATTTATTTCTTTTTAACCGCACTAATAGCTTACTCATTTAATTAAAATATTCGATTTACTCATTGAAAGTTTGTTGTCATACCTTTTTTGACATTTAATTAACGGTAAGTGACACTTTTTAAGAAAACTTGTGATTTGATATAGAACTAACATTTCTTTTTGAAGTAACTAGCCAACAACTAACGTAGTTAGATTACAGCTAATGGCCATTTTTCATACGAATCATATCTTTTGAAGTTACACCATAAGATCCTTACCACTAAGCTCACAATTTAAAGATGAATATTAAAAAAATCAGTAAAATATAATTAATATTTTAGATTTCATTTAATTAAAAACTAAATTAAATTTTTAAATTGTCACTCTTTTTTGGTCAACTTTTTTTTTTTTTTAAATATTCAACTATCTGTGTTAAATAGTTTTGAAGTAAATGAATGGTAATAATAGCATTATTAAATAGTTCAAAAACAAGTTGACTTTTGAGCATGACAATGATCAATATTTAAAGGTTTAAATATTTGAGTCATCTTGTGACGTTCTTTTCATTTTTGTAAATTTTTTTTTTCAATTTAAACTAGTTGTTGTAAAAAAAAATTGTGGTAAATAAAAAATGAAAGAGTGATGTGTGAGTTTGACATGACATATTAATAAATTAAATAATTAAAAAAATAAATTTAAGTAATTAAATTTATTAAAAAAAATGAAGAAAAATTGAAGTTATGTCATTATGTTTTAGAGAAAGGAGGAAAGAACCATAATTCCCAAACTTATTTTTGTTTCTGATTTTGGATGGAGAAGGTAAAATATAACAACTTAATTCTTTCTTTTTTTATTTTTTTAATTATTTAATTTATTCCTAAATTGTCACGTCACTCTTCTCTTTGCCACGTGAGATTTTGTTAACAACCACTAACGCCAGATATGATATTAAAAATTAAATTGATGGATTCAACCAAGAATTTGACCTATGTCTGGTCCAACCGAACATAAAAACCGGTATGGAAAAGAATTGGAATAAAAACCAGGAAACTGTATAAAAACCGATAAAACCGGCGGTTTGGCCAGTCTGGGTGGTTGGACCGCAATGTGCTTTTACATGATAATTTACATAATAAAAAAACAAATCATTGTTAGCAATGAAAAGAAGTAGCCCAGGTGAGAGGTGAGAAGAATGCGTTGCATAGGAGAGAAAGAAGGCAAGATTGGAACTAGGACTATTGTTTTTGATCGGTTTAGTGCATTCTTTTGTTTTTCAAGGAAGGTTTAGCGTTGAAAATAGAAAAACGATTCAGTGTATTCATTTTTTTCCATTCAAGGTTTAGTAATATTCATGTTCTTATGTTAATTTGTTTGTTTATAAGCTTTGAAACATTTTAAAATAATTCTTGACAAAAAATATTTTAAAATAAAAATATAGAAAATTTTAAAAATTATAAAGGACTTTATAAATTACAATTTTTTTTACAGATAAAATAATATAATTACTAAAAATTCACACATAATTGTGAAGTCTCATATTTGAGATGTTGAACGTAACAATTTCGACATTTAACAATTGAGTTTGTTTAAAGACCTATTAATACATATAGTAGTATTAATTATAAGTATTAAACATTTTATATATTTTTAAAGGTAACTATTATTTTTGTGTGACTTATAGTAATTAATATAAAATAACAAATACATGTTTAATTATTATCGATCTAACTCCGGTCCGATCTTTAAACCTTGAACCAATAAGAACAGCTGTTCAATATCCATTATAATTTAAATTACTTTGGTTGTAGCATAAATTGACTGAAAAAATAGGGGAAAATTAACATTTCTAGATAATTTATAGTTAATCTTATAAAAATCACTGCTAATTTTTAGTAAAAAATTGTTTTAAATTCAATTTTTCATAACTAAATAAGTAGAATATTCTCTTAACAATTTTGTTAGAAAAATGCTAATTTGTATGGTAATTTTTGTGTGTAAATCACACAAACCTACATGGCCAGGAGATTTTGCCACTAATTTAGTACTCCGTTTCTATCTTGAAACATGAAACAGGGAGAACAACATTGTCGACACCGGCTTAAAACAAAAAACAAAAAATCAATCCATTGGCAGAGATTGGAGCATCAAAGATCAAACTAAATTTGATTGCACCATAGAAGATAGATTCGATATTTCTCTTCAAGTAATAGGTTATTGTTGTTCAATGAGCAAACATACCAATAAACTGAAATTGATGATTGGGGCGATGGGTTGCAGCAATGATAAATGCGAATAATAAAACTGATATTTAGAAAGATTTAAATATCATAAAATTGAAAGAAACGAATTAAACTAATACAGATGATCAACAATAAATAAATTATATTATGGAGATGCGGAGGATCGAACCCCGTGCCTCTGGCATGCAAAGCGAGCGCTGTACCATTTGAGCTACATTCCCAATTGTTAAGTTCTCGTTGTCAAGGTTATTTATTAAAATGTGAATAGCGACAATCCTGGTTGATTTAAAAGGTGAAGACACGTATGAGAATGAAGAGAAGAGAAAAGAGGATAATGGCTTCGTTATCAGTGTCTCCTTTGATATCCATGAGATTGAGAGCACCCACTCACATAGCTTCTTTCACTCTCACCGCTTCGAAACCAAATTCACTCGCTCTTAATTGCTCCAAAATTCCTTCTCCATTGCTTCATTGCTCCTTCGCTTCCTCTCCTTCCTCTCTCTCTTTCCCCTCTTCTTCCCTTTCAGGTACTTCTTCCATTTCAAACTTATATTTTTCTTGTCTTTTTTTGTGGTGGAAATTTTGTTTCGTACGGGAAGTGCTGAGTTCTTTATTGTTGCGCAATTTTTTATATATTTTATTCTTTTTAATAGCTGTTGAAGTTTGTAATTGGAAGTACATTATCTTTGTTTTTTTAATTTAACTGACATTAGGTTAAAGGGTTGATGTTGTAAATGAAACAATTAGGTTGGATGAACAAGTTTACACAAACAGGCTTAAGTTTCAGATTGATGTTTAATTATGATAATAAGCATGCTTGTACGGTTAATTTTTTGTAGTTCTTGCTTTAATCACCGTTTAATTTGAGATTTTTGGTGTGGTTGTTTACTTGTTTTGGTTGATTTTCTTTCTAAAAAGAGAAAAAAGGTTTATGCATTGTTAAAAGGATTATGATTTGTCATCTCACCACACAATTTTAACCGACGTCATAAAATAACTACACAATCACTGGTTTATGTTGGCCCGTTAGTGTAAAACAGTTTATACTATTAAACTCTAAAAATGTTTTGTTGTTGAGTTTAATTGAACATTAGCATGGTGACCGTTTGGAATGGAAGGTTCATTTCTGGGTTTTAAATGAAATTTTATAAAGAGTTTAATGGTGATCTGCTTTCGGTTGTCTAATGAGAAGTCACCATATTGCCGCATAAATATACTTTTTAACTGCAATTTAGAGATAACCTCAAAATGTTAATTCTAATTGTGAATTCCTTTCAATATAGGACTAATGGAAGTTTATGCTTCTACTTTTGTAACGGAAAATGGGGTTGGGTTGTAACTTGTTAATGGATAAGCTCCCTTCAGAATGCAAGCCGAATGCTAATCATATAGCTACATTCTTTTCTTATTGACTTTTTTAATTTATAATTTATAATAATAACAATTTAAGCTGCTCAGATATTTTTCCTTGTCAAATAAAAAGAAAACATGCTGAGATTTTGGGCTATTGGTTTTCGGATTAAATGAAATAAGAGATGTCTCTAAAAGTTTTAAAATGTAATTTAGTTATCCAATGTCCTTGCTTTCTGCTTCACTGCTACTATTAGTAGTTGGTGCTTCAGATTAATTGAACAGAAGCAATTTGAAATTTGAATGCAATATTGGTATCCCTCGATTCATTTTTTAAAGATGTTTATTGAGTGTTGCAATGCTCAAATTTAGTTTGACTTGATTTCATATGATTTTTGAATGTTTAGGATTGTCACTAGGACTGGATTTGACATCTAATGTTGGGGCTCGAAGACACAATGGCCGTGGCTTGGTTGTGGTAGCAGCAGGCAGGAGTGCTCTTTGTCTAACCAAGAGAAGCAGATCACGAAAATCATTGGCACGCACTCATGGCTTTCGCAAACGAATGAGCACACCAAATGGAAGGGCTATCTTAAAGCGTCGACGTGCCAAGGGACGGAAAGTCCTTTGCACTAAGACCCACTCAAATAGTGGCAAATAGTCTCCAAAAGGGCTTGAAATTATTCTATTTTTATGCATAACTGTATTGATTCATCTAAACTTGTCTGTATTTCAAGCTTTTCTTTTTCTTGTTCTCCTAACAATAGTTTATGTATCATTTATATTTTAAAAAATTAATAATTTTTTTGGTAAAATCTGTTTGTCGTATTCAATTCTTGTTAAGTTGCATATATACCCTCCAATTTGCTGGAAAAAAAAATAGTCTTGATGCAATATAAAACAAAATTGTCAGTTTTGCATGTATGATAAATTGATAATAGCTCTTATGCTATGTTTTTTTGACATGAGCTCTTATGCTATGTTTAACCATATTTTCACTGGTGATTTTTCCTTTGACTGTGTGTGTGTGTGTTTTCTAAATTAAAATGATTGTACATGATGTAGTTGAGTATATGCTTAGGTGCTGATATTTCTTCTTTGTTCTTTCACCATCATTAGTTGGGGATATTATTTGTTGCGAACAAATCAAATCACCTCTTTCACATTAGTAAGTGTTGTAGACAACAAACTTAAATTTCAAGCCCTTTGATTTATTAGTTCGTGCATGTTTGGAGGATTGTAAAATTGTTGGTAGCTTGTAGTTACAACCTTGTTTTAGATGCAGTTCCTGCTACGTTAGGTTAAGATTTTTTCCATTGCAAAAGTGAAAACATCACTTTTTGTGCCCTTTTTTACAAAGCATCTCAAGAGCTCCTTCCATTAAAATCTATTTTGGAGGATTCCTTGATTGACACCCAAAAATGCTGTGTGAGGAAATGCCCTAATGTCTATTTCACACTATTCTCAAGCCGTCTCAGGTGCTTTGTATGTAGGTTTCAGTATATAAATATGCATGATTAGCAAAAGATGGATAAAATGATCACTATATTTATTTAAAGTTTTCTTCTACTTGGAACTTTACACTAAAATATAGGCACCTAATTTTCTTCTACTTGGCAAACTACCATCGCATCCAACCCCCCACTTATCAACTTTCAAAAATTGGGCGTCATGTTCACAGTTTGTAACATAGCCAACGAAACAAAGATGGTCATATTGGAAGAACAAGTTCTTGTGGTAATGGAAGTAATATATGAAAACAAAATATACAACTTACAGTATCTTAATTTTCTTACAATCGTTTAATAACTCATTTTATTTCTATATCTCTCTTCCTGTTACATCGTTAATTTATCACATCTATCACATTTTTCTCTTTTATCTCTCAAGATGTATACATCTTATGATGTGTCTGCCAAATATTTTTACTATCAATAACTATGATAATATGCACAATCGCTTATTTAAAGATCGAGAAATTGTAAACATAATAATACTATACGAAATGAATGTCAAAATAGTCTAATGTTTGCATTTTGATTCGTTATGTCATTAATTTATATAAAGTTGAGTGAAACGGACCAATTTAGATAGATTGAAACTATTATCTTGCCCCGTCAACAAATCAGTAGACCGGTGAATTGACTAGTTAATAATAATAAAAAAACTTTTAGTGAGTTGATCCATAAAAAAAACTTCATAATTAATCCTCTATAAAAGATAAGACTTTTAATAATGTAAGAGTTACTGTAGTCTCTTTCCAATAACAATTTTTTGACAAAATTATTGCTACAATCCCTTAAATTAGTTTCAAATAATTATTTAGTTCTTTAATTTTTTGTTTTGTAATTTGATTTTGTAGGTTTTAAAATGTTAACATGTGTATCCTTTTTTATTGAATATTTACATATTCAATAAAAATAAATTTGAAACTTAGAAAGTTTAGAAACTCATATTTTCATCTCTAATTACAGTATCAAATTCCCTCATATCACTCAATTGCTCAAAGAAAAAATATTGATAGTTACTTCACTGTCAATTACTCCCCATGTGATAAGTGGAAACAAAATACTCCATCCATTTCAAAATAAGTGTTTTTTTAACAACAATTTCAAAACGAGTCTAATTTAAAGTTTTTACACATAAATTAAAAAATGTAACTATTAGAAGAAATAGAATAGACATTTTAAGAAATTATTCTTATTAACTATTAGTAAGAAACCATTGCATTTGCATGGGTTCGATTTTTTATTTTGAGATGTGTCATGTGTATGATTTTTTATAGTTAGTATATTATAATTGATTTGATTTTTATGTAAGCGATATTAAAAGACATTAATTTTAAAGAAAAATTAATGACAAATAGTTGTCTCTCCTATGATGTTAATTATAAATTAAGATTGATTTTCTACAATTTTAAATATAAAGTGAAATTAATATTTTAAAAATAATGCATATAATAATAATTTGATAATACGATTGAAAAAAATAATTAAAATTTCATTAAAAATTGAACACGACAGTCTTTTTAAAATAATTTTTTCTTGTTAAATTATGAAACAGATGGTGTATATTGCAGAGCAAAACAAAGCCAAGGTCTCACTCAAGTTTGGATAGAAAAAAAACAATAGAGTCGAGAACCTGTCGAATTAGAAAGTTTGAAATTGTTGATTTTAATTTCCAGGTAATTAACACCAAATAAAATAAACAAGTGGGGAAGTTATTAGAAGATTGATTGCCGGAGCTAAGACAAAGTGAAGAATACGTCACGTTGCCATTTTGTTTGGGGTATCACTTTTTATGTATCAGATAATCCCAAATTATCAATACTGGAAAATTGATTCTGAGCAGCAATCGGGGTGGACAAAACATAGATGAGTATTAGTCCAATTCAAGAGCGACACATCATCAACAATGACTTACTCATTTTTTTTTTTACTATGAATTAGATTATATTTGTTAAATTAATAGTTTAATTAATTTAAAATATAAAATAATATTTTTAATTAAAAGTAAATTTTATTGATTAATATTTAAAATATTTTAAAGTAGTAATTTAAATTTTATTTTTTATTAATTTAAAATTTATCAATTTGATATATTATTTATTTATTTATTTTGAATTAAAATGAATAATTTTTTTATTTTAAAATATTAATTATTTTAATATTTAAATTATAATAACTAAATTATTTACTTTAAATTATTTTAAATTTCTAAAATCATTTATTTTCAATTATAATAAATAAATTACAAAAGATAAAAAATGACTTTAGTTACAATAATGAAAGTAAAATTGAAAGAAAAAAATGATAAATTATAAACTTATAAGATATCTAAATTAACTTGTCAAAAAACGTTATAACATCTAAATTCATAAATGACTTTTGTTAAACAAAGCTTATGATTTATAAGCTATAAACTCGTTTCTTGGTATTACCTAAGAGAACACTTATTCATTTTTAATCTCTATAAATTTGTATGTGTGAAAAATATATAGATTAGGAGATTAATAACAATACTCTTTTAACTCAATTTGTTTTTGTTCCATTTTAACTCCCATTTTCTAATTGTTGAAATTCATTTAAGATATTAATTTCTCTCAACATATGTTTATTGTATAAACACTTGGTAGAAATTAAACCCTTGATCAAGTGATTAACGGATCAAAAGATTTAATAGTTATGTCACGCTAGATTTATTCTTGTTATTTCAACAAAAACATACATGTAGAATAGCTGATACTCATTAAAGTTCTACATTGAATAGTGCAAGTAGAAAACAATAGAAAGTTATAATAAATAGTCATTACACATTGTCTTTATGTTTTTTTTTCTTTCTATGTTATTTATCTTTTAAAACATGTTAAAATGAATTATTTTATTTTTTAAAATAAATTGGTAAGGAGAATTTTTTTATTAATTAATGTGACACAAATGATTAATTTACAAGTGTCTTGGAGATCATTTGACTTGGTACTTTAAAATTACAAATTAATTGTTAATTTTTTTTTTATTAAAAAAATGCTAAGTAGCAAAACACGTATATTTGGCTGAACATTTTTTTATGAGTTTAAGGAAGAAATCGATCAACATGATATGGGTTTCTGTAAACTTTCATAAAATAAAATTATTATAATAACTCTATGTGATTGGTTTTCATTTATGCATTTTTTTTAATAAAAGATGAAAAAAAAATATTAACTTGTTGTACACGCTATAAAAGATAAAAGATTTGAAAAGGAATAAAAATATGTTGCAACTAAATAAAATAAAGAACCCTACATATAATTTTGTCTACTAAACATAGAGAATTGGTTTACTTTTTATTCACCACAATAATTACAGCCCTTCGCGTGTATTAAGAGTTAGAACAACAACTTCAAATTCCCCACTGATCAAGGAATTGCTTGGACTGCCAAGAAATGGATAGATAGTTACTTCATTGTCGATTATTCCCATGTGGGTGGAATTGAAATATATTGCAGAGCAAAACAAATGTCCCACTCATGTTTGAATCGAAAAAACCATAGAAATTGTTCAGTTGTCATCATAAAAAAACTAGGTTGTTAACACCAAATGGTAAACTTATTGAAGAATCATTGTCGGATAATAACCCCACGGATAAGCTAAGACAAACTGAAAAATACGATAGGCTGTTGTTTTGTTTGGGGTATGACTTTTATCATATAGTCCAAATTAATCACAATTGGGAAATTGATTCTGAGCCATAGTCGGGGTGGATGGACTACGCAACCAGCAGATGACTGGGGGAAAACTGGGGACGGTCAATATACATATATGGGTTTTAGACCAATTCAAAAGCTACATATCATCAACAATGACTCACTAATTTAAATTCCATCATATTGGTTATTGAATGTATAAGATATTATTTTGATATCTGATTTAGTAAAAAAATTAAATTAATATTTAAAATATTAAAATAATTATGAAAGATATATTTTATTATTATAAACGTTCATGAAAAATTTAATTTAGTATCAAAAACGTTGCTAATATTTTAATAATTTAATAACTAATTTAAGTTTTGCCATCATAAACCAAATTGACAACATCCAAATAGTAAAATAGTGGTTTACCCCAAAATTGAATTATGTCATCAACAAACTTTTTTTAATACATACTAATACTTTTTAATAGTTGAAATTTATTTAAGAGATTGAATTCTGTCACCATATGTTGTGTTTCATAAACATCTACTAAAAATCGAATAATTGATTCGATGGTTAAGGGACCCAAATATATAATATTTGTATCCAACTAGTTTTCTTGTTATTATTTAAACAAAACATGCACGGAAATTGAAAAAAATTAGGTCATACAGAAGTGGATATTCATCCAAATTTTACATTTAATAGTATTTATTATAATTTATTAAAACAGAATTCCAATACTATATGTTACGTTTCATCAAGTCGAGTTTGTGTTATTTCAACAAAAAATTGATGTGTCAATCTTTTTTTTCTATCTTTCATTTTCTACCAATTCTATACATCAACCACTACCTTATATATTATTTCATAACGTCTACTCAAAATCTTTCAAATTAATTCCACATTATTATTTCATAACGTTAATATTACTATTTCATAATGTTTACTCAAAATCTTTCAAATTAATCTCACATTACTACTCAATACAATTTTTTTTTTGATTATTTAACTTTTCATTTTCGGCTCTACATGTCCCATACAGCTTCTCATGCTGTCATTTGAGATCTTGCCGAAAAAACATATGACCTACCTTTACTTAATTGCTAGCAATTGTATACATCTTTTCACCTAAGATATGATATTGGATCTAGTAACATGAGAAATTTCTTATTACAAAAAACTTTGAAAGTGAAGTGATTCTTAATACAATTTTATCTGAATTGAGGGTACCAATGTCTCCCTGACTTAATAATGCTAAAATATATTTCGACTATTTATACGTAGCTTTTATTGTTAGATGTGTTTGCTAAGAACATTGGCGGAAAAAGTGCCTTTGACTTGCTACTTATTTTTGTTGGGTCAAAATATTTTTAACTAATACACTAATAACAAGTGTGTAAATAACCGTTAATTCTAAATTTTGTATATCAAGTTTAACTATTACTTGAGACAGATTGCACTATTCATTATACAAATTCTAGGGAGATGATGATTCATCCCGACCCAACTAATACAAAAGATAACATTTTATATATTTAAAAAGCTTAGATTTTTTAAGCTATGAATATTTAAAATATCTTCTCCCTATATTTCTTATTTAAAAACAATTTTTTAATTATTTTATTCAATATAATTTACTTCCTGATATACGAAATATATCTCTTTAAAAAATATAAATTAATTAACAGTCGTACAAGCAGATTACAATCTAGTTTTTTTTTTTGCTTTTGCTCTTTGTATAAAAAATGTTAAAAAAATTAAAAAGTTATAATAAATAACAGACAGTCGGTTAGATTTTTTTCACCACACCAATTTTAGTCAAGTAGTTTATAATTTTTTTTTGGCAAAATTGTATGAAAGAATTCACACTTTTTTCATTATAAAAATTGCAAATTAAATAATAAAGTATTTACGTGAATTAAATATAAAGCGTAAAAAAATAATAAATAAATTAATTGTGTTTTATTTCTTGTGTGTGCTAAGGTTTCAAGATAGTCTAATTCTTTTTCACAAGTTAATAAACATAAATTTCTTTATTTCTCTCTCTCAAGATATCTTTAGTGTGCATATCATTTTTCTAAATATATAAATGAACATATAAGTAGAGGTGTTGATAGCTTTGGTTGATTTTGTTTAAAGTCGATACCTGAATCGATTAAATTTATTTGAATTAGATTGAGTTTTTAACTCGTAATTTTTACACCAAACTTGAATCAAATCAAGAGCGGATTAGGTTCCCAGATCATAAATAAAAAATATATTTTTATTCTAAAAAAATGTAATTAAATATAAATATTAGAACATCTCAAAAATTATAAAATTTTATATTCAATACTTAAGATACATTCACAAATACAATAAATCACTTAAATTAATTAAATTAATAACAAATTTTTAAATAAAATTCAAGTAAATTATAATTATACATTGATAATGGAAGAAAAAAAATGTCTCTGACATGTCAATGAATTGTATTTGCAGGTCTACAGGTTCGAAATGTCAAATTTGATCCTCAAACCGAATACAATTGAGTTTAAATGAGTTGGTTTAAGTTAAACTCTAACTTGAATGAATTGGATTAAAAAATAAATTGAGTTGATTTGAGTGAACAAATTTACGTTTACATTTCAGTCTACGCGTCAAAGAACATCGAAAAAGGAGGTCAAGAGTTCGATCTATGCTACTAATATTTGTCTAAAAAAACATAAAGAAGTAACCAACGTGAACAAAATTTCGTTGTTGTTACGTTAGAAACTAGATTTTGAATACTATAAATAGACTTATCTATGTTATTTTTTTCCATAGCCTTTTCACAAAACATTCTCTTCTATTTGCTATCCAAAAGAAAAATGAAGCACCTTATTGTTATTTGCACCATCTTTTTGGCATGTGCATACCCTGCCATGTCTGGAATACTATATGAATCATCTGTTGTTGAAGCACACCAACAATGGATGAAGCAATATGGACGTTCATACTCAAGTATTGAAGAGATGGAGAAACGGTTAAAGATATTCGTGGAGAATTTGGAATACATAGAGAAGTTCAACAATAATGGTAGTAACAATAGTTACAAGCTGGGTCTAAATAATTTTTCTGATTTAACTAGTGAAGAGTTTATTGCTTCACATACTGGAAACAAGATTCCAAGCTCCTCCTCCAAGAAGATGTCAACTGCAGTACCCTTAAATCTGAGGGATGATGTTCCAACAAATTTTGACTGGAAATCACAAGGAGCTGTCACTGGTGTTAAGAACCAAGGCAGTTGTGGTAACTATATAAAATTATAATGACCCTTCCCTCATTTTTTCTTAACGAAAAATGTTTTTTCAGACATATTTGGAGCATGCAATTTTGAAACATAAAAACATGCTTAAGAGAATCTCCAATTATATGCAATTAAGTGCATGTTTGAAAGTCGGATTATTAAATTATAGTGAACTACTAAAATTTAAAATAAAAATAATACTTTGGAATTTTCTACAAAATTACCGTGCCACTATGATTTTGTCAAAATCACGTCTATCCAAATATACATTAAAAGTTTTTGTAGATCAGTGAAAATTTTAAACATTTTAATAAATGTTTGTATTGAGGTGAATTTCACAATAAATTCTAAATATTTTTAATTTGAGAATTGTATCCTAATTATTATATTAAAAATTTAATCTATGTAAGTTGTATGTAGGATGCTGTTGGGCTTTTTCAGCTGTGGCAGCTGTAGAAGGTATTGTGAAAATCAAAACTGGTAATTTGATCTCATTATCAGAGCAACAACTGGTTGACTGTGTTATGGAGAACCACGGGTGTTATGGTGGTTACATGGATAATTCCTTCAAATCAATAATACAAACCAATGGTATTCTAAGTGAAGTTGATTATCCATACCAAGAAGTTGCTGAAACATGCAAATTAAATGGTCAGATACCAGCAGCAGCTAAAATAACTGGTTTTGTAGATGTACCTGCCAACGATGAACAACAACTATTACTTGCTGTGGCGCAACAACCTGTATCTGTTGGTATAGATGTTGGTAGAGAGTTTCATTTATACAAAGAAGGGATTTATTCAGGAACATGTGGAGACCCTTTTAACCATGCAGTTACTGCAATTGGTTATGGGATAAATGAAGAAGGGACTAAATATTGGTTAATAAAAAACTCGTGGGGTGAACAATGGGGTGAAAACGGTTACATGAGGGTGCTGAGGGAAAGTGGTAATCCTGGAGGTCAATGTGGTATTGCGGCACATGCTTCCTATCCCACTGTATAGTATTTTCATATGAATTTTACTATTGTTGTTGGGCTGGTATAAATAAATTTCCTATACCAATCAAATAAAATATACATTACTATACATTATGTGTTAGATGTGAGTGATTGGTTGCTTTTTTAGCAATGTCTGATATATTCCTTAATTAACCAAATATTTGTTTTTGACAAAAAATACTGTCCACTTTGATTATTCGAAACCTTCCGGTAATTTTTTTGACGTAGGCAATATGCTGGATATATAGTAATTAGGAAGCATATGTTATATATACCACATTCGTTGGTTCACAACTTTATCAAAGACATTGCTGATGGGAGGAGATATTGAACGAACTTCACAATGGAGTTTTTTTAGCATGAGTTCTCATGGTGGCTCAACTACGAAGTTTTCCCTTTCTACTTCAGTATATATAGGATCTCCATCAAACCCCATTGATTCCATAGTTTTACCCATGTCAATATGGGACTTTTTTGGGTTTAAAGGAACCTAATCAAATTGAGTTTCTTTGAAAAACAATTTAATTAAAATATGTTTATTTGATTGAAAGACCAACACCCCAAAATCAACAATATTGTTTAACAAATGCTTTAATTCTATGTACATCAGATTATCTAGGCACAACATTCATAAACATGCAAAACGCCACCATCAAATGCATGTGCATGTCCAACCACCACCACCATATGCATGTCCATGCACCGAGGAATGAATTCTCTCTATTGAAAATCTTGGCATATCTCCATTCAAACAAACCCCATCATTTCTTTTTAACAGGAACAAGTCCATCATTCAAACACCATATTTTCCCTTTTTCAATTAAAAAACCTTCTCACCCTTTTATAGGTTCTAGATTTCACAGGACCGTCATAATGTCAAGTTAATCTCTTAAAATGTTTTTATTACTAAATAAAGTTAAGGTCACAAGGACACTAATGTGGCACCTTAATTGTCTATCCTTTATGAAACTCTAATTGCAATGTTCTCTCATTTTTTTTCTCTGTGCTCATTTATGTATTGAAATTATTATCAAAGCTTGGAACCGAAATAAATTTGAAGACCAAGTTTAATACTCAGTTCTTAAGTTCTCAAAATGTGAGTACTATTATGTGTTAAGTTCTGAAAATGCGAGTACTATTATGTGTTAAGTTCTGAAAATGTGAGTACTATTATGTGTATGCAGAAAATTGTTGTGGATCCCTTGTGATTAAAATCTCATTCATACTCAATACACCATCTTCTAACAATAGGACAATGGCAAGAGGTACACTATTTAACTTATTTTCTGCTTCCACTATTGATTTAGGTGATGTTTAGATCATTTGGGTAATGCCACAAAAGTTCAAAAGGAATTATGGTTGGTAACTGCCATGCCTCCCAAGCAGACAGACTAGCCAAATTCAGAACTTTAGAACTTATATTTACACATGCAACAAAAAAAGCTCTTGTAGTATGAAGAAACCTGTCTGCAACTCATTGAAATAGACTTTCAATCTACAGTTTCTCACCAGTCAACACCAAATGGAGCGAATGGTAAAAAATTAGCAGAAAACACAGTTATATATATATATATATATATATATATATATATATATATATATATATATATATACACACACAAAAAATAATAGACAATTATACACAACAATAACTAGAGATTGTTTTGTCCTAAAAAAATAATATATAATACAACAGCACTCCTACATGTCTTTGTTTATGGTCAACTTTATCATCCCAACAGAATCAAATATTTTTCACAGAAGTAAGAGAACTTTTGATTGTTACCCAAGTCGCTGACTGTATTTTGATGTGAGGGAATAAATAGGCCAATTCACCTAGAATTCCTAATTTATGGTCAGTATAAAAATTGAATTACAGGAGTGGATTTGGTCTTGATAAAGAGAAAGAATTTCATACCATGTATATTGTGATGAACAGACTGCAAAAGTATGATTCGGCGGTCAATACTGTGGTAATAATAATTAGATTAGCCCTCAAAATCATTAGGTACCAATTAAGCCATTAACTTGCGACTCCATGTATCTCTCTATTAGGTCAGCAAGAGCTCTAATCAGTGACTTCGGGTCATATACTACACCCACTTTCGGATCAAGTAAGGAGTCAACAACTATCTGCAAAAATAAGAATTGTAGGATGACATGAATAAATTTATATCGATCCACATTATTCTGTAACAGTATAAAGGATAACATTACGGTATTCATATCAAAGACACTACTACAGTTTTCTTATGAACATATAAGCCCATAAACTCCAATTAAAAATCTGACATTTAGCAAGCCACTTGAAATTTTTATCCACTCTATAAACTTTTTTTTAATAATCTAATCATGTGTTGCCACACCATTAAAAGAGTTTGAATCACAGTTCATACAACTTTTACATCGATAGTAAATCAAGTTTACTTCTTAAAACAAAATGCCTGCTCTACTCATGAACTTGTCCATACAATATCTCAAAGAAAACACCTTAGGTAATGTATTTACCATGCTAAACAGCAGAGATTATACCCACTCTATTTTGCATAATGAACAGATTTGGGAGACATACCACATCAAATATTCCTTGAGCAGCCAAACAGTCAGCATCAACAGAAATTTCACTGTTTCTTGGCACCAAAAGGGTATTGATATATTGACTAGGCTGCATCAAATATAGACAGAAAATAAAACACTTTAGCACACCATTCATGCTGTACTGCCCTTTTTGGTTTTTATTTTCTATTACAATTGTATCTTTAGTATAGAATGTTTCATCACATATCAAAAGAAGAATATTAAGACTACACTAGTGAAATGGTGTAGTAGTCATTTTCTGGTATATCGTGTCTATGGACTAGGATGCACTACGAAATGAAGAAGACAAGGGACAGATGTTAAAACTAATGACATTAGAGTAATAGAAACAAGGGACAATTGTTTCAGAGTTTATAGCAGTTTATCATATACAAGAGGATAAAAATTGCGCGATCGAACGAAACTACTAACTCTCTTAAAGAGTCCGAATCAAATGCTTTCTTTAAACCAGAACCGAAATAAAGTCTCCTAATTGGCTCCAAGTAGTTTCAATAGGCAGGAATACTCACAAGATTCTGTAAGCGATTGCATGGTTCTCCGTACGTTCGATTTAGAGCATCGGTAATAGCAGTTACAAAACATGAAGTTGAAAACCCATTAGTTTCCCGGTCACATGTGCCATTTAACATAAGTACCTACCATTTTTTCAATCCAATTAGTGAAAAACAGAAGGTTGAGCTAAAAAGTATAAGGTCTATCATATTTCCTATAAATAACCCCAAAAAAAATGTGAATAGTCAGTTGACGTGGAATACCTTGAGGCAGGACCGTGAAGAAATAATCTCTCCAATCCCCAGTAATACCTAAAACAATTTGTAAGTCAGTAACCATCTAATGGAGAAAAAAAGTGCCATAAAGAATGAAAGCTAGACATCGTTCCGACGAATTTACAAATTAATCTAGTAAATACATTCATCATATTCAAGGAAAAGAATAATGTCAGGTATTTAAACCCCGACTGATCAATGTTGGCATTTTGTAAAGGCATTTGCAGCCATATGTGATCGTAAAAATCATCAAAGCTAGCTAATTGTGAGAGTCTTACCAATGAGGGGCAGATTGAAGTAAAAAGGGAGCCCATGCCATACACAATGCAATCTACATTATTTAGTTGTTCTAATACAACCACATTAGCTGAGGGAAAGACCTATTCAAAGAATGGCAAACGAAGGTTCAGTTATTAATTGCACGTGATTAGGAACACAATTGCCAAATTTAAATTTAAATTCTGTCTAGTAAAATAAATAAGTTTAAAAGTAGTGCAGTATGTCGGTATTAATATTTTCATAATAGAATAAAGCAAGTAAAATAGCACCAATCAACATGGATTTCAAAATACATGTTGTGTATTATGCTTATATACTTTCTCAAATGCTTAAGCTGCGTACAGCTTATTGACTTTTAAAGAATTACAAAATAATTCATCTTCCATCAAGTAAATAATTTTTTATCCAATTTTATGTAAAATACTTTGTAGAAAGAAGTGAAATGCATGTCTATGCAAATCATTAGAAATCTTCCCCTCCCTCCTTTCTTTTTCCCCAAAATTTACATTTACAATAAAATTACATAAATAAATGCCGTCTTCCATATAACCCATGTATCTCTTCTGCCTATTGTTGACCACAATAAATGACACAATGTGAGAGTCAGCCATGACAAAAGTCCTTTAACAAAATATGAAACAAGTAGGTCCAACAGGACAAGCATTTACCTCATGGAGCAAATTTTTTCCCTCGCTTGACATGTAGAACACCCGTTTTATTTTTGAAGGAAGGGCTGGAGCCGAAAAGCTTTCCTAACCGTGAAATTATAAAATTTTAATAAAAGAGAAATAAAATATATAAGAGCCAGGAACCAGCAGCATATGCATAATGTAAAATCTCAATCAACTGAGTGAACAAATTATTGACTATGTCTTTCAGTAGATGGACACACCAATCACTATTACGTTTGAGTGTGAATGAAAAAACTATTTATGAAGAAAGTAAAAGACAAAATACTTTCATATTTTATTACTACAGCCCTAAGCTGTTTATATAGAAAATAAAATTACAATAGTAATACTGAGTAATAATGACATAATCATAAAATACAAATAAATAGAATAATATAAAATAAAATCAAATCAAATCTGATTTTCCTTAATTCTTCAACACCCCCTCTCAAGTTGGTGCATAGATATCTGTCATGCCCAACTTGGCTATAAGTCGCTCAAAATTAGGTCTTGCCAAACCTTTTGTCAAGATATCAGGGGTTTGCTGGTTGGAGTCACAAATGGCAGACATATAATTCCGGCATCAATTTTTTCTTTTATGAAATGGCGGTCAATCTCAATGTGTTTGGTTCTATCATGTTGTACGGAGTTGTGAGCTATACTTATTGCTGCTTTGCTATCACAGAACAATTTTAAGGGTGAGTCAACTTTCATTTTCAGTTCATCCAAGAGTTTACGAATCCACAAAAGTTCACAAATTCCTTGAGCCATTGCTCTAAATTCAGCTTCTGCACTGCTTCGAGCAACAACCCCTTATTTCTTACTTCTCCAAGTGACTAAATTTCCCCAAACATAGGCACAATATCCAGTAGTTGATTTTCTATCAGTAAGTGATCCTGCCCAATCAGCATCTGTAAATATAGAGACTTCTCTGTCATTAGTTTTCTTGAAGTACAAACCCTTTCCAGGATTGGATTTCAAGTACCTTAAGATTCGATAAACTGCCTCCAAGTGTTCTTCATAGGGAGAATGCATGAATTGGCTTACAACACTCACAGAGAAAGCGATGTCAGGTCTAGTGTGGGCTAGATAAATAAGTTTGCCAACCAACCTCTGGTATCTTCCAATCTCAATAGGAACACTGCCTTTCTCCCAAAGTTTAGTATTTAATTCCATAGGAGTATCTGTTGGTCTACACCCACTCATCCCAGTTTCTTCCAAGAGATCTATGATGTATTTCCTTTGAGAAACAACAATTCCCTTCTTTGAGCGAGCAACTTCCATACCAAGAAAATATTTGAGTGCGCCTAAATCTTTGATCTCAAATTCTTTTGTCAAGTTTTTCTTCAATCTTTCCATCTCAATAATGTCATCTCCTGTGAGAATAATATCATCTACATATACAATTAAAATTGCAATTTTACCAACATTAGAGAACTTCACGAACAGCGTATGGTCTGATTGTCCCTGCATATATCCTTGCTTTTTGACAGACCGAGTGAATTTCTCAAACCAAGCCCTTGGAGATTGCTTGAGACCATAAAGGGATTTTTGTAGTTTGCATACATTTGAACCAAACTTATCTTCAAAGCCAGGTGGACTATCCATGTATACTTCCTCTTCCAAATCACCATTCAGGAAGGCATTTTTTACATCAAGTTGGTTAAGAGACCAATCTAAATTCACTGCCAAGGATAAGAGAACTCTAATAGTGTTTAACTTGCCAACAGGAGCAAAAGTCTCTAAGTAATCAATGCCATATGTCTGAGTAAACCCTTTAGCAACCAAGCGTGCCTTGTATCTTTCAATTGTGTTATCAGAATTATATTTCACAATAAATACCCATTTACAGCCAACGGTATTCTTTCCTGTAGGTAACGTCATGACTCTCCAAGTTTGATTCTTCTCAAGAGCTCTCATCTCCTCAAGAACAGCTTCCTTCCACTTTGGAATTTTTAGAGCCTCCTGTATATTTTTTGGAATTTCTACAGCAGACAACTTAGAGGTAAATGCAGCAAATGAAGAAGACAATTTTGAGTATGACACATAATTAGACAAAGGATATTTAGTGCATGATCTAACAGGTTTTCTAATTGCAATAGGAAGGTCTATATCAGGATACTCGACATGACTCTTAAGAACAGAAGAGGACTTACCTGTATCAAGATGATGTGTTGGATTATCTATTGGTTCAGAATCTTGGAAGGGTCGGAGAATGGGTCCTTCATTACTCTGTTTATGGTTTCTTCTTTCAAAGACATTTCCCTTCCAAGTAGGGTCAATGGTAGTAAACCTGCTTTGTGTCTCTTTATCTGAGTCATTATGTTGTGGCATTTCAGGTGGTCCTTCATTATTATTGAGATCAAGAATTTGATCAGTGTGATTTTGATTTAAAATTGTCGCCCCCGAATCTGTCGAAACCTCATTCATAAGTTGATTGAGTTCCAATATGGATTCTTGGGCATTTTCTTTTGGTGCATCAATATAAGTCTCAGAATTTTGCGACACTATATCACTTAAAGTAATGATGTTTTGATAAGTAAAAGGTGAATCTTCCTTATAATTCCCCCCCTGAAGATGAATGTCAGTAAAAAATAGTTGATTTTCCACAAAAGTAACATCCATGGTTACAAAAATTCTTTTTAATTTTGGTTCAAAACACCGATACCCCTTCTGAGTTGGAGAGTAACCGGTAAACACACATTTTATTGCTCTTGGCTCGAGTTTGTCAAGTTGTTTATGTTCATAAACAAAAGCAGTGCAACCAAAAACTTTTAGTGGCAAATCAGCAAATACACTAGTCAAAGGAAAATAATTTCGAAAAACATCAAGAGGGGTATGAAAATTTAAAACTTTAGATGGCATTCGATTAATTAAATATGATGCAGTTAAAACAGCTTCACCCCACAAATATTTTGGAACCTTATTTGCAAATAGTAAAGCTCTAGCAACCTCAAGAAGATGCCTATTCTTTCTCTCTGCAATTCCATTTTGTTGGGGTGTATTAACACAAGAACTTTGATGAACAACTCCATTGGCAAGAAAAAAATCAGACAAAAATATATTAAAATATTCTTTACCATTGTCACTTCTGAAGACTTGAATATTTGTTTGGTATTGAGTGTGCACCATTTTAAAGAAATTTTTGACAACTTGTCCAACTTCTGATTTTTCTTTCAATAGATAAAACCCAACAAATTCTAGTATGATCATCAATAAAGGTTATAAACCATCTTTTATTAGAAAAAATGTTTATTCTATTAGGACCCCAAACATCACTATGAATAACTGCAAACGGTTTTGATTTTTTATATGGTTGTGTAGAGAAAGAAGAACGGTGATGTTTAGCAAATTCACAAGTTTCACAATGAAATAAAGACGGATCCTTCTTAAAAAATAATTTAGAAAACAAATGTTTCAAATACGGAAAACTAGGATGTCTTAACCGTAAATGCCATAACATAATATCATCATTATTAGAAGAAACAAAAATAGATTCAAAGCAGGTACTTATTTTTGGTTGGTCTTTGAAGTCGAGTCCATTGTTAAGATAATAGAGTCCTCCACTCTCCTTAGCATTGCCAATCATCTTCCCCGTGCTCAAATCTTTAAAAGTGCGATGAGAATGAAAAAATTTAGCTTGACAATTTATATCCTTTGTTAATTTAGTAATGGATAACAAATTACATGATAAATTGGGAACATGTAAGACATCTTTTAAGGTTAACACAGGTGACAGAATAACAGAACCTTTCCCTGCAATGGCTGAAAGAGAGCCATCTGCAATTTTAATTTTGTGGTTACCTGCACAAGGACTATAAGAAGAAAACAGACTCGACTCCCCAGTCATATGATCAGTAGCACCAGAATCGATAATCCAAGTGTGGCTGGGGGAGACACTAAGTAGAGCAGTATTTGGAAAATTACCTCTCTGAGCTATAGAGCAAGAAGGAGTTTGAGACTCAAGGAGTTTGTACAATTGATCTAATTGTTCCTTGCTGAAAGGAAATGGGCTTGAAGGAGACTGCTTCTCTTGATCAGAGGTACCAGCTTGGAGGGCATGACCTTCATTTCCTCTTTTTTCTTCCAATTTAGAGGTTTTCCATGGAGTTTCCAACATGTATCACGTGTGTGCCATGAACGTTTGCAATGTTCGCACCATGGTTTCTTGCCATCTCTCTTCCCGTCTTCATTCTTAGTGACTAGGGCAGAGCTTTCAACCTCAACAACAGAAGGTGACTTACCCATCATAACACCTTGTCTTGCCTCTTCTCTTCTAACTTCTGAGAACGCTTCCCGAAGTGATGGCAATGGAATCTTTTCCAATATTCTGCCTCGGACTTCATCAAGTCGCTTATTAAGCCCAACCAAAAACATGAATACTCGGTCGTTCTCCTGTCTCTTAAGAAACAAAACACTATCCTCACAACACTTCCAATGATCATCATAGCAGAGATCCAATTCTTGCCATAGTGTCATCAACTCATTATAATAGGTAGTGACATCTTTATCTTCTTGTTTGGCATGCCACAATCATGATTTGAGATCGAAGATTTGAGAAGAAATCTGAATATCAGAATATGTTTCTTTGACAGCCTCCCAAACTTCCTTCGCAGTAGGCAAAAACATAAAAGGTTTTCTAATCGTTGATTCCATATTACTAAGCAGCCAAGCAATAATAACAGAGTTCTCAGATTTCCAAAACCTGTAATTAGGATCAGTTGTGGCAGGTATTTGCACCTCTCCTGTGAGGAAACCGTATTTTCCCTTACCATCTAGGATCAATCTTGCGGTTTGGGACCATTCGACATAATTTTTTCCATTAAGTTTTTGGATTTCAACTTTGAGGGCATTAGAAGTTCCCTCATGGCCAAAAAAATTGGAAAAACCGTTGTTAGATAAACCATTCCAACTACCACTGCCTCTTGGGCCGCCGCCAGTGCCTAAACCGGTGTTGTTGGCTACTTCTGATTTTCACCCAAACCATAGTCGCCGCCGCCAGTGCCTAATCCAGTGTTGTCGCCTGAGCCGCCGCCAGTGCCTAAACCGATGTTGTTGGCTACTTCTGATTTTTCACCCAAACCATAGTCGCCGCTACCCGTAAGGGATGCCTTCCATGAGGTATTGTGTGCCATAATTCAGTTGTTGGTTAGAACGCAGCAAACCCTAGTGGGTTGTGAAAAGCTTTACAAAACCCTAACCAATAGCTCTGATACTATGAAGAAAGTAAAAGACAAAATACTTTCATATTTTATTACTACAGCCCTAAGCTGTTTATATAGAAAATAAAATTACAATAGTAATACTGAGTAATAATGACATAATCATAAAATACAAATAAATAGAATAATATAAAATCAAATCAAATCAAATCTGATTTTCCTTAATTCTTCAACAATTTATATATCTCAATTTAATACCCATCATTATATGGAAAATCCCCCTACCAAAATTTATAAAAGAGAAGATGAAATTAATGGAATAAACTAATTTCCAAATTCTATCTTTTCTACATTAAACTTTTCTCTAACACAATTAACACCTAACGATTAATATTTTCAAATGCCAGTCCCGCTTTCATACGACATCAGCATACAATGACAATCATTCCTAACTTAAGATTACCACCACTCTGACTGTCGGATCCCCTTAAAGAATGATTGCTCATTTTCTTCAAATAAGAATCTAAAAAATGTCTACGAGCTTTATCTCAGGCAATTTCTTTTCAGATAAGTAGAAATTTAAACAAATTAAAGTAATGGTAGGCATAATGATGCGGCAAATATATTGACCTACCTTCTTAATAGGTTCCATTGTTCCACTGGTTGGATGAGAAATTTCATTTTGTCCCCGTATAATAGTTCCATCCTATATAAATATTGAAGGAAAATGTGTGATAATGCAACAACTATTATAATAAAAGGTCAATCATCTTTGTGAATTTTTATATCAGGTGTTTTTAACAGTATAAACACAAACTTTCCCTAAGAGTAGTAATTAATTCGTATGAAACCATAAGATAGTTTCACAGTTAAATAGATGTATCATACCCATAATTCACACCCTAATGTAAGTCTGTCATTAGTTGAGATCACAGGGAGAACAAGGCTTTCAGGGGGAATATCAGAAACTCTTGAAAACAAAAATATTGCCGCATCCAAGGACTGAAAAAATATACGTGCTCCTGCAAAAAAGAAATTCCCAATGCTGCATGGTTTATAAAAGTTAGCTATGTCAATAGAATGTTGCACGCCGAAAAGTCAGTTAGTAAAAATAATTATTATATGTTTAATTTCGACAAAGAACCAACTTGGCAATACCAGTGTATCACCAAAGTAAAACAGAAGTTGCATTCCCATTGGATTACAATTTGAAATTTTAAAAAAGTATATATCTATAACATCCGCAATCTCATGACCAGCAATCATTTATATTCATGGAAGCTTTTTCCTACTAGGTGAGATCGGCTACATGTATTAGAAAGCCTTTCTTTTTACTTTTTAATTTTCAAGACAAGATATAGAAATACCAACAAGTTAAATAAAATGTTTGACTGACTTCTTAATTAGAACGAAGCTCATAAAACCAAAAACATGTAAGCCATTGAGATGACATACTGGAATTACAAGAAACCAATTGTGAAGCAGGCAATGAAAAAATACAACACAATCAGGGGATAGAGAGATGCGTATCAATTTCATATGAGTTTTATTCAATAAGTTCAGATTACAGTGAACCTAAAATTATTCTGATCCGAACACCATTATTTGATGACTCTTCCCATGGGCTATAATTATAAATATGAATGTCGAACTCACAGCTCAACCCATTGGCAACCGCCACGTGCCAAAACATAGAACTCTTGACTAATGAAAGGAGAAAGGAAAACACAATTGTTAAGCTCAACCCATTAGCCATTATTCCTGATCAGTGATCAGTGATATGCTTCTGCAATGATGCCACCGTTGTCTTTACGGCATGAAGAATAAAATCAATAAAAGTAAGCTTTTGGGGGAGGGGGGACTATGGCACAGAAGAGAAAATAAGAACCTGCCATTGCTGAAACAAAATGATCCTTCAGACCGGCAGAGAATCTGTATAAAGATCAAAATCAGATTCCAAAGTTAATGCCAAATTATCTTAAAAGCATAAAAATTTGAAAGGGCTTGACTATAAAAATTATCATATATTTTGCAAATTATTAGGCTGTGAGAACTGAGAACCAATTACTAATGCCCAAAAGATAAAGGAAAAAAGATAGCTATAATATGATGTAAAATACTAGACTAGACTTTAAGAGCGATACCCCCATGACCCATCTCAAAAGCAAATTATTAAAATATACAATATAATTAAATAAAGGAAGTAGAATCTATAACAGTGATATAACATTTTTTTTTTGCAACAAAACAGATCATTAAGAGCCAGTCAAGAAATTATCAGCATTCAGAAACAGCCTCATGGTTTGTAGAAGTCACCTGATTTTGGAAATAAACCAGAAAAGCTCGAATAGTCTCTCTGTAGGGTTTTGACACACCTTTCCACAAAACGTGATCACCTTCCACAATAGAATACCTAAACATGATAAAAAAAAAAGAGTATAACATATTTTAAAAAATATTTTTTTGGTTTACCAAGCCTAGTATCCCATTAATAAAGGTCAAATAGTATAAGAATATATTGTAGTTTTAAAAAATCTGTAGAGACCATGACATTGACATGACTCCTCGACTCAATTATACAATAAGGCATCACCCCTAGACGCTTGAAGTTAGACACTTGGATACTAAACACATTACTAAGTACTAACCCGATAAGACTAAAACAACTTTCAAAACAAGTAATGTATCATCTGCACTTCAGATTAAAAGTGTATCCAATGTCCACTGGACATATATAGTTAAATTCAATCAGGTGTCATATCAGGTGTCCATGCTTCATAATCCATAATTGAAAGAGAATTGAGGATGTGGTACCATTCTGATTTAGCTTGGAAAGGGTCAAGTGGTAGACGATGACCAAGCAAATTTCGAACAGCAAGAGCCTCAGCGGTACTTTGATCAGACAACCTCAGACACCTAGAACGTATGTCTCCAACAGCAGGACCACCTGTAATGCACGCGACAAATTTTGATTCAAAAAAAAAAAAAAATCCCCAATTGTGAAATATAGAACTACAAACACAATTAATTCATTAATTAATTAATAATGAGGAATGTATATATACCGAGGACACGAACGATTTCGGCGGTGCTTCCACCGTCATCGGAAACGGGAAGAACGTGAGCGACACGGGTGGTGAAGTTTTTAAGGTCTTCGACGACGCCGTTGAAGGCAGTTCCACCAGAAAAGACGAGCAAAGAAGGGTGAGGATTAGGAGGATTGTTAGGGTTTGAGTAACAGCGAGGATGGTGGCGATTGGGAGAAGATGGAATTGGAAAGGAAGCCATTGAAGAAGAAAGGAGGATTGGGAATGTGAATGTGAATGTGGGGCCCAACAACAATGTGTCCGCCATATTTGGGAATTTAATTATCTAATCTAAACTTCACTTCTCTGATCACTCATTGTGTCCACTTTCAAGGGTTCGACTCCACTATGTAACCTCCAAATTAACCAACGGATCCTGTCCGTTGTTAAGTTAATAGTTTTTTTTTTTTTTTTACTTCAGTCAATAGTTTTAATTCTCATTATTTTTTAATTATTTTAATATGTTAATGTATGTTTCAAGAATATTTATTAAAAATTTTAAAAATACAGATATTGTATTCAGAAGTTTTTTTTAACAATTTTAAGAAAATACAATTTAATTCATTAACCTCCAAATTTTAAAAACACATTTATTAATTGAATAAATAATTAAAATGATTACAAATAATATATTATATAAGATGAATAATTTCAATATCCCTTAACAAACTCTAAAAAAATTTTATCAACAAATTAGTCATACTTATATGATAGTTGTGCCTTACAAGAAAGGTCTCAATTATTAAATACATTTTGACTTTTGTTATATTTATGACCGAAGTATTACATATGGTTTTATTTATAAGAGAAAATAACAAAAAAAAACATCAAAATTAATGTATTTATTAATTATTTTAACTTTCTTATTAAAAATTATAAGACATTAAATATCCACTAATAATATTAAAAAGACCAGCATATTAAATAAAGTATAAATAAAAATAATTTAAATAATAAATACATCTTAAAAGTTGTAGCTTTTTTTTTATATACAGAATCAAAAATTCTCCAAATTTTTTTCTTATATATACTACTAAAGGGAGTATCAATTATCAAAAGTGCAAAATGATGTATCACTTTATGTTTTGACCAATTGTATATGGTGGATCTTCTCAATTGGCCTTCTTGGATGGATATTGTCATGATATATATATTTATGTGATTTAGAAAATTGGGTTGGAATTCAAGTGTGAGAAATGACCCATGTACCAAATGTTTTAAGATTTTAAATTGAAATGTGATTCAAAATCCCTTAGCGATCTTAGAGCATTTTGATCTCCCGACATTCTTTAAACTCCCCCAACAAATTTAGGATTTGTACAATACAAGTAAAAATTTGCTTATACAAAATTCAATAACTTAACGGCCTAATTGGCTTATATTTATCAAAACAAATAGGTTAACCTAAATGTTTTTATTGATAGGAAATGGTAATCTTAAATGTACAATTTTGTGTCTCTTTCAACATATTAGTAAATTTGCAAAATGTTTGTGATTTTTTTATTGATCAACAACATATGTGTTGTGTTGAAACCAAATTTACTAATATAAGTTTGAATTTCTAAATATTCAACTATTTTCTGTCATTGCAAAATTTTTCATTGTAGCAAGAAATGTCAAGGTGACATTTTCATGTTCTATTGTTTTTCATGATTACATAGTACTTTAAAGAACCTTCATTGAAATTCTAAAATGCTAAAAATGTAATTGAACTTAGTCAACTTCAAAGTCTTCAATATGGCAAACTCTTGGAACTTGTGCTAATAACCAACGACTTAAATTTAGAGCACTCCCCATTTGCATTTGCCCTTTGAGTAATTATTTCCAAATTCTTATGCAAACTTTGTTTCACCAAACTCTTCATCAATTTCTTCCCTTCTTTTGTATCTCTTTGATTCAAAGGTGACCCCATTGCAAATCTTGGTGTTTGTGGACCAGAATGTGGTCCCATCTTTACTTGTCTTTCATCCTTAAACCATTGCAATAGTTTCATTGCTCTCTTTTGAGCTAAAGTGCTCCCTAATAAAACAACTTCAAGAAGCAAAGGAACAATCCTAGCTTGTTCCATTTTCTCTCTTTGTGATGAACTTTGATGTGCTAAAATCATCAAAATATAAACTGATAATTCTTGGCATTTTGGTTTATCTTCCCATGACAAAATCTCAACAAAATTTAGTGGCACCATTGAATTGTTCTCTATTGCTTTTTTCCCCATTAAAGTCACTAACAAGTTTCCTAAAGTAGCAAGTGCTTTTTCTGAAATTTCTTTCACTAAGGAAAGTTCCAAGAGAATTGGGACAACCCCATAAGAAATTAAAGGGGTTGCATTTTCTAACATGGTTGATAGGTTGTATAAGGCTCCTAAACATGATCTTTTGGTATCAAAAGTTGTGTCCTTTTCAAGAATTTGTGTAAGTAATGGGATAAATTCTAATGAAGGAAATGGAAATTGGGTGTTTGCAAGTGATGATAATGATAAAAGTAACTCAGCAAACTCATTTATGGTTGACTCATCTAGAAAGTCAATTTGTTTAGGTAGTTTGGATAATATTCCTGCCTCCATTATCAAAGCCTTGTTCCTAAAGAAAGAACATACATAGATGTTAGGTGAAGAAGGAAAGCATGTATCAATTTGGTCAAAGTTAGGTCAGAAACAAACATTTATTAAGTACTTGTTCTTTTTTGTTGTCTTTCTAAGATTATTTAAATATATCAAGAAGGCCAATAATTTTTTTTACTTTTGATATAATTATTTTTTTCTATAATAATCTTAATTATTTATTATCATATTTCACATATTTATTTTTCTGCAGTAGATAATCAAAAATACTTTTTATAAAACAATAGATTTGAACTTTGAAAACGAAAAATTAATAAATAAATAAATAAATAAGTCTACACTTGAAACGTAATGAATAATGCAAAACTAGAGTCAGCATAAAACTAGTCAAGAGCTGAACAATGCAATAAGCTAAATTAGAAGTATCATTTGATGGGGATAGCATAACTGAATGATACAAAATTTGAAATTTATAGCATACTAAAGTCAATGAGAATCTAAAATTACTAGATGTGTTAGAAATTAATGAAGGTCAACAAAAAACGGAGAATTGACAATTTGTCATTAAGATCATAAAGAAATGTGATAAACTACCCCATATTTTTTAGTAGTAATATACAATTTCTTAAGATAAAATTGTCGCTTCAATATAAACTTTGTCCCCTAGTAGCTTATCATAAAAGCCAGCAACCCAGTTAGCACTAAGCACACATTTTGGTCCTTTAATATTAATAATGTTTCTTCCAACTCATACTACTGGCATTGTGTGACAATGGGATTTGGACAAATTTGATCCTAAAATATTCCATTCTCAGATGTAATGCCATTAATGCAATTTAATGATTTGATAAAATTCATGTTTCTACAGTCTGTGTTATTGGAGAGGTGAAATTGGTTATAAATTAGTTAGTTTAGTTAAATTATTTTTCTCATTTAACTTTTATTAAATCTATTTTCCTCTTTTTTTATACATAATATCAATATTTTGTAAACCCATCAAACCAATAACAACTACTTTGTATCCATAAACCTTGTCCTTGCTCCCAAAAAGTCAATATCAGCGGTTGTCACTAGTCAGTAGTACCCATGATGACTCCACTCACTCTCACCAATTTCTTTATAAAATAACGTTGCATATCTCTATTTAATGGAGATACACTTTTTGAATAAATTAATTTTACATTAATTGAGAATCAAAATAATAGATTATCGTATTACACATGAGTATAAATTTAGTTTATATTAAAAATGCACGTTCCCATTTATCATTTGTCTATATCAAACAAAATTAGAAGTGAAGAGACATCTAAAGAAAGGGAATCAATACTAATTCATGTACCTTGTGCAAGATTTCAAGCTAGTGGTACTTTTATTTCATATAATCAAGCTAGTGGCACTTAATCCACGTACAAATTCAGCACTAACAACTTTTAAAGTTTTAATCATTTATTTTATTTAATATGTCATTGACAAATAAAAATTATTTGTAGTCTCATATGACGATACAACTCTACGTTTAATGCGAATAGTATTAAAAATAAATTGGAGCGAGATAGTGCTGAATGTGGTAATAAAAAAAAAAAACTAAATATAGACTATAAATATAACAAATTCTAACATAAATTTTCGTCTATTGTTGATCAATTTTTAAAAATATTTAAAATTTCAACCATTATCACACGCATTGCATATTATATTATAGAGTTGTTTTCTTCTTGCTAATCTTTTTGAAATCAAACAAGAAGATTTTAAGAGTATCAAACTCTTATAGACATTAATTTTAAGAGAAGTAACACATAAAAAAACCAATAAGACATGAAATAAAAAGATATGAACTCCAAAAACTTACGTGTAAGTTCCATCAGCTAAATAGATCAACGCCGTCAACCGTGCTCTCCGACGACTAGCCACCATGGACGCCACCATCGATACCAAAACCGGCACCACCCCAAGTTCTGTTATCAACTTCTTAACTTTAACATCTTCTTTAACTAAACTTTCAATCTCCTTTGCAGCTACTTCTTTCTCTTCCCAGCTTCCAAAGTGAAGCATTTTCACTGTCTTCTGCAGCAGAATTTCAGACACTTCTTCCTTCTCCTCCTTATGATTCTCCATAACTTGAACTTTTTCAAGCTTTTCAACCATGTCCTGTTCACCTCTGCTTTTTTCTTTGTTGAAAAAATCATTTGGGTCGCAGCGCTTTCGGGTTGCTTTGGATTGAAGAAACCTTCTGATACGGGTAAAGAATTGAAGTTTATTGTTAGAAAGTACCCAAATTGAAGAAGAAGAAGAAGAAGAAGAAGATGATGATGATGATGATGAAGGAGTTGACATGTTTGGTGTTTTTTGCTTTAATCTATTTGTTTGTGGTTTTGAGTTTGGAAGCAGAAAGAAAAGAGGTGAAGTGAGAGAAAGTGAATCGATATGAGACTATTTGAAGGGCTTTGTGAACTTAAATACAGGGGAAGAACAGAGCACATGTAGAGAACAGTGTTGTCCCTTTTTAATGTTCAAATTGTGAATATTATGACACACAAGATCTTAAATTATTCATTTATTAATGGGGATTAATACACCATTAATTTGTTGTAAGTAAAAGTAATTATGTGGTTGAACTTGATAAAAGTACTACTATATTGTAATATGAATGACCAAGTTCAAATAAGGGTTTAGTATAATTTTATTTAATAAAACAATTTATTCCTTACCCAATATTTTTTTTACAAAAAGAAGTTGCTAAAAAGATTATATGCAATTTTTACTGTTTACGCAATAATAACTTACAAATCACGTCGAATTTTTATTAATAAAAATGTTTGGTAGACACCCCTTTTAGTGTATACATCTTGAGTCTTTGAAATGGTAAGAGATAAAAGAAAGTGATATAATAGATGCGATATGTTGATGATGTGATAGAAAGAGAAAAATAGAGATAAAATAAAACGTTCAATAAATGTTAAAAAATATAAGATATATATGTATCATTACTATTTTATTAATATGAATTTAGTCGGAAGGACCCATGCATTACTATTTATTTAAAATGTTACTTTTAACCTTTTTTTTTAAAGCAAAAATTTATAATGCAAACTGCAAAATATTACATGATATAATTTAAATTATTTGCAACTTTTAACTTCATCTAAATAGTACTAAATACTTGTTACACTATTAATTTATGTTTAATGCAATATTGTGAGTGATTGTATCACATTGTTACTTCAAACTATTTTCACAAAACAAGAATGTAAATTGTTACTATGACAAAACTTTGAACTTGACAATACTTAAGGAAACTAAATTCTTTACCACTTAGACATACAAATATAGGCAATTTTGACTACAAATATAGGCAATTTTGACTATGTATATATACTTTATGGAAATATGACTAATGTTTGAACTAACATGTACTCGTATAATAGCATTATTTGTGGAATTTGTAGTTAATAGTGCATTTGTTTGTATCGCATTCTTTTAAATATACAATTTGGTATCATATCACTAATAGGTCTAATGTTGAGTCTTTCTCCGCCACTGTTTCATAATATCAACCTAATTAGTCTATAAATTAGTGGAGATGAATATTAGACCTATCACCTATCTCCACCAAATTAATTTTATAGGACCTTTCATGGGTATACATGACTTGGCATTTTCTTCATTAAATATAGACAACAAGTAACTAAAATTAGACTTTGGTTTTGATGTAAACCCACATCTATTGCATGTGAGACCCAGCCTATGTGTTTCCCCGATGGAACCATGAAATTTGGGGCAGTGCTTTTCATAATGGATACTTAATACTAGTATATATATATTTTCATAATTTTTCATTGGCTTTAAAATCTGATCTGGATCGCTGGCTGTGATATTGTCGCATACATTGGTGATTTATTATACTAAGATTTCATGCATTTCATTAATTTTCTTGATTACTTATGCCTTAGTGTCCCGAGAAAGCAAGTTAAAATATAAAGTCTCAATTTATTTTGTAGTATTAAAATGCATTTAAAATCAATCAGCTTCATAGATGTATCATAGAGATTTGATCTAGGAGAAGCCAACACGAAAATGTGGCTATGATTGACTTATCAAGAGGCCAAATAATTTCTCTTATTTTAATTCTCGGATTTAAATTGTGTTATTTGTATAAAAATAATTAATTTTATTGATTTCAATGATAAAATAAATTTCATTTATTCAAATATTTTTATTAATTACGGTTAATTAAAAAATTGATGAATTAAAATACAATAAATAAAAATATAATATTAAAAAAAAGTAATTTGATATATAAAAAATAACATATTAAACACTTAAAATAAGACAAAAAGTGATTAGCATTACATTAAAATGCATCTTTTTCTTTTTAGGTTCTCAATAACATAACGAAAAAATTCACACATATTAATAATATGTTGAATGGGAGACTTAATTAAAGTGCAGATTTTTTTTAAAGACTTAAAGTACATCTTTATTAACTAATAAAAAGAGAAATATTTCCTAAAAAAAGAGAAATATAAATATTGTTTTAGTTGTATGTGCACATGAAGGTATTTTATGTAAAAGAAAAATTTATTTAAATTAATTAACCAATAATTGTTGTAATTTTGTTTGGCAGAAAAATAATAGTTAGTTAATAAAAAAACAAGACATCATTACAAAAAAAAACAAAGGAATTAATAAAGGAATTGAGCTCAAGTGGTGAAATTTCAATTAAAGACAAACCATTCAAGAAAACGAATCTTGATGAGACTTTACTTATCTATCTATATATATATATATATATATATTCATATATAGATCAAATTTTCAACTTTAAACTCAAATTGACAATATGTGGTCTCTGATTTGTCCAACGAACTATTATAAGTATGATAGTTTTTTTTACGAGTGAAGATAAAGCTAATAATATGATCAACTACTTTTTGTTTATGAGAACATTTCACCCTATAATTATGATAGTCTTTTGATGGTGAAGATAATACTAATAATAGTGTTAATTATCTTTGGTTTTTGAGAACACATCACTAAAATGAGAAAACAAATGTCATATCTAAATGATGAACAACACAAACGTTATACTCGAACAATAAAATCATAGATAAATCACGAAAGTAAACTAAATTTATGTAAAAAATGATTTGAATAGGCATTCTAGATAAAACAAAATTGCCTTAAACCACCATTGTGATAGATAATAAGAAGCGAGAGGGTTAGATTTTTTCATGAGGTGGCTGCCAAATTCAAATTATTGTTACAAATTAAACAAGCTGTTGGTGCCGTTTTGATTAGCAATTACAAGGAAGGGTGGCTTATATCTAAGTGCGCTGTTTCGCATGCAAATAAATCATCACCAATATTTGACCCACAAAACAGAGCTAGCTATTAAGTTGACATAAACATAAAATATTTTGGTATAATAATAACATTAATTTGGGTGCATGACTTCAATTAGGTAGAGGGATATGTTTGACACTTTGACGGCTGTGGCATTTCCGTGTTAGAATCCACTACAAATTTTTATCCATCTTGAATTGTAGTCACCCACTTGTAGTTGTGAAGGATGCACCTCATTCATATAATTGGCAAATGGCAATTACATTTTCGTTTTCTATTTTGGCTTGGTGTGTGTGTGACACACAAAATTGATGGTGTAAATATGATGTGTGCCACTCCCAGAACTTGCGTATCACCAACAACATTATTTTCTCACGGACACAAACTGTACAGTTAATTAATTGGGTTGCACTACCTTGTGTAATTATGTATGGAGATGTTTTTTTAACACTTTTCTTGAAGTCGTAACAATTTAAAATTTAGTCGAAAATTAAATAAAGTCTGACTAATAATTATTATAAAATTTAAATTTAATTTTTTATAAATAATTTTAACTTAATTGAAATTTATTAATTACTTGAATTTAACTACTTATATATAATTAATACATGTGTTTTCTTTGTGAGTAAAAGCTAAAACTGCATCAATACCTTATTATTTAAACAAAGTTGTGTACTTTTTGTGAAGTTCAATAAGATTCCCACATCTGAGTATGTGTCCAGTTGTTGCATGGATTTGGATGCACATGGAGAGGTATATATACAAGGCAGTGATATGCGTATTTTTCTTAATAGAGCATAATACTCTTCTCCGATTATAGGCAATCTTTCCTCGAAAATACACATACTTGAATTAATATAAATTAAATTAATTTAAAAATTTGATATTTTTAATTTCAAATTTAAAGTAAATTAATACATCAACTTTTTTTAATATATTTTTATTTTTATTTTGAAATGGAGTAACATTTTATGTGAGTCTTATTAAATAATATGTAAAGATAAAAATAGATAAAGCTTTAGAAAATTAAAGTGTCTAGATCAAACAGTACTACCAAAATAATTGTGTTTTTTTTTTTTACATGACTATGATTGACAATACCTTAGAATTAGTATATCATGGTCTCAAAAATAACAAGAGAGACACGTCACATGATTCAAAACATAAAGTTCAATTAAGGATTATACGTATAAATATGCGGTAACATTCTTCTTTAACCCAAAAACAAATAAAAAATAGTAAAAAGTGAGAAGCTCTTTTCTTATTGTTCCATAAAAACAAAATGCTGATGTGTTACACAAGTCACATGAAGGTAGATCAAGATTCACGGATTATAAACATGTGATTATGAGCCAACCATACATCAATTTATAGCGGCACATGGGTTATATATTCTGGCAAAACCTGAACATTGATTTGTCATCACACGTGGGATCATTAAGAATGTGAGATTGGGCACCCATTTGGAGATTTATCATCACACGTGTGGATATTAAAGAATTTTGGGCGATCAAGCTAGGCACTCCACTAACAAAAACTCATTCTTTAGTTTAAAAAGTTGAAAGATTGGAAACCTCAACCAATTTCAACTAAGAGTATAGAATTGGAGGAATCAAATTTAAATTTAGGTGAAAAAAAATAATATTAATATAACAACTAATTGTTGGAACCAAGTTGATTTTATAGTTAAAGTATTTTATGAGAATAATATATTTTACTTCACAGAGTACCTATGAAACAAAATTCGTGTTTTAAAGAAATTTTAAAATAAGAATTGATTCAGATTTATAATTGAAATAAATCTTTGACCAAATTAAAAAAAAAAGATATGATCAACATCTTATCAACAAGAAGATATAAATTATTTACAAAAAGATTTTATCAAGATTTATCTACAAGAAGATGTGAATTACTTACAAGAAGATTTGACCAAGAATTGTTTACAAGAAGAAACACTCATAAAAAGATACATTTATTTATTTGCAAATATATGATTCAGATTTTGACAAATAACAAAATATTGAATTGAATTTAGTCATATTCCTACTTGTGAAAATTCAAGAACCAGTCCAACACTATGTTTCCGTCCAGATCAAAGCAAGCAATAGGAAAGAAGTTTCATCTGAAGAATTTACAAACTCAATCTTAACAAAATACAAACAATGTCAATCTGAAAAATTTACAAACTCAATATTAAAAAAACACGAAAAATATTAATATGAAGAATTTACAAACTCAATCTAAATAAAATACGAACAAAATCAATCTAGAAGAACCGCTCACGTTAGATTCAGAAATAAAAAATTGACTAAAGAACATATTATCAAAAAACATCTTGTTCATAATTATTTTTGAATAAGATCATTATTTAGGAACGAAGGTACAATTTAAAATTAAACAATGACTAAATTGAAACCCTAATTTTATCTATAAATAGATACTAAAGGCTAAAGAAGAAGATCGTCGAAAAATCAGAAAAGAGTAGAAAAACTCAAGCTCAAAATTCTAAATTCATCTTACACTTTATAGAGATAAACACTTGTTCGAATGAGAAATATTTTCTAAGTGTTTTTCTTATAGTGTGATAATCATTGTTATAATCAACTTGTTAGAAGCAACTACTCAAGTTCCAAACCTTTGCATTCAAACCCGATAGTAGTGTTAGTGTGTCTTCAATAATCTGAGGTTGTCAAATTGTGTAGAGAAGATTTGGCTGGTAGAGTCAAGATGTGTGTGTTCCTCAAAAGTCTGAGGTGGTCAAACTGTTTGAGAAGACTGACTTGGAGGGTTAGGTGCTTTGTAATTCAAGTTGTTGAATTAGTGAATTAAATTTTTTTATATGAAGGGACTGAATGTAGCTAAGTAGTGGTGAACCAAAATAAATTACTTGTGTCACTTTATTCCTGCATTCCTTAATTTTTTTATTGCTTCTACTCCAAGTAAATCATCAAGTTTGAACTAGTTTAATCAAATAAAGAAAAAGGGTCAACTTAGTCAAACACAATTCAACCTTCATTTTCATGTTTTCATCTTCCCTAATTACTAATTTTGATCATTTCAAGAAGAAGAAAAAGTGGAAGGTTACCTATAACACAACTGTGAACCCAGTGGTAAAAACTTAATTTTATAATCTTATGACACAATATACGATAAAAACATGATATGATATAAAACATGATGAAAATATGATATGATAGAGATAATATAGACATTATTCTATCATGTCTTTGATGAACACATGATAACAAATAATATAGTATTATTTTATTGCGTCGCGTGTTTGGTAGACACCATATCATCACATGAAATAATATATATCATATTTATGACAATGTTACCATTGTAAAATAACTATATACTATTTTTTTAAATAAACTTACACAATACTTTTAAATGTTATAAATTAACAAACAAAAAAAAACTCAAAAAATTAAGTAAGTATTGAATTAATTTTATATTTTAAAAATTCTCCGACATTACTAAATAAACGGTTTCAATAATTTTGAAAAAATCATGGACAACTAAAGAATTATGTTTTATTTGTTGAATAAGCTTAATAAAAATATGATATATATTATATATAAAAAAAATATAAAGAAAATACTTTTGTAAAAAAATTATGTTTATTTTAAAAATTTAAATTAATATTCAAAGTTCTATAATTTTGAATAATAATTTATTTTAGATTATATAAAATGACAAACAACTCTTGTCATAAATAATACATATTTTTTAAAATTAATTATTAATATTTTAATTTTAATATCAAATTCTATTATTTCTTATTTTGATTTATATTTATGTTTAATTAGATTTTAATTTTGTATATTTTAAATTATATTTTATAAAGGAAACTGAGTAAATTATTATACTTATATTATTATGTTGGTTTCTAACTAAGTCATATTTAGGATAAAAATTATATTTACCAAAACATAATATATTAATATGATATAATGCAAAACCTAACGCTGGATTGAAACATGATATGATAAATATATCTTATAATTTATGTTATCATGTCTATCAAACGGACTCTTAAAATATAAAATTTAAATTCTACTTGGAACTATTGTAAAATGGTCGTTATTTTATTCGGTTTTTTATTTTTATTTTTGTGAATGTATTTTAAGACTTTTATGCATTAAATATAAAAGTGTTTCAATTTTGTTCAAACTTGAAGTTTTTAATCATAAAATTTAGTTTGAGTTATAAAATTTTAGTGGCATAAAATTTTATTTAATTATTTTATTTATTTTTAATTGTAAAAGAATATTTATGTCATATGATTTAATGACCCATCTCGAACAAACTAAGTCATCACTAGGTTTTGTTCACGCTTGATTGAGTTACTTTAGGCTATATAAAAAAAGAGAAATGTTATTTGAACACATTTTTTGACACAAATACAATACTTACTTTTTATACATACTATGATGACATAAATGTGGGTCGTACTTTCTCCATCTCTCTCTCTTCTTCCATAAATGTAGGCCATAGTGTATTTGTGTCAAAAAATATGTATTTTTCATAAAAAAATTACACATTTTTATCCAGCCTAAAACAATAAAATTTGATTAAACTAGTTCGATTAAAACCGATCTAATCTAACCTAATTTATCTATTACAGATTTGGAGTATTCATGTGTGGTTCAGTGTAATGTATTCTTGTAAGAGTTACATTAATGGAAGATGAAATACACCAAAAGAAATTAAAAAAACTATTCTTATGTTATTCTAAAAACTACTTCATTTATTCATTTTTTTTAATGATTACAATTTATTAATTCTGTTTATAGAAAATATATTTTATAACAAATTAATCAATGATTCACTATTTAAATCTTTCTAGAACTCAATGAATCGTCGTGAATATATAAATTATTCTTGAGTCTTTCATGCAATTAATGAAATTTCTTTCTTCTTGAGATTTACTTTGTAATCATACTATCATTAATGAAATTATCTTTGACCCAAAAAAAGAAGAAATTTCCTTCTTCCTTCTTTTCAATCTCATTTATTTCTTTCTTTTCTTTTTGATTAGTTATGTTTGTATTTAATTCGGCTTCGACCAATATAAGACTCAACACCAATTATCTAAAACTTGATAATTGAATTCATACATCTTAATAAAAATAGAGACAAATAATAACAAATAGAAAATTAAAATCAACAACTCCATTGAAAACTGCAATAACAATTATAGTTTACAATTTATTCAACAAATTCATAAGTTATTACATCTAGAAATGAACTACAAATGTCTGATTATAACATAAATAAATAAAAACATTAAATTCAAATTCCAATCAGTCTGGAATTATTCCTTTGATACTAAACTCGTCTCAAGTTCCTCCAACTGCTAAGGAAATAAAATAAATAAAGGAATGAGATATAAAATCTCAGTGAATTCTAAAAAATAAAGGGAAGAGTAGTTTAAAAAATAATTTTTCATAGATATGCATAAGAATATGAAATTATGATTCTTTCTTTATGATTCTGAAACTATGTATGACCTCAAATCATTTCTTTGTAAACAAAGAAAAGTCCCTCAATATCTTGATGTGGGCCCCCAAGATAATTGAGTTCTGGTTGGTAAATGTGATATGACCAAACTCCAACCAGCATCCTGATTTTTCTCCTCTACTTGTTGTTCCATGCTTGGAACAACCCTAAATGTCTCACCGTGAATAAGGTCATGCATGAATTGATTAATGATAATGTAATACACTTGCGAATGCTATGTATGCACTGTAATGACAACCACCAGAGCCAGAGGAATATGAATGATAACCACTAGAGGCAGAAATACTTAGTATTTTTGTAACAACAACCACCAGAGGCAACATGCAAAGAATTACCATAGGCAGGAACACTTAGAAATTTAATAACGAATAATTAGAGGCCGGAATGGATGCAACCATCAGAGACAAAACACATTGGCAAGAGTGGAAAACATGCAAACACGTGTTTTACGTTTTAGGACATGATTCACACTTTTCACGATAATTCAAATCCCATAATTTTGGGATTTCTTAAGTCACTAACATAGAAATTAAACAAATCACACGCATGTCAATTCAAATCATTGGGCGCAGATTCAGAACACCTATATGCTAAAGATTTCATTTCTCTCACGCATCTAAGCTCTTTTAACGCAATAAATCCCCAAAAATAATTTCTGACAATAAATAAAGGATTTTATTGAATAACCTCCATAACCCTCATGCTAAAAATAAGTTAATGTAACAAAACTCACAGAAACAACTAAAGAAGAAGATTCTAGTCCGAAGCAGCTTTGAGCTCCTCTTGTAGACAATTTCCTTATTTCACTGTTTGAGTTGATTCGCAAGGATGAAGTGGCAAATTCTCGCATGCAAGGTTGCTGGGCAGTTTTGGGAAATTTTAGTGAACTTTTCGTATTGGAGAATTTGGAAAAGGAGGAAGAATGGAAGTTTGGTGAAGACGATGAACAAGAACAATGTTGGTGTTTCCAGAATGTTTGGAGAGTGTATGAGTGAAAAAATTAAAGAAAAATAAAGGTGGAAGGTAGATTTGTGCACATGAATGAATGAGAAAGAGAGAGAAGTAAAAGTGGCAAACTCTCTTTTTACCACTTGGATTTGTTAATGCTATTACTTCTTTATTCTACCCCTACTCCTAATTTAATATTACTAAAAACACACTATTAACAAATAAAAAAACTCTGGACTTTCTAATGAAGTACACTTTTCAAACTCAAAAGATTAGGTTTAGGTGGTTTGTGACCAAAAAGCATCTGATTGTTGTGAAAAATAAAATAAATTCCTACATTGGAATGGACAATATACAGAGTAGCAAATAAAGTCTAAATAAAAGGTGTGTGTGGTCCATTATGTCTGCACTTTTTGAATAAAGATACCTAAACATATAAATCAATAAAAAAAGCCCACTCTACATGCCCAAAAATTATGGGCTCGCGGATTGGGCCTCTGGTCATAGCAAATGCTAACAGACTAAGACAACAAAAAAAAAACAGCATAATACCATTTATAAAAAATTGAATGCACCAGCCGGGAATCGAACCCGGGTCTGTACCGTGGCAGGGTACTATTCTACCACTAGACCACTGGTGCTTTTTGATGGCAGTTGATTCATTATGTATTATTCTATACAATGAACATAAAAGTTAACAATTTAACGAAACTCATACGTAATTCTTCTAAACAGAACAGTAGCTTCATTACAAGGTCGTAGTTTTTCATCCTCCAGAGCTTCATAATTAAAATAGTTAGCTCTTAAATTTAAGGATCCTGCATTCAGCAGGTCACATCAAGTAGTTCTACTCAACACAACAAATTGAAACTAAGCAAGAACACAGTTATAAGACTGCTTTTCATATAGGATACACAAAAATATTTATTAGTCTGCCTTAAATATATATTTAATACATGAATTATTCTTCTCAATATCCCAATACTACATTTACTAAGCTAAACAATAACATTCTTATTATGTAGCCACAGTACAACAGAAACATAGGATTAAAATGTAAATGTTACAAATGATAACAGATTTACAACTGAATTAATGATTTTAATTCTTCTATTTTTAATTCTCGACTTTAGTCTTCCAATTTTTATTCTTTAAATTAGAAGACTAAATTGCAAATTTAAAAATAGGAGAACTAAAATCGTGAGTAAGATATAATAGAACGATGAAAACAACATCTATAAACCACAATAAACCACAATGTGTAGCATCAACATGAACAAAATTCATGGTTACATGACATAGTAGATGTCTGCTGCTGCACCTGATTGAAAGAATGTGATACTCTTAATGAGTAATCCAATGAAGTAGAACCCTTATCCAACACAGAACTAAGTGCCCGGTGAACATTACTTGCAATAATTTGACATAACTCAACATTATGAATGTCAACTTTGCAACATGTGTAGACAAATTCATTTTTCACCTTATCTCCCAAAGTTGACAATTCTGCCCTTACCAATTGTACTTTAAGTGTATCAAGAGTTTGTTTAAGATCAATTAGAAGCTCTGGTCGATAATCACAACAAATAGATGCTCTATAAAGAATTGATCCATTTAATCCATCATCTTCATATGGTTCAACTTCAACTTTAACTTCATCACTATCCATTGGGATTAGATAACCTTTGCTTGATTCCTCTGCGTTATTTTTTAATTCCTTCACTTGCTTAATAACTTCAGCTAGTAAGGTTGCTTTGTCCATCTATAAAAGTTTCAATTGACCCACCAATTTAAAGTCAACATTGTCAAATAATGAAGAGGATTATAAATAAAAAAGTAACATTAAATTTCTGATCAATAATTAGCTAGCAATATATTCCTCAACAAAATTAAGGATATATTTGAATTGATTTATTTTAGTTTATCTATTAACAAAGTTTAAGTACATGTATATTATTTTTCCGTCTCTTTCGTTTATTTTTTTTAATTTGCATGAAATACTTAAATGAGTCACTTGTTGCATTATGAAGCAAATAAGTACTTGTGCAATAAACTTTTGATTAAGATTTTTATTTAAATTGGACTAATGAATTGTGTTTTAATTATTAATGTATTTTCAATTAAGGTCTTATCTAGACAGATTATGAGCAATTGCAGTCATATGTCACGGTTGCATGTCATGCCTAAAGAAAAATACTTGTTTAAAAACAAACATAAATAAATAAAAAATAAAATAATCAAATAAAGTGTATTTTAAAACTAATTAAATTATATATATTTTTATACGAGGGTGTCTAAACTATATTTGTGCTCAAATAGATGTTTCTTTCATGTCTTAAGCTGCAATATTTCTTCATTGTGGTCCTAAAATTATTTTTCTTTCAACTTGTCCCACCAAAGCCAGTAAAGTATTATCAGCAAAACAAATAAATTAATACTCATACTAATAGTAGGATAGAACTGTATAAACTAATTAAATAGCCTAGCCAACTGATGACAGCTATCAATAAAAATATTCAGGATGAATGATTTGTTCAAAGCAAGAATATTCATCTAGTAATGTGGAGTGTGGACCCACAACAAAGAACCAGTTATTTAATATACTATGTACTTATTTAATATTACTATATACCAGTATTATATATTGAATAACAAACAAATGAAATAGTTTTGGTTTGGAGACCAATGAAAAAATAAGTTAAAATACACTTTTTAGTTTCTTTACCTTATTTTAAAAAAGAGTATAATGGAGGTGCGATTTATTTTAACCTCTTATTCAATTATTCATACTACAGCCACCTAACAATTAAGAGTGAAAAGAAAAAACATGAAGTGAGTGAAAAGAGTATTATCAGTTCTGCCTCATGTCTTGTATTTTCATCTTTCTTCAAACCCAAGGTTCTGAACTTTTGAATGTTACCTAATTAGTAAATATTTTTTGGTAACAATCTTTCGGTCAGAACAATTTAATGAAAAATCATATATATCTTAATCAAACATGCCTAAACAGTTATAAAATCAAAACAAAATAGAAATAGTATAATTCAAAAGCAAAGATCATGTTTGTCCACAAACACGACAACATAATAATTTTAGAGGTATATGTAACAACATTGCAACCACAATAGCAACAAGTGCAATATTAAAAGAAATGAACATTATTGTACCTTTGCAGAGTAAGGCACAAGTCCACGAAGTTTTGCAAGATGACTACTAATTCTGTTCCTTCTCCTCCTCTCTGCTTCTCTATGATTCTTCAAAGCCACTGAAGTTTTGTTTGCATCACAAATCTTTTTCTCTCCAATCGTTGGAGGGGACTTCACTAGTTCTCCCATCTCAGTATCCAAAACCAATGATTGTGGTGATACCAACACATCTCTTGAAATCCCATTTGAAGCACCAAATCCATATGAAGGGGCATTGAACACAAACCTCAAAATGTCAGAATCATAATCCATTGGAATTATATGAATGCAAAAAAAAAAAACCCTCAAATTAATTAATTATAAGCTCAACGATATTGTATAGTTCATATACAGAATGATATTTATAATGTGAATTTCTCGGTCCATTTATACGAAGGATTCCATTACAATATTATTGTGGGGAGTTTTTATCTATTGCTTAGTTTCACAAAAATAATATTTTTCTATATATTTATTAATGTAATCCAAGTCAGCGAAATCATGTGTGGTCCCCTCTGCAAAATCTGTATTCTAGATTTATACTTCAAAAGTAATAGAAAAAGCAAAACGGCGTGGTTAGCACTATCACAAATCGGGTCTGTTTTTTCATAACTATTATACACTAAACGAAATAGTTATTAATGTTTAACAGTTAGTAACTCTCTTAAGCATGCAATTAGGTGTTTAATCTGGGGCCAGCATGAAATAGTGTGATGTCAAAAAAACCAATTTTTTTTATTGATCACCGTATTAGTTGTTGGAGAAAAATTATTGACCAATTATAGAGAATCTTCTTTTTACACCCACATCCACTTCATAAGTAAATTTTTGGACATAAGTATAACATAGGGGTAAAAATACCTCTTTTGTAAAAACATTGGGGTGTCTAGGTATAAACAATTCGATCAGATTTCAAATTATTCTTTTCAATATTATGTGCAGATGTTGCATCAATATATTTTTATTAGTTATTTTATAATATTTTTTTTTTACAAAAATCCAATAAGAAAAAACAACAAAAATAGTGGTGTATTCTTTGATATGCAAAATTATTGTCAAAAATAATTTTAAGGAGATCACTAAAAGGATTTTCCATAATAAAACAAGTAAATGAGTCTAAAGAAGAATTAAAATAGTGTGGCAATCAACACACTTATTGTCCTCCCTTAGTTATGGAGATCTTAATCACCCGATCATAATTCAAAAGCTCGTAAATGTGTTGCATGAAGATGGGAACGTTCCCACGAAAATTGCAATTGTCCATAACCATGTCTATAAAGATTTTAGAGTCACTCTTCATAATGAGATGTGAAATTTGTTCCCTCAAAGTCCGACATTTCAGTTTGAAGAGCGTTACAAACTCGGTCCAATCTTCTTTTTGTAGCCCGTGATCCATGTCTCTTTTGAGTTCCGTACAAGACCACCACAAACTAACATTACTCTATTCCTCTTGCAAACGTTATCATTATTAAGTTTTAACCAACCATCATGATCAACCATCGAGAGGCTTTTTCAATGAGAACCAACATGTAGTCATGAAAATTGTCTTCCAACTCTCAATAGTAGCTATGATCCAAAATTTATTGAGATTATTGAAAATTTAGTTACTGCAATCAAACGAGAAAAATCAATAGTAAAATAAGAGGGTGCAATGGGAATATATACCCGAGTGGCGTGCACACAAAATGTGAATAGTAGTCTCGCCATCTCTCCTTCAACGCAAGCAAAAAATGGGATATACTAATTCCCCGTTTGCTTCTCCAAAAATTGTAAGAATATTCTCTTGAACAATCAACCAAATAATTGTATGAATTTGGTGGGGGCCTATCCAAGTTCACACAAAGTTTCGATCACCATTAGGACTTTCGAAATTGCCTTTTACAATTTGTATATATGCACTTTGAATGGTAAAATGACGAGTAGAAGAACCTCCCCAACCCAAAGCATCAAGTTCGTTGGCGTTAATAGGGGATGGTAAGGACGATAAGAGTATGTTTGGTTGCACGGTATAATAGAGATAAAATATGATATAAAGTTGGATAATAACAAGATAATAACAGAATAATAATTATCATATCATATTTTTGATGTACACAGAATAACATTATTTTATTATGTCATTTGTTTCATATATATCATATTTATATGACAATTATTATTTTTGAATTAATTACATACTAATTTTTTTCAAATGGACTTACAATACTTAAAATATTATAGATTAACAAAAAAAATACTATAAAATAAAATAAAATGAGTAATAAAAAAATTATATTTAAAAAACCATTGACACAACATGATTTCATTTTTTTTAGTCTTTCTATTTTTACTAATTCACAAAATTGATTCTCCTATTTTAAAAATCGACAGTTTTGGTCAATCTCTTGATTTTTTTAACTAAAAAATGATGATGTGAGATGTTCTAAATAACGTAACATATCATACGATAATGTAGAATGATTAACACCCATGAAATGGAAATAAAATATCGTAAAAACTTAACTTTCAACTTCAGAAATTTTTAATATTTTAATTTAATTAATGACATATGAATAATTAATACATCTAGATGGTTTTATATCATATAATTGTGTATTACGTCATTTAAAATATGTCAAGTCATCATTGATTAGTTCAAAAATATGAGAAATGGACCAAAATTGTCAACTTTTAAAATAAGGGGACCAATTCCATCAATTGGTAATAATAGAAGGACAAAAATTACAATTAAGTCTTTTTTTAAATCACAACTAACTAAATAATTTTATTTTATTTGTTAGATAAGCTAAATAGATATATGATGTATATTATGTATAAATAGAAAATCTACCCTTGTAAAAAGTTATATTTAAGTTAAAAATTTAAATTAATATTCATATTTTATAATTTTGAATAATAATTTATTAGATTATATAAAATGACAAAACTACATTTGTAATAAAATTACATATTTTTCTAAAATTCATTATCAATATTTACTTTTATATATCTAACATATTGTTTTTTTAATTTGTATTTATATTTTGTTAGTTTTTATTTTTATATATTTGAAATTATATTTTATAAGAGTGACTAAGTAAATTATTGTTCTTATGTTGGTTTTTAACCCACCTAATATTCATGATAAAATTTCTAATTAACTAGAAACACAATATAGCATAATGTTTAGGCTTGACTTATATCATATCATATTGGTTCATTAAATATTGAGTTGAAACATAATATGGTAATTATATCTTATTTTGTCCACCAAATGGGTCATAGTGGTTCATAATGTCAACCGTTAAGTTATCATGTAAGAACCTCACATTTCACTTTCCAGTAATATTCAACACGTCGAGTATAACCTAAGTAGTATCAACCAAAGTATGGGGTCACAAAAGATAAGAGTGCATTGTGTACGAAATATACTTACCATCCCCAATTTTCCAAGCTATATGGCGTTGAATGTCACTCCACACCCCTGTTAAGACTTTCCATGAAGGAGAATCATAAGGTTGAGAATTGTATGTGACTTTCATGTTGCAGTTTCTACTGTATTTGTTGGTTACGACTTGTCACCAAAGCTCTCAGTATTATTTTATATCCAATGTTATGTTAGCAATTGTTATAATTATGTTGCGGATGTGAATTGAACGCATGATCTCCTTATCACTCTTATCTTTAACTCATCCACCTTAGCCATCAAGTCAACCTTATATCCATGTATGAACTCTCAATGATAACCATTGCTAGCCTTTTAAGACCGTCCCTGAAAATTTTGGTGTCATGTGCGAAGTTTGAATTTGGTTTCTATAATTTTTTTATGAGTTTTTTTATATATATTTTTTATAAGTCATATAATGATGATGAATTTCATTATATTTGATGTGATATTAATTAATTCGTTATGTTTTTTATACATATTAATCAACTCATATTGGATCTTATGACTAAGATAATGATAGAATTTCATTATATTTGATGCGATCAATATGTTTTTGCTTGACAATATCTCATTCAACAATCATGTCAACAAGAGAATTTTTTTTGAGATGAGAATGACAAACAATTGTTGGTAAAATAAGTTCTTATGGATAAAAATTGAATTTTTTTGTTCTTCTTCATAAACTTTACAGACCAATGAATAACAAAAATAGGATAATTGATAAATAAATTATTTTTGTTTTTTTAGTATTTTAATTTTAGTATAAGGATGGATAAAAAAAATCCATCATTTTATTTTTAATAGAGAAATGTTAGTAGTTAATATGTATGTTAGGGGGAGGGGGAATGTTAGTGTCAAATATTGACTTTTGAATTTGGTGCTGGTAACACTTTTAGTGTTGTTAACCAAAATACTAGGCTACTATTTCAAGGACAAGATCCATCATTTCTATAAATATCTAATAATTTATAAATTTAAAATTTTAGACTTAAAGTTTAAGAAGAAAAAATATTAAATCACTCAAACTTTAACGTATTTTTAGTATATAATTTGTATAGTACATTTTTTTACTTTGAAAATAAAATTTTAGTGTCTTTAAAGATTTAAAATTTATGCGGTCGTATACTCTAAACATTCTTTAAGATTTTTAAGATCGATACCGTATACTATATATATTTCAGGTATTTATGTTAGGCTTTTTTTTAATCAAAATAGTAATTCTAATTATCATTGTGCTCTGTTTTACTGTATTATTTTGTTATTCATGTTCAATCGTATAAAATTCATGATGTTTTGTTTAATGAAAAAGAAACATTGGTTTGGCCCATATACCTAATATTACGTCGTAGTGTTTTTAGTCATTTGTACGTGTAAAGCCCTCATTTGATTACGCAACTAAGAAAATTGAACTAATTCCTAAAATTTCGTTATGTGGTCAGGTTATTTAATTGGATATGTATGTGGTGTCTACGTCTAGATTCAACCTACAGAGAATTATATTAATATTTTATCTGGAATAAAATAATATATTAATTTGACATTTATACAAGTAATTGTTTATCATGATTGGTGTTCCTGGATTAAGGTCGCTTTCCTTACTAAATAGAAGTGGAAAAAGAATCGGTTGTTAAATTTTATAAGTGCAAGCGTGTAAAGTTATGTGATTAGTGTTGGTATATTCGAATATGCTAAGAATCATGAGATGAATGAAAACATGTCATTGTCAGCCAAAAAAATATGTCAGACACGAATACAAATGCTTCTCTATAATAGCGATTCCTTTGATTATGTGATTAGCTTTTTTTTTTTTCTTTCTAATTTTTATTTTCAATTTTAATGTTGAAATTTATTTTAAAATCGTTCTTATTATTAATAACAGTTAAAAAAAAGTTGAGCTGATAAATAAAGAAGAAACGAAAATAAAAAAAAATGCGTATTTATTGAGACAAAAATCAAATAAAAGTATATATATTTTATCTATATAAATTCGTGTTTTTTTATCTTTCAAAATATGCGAATTTTCATGTGATTTTGTGATCTGAATTAACAAAATTTTGCGTTTAATTTTAAGAACTCTTGTATGTATCTTACTCGAATTTTCTCTTGTTTAATTATTTTTTAAAAAATTGATTGAGGGTTATGTACTTAAGATTAATGCAATCAAAATCTTTTAAGAATTACAAAAGTTTATTGAAAAAATTGAGAGAGTTTGAGGTTTCAATTTTGCTTATTTGAAATTAAGATCAACGGTGCAAATATTTACAAACATAAACGATGAACTTGACACACACAAAAAGTTAAAGGACTAATTTGTTAAAAATAAACATAAATGATTAATTTGTAATTTTTGTATAGCTTAAAACGTCGAAAGATGTATTTTGCTTTGATTTTTAGAAGTTGACCTATCTTTACAAATTGGCACCAAATGGGGTTGGGTCTACCAAAAGGAGCTAGACTTCCACAACGTGGTGAATCCAAGTTCAAATTTCGCTAGAAGTATCAACATTTAGTGTTGACACACCTCGAATATTTAGGAGGAAAAAAATGGCAGAATGACGGATGCTCGGTGACCACTTTTTACATAAGTTTATCATAGACTAATTTTTAAATTTTATTTAATTTTTTTTAGATGAGATGGAAAATATATAATTAGAACTAACAATATTGACTTTGATCAATTGAATTAGAAGTTAATGACAAAATTATTTGAAATTTTAAATGATGTCGTGACAAGATCCTCTTAAGTTTTATTATAGAGATAATGATTCGTTCGATATTTAAAAATTAGAAAAATAAATGTGTTTTTTAAAACTCAACTTGTCAAACTGACATCGTTGTCTATTAATGATTATGAGAAATGTTAAGTTACATTTTCAAGAGCTATCATCAATCATAAATTTTAAGGGATTTTTGTCAAACTGACATCGTTGTCTATTAATGATTAAGAGAAATGTTAAGTTACATTTTCAAGAGCTATCATCAATCATAAATTTTAAACTATTTTAAGTAGTGATCTACAATATACTACGTTTTCTTAAAATTTGTTAATTTTTTTTTTTATAAAAAAAAAAACCAACAACTTTTTCTCTTTAATGTCAAAATAGATCTTAAAATTTAAGTTGAACGGGAAGAAAATTTTAATTGACATATTTTTAGTTATAAAATTGTAATACAATCCATTGTAAAAAAAACATATATACGTGGAGGTTTACTAATTCACATCCACCTATTTTTACGAAAGTGTACCATTTTAATTTAGACAAAAAATTTGGTAACCACTTTTAAAAAATATTACTTTTATAAAAAGGTATTATCATAATTTGGTTTTTATTTTATTTTTAAATTTGTAATTTCTACTAAAATAAGATAGCTAATTTATTTTATAACCGAAAGCTCATATCTCCTATTTCTTCCACCCAGCCTCTTACAATTGTCACTCGCCAGTCTAATTATTTTCCCCTTCATTGTTTTCTTTAATTTTAAAACCTACGATGCCATAAAAAATTAGTAACTACCAGTAATAAGTTAATCCTACAATTTTGTGTTACTTCGTTTGTTTTTACAAAATTTGTAATAAATATGAGTAAAAAACATTTTGTGATAAATAAAATAATTAAATACACTATTAAATACAATTGATATTAAACAAACTAAAGTGGTTTTTGGGGATTAAGGACAATTTTTTCACATATGTAACATTTTTTTATCAAAAAGTTATATTTTGTTTCATGTGAATAATTAAAATGAAATTTATAAGATTATTTTTTAATTTTTATTATTTAAAATAAGTAAAGATATTTTTTTTTCTTTAAATGAAAAGGTATAAGTTGTTAATGTACATTTAATAATTAAACCATAGTTTAGCAACTTACACCTCTTTTAATCATTAATACTTAAAATGAAACTTATAAAACTACATTTTCATGTTACTTATTTAAAATAGTAAATAATATTTTTTTAAAATAAAAAAAAATATAAATTGTTAATTTACAACTTCATAAAAATGGATGAGTGTAAATTAATAAATACAATATATATAAAGAACAGTAATGTTATTGAGATAATAAAATGGTAATAATTTTGCTTCCATCATCATAGAAAAATAATTAAGCATTCATATCGAATAAATTTATAATCATCTAACTAATGATTTTTTTGCTAAGGAAATTGGTAAGTTGACAGCATTATTAAAATTCACAGTTGACAGCTCGCTGTATATTTGTTTTTTAAACAGATTGACATAAACTATTTTCATGCATAAAATGATGGTTTGTTTAAGACAATAATTGAATGACTATTATATTAATATTTTTTATAAGTTTTTTTTATAACATAATTTTTTTAAAACCATAATTATAATTATTTTATTTAATTTTAAATGAATAAATTATGTTTAAAACAAGAATTTTAGTTAAAAAATATAGTTAAATGACTAATTATCGTTCTGTTGAATTTTCAAAATCCAAAATTAGCCATACTTTTAAAGGAAAATTGTTTTTTAAGATTTAGATAACCTTTTATATTTTTCTATATACAAGATCCAACTCCTCTAAACCGATCAAGTCGCTTTAGAGAGTAAAATAAGTGATATCAACTATTGAATAATCAATTAAAAGTAAACATTATGTACTCGTTTGATGAACATAATAAGAGACATGATAAAAATAAATTATCATGTCCTGTCTGAATTCAGTGTTTGATGAATATGATATCATAAGTTAATCTAGAACTCTATCATGTCTCTCTAGCTGAAATTTTTATCGTGAATATGAGTCGGATTATAAACCAACAAAATAAGATAAGAACAATAGTTTACTCAATCATTCTTATAAAATATAATTTAAAATATAAATATAAAAAATTTATAAAATATAATCTAAAATATAAAAATATAAATCTAATAAAATATAAATATAAAATAATTAATAGAATTTGATATTAAACTTAAAAATGAAATATTAATAATTAATTTAAAAAATGTTTATGATTTTATAACAAGGGTAGTTTTGTCTTTTTATATAATTTAATAAATTAGTAATCAAAATTATAAAAATATAAAAATTAATTGAAATTTTAAAATAAATATAATTTGTTTACAAGGGTATTTTTGCAATTTATATACAATATATATCATATCTTTATTTACATTCTAACAAATAAAATAGAATTATTTGGTTACTCATGATTTTTTTAAATTAAATTGTTTATTTAGTAGTGCCAATGGATAATTTTAAATATAAAATTATTTTACTACTTATTTAATTATTTTTGTTAATTTATAATATTTAGAATATAATAATTTAATTTTTAAAAAAATTAATATGTAATTGTTCAAAATGGTAATTTTGTTTTTAAATATAATATATATTATATTATATTATGTCATGATAAGATATGTACCAAATACATGACAAAATAAAATGTTGTTATCTTGTTGGTTATTATGTGTGTATCAAATTCACAATATGATAATATTTATTATGTCACTATCTTATCATTATCCAGCTTTATTTCATATTATGCCTCTATCTTATTATGCACATCAAACGGAAACCCTATTATAAAGAGACATACTCTTATCTCTATCCTATCATGCGCATCATGAGTTTATTATATTGATAATTTTTATTTTATCACTTTATAATTTGCTCACTTTAGATTATCTAAATCCATATATACATGACTGTTTCAAATATTTTGGAAACCCTATTATAACTTTAAAAGTTGGCCCTAATAAAAACAAATACAAAATATTCAAACTATTTTATTTAAATTGTAAATAATATCTCAATACAACTTCAAACTAATATTAACATTTTAATTACTTAAAAAGAGACATTCTTCTAAAGGTGTTGCATCTTCCTCAATGCTGAAATTCTCTATCTTGAAATATTTTTCTATTGAATGTCATGCTCCTAAAGCCCTTGTTGTTATGCAAGTTATTGGTTGAAGCCTCTTTGTGGCTGAATTAAATGTAATATTGATGGTGCCTCTAGAGATAATATTGGTCTCTCTACAATTGAGCTATCTTTAGGGACTCTAGTGGTGCTATCACTGGTTGTTTCTTAGATTATTTGGGTGTTTCTACATCCTTTCGTGCTGAACTTTCCGCTGCTATGTATGTTATTGAGATTGTTCATTCTAAACGTTGGTAATGTCTTTGGATAAAGTGTGATTCCTTATTGGTTGTCCAATCTTTTACTAATTCAAATCTTGTGTCGTGGAAATTGAAGACTAGGTTGAATTCCATTTCTCTTACAAGACAAATGCAGTTCCATAGTTCGCATATATATATGGAAGACAATACATGCGCTGATAAACTTGCTAATATTGAGTTTTACACTCGCTAGTTTACTTGGTGGGATTTGTTGTCGCGTTGTATTTGGAATGACTTTTATCATAATCGATACAGTCTTCACTTTTTTCGTTTTCGCTAATTTATAATTTCCTCTTAGGTTGCTAATGATGTTTCCTCTATCACACTATATTCTCTTTTCTTGCATAAAGTTTTGAATAAGACATTGTTGTTCATCCTTGTTTTCTTGGGTTTTGACCTAGTCTTTCCAAGTTTTTTTTACATTTTTTAATTATTTAATAAATCTATTAGGACGCTGCAAATGATAAGTGATAGTTTTGAAGCGTCAACACTATTAAAGTGTCTATTCTATTATATAATATTTTTACACTCTAATTTTTGTTTAAAAAAAAATTCTTTTAACATTTTTTACATAAACTTTTTTAGGTACGGTATAAAAAATTAAGGCCCAAAAAAATTAGAACCTGTGCAATTGGACTGAGAGCCATTGCTCATGGTCGGCCCTGCCTAGGTATAACATGGGGAAAGCAGATGTCCCGAAAATATAAACAATTTCCTTATTTAAATTTTTGCAAAAGAATCAAAAGTGAGGTTTAAATTGCCAAACATGGTTCTATTTTTCTGAATTTGCAAGATAGATATTCAATGTCAAGAACACGTGACGTCGTTGTACTCTCCATAAGGATATACATTCATTTTTTCACTCATAAGACAATGCCGTGAAAATCACCGTTCTTTACTCCTAAATATTTATTCCTAATCAATTAATAAAAAAATAATATTTTTTTTTTATATTTTTTAAATAACAAATAAGAAAAATATACCACTTTGAATTTATTATCAAAACAATATATCAAATAAATAATTGTCATTAAATAAGTAATTAAAATTAATGTTTTCAATATTTGTAGTAGAATACAAGTATTAAAATCTTTCATGACCTATTGTGGATAATTATCTTAAACAAATAAGAAATAAACCACTATCATACGACATTAGTAAGCTCAACAAACAAAATAGAAAATAAAAATATAAAAAATAGGAGTTTAATTTTTAAATTATAAATAAATAAAAATAAAATTTTATTGCAAAGCAAAAAATTCCAATTAAGTACATAAATTATAGGCTAAATAGTATCCGTGGTCCCTTAACTTAATTTCAGTTAACGTTTTAATCCTTTATCTTTTTTTTTTCCCGATTTGGTCATTTATTTTAATTTTAAGTGACAATTTGACCTTTTATGTTTTAAAATGTCAACAATATTATCATTTTTTTGTTGCAAAAATTTAAAAAACTTATAAAAAATTTCAACCAAAACCCAATAAAATTAATTATATTCTTTAATATAATACAAATTTAATCAACTTCGTAACTCAAATCTTCAAATAAACTCATACAAAAATTTCATCAAATTTCATTATTTATTTGATGTTGTTAGAGATGGAAATATGAGTTTATTTGAATATTTGAGTTTCGAATTTGATGAAATTAGTATTATATTGAAGAATATAATTAATTTTATGGGTTTTTGTTGAAATTTTTGATGAGTTTTTTGAATTTTTGTAAAAAAAAATGCTAATATTGTTGACATTTTAAAACATAAAAGATCAAATTGTCACTTAAAATTAAAATAAAAGACCAAATAAAAAAAAAAAAAAGATAAAAGACTAAAATGTTAAATGAAATTAAGTTAAGAGACCACGAGTACTATTTAGCCTAAATTATAATTTTTAAGACAATAAATATATAAATCATTTATTTTATATTAAATATTTATCTCATATATAATCTAGGTGAAACTAATTAGAATAGAAGTAGGTGAACTCAAAGAAACTAATGGCTTGTGATGATGATTATAAAGTACAACTCCAACGAGCTAATTAAAAGGCATGTCATTATCATAGCTTTTAGCTAAATCATAAAATGACAAACCCTCGGTGCTACATGGCACAAACATGTGATTAAATATTTAAAAATGAGACGATAATTAAAATAATTATATATGTATGAAGTGTATGCAAATCTATTGTCACATTTTATTAAACAGGCCAATAGAATTTAAAGTTCAATGGCTAGGAAAAGAGTTACTAGACGTTAGTTGTAATTGTTTAGTCTAATAGTTACAAAAATGGGTATTAGATTTGCAAATTATGGGTTTGATTTATGTTTGTCAGATCAGACTTTAAAAGACACGAGTCTGACTTACGATTAATTTTTTAAGCTTAAGTCAGATATATATACGGCTTATCGTAGGTTTTCTTTTTGGTCTGACCCGACCTTTTTAAAAAGTCTCGTCTAGCTTGAAAGTCTACTAACTATCTTTGTAGCTCTAGAATGTTTCAGTTTATGTTCCTATCTACTATCTGGATATACCAAGAAAGATGTACGATCTAATGAGGCTACTATGAAATATTTACTCATGGGTGGGGCAAGCTCTTCTATTCTGGTTCATGGTTTCTCTTGGCTATATGGTTCATCCGGGGGAGAGATAGAGCTTCAAGAAATAGTGAATGGTCTTATCAATACACAAATGTAGCAAACTAATAATATGTTTATGAAAACTAATAAACATAAAGAAAACTAATAAAAAAAAATTATAACCAAATCTAATAAAATTATAACTAGCAAGTCTGCAAAGTCTTCCAAAAAAACAAATAAACAAAATTATAACCAATAAACTAATATGTTTTTTTAAATAATATGTTTATTAAAACTAATAAACATTAGTAAAACTAATAAAATTATAACTATCAATTCTGCAACAACCTTCTAAAATAACAAAGAAACAAAATGAATCCATAATTAACAAATTTAAAATAACAAATACTAATATTAATAAAAAATAACAATGTTAATAAATAATAATATATATATATATATATGCCGACCTATTAATCATAATAAACTTGAGTCTAATCTATTTAAATTAATAGAATTTTGAAAAAGTATAAACTTAATCTTTTTATTAAATAGACCAGACTAAACTATAAATAGGTCAAACCATATATCGGTCTAGTCTATTCTCAACTCTAATATTTGAATTTAATATCCATGTACATGTAGTATTTGTGGATTATCTCCGCTCAACTAAATTTCTTTTATATAATAAAAAGTCAGACTAATTAATTAACATACTTAAATTTCATCATTGTCATTTAGACGACTCACATCAGATTCACCGAATATCATATATGTTAATATCATAATAATAATAACTAAATTATAAAAACTTTCATATATATATATACAAAAAAGGAAAAGATTAATAATATGTTACAAAATAAAATACATTAAAATACATTATAAAAAAGTCATTGAAGTATTAAAGGCAAAATAATCATTATTTGATTAACTCATTATAAAAAAGACTAATAATATGTTATAAAATAAAAGACATTAAAATACATTATAAAAAAGTAATTGAAGTATTAAAGGCAAAACAATCATTATTTTATTATAGAAAAAGATAAATATTAATAAATAGATAATAAATAAGTAAGACTGTTATACTGAAGGGATTATATCTTTTAACGTGTGCAATGTTGCACGATAAGCCTCACTAAATATCTATTTTTTCAAATAATTTTTTTCCAAATTAATCACCAGGTATAAAGAGGATGATTGCATATAAGTTAATTAAAAAATTTAAATAATATGTAAGTGAAAATACAGACATTTAATTTTCTATTGTAGGAAACATTGAAGAGTTGAAAGAGTCAAAAGATTGTTTGTAAAAAAAAAAATAAGAGTTAAAAGATTTGAAATTCAAACTATGGTGAATAAGATACTAATACAACAACAACTATACTAATACTTGTATATCTAAATAAAATGAATATATAATAGGAATAATAAAAACATATAATCTCACGTGACAAAATTATGAAGTACCATAAAAAATATCATGATTTTTTTAATCAAAAGTTTTCTTTAATTTGTCCAGGCATGCATTGTTATAATATCTATTAAAATTAATTAAATTAAGAATTTTAATATATAAATGATATGTCATTCAAATATTGATAATTTAATTTTAATGATAATAAAACATATTAATTTTTAATACAATAAAAGTGTCATTCGGATATTTTGACAAATAGACAATAATACTATTATAGTGGTTGTTTAACTAATTTATGATTATCTCCCTATAAGTACGGGGAACAAATATACAAGAATACACATCTCTTATGCAACATTTTATCAACTACTTCTCCTCTTCATTATTTTCATTACATTATTTAATAAAAATAATGATGATTTCCCACACATCAAAACTATTTCTCCTCTTCATTATTTTCAGTACGTTATGTTTTTCTTCATGTTATGGTATCCCAACCAAATACTCCTCTATATTGGGTCCTAACCTTGATAAGCTTCCAACTCAAGATGAAGCGATACAACTATTCCAACAATGGAGAAAAGATCATGGACGTGTCTACAAAGACCTAAAAGAGATGTCAAAGAAATTTCACATTTTTCATTCAAATTTGAAGTATATTACCGAGACTAATGCAAAGAGAAAGTCACCTCATGGCTTCCTTCTTGGTTTGACCAACTTTTCCGATTGGAGTGCCAATGAATTCAAAGAAATGTATTTACACGACATTGACATGTCCACCCACATTCATAAGATGAAGGTGGATGATGTTGTTAGCGACTCGTCATGTAGTGTACCTTCTTCCTTGGATTGGAGGACAAAAGGAGCTGTAACTAGTATTAAGAATCAAATGGAGTGTGGTAAGTTTGTTCTGTTTGCATGATTTATATATGTCACAATGATTCTCCTACCCTCACACACAAAATAATACGATAATTAAGATCTTAATTGATACTTACATGAACTATTATAAAATGGGCACAAACTTAAGTGATGGACTAATGGTGTGTTCACTAATTATAATTGGATATTATTATTTTTAATTAATTTGAAGTTTAAAACAGTTCTTCAAATATTATTGAAAACAAAAATTGCACCTAAATTTTGTTCTAATAAAACATATATATTTCATTTGATAAATTATTATTTTATTTTAATTAATATAGCTAGTTCTAGAAAATTTAAATTAAGTCGTCTTACTTAGACTAGCAGAAAGACTATAGTCATTTGTAAGACCATATAGTACTTAGTATATATGTTTGTTAGTCTATTTTTTAATTGTGTTTTGTTGAATACATAATTTGAAAATGAGAAATTTTGTAATATATATATATATATATATGGTATGTTTTATTAATAGAAATTGAGATAGTGATATTGAAGTCGGATTAGATTTGATAAATAAAAATGATAATCCGAAATAGATAAAGTAAAAGTGAATTTATATATATTTTTCAGGAAGTTGCTGGGCATTCGCAGCTGTAGGTGCAATAGAAGGAATAAACGCAATAGTATCAGGAAAGCTTGTAGACCTTTCGCCACAAGAGCTTATTGATTGTGAACCTAATTATAAAGGCTGTCAAAGTATTGGATGGGTGGACAGAGCATTCGATTGGGTTATAACTAACAATGGGATGGCTTCGGAAACTAATTATCCTTATACGGATAACAAGGGAGATTGCAAAGCCTCACAGGTCTCCTTAATTAATTTCTATCAATATATTCATTCAACTTTTACCTTTCATTTTTTACTTACTTATTTAATCATATCATTGTAGACTCAAAACTCTGAAAGTGGTACCATTAATTCATATAATCGCTTGGAGCAATCAGACGATGCACTATTGTGTGCACTTGCTAACCAGCCTGTTGCTGTGTGTTTTTATGCTGACGATGACTTTCATCATTACTCACAAGTAAGGGTTAACATCCTTATTGCTTCATCAAAGTTTCAATCATATTAAGATTAAATTATAAAATTAATTATTCATTGGCAGGGAATATTTGATGGTCCTAATTGCCCAGTAGAGGTGACATCTACAAATCATTGTGCATTATTAGTGGGTTATGATTCAGAAAATGGGGAAGATTATTGGATCTTGAAGAACCAATGGGGCACGCAATGGGGAATGGATGGTTATATGTGGATCAAAAGGAACACTGATAAAACTTATGGGGTGTGTGGAATCAATATTGCGGCTTTTTCCCCAATCAAAATTACATCTAGTAACCCAAGTATTATTAATTAGTTCCACTTTAGGTCAAGAGTAAATTAATGGAGGGTTTTATTCTTTTTAATAGTTTTTGTTTCTTATGTAATTTAAGTATTACAATGAGTAATACTAATAACGCTATTTAATATATTTTTTTTGTCGGTTGAAATTAATATTAGTAACACAAAATTTAATTGAGACTTACACGTTTTAGTAGAATTTATATAAATTTATGTGAATTTCAATCAATAAAAGAGAATACGATAGAAATAATGTTGTTAGCACTCATGTATTATAATTTCTTCGGTTAGAGAATGTAATTTTAAATATATGAAATATTTCAATATCCAAAAAATTAGTCCACCAATGAGGTTGACATCTATCCTCGTGCAACAAATCTCAAAAAATATCTCCAAAATGTGTCATAGTATCTGAATCGAAAAAGTGTTATTAAAAAATATAAAACGTAAATGCAAATTAACAAATTATTCATGTTTTATCACTAGATTTTTTTAAGGACAAAATATATTAAATAAAACCAAAGGTATCATAACAATAGGTTATGAAAGTTGGTTTATTATTATTATTATTATTTTTTTTATTTTTTATTTTAATTATAAGCAGTTGTAGTATTAATCATCAAATATAGGGTTGTATTAATCAAGAGGAGTAGTGTTCTATTAATCATCAAATATATTTCTTAATTTATACATGTTTCAGTCGATTGTTATCCTTATTTGTACGCCTAAAGTGCTTGCTGTTTGTTTAACTTATTTATTATTTTAGGATTGATAAAATAAATTTGGAAAATGTAATTTTTCTTTGCCGCTGTTAAGGGTGGGAATATGCCAAACTAAATCAGACTTTAAAAGATCTGAGTATGACTTACGATTAATTTTTTAGGTATGAGTCTGACCTATAATCTATTATAGGCTTTTTTTTCGGACTGACGCGGCTTTTTTAAAAAACTTGACTTAATATGAAAGTTTATTTCATATTAAAGTATTTAAATAATTTATTTTACATTTTTTAAAATAGATTAAACTAAACCTTTACATATAAAGAAAACTAATAAAATTATAACTAGTAAATCTGCAACAACCTTTCAAAGAACTGAAATGAACCCATAATTAACAAATTTAAAATAACAAATATTAATAAAAAGTAATAATGTTAATAAATAATATTATATATATATATATTATTTATTAACATTTTTATTTATTATTATTATTTATTAATATTAATATTTGTTATTTTAAATTTGTTAATTATGAGTTCATTTTGTTTCTTTGTTTTTTTGAAATGTTGTTGCAGACTTGTTAGTTATAATTTTATTAGTTTTTTTTTTAAGTTTATTAATTTTCTTTATATATAAAGGTCTAATTTAACCTATTTAAAAATGTAAAATATATTATTTAAATGTTTTAATGTAAAAATAGACTTTCTGACCATGCGGCCAAGTTAGGCCGAAAAAAACAAACATATAATAAATCGTAGGCCAGACCTAAAAAATTAATCGTAGAGACAAGTCTTTCATAATCTCACCTTGAGTTATTCCCATACCTAACTAGAGTCTAGTTGCACAACCTCTAATTAAAGTGGTTGATGTATAATGGATGAGGTTAAAAAAGAATGTATGGTTTATATATGATTATTTTAAATCTCCCATTACCAATTTCAATTTCTGCTCATAAAAAAAAAACCTAGTCAACTAGATGTCACAAGTTCACAATGGAAAAGTTTTACAATGAACTCGAAGTAAACCCAAGGTTCCAATTTCATGGGAGTGATATTAAAAGATATTATTTTAAAAAAGTATTTATAATTAAAGATAGGTACCACAGTGGTCATGTATAAATTTTTTGGTACTTTGAAATTTTGTTGGATACTGTTCTTTTGATATTCAAATTTTAAATTTCATTTAAAATAATTAATATAATATTAAACAATCAGAGTTGTGAATATCTCATCCAACAAAAAGGAAGTGTTGATGAAACAGCAATTTTTTTAGGAAAAATCACATGTTGATTACAAGCTTGATTCCCTCATTTTAGGGATCAACATTCAAGAAAGGTATACTTCCTTCTCCACCCAAATGAACACAACCAGGTGTATCGTAGCTATTGTTCTCCATTTGAGGGCGAAGAGGAGGAGATAATAGGATAAGATTTGAGAAGGTTTCTGTTTTGGGAGTGTATTTTGAAAGGGAATACAAGTGTGTAACTGGAGGGGAGGGTTTTGTATTATCATGCAACTTCATTTAAAACCTTCAACTTATATTGCTGACTGTGCGTGACGTGTAGTATTCATTGGTCAAAAAAGAAAGGCTCCTCACATATATCGAGACGAGTTTCAGTGCAGTTATTGAAGGTGTACAGTCACACAGTTAAAAAATTAAATATATTATATTATATATATATTGGATCTCAAGCCAAGTTCCTCTTCACAGTGGTTAGGCGCTGAATCAATCTTTGGTGTCTTGACCTGATTGGCAAGCACTAGCTGACCTGGCGGCATCCCAACTCACAAGAATGAATGAACGATGGTTCTGTTTTGACACACACTTCGCATGGCGCAACTATTTCGTTTAGATATCAAATTCTTTCATCTTCATAATTACTAGCATTGCACTCAAATTGGAACCAAATAGGTATAATAAGTATTTGGAAACTGTGAGATAATAAAGAGAAATAGGAAAAATATTTCTCTCTATATATATGGCAGCATCCTCTTTGATTTACGCTCGCTGTAATTACTCCCCACGAATTGCTAATCGCTCCTCTTCTCAATCTTCATCTTCCCCCTGCTGTTCTTCATCATCCACCCCTAACTCCATTTTCACTTCCCTTTCTGGTAATTCGTTTTTTTTTTTTAATGAATTTTAGGTTATTCCTTTGTTCTACAGCCTCGAGCTTTTATTTTTGTTTAACTTATTCTTTAATTGGGTAAATTTGTGGGATATTGAAATTATGGAATTTCTGTTTTAATTTGATCGTGGTTTCGTACATTTTAATGTGGAAAGCTATGACGAGTGTGTTATGTACTCGTGTTTTTGACCAATTGAAAGGTTTTAGATGCAGACTGATATTACAGAGAATCGTGGTTAGATATAGCCTCAATTGTGGTTGTAGTCTTGTAGAGATGTAAAAAGCCTTGAAATTGCGGTTGAGATTGTCTTTGTAGAACTTGAAACCACGATCAATTGTGTAATCTTGTTGGTCTGGTCTGAATTTGCATGTCAGAATACCCAGTTTTAGTTCAATAGGTAGGTACTTTGCGGATTTACTTTAAGATGAAGAGCTTGTTTGTGACATTAGATTTGAAAACAATCGGGAATGTTTGTTGGACACAAAATCCAATATCAACAATATACGATTTTCAGAGTTTTATATTGTCTTTTCTGAGTTTTATCTCTCCTCGTTACAAAACTACACACATCCAAGTTGTATTTTATATAGTGTCGGATACGGGGTCCGACTTTTGTTTTTCTAAATAACACACCTCAAAATCAAATGAGACACTGTTTTCATATTTTTGCATTGGTTATCACTTGTTAGCTTATAAGCTGTTTACTGTATTGGCGTTACTGCGTTAGTGTCATAACTGCTTAGGATTTTGGAAGTTATGGTCAGGTCACTCATCTTGAAACTAGAGTAAGGAGAGGAAAAGGGAGAGAGAATGTATCATACTTACAATGACTGACCTTATATTCATGAACAAATATATTGAGATAGAAAATTGCCTCCTTTTTCTCTTTATTGATAGTAAAATATTTGTTCATTTAGGCTTGCATTCTCTTCCCTCATGCTTTGTTGTTCAAATTTTTCTTTTGATTTATATTAATGCTGGAGATGAACTTCTGCAGGTGCTAACAGAGAACAGCGACAGGAGAGCATTAGAGCTCAAGCTATGAGTACTACCACTCAGGGAAAGTCTCCGGTTAAAACCACTGTGAATCTGAAGAAGGATCCTGATCATCTTCTTGTCCTTGTCCATGGTATCTGGTCTAGGTAATGTTGTCTGAATTACTATATTTTTATGTTCATATTTGAGTTAAAGGATAGTATGAGCTGACAGTGGAAAGAAAAATAAATATGCGTCATGTTTCTATGATTATATACAATATTGAAAGTTTCTCTGAGAAGTGAGAATAAATGCTGGCTTTCATTCTCCAGAAACTTTTTTCATTGTTCAATGATTTATAGAAAATCATACTAGCAGGTGTTGTTGGTTGGGGCTCTTAAACATCCTTTTCTTACTACTAACTACACTGCATATGTTTAATTATCTAAAACCTGAGTTCTTTTAATGTTTAATTCAGAGTATATAGATTTTCCATGGCCTAGCCTTAACACAATCAAAACATATTTCCCTAGAAAAGCAAGGCCATGGGCGTGACACATTTTCTAGGCTTAATACTTACTGGCAACTTAATTAGTTGAGGATCCAGATGTCTAACACTAAAATCTGGATAAATAGGTTCCGTCAGAACTCAGAAGCAATGCACAGTATTTCTAGTAAATGGATGCTGGAAAAGTTCTTTAGTCGTTTGTACAGCAAGGGGTGTCTAGCAATTGTTCACTTTTTTTTCTGCTAATTTTTGCTCCCGAATTTTGCCTCACATAGTTGATTGATGTTTTAACTGACACAGCCCAAGTGACTGGAGTTATACAGAGGCTGAGTTAAAAACGCACCTTGGAAAAAGCTTTTTAATTTATGGTAACTACATCTTTTTTTACTTATGGTTTCATGCCATATGTTTTGTTTCAACCACATTTCTTTTATTGATTTCTTTAAATGGGATTTTTATTTTGAAATGTGATTGATTAAGTTCTGTAGTGTGCAAATGCCTAAAACTCTTTGAAGGTAATGGAAAATGCTTGTTGTGTGTATTGTGCACCAAAACATATTCCAACCTTAACAGGAGAACATTTTTTTAAATCTTGGGATGATTGCTTTACTGCAGTGAACTGACTGAGATGCCTTAGCCAACTAAAAGCTGATCATACTATCTCTCTAGTGCTAAACCATGTCTGTTTGCTGTGTAATGCATGAGAAAAATTGTATACTAGTTTAGCCCAAGCTGTAAATGATGAGAAAATTTATTTCGAGAATTGCTTTGTATGTGTCAATGTGAAAATAATCTTTAATTATTTTTTGATAGTCCTGAAAAATGAATTTGATTTCTGCAGCAAGTTCATCAAACGCCTACACTAAGACATTTACTGGGATTGATGAAGCTGGAAAGCGATTAGCTGATGAAGTGAGTCTTGAAGTATTATATGCAAATTCGTGTCTAAAGTTTAGACCTCAAGAGTCAGTTCTGATAGCATGCAGTCTGTCTTGACTCTTGAATTAGGATGTATAATATAATATTTCCATTTATCACAACAGGTCATGCAAGTTGTAAAGAAGACAAAGAGCCTGAAGCGAATATCCTTTGTTGCCCATTCTCTTGGAGGCCTCTTTGCTAGATATGCAATTTCTGTTCTTTATTCACCTGATACCTATAATAGTGGTCGACTTGGTGATTCAACAAATTGCGTGATGGAAAATTCACAGAGAACAGACTTTTCAAGAGGGACGATTGCTGGACTGGAACCAATTAATTTTATTACTCTAGCAACTCCACATCTTGGTGTAAGGGGAAAAAAACAAGTATGTTCAAAACAATCAAATTATGGAACTTTTGTTTTTTTATACATGTTACTATGTTAGTTACATATGGGCTTATATCTGAAAATGCTATGTAGCATTGTTTCTTTCTTTAGATAATGTATGCTCTATGCTGATTATTCACAGTTTACATTAGTGGTTTTGGCTTAATAGTTACAGCAATTAAAATATTCAATGATTGCAGCTTTAACTTACTCAGATTTTGGGCAATCTATGGAAGTTTTTACTTTTTTTTTTTGTAATGATTTTTGCTGTTTAACACTCATACTTTACAGCTTCCATTTCTATTTGGTGTTTCGATCCTAGAAAAGCTTGTTGCGCCTATAGCTCCACTTTTTATTGGTCGGACTGGTACTCAGCTTTTCCTTACTGATGGTGAACCCAACAAACCATCCCTTCTTTTGAGAATGGCTTCTGACTGTGAAGATGGAAAGTTCATGTGAGTGAGAATTTTTCTTTTCTGATTACAAATTCCTTTGTTTCAGTAAGGCAATCATGTGCTTATAACATTTTTCTGTTTTGTAGATCTGCACTTGAAGCATTTAGATGTCGTGTTGTTTATGCTAATGTATCATATGATCGTATCCATTCAACATATTAGTGACACTTATTGGCTCTCACTTCCTTAATTTGTGTAATTCCTTTAACTTTATATAGATATGGTTGGGTGGCGCACATCCTCTATAAGGAGGGAAACCGAACTTGGTAAGGTGAATATGATAATTTTTCTTCTTTGATTATCTCCTTTTTATGTTGTAGCGGGTAGGTCTCAAATATTAAAAGTAATATTTATTACGATTAATATTAACTATCTGGGTAATAAAATTAACATATAATAGGATTATGAAATTTGTACTTGGTAGCTGAACTCCATAATGTGGTTAAGTCCCGCATTTAACAAAACTAAGAACTAAAAACTCCTGTAACGCCTGACTGTAATGCATTAATTTTCAATAATTTCAGAAGCACTTTTCTACTCTCTCTTAAACATTGCCAGTCTTGACGGGGTCTTCACATTTTGAATCATTGAAATGGTTATATACTTATGACTGCTGCTAACATCTCAAATTATATTCATATCTTATGCTTCACATGTCCCATCGTAATTACAAATTCAAAGTAGATTCGACGTTCAATGCAGAACCACAACATGTTGGCTTAAAATAGAGGCCTGTATTCAAAAACGAACTATGTGGAGGAAATTATTAAATGTCAGAGAAGGGAAAACACCTGAACTATAGAAGTTGAGAATTCAAATATTTATGTGTAGAGTACCTAACATTTTGTATTTGTGCCAACAGCCTCCGCGCCAATCGTTGGATGGATACAAGCATGTTGTTGATGTGAAATACTGCCCCCCAGTTCCTTCCGATGGACCTCAATTTCCTCCAGAAGCTGTGAAAGCAAAAGAGACTGCACAGCTTACCCAGAATAATGTAGAATTTCATGAAATTATGGAAGGTGATCATAATCAAAACTAACAGAAGATACTCTATTTTACATTTTGACGCAATGGTCCTATTGCTAAAATTAACAGAAGATAAATTAATTTACATTTTGAGACACTGCTGTCTTATTGCTAAAAACCACTTGCTTGCTTTAAACAGAGGAGATGATACAGGGATTACAGCGATTGGGGTGGAAAAAAGTTGATGTCAACTTTCACTCAGCAGTCTGGCCTCTCTTTGCTCATAGCAACATCCATGTAATGCATCCTCTGAATCTTCTTTTCTATTATGTTGACATCACTGATATAGTTTATAACATGAGTACTCCTTGGATTTCAGGTGAAAAAGAAGTGGCTTCACAATGCTGGTGTTGGAGTAGTCGCTCATGTTATTGACAACTTAAAACAGGAGGAAACGTCATCAATTTTACCAGCATCATAAAAAATGTTGACTGCATCATTTGTATGTACATATTTGAAATTAAAAAAACAAAATAGAAGTGATTCTTATAACTAAATAAATTAAAATAAACATGAAAAACCTCTTCTAGAGTCAAACAAACTAGATTAGACAAGAAGCACTACAGACATTTGGAAAAGTGGGAATCCTTATTTAGCTTCTTCATTATTGGTACATCCTACAGCTTTAATTTTTTGACATATTGACATGGTTAACAGATTGATATAGATTTTGCTCTATGTCAGCAGAGCTCTAGCTCAGTAACAATTATGCCTATTGCCTGTTTAATGAAGAAAAGGGAATTGAGAAAGCAACACAAGTTTGTACCGGTATACCTTTATTATGTCTGTTAAAATTTAATCATAGAGAAGATAAAATGCCGAATGCAGTTGCTTCGTTGTCGTTTCAAATACTACATTTTAAGGAATGCCATCCCTCCAGCTCCACGTTTGTTTTCCCCCATTCTTACTTTTTGATTTGATGAATTTTATATATCTGAATGTCACTATTAATGTGAAGAAACCATATCATTTTTGGGTCAATTGATTTATGACTGCTATCAAGTGTGATGACGGAACCAACTTGACCTGAATGACAAGTTATACGATTTCACTGTGAATAAACAATAGTTTATTCAATTAAAAGTAATATCAGACTTTTCTCACAATATATAATAAGGCAAACGTGATTGAGCAATATCATGATATTAAGATTTTGCAAGCCAATTCAAACCTAGCATAAATATGGTAAAGGCGTTGTGTCACAAAGAGGATATAACAGTGAAGGGTGTTGTTGGTGATGGTGATAATAGATTGTTTTGGTGACGATGATAATAGTGATGAGTGTAAAATGGTGATGAATATGGTGATACAATAGATGTATCGGGTGTGGACAACGAAGGTATCAGGTCGCAGCAGGGGTGTTGGGGATGACAGGGTGGTGGAGAGTGTGGAGCACTGATAGTGATAACGGGAGTGGTGGAAGTGATGGAAACGAACAGAGAGTCTCAAACAAAAGTAGTGAGGGGCATACAAACGAGAGTGGCAATGGAGGGTTCAGAGCTACAACATTGAATGAGTGTTACACAACAATTGCTGTATATAGGATGCTAGACTTTGGTGATATCATGTGCCTCGTTGTGGTAATAGAGGTGCCTAATTTTGACGATGGAATATGTATTGAGCAAAGAGGGCGATGGTAAAAGGTGTTAGGCAGTACAGTGAAGGGTGATAGGTGGCAATGGTGGAGGATGTTAATATGTTATATGTTGCAGCATCGACATTAATGATGTGCTTGGTAACTCTCAATGTATGAAAGTATGGCTTCGTATAAAATGGACCAATAAAAATACTGCTCCTTGGTAGATCATAATTATTTATCTTTTGACTTTAATCTGTAAAAATTTCATTCATTTTAAAATTAAACTTTTTAGTTATTAATTATCGCATTTGTTGTAGATTTAGTCCTAACCTAAAATTATAATCCTTTAATAATAATGATTTTTGGCTTAAAAAATTGGAGATTTATGGAGCCAATTGTAAAGTTGGAGAGCAAAAATTACTATTTTTATAATAAAACCACTAATTTTGGACAAATTATGGAATGAGACTAAAATTGTATAAAATATGATAATTGAGAAATCAAAGTTCAATTTTAAAATAAAAGACTACTTTTCATGAATACAATAAAATAGAGGATCAAAAATGCAATTAAATATTTTAACAAATATATATCCGATAGATGTTATCAGATGAATATAATTATTAGGATATCTAGTGGATTTAATTTAGAGACAAAACTTAAAGACATTATTTTTTACAAAAAAACACGATTTTAATGTATCCAACCATAATTTCATTAAATTCATAATTTTCTTAAAGTTTATTATAACCTAAAAATGTATTTTATATTAAGAAACTATACGAAAAATATTTAAGAAAATGCACATAAGTTTTTCTTTAATTTAATCGGTAATCATATATACAAATTTTTCAACAAAAAAAAAATCATAATTTTATTATGGAAATTAAAAAAAATAGCAATATGGATAATATCAACATTTTCATTTTCTAAATTCAAACAAACTTTTTGAGGTTTATAATCCAGAAAATGAAGGTAAAGCGAGATAAATTCCTTTTTTAAATTGAATTTCGAAATACATCCAAATCATGAATCAAGGAAAAAGTGTAAAAACAAGATACGTTCCTTTTTTGAATTCAATTTCGACCCAAATGCTAATCATTTCCAACCGCGCGTCTATAAAATAGAAACCCTCACTCACACTCACTCACTCGCGCTTCACCCAACTCTCTAGAAACACAATCAAAACCGTTTCGTCAAATTCAAACCTCTTCGATCGGCAATGGCTTCCTCCAATCAACAATTCGTCTACATCGCAAAGCTCGCTGAACAAGCCGAACGCTATGAAGGTTAGGTTTCGTTTCTTGCATTCTTCTTTCTCTTTCGATTTTCCGTTTTGATTTTTTTTTATCCTTTTTGCTTATTGCTTATTATTGTTTGGTTTAGAAATGGTTGATGCGATGAAGAACGTTGCTAAGCTCGATGCTGAATTGACGGTTGAAGAGCGAAACCTTCTTGCAGTTGCTTACAAGAATGTAGTTGGAGCACGTAGGGCGTCTTGGAGGATTATTTCCTCCATTGAACAAAAGGAAGAAGCGAAAGGGAACGATACGAATGTGAATAGGATTAAGGAGTATAGGAAAAAGGTTGAATCAGAGTTGTCTGATATCTGCACTGATATCATGACTGTGATTGATGATCATCTCATTCCCCATTCTTCTGGTGAATCTCATGTATTTTACTACAAAATGTGAGCCATTTGGATTTTGATTCTTTTTTTTTTTATGGCTTTGAGTTTTGGATGTCATTGTCTTACTTCCATTGCATTGTAGGAAAGGTGACTACTACCGCTATCTGGCTGAGTTTAAGAGTGGTGATGAGAGGAAAGAGGTTGCTGATCAGTCCTTGAAAGCATATCATGTATGCTACCTCACATTCCTTATGCTTATTCATGCTTGGATTGAATTACTTTACATTCATATTTTTTTTGAATTAAATATATGCAATATATAAATATAAAGAATTCTGCAGGACTTGCCATATCATATGTTTATTGGGATTACTAATGATTTTTTTAATTATTTACTGTTACATTTTCCCAAGAATACCTGTCCTAGGTGTATTACATCCATTATTGACTAAAACTTCTAAAAGGTTGATGTATGTAATGAGGAATGTTTGATTAAAATAACTTGTGCTTCAATCTTACTATGTTTCCTACGTACAAAATTTGTAAGCTGAAGTCATTATAATCCCTCTGTCTCATTGTAGGTGTCATTTTAAAATGTACACTTTCTAACAAAATGAATAGTTATGTTGATTTCTATATAGTAAAATAATGTGTGAAGACTGAAATATCTATATTAATTAGAGTAGTTGAAAGTAGTAGTAGTGAAAAAGCTAGGTGGACTATTTAATTATTGAGTATTATTGAAAAAAAAATTAGATATTCTAAAGTGAAAATTATTTGAGATGGAGAAATATTCCAAACATGACATTTATAATGATACTGAGGGAGTAATATATACACTTTAAAGGGGTCAGTCTAATGGTTCTTAACAGTAAGACTATACTTATTAAGGATTAAAAGGTGAAGGGAGATGCTATGCGGTAGTACTCAGTCTTCAGGCATGACATTTATTTGCTATGTTCTATATTTTCTCAAGACTGATATGTGATTAGTTTTGGTGGCGTGACCTCATTTACATGAAAACACCACCATTGTGCCAGAGGGAAGTGCTAATTTGTCTATTGAGCTTCAAGAGTATTTTTGCATCTGTTCATGTCAGTCTTGTTGTCTATTAATAATTATTATGAAAATAATTGCAGGAAGCTTCATCTGCTGCCGACGCTGAGTTACCTCCCACACATCCCGTCAGACTGGGTTTGGCTTTGAACTTCTCTGTCTTCTATTATGAAATCTTGAACTCTCCCGAAAGGTATGTCTAATATTACTTTCTTACTTGAAATATGTTCCCTCAGTTTTTATGTGTTCATGCTACGTCAGTCTCTTAAACAAATTTAACATGTTACTCTCTCATATTTCAGGGCATGTCACCTTGCCAAACAGGCATTTGATGGAGCAATCTCTGAATTGGATTCTCTCGGTGAGGAATCTTACAAAGACAGCACACTGATCATGCAGCTTCTGAAGGATAACCTCACCTTGTGGACTTCTGACATTCCTGAGGAAGGAGGTAAAATTAGTCTTTTTCTATAGCTTTGCTAGTTTGAACCACACAGGAAATGAAATATGTATGAAATGTTTTTTTTAGATTGGTAGCACTTGATAATTTCTCTAGTCATATAGGAGTATGTGTTGAATGTTAATAACATGCTTGCTTCTGATTGTTTTCTCTTTGTCCGTGTGATGTTGTTAATAGAATAAGTTGTCACTTGATAGATATTCAAACTCATTTTTGCATCAGAACAAGATCCAATGAAAGAAATAATTATCAGGCTGAGGGAACTAGATCTTATTTTGTTCCATGCAACATCAACATAATTCCTCTCCAAATATTTATTAAAAAATCCATTTAAATTTTCATAACTTTACTATCCTGAAGAAAAACTGGGCCTGGTGTTTTTGTTGAAAAGTGTCTAAATAACCTGCTTGTTCCACAAACTCGAATAAAGCTGTAAATGGTGAATTTTCGTGTTGAAGTAACAAAGCTAAGCAAGAAATTTGATTTCAATTGTCTAATTACTTCATTTTTATAATTGGAATCATCTAAATAAATCTCTGGGAACCAAGTACCAACTCATAGGTTTATGATCCATAATTCTTCATTTCTTCACTGAATCTTATGGTGTTGTTGATCATAGTGATAGTTATTTAACTCTAACAAGTTATTAGGATCAAGTTACTGAATTTTGAATTTAACAAGTGGGGTTTATGTATATCAGATATGTGACTGAAATTTGATTGTAATATTAGGGATGAAATATCTTCATGAACTTCAGCTTTGGATCTTAGTGGTATTATTGTTTGTCTTTAATGTTTCCTTTTAAACTAGAATTATTTTATAATGTTCTGTTTATCAGTAAATTACATACTTAGGCCTTTTATTAAGTGATTTTCTATTTTGTTTTTGAGCAAACCTACTTTTATCATCTTAGGCCTTTTATTAAGTGATTTTCTCTGGTTCCCTATCTTCTTCCAGCTAGCTAGTTCTGCTCAAATTTTGTATTTGAAGCTAATACTCATGCAATTAATTTATACAACTGCATAGAGAAAATAATTTTTGATGTAGCTATGGGATGATCCTATGATCATATATTCTTCTTGGGCTTAAAACAGTTACTCTGTGCCAAGGGTGTTTTTAATCACTCCATTCTTGTTTCATAGTTCACAAAAAATCTCCTTTAGAAAAATATATGCCGAGAGCATTGTTACGAAAAAAGAAGCAATCGTTTGTCTTAAAGATAAAAGTCTATGAGCATCCTATACATATCAATAGTAATATAGCAAAAGGTCAAAAGTGTTTAGATTGGTTGTTTTTTGAAATTTGATCTCATCTGTATAATGGTGTACTGTCTACTATGGTCTATGGCTCAATTTTGCAATTTACTTTTGTTTCAAACTTGCCTCAGCTCTTCCTATGCATTTTTTATTTTCCTCTGAACTCTAATCTTTTTTTACTTTTGGGTCTTTAACCTTCCTTCTATTTGTTATATTTACCTGGTTCCTGAAGATCCTCTTTTTTTAACAGCTGATGAACAAAAGGTGGAGTCTGCCCGTGCTCCTGTGGGAGATAATGCAGAGGTATGTAATTGACCCACCTGCAAGATTGTCTTCTGGTTTTACTTGTACCATAACAAAGTTATATTTTGCAGTAAAGTGATGCAGATTTTACTAGGCGTTTGTGATGTGAATATGAAAGACTAGTCTCTATGCAGCTTCTGTTGGTTTTCTTTTTCCATGTTTTCTAGGTGTAGGAAGTTTATAGCTCACCATTAGGATGTTTTAATTGAAGAGTAAGCCAGTCTCTAGGAGAATTATAAATCCTGGAGCTTTCCTCTTTATTTGACAATAGAATGCAGCACCTTGCTTTAGGTTCCGTTTTAGCTACTTGAAACAAATCCATGGTTGGCTGTAACTAAATTGGTGCTTTTATTTTACATATACTTTTAAAAAAGATAGTCTTAGATTATTTCATTGCTTTACATAGAAATGATGTTTATTTTAAACTATCGTAAGAGCAAAAAAAAACAATGATTCTCTTACATCTCTATGGGTACGTGAAAGGGATACAGGTATAAGGAGAAAGAAACGATGGATAAAAACGAAAGTAAAGTTAATAGGTGATAGCGTGAGAATAGTGTCAAAAAATAATGACTGCCTTTGATGAATTTTCTCTTGCACCTCGTATTTCTTCCATGAATTTCCTTTGATGTCGAGTTAACATGTTTGCCTTAGATTATGAGTACTCACCTCTCAAACGGAGGCAAAAGAAAACCAATTTCTTCAAATAAAAAATAAAAATGGTTTTGAAACTGTTGCGAAACAGGCTCTTTGCTTTTAGAAAGAAAAAAAAAAACTGTAATAAAAGCTTGTAGTAAATATAGTTTTGAACAAGCTTTTACCTTTAGCATACTAAGCATAGTAATTATAAAAAATGTACAATATGGATTCAATATTTTTCTTTTAAGTTCAGGCTAATTTTATGGCAGAGTTGTTTTATGAGAGAATCTTAAGAATCTTGTTCATATCCATTGTTTTGCGATCATTGATAGTGATGCTCACTATGGTTTTTTTTTTGTCAACCTCGCTATGGTTATTTTATACTTGTTTTGCACAAACCCCAATCGAACTGTAAAAACTTGCAAGTTTAAAAGGAAAATTGTTAAAAAAATAAAAAGAAGAAAAATTGTAAGTTTTTAGTATAAGTTATCAAATATTCTGTCATATGGACTTTCATTTGGATTAAAATAATGGATTCGATCGAAGTCTTTTCAAAAAAATCCTTGTCAAAATTATGGATTCTGTCAAATATAGTTTAGTATAATGGAAAATCCTTTTGTAAGAATCAACATATCTAAAATAATAAAGAGTTTTTTTCTTATGGGGATAATAAATAATTTTTAAAGTATATAAAATTCTTACGATTCTATAGACTGATAGGGAAAAAAATATGTACTTCAAAAATTAAAATGACACTTTATATACTTTAGAGACTAAGGTAAGGCTTAATTCTAAAAATAATTCATTGTTTTTATATACTTTAGTGACTAAGTTGAAAAAATAGCGATCCTTCGTGAACTAAATTGAGGGTAGATTTAAAAAATAATTTGTGTAAACATTATAAGTCACTTGTAAATAAACCTTAATAGACGTTTCGATGAAATTTTGACCACTTGCTACGTTGTCGAACATAGTTTAGAATAGACAATTAAATTGATGAATATAGTTCATGGAATAATCAAAATGCAAGAGGAAGAAATTGTAACTATAATTAGGAATGTTTTATGTCACATGCTGACTCAATCAAGTTCTTAGGCAATAAATGGTCATTGTTGTTCGTTGAAATAATATAACTTGACCCTTCATTTTTTTTTCTTCCTATTTAGCTGGTATTCATGACTAATTATACATCCCACAATTCTGGTTTATATTGTCTAAGATTGCAATCTCAAACTAGAGAGGAAAAAACGGGTCAAAACAACAATTTCCACCATCCAAAATTAAAGGGAGAAATTAGAACCTCATAGAGCAAATAGACAAAGTAAAACTAATTTGATCCATTATTATTAGTATAAAACACATTCCCCCTCTTCATTGCAAACAGTCAAACCTTCTTAGAAAGCAAATTAATTTCCATAAACAATATCAAGAACACATTAGTCACAATATGGCAAAGTCTACAATCATCCTTATCTCAACCCTTTGCTTCTTATCCTTCTTTGGTTCGGTTTATTGCAATGACCGATTCTTTGTTGAGGGCATTGTTTACTGTGACACATGCCGCACCCAGTTTATCACCAAGTTAACTGAGTTCATGGAAGGTACGTACATCTTCCATATCCATGTATCCTTGTTTGTGTATAATATATATACTAGTCATAGACCTATGCAATGCACTAATTATAATTAAAGATAGAGTATATGAATAACAAGTATATACTCTCTTTGGACAAAATTAATGTAGTTAATCTAAATTTTGAACAAAATATATCAATTTGGTTGACATAATTTTCTCTTATATTTAGAACCAAAGGTGATAAATTATTAAAATGACATCATGGGTCAAAAGTTATTATGTAATTTTGGTCCTAATTTTCAATTACACATAATCACAACGGTCGGTATTAAAATTGAGCATTAAATTAAACAAAATCACAGACCCTCAATTTTTACAAGAAAAAAGTGTAGAAAAGCATAGAAAAGTATATTATAGAAATTGTATTGACAATGAGAATGATATTACATTGAGAAATACATAAGAATTAAATAGTTAATAAGAAGATGATATAAATTATTAATAGAGTATGTGTGACCATGAAGGTGCAACCGTACGTTTGGAGTGCAAAGAAGACAATGGAACAGTGACATTCAGCAAAGAGGTAGTGACAGATGCATCAGGAACATACAGAGTGGAAGTAGATGGAGACCATGAAGATGAAGTGTGTGAAGTTACACTTGCAAAGAGTCCAAGGAAAGATTGTTCAGAGGTTGACTCAGATTCTCACTTGGAACAAGCTGCTAGGATCAGCATCACAAACAACAATGGAATTGTGTCCCCTGTTCGTGCCGCTAACCCTCTTGGTTTCCTTAAGAAAGAGCGTCTTCCTGGTTGTGCTGATGTCCTCAAGGATCTGGGAATTAACGAAGATGGTTCCCTCATTTGAACAATTTCTAATTTCATTTAATAATCAAACACTATGGTTTAGCTATTTAATTCATTTATTAAGGAGGGCTAGCTCAACCTTTTTCCTTAGCCCCCACCCCCCATTAATTAGGAGTGTTATGTGAGAATTATTAATAATGTAAGCTTTTATGTATTTACCTTTTGGAGGAATTTTCCTGTACTTGAAAACTCTCAAAGGATGTTATTTATCTCATTTTTATTTTTTCTATACTCATATTCTTTTAATGTATGATTGATCAAAGTTTGAGATAATCCGAATGGGTTTATTTATGTAACTTGTAGTTTATTTTTAATTCAGTGTTGGATTTTTAAGAGTAAAGGAAATTGACACTTTCTAGTTATTAGAGCATTCAAGTCAATTTTTCAAAATAAATAACTAACTAAAAAATACAAACACATAAACAAAAAATTACCTTTTAAGTGAAATAAATTTCAATTCTAAAACAACTTACCAATCATTTTCAACATGAGTAATTCTTGTGAGATCACAAAAATTTGGATAACAAACACAAAAAATAAGCAAAATCTATCTCGAATTCTTTTATGTTTTACGAAAGTAACAACTTTATCTTTTATGTATTTTTTGTAACACAAATCTTCTTTTAAGTTTAGCTTATTCTCCTTAGGTTCTTTAAGATTTTATTTTTTCGATTTAGTTTTTTAAATTACATCATATTTACTTTGTTAGTATTTTGTTTTACCTTAAATAACGATTAATGCAATTGAAATCATCTTATCTGTCATTATAAATTCTACCAAATGTTGCAACAGTAAATCTTTAATACTAATATTTTAGAAAATAGTCATCGAATCTTATAAACGATTTATATTTCTTGATTTTTTTACGACAATTTAAACACATATATAACCTCTAAAAAATTTGTTAATAAAAATATATTCATATAATTTATATTATTAACTTCATTCGCAAAAGACTAAATTATTACTTTCGTGAAACATTAAAAAATGCAGTTGATTTATTTTGCCAAAAAAATATATATTTTTATTGATTATTTTAAAATTGTACATTACTTAATTATTTTCTATGTTAACGTGCCTAAATTCTCGTCACGGTATAAGAATTATTCTTTCAACAAGCTTATGTAGAATTTGTCGTCTTCTGTTTCAATGATGTGACAAATGAAAAATAAAAGGATGATTATTTGAAAAAAATATGTTGAGTGTGAATCTAAAACATTACATTGCATTCCAAACAGCTTATCGTATATCAATTAATTAATAATATAATTAACTTATGTCCTTGTTTGGCAAAAGAATTTGATTTTCAGAAACAAACGAGAAAAAATTGTTTTAAAAGCGAGGGATCTAATTTTATAAATACATACAGCTAATCAAGCAAATATATTATTCGGAAACTTTATCAAGTTTTCCTTTGTATCCCCGATAAAAGAATATTTCTTCCTTACGTTGCAATTCATACTCATGTCTTAATCTTCTTAATTTTGTGAATGTTTTATTTTTTCCTCGTTGATAAGAACCAAAAGCCACACCAATGGAATTCGGTACCTGTTTGGATTGACGTTAGTTTAAGTTAGGGAACTATTATTTCCTCACTTTCCCTTTCTTCCTTCATTATTTTTTCTCAAATCCCCTCCTCTCCTAATCTTTCAAATCAAATATTAAAATTTGAGTTGAGTCTAACTCAATAATTACAAAATCAGTCTAGAATTTAGTAAATACTTTCAACTGTTTATAAAAACGTATTCAAGTCACATCTCATCAAACTCTTATCAGTTATTACGTATCACTAAATTTAGATTGATTATCATAAGAGTGATCAAATTAACCCGATAACAGTAGCCAAACAGATACAATATCATTTTAAAATTTAGATTATACATGTTGAACTCTTAATATCAAAAGCAACAAGTAGTAACATAGACCATCACAATTGAAACTATTTCTTTAATATTGATTTGATTCGTTTGCCAATAAAAAAAGAAAAAGATTTGGTATGATTCATTTGCCGGCCTTTACCTTGCTCAATGTCAAGAGAAAAGGAAATAATGAAATGAACTCAAATGTTGATGGATATATAAACAATCATATATATCATCACAGCTAATATGTAATAATTGGCTTGAATCATTTATCTTCAACCCATTCTTAGTACATAGGATATATATGCTTTGGTCCCTCGGTTGTTGAAACCTTCTCAAATATGATGTATAATAATTCCAAATTTTGTGCTTTCGTGAATGATATATATTAATAAGCGGTTTATTGACCTTTATGCTTAGCTGCACAAACAAACAATTCTTTCAACCCATTTTGGAGTTGGTCCATGCATCAAATAAAAATCGAGATTGACCGGGTAAAACTAAAACTTAGAAATCAAGTTATTCAATTTAAATGGTTAATGAATTTTAATTAAAAATAAATTATTTAAGAGTATCTTAATTCTAATTCGAATAATTTTTAATCATATTTTACTTTATTTATCTAGAGAGAATAATTCTCATAAGAGTATATATATATATATATATATATATATATATAATCGAGTAGTTTGAGGTTGAGCAAGCAAGCAATATAGCTCAGATTCTCTATAGAGCACTAGAGATAGATTAAGTTCCGGATATTCCTTAAAATTTCCAATCACGTTCCATGAAGTGTAACTTTTAGTAAAGTAAATTAAGCTGGAGTATTATATACTGTAATTAATAACTGAAGAAGATCTTAAGTTTGTTAAAAGGTCCAAGTTAAATTCTTGAAAACTCGGTCTTCTCAAATCAACAACTTGATCACTTTAGAAAATTATAAGTATGTTGAAATATGTATATATTGGTTACTAGGTTATTAGCTCATATAAATAAGTGGATATGTAAACCACTTTTAATCACTTCTCTCATTTCTAATACAATTCCATTTATACACTATTCTCTTATCTATGGCATCTAACTTCCATCTAAAATAAATATAAAATGAGAAATTATTGATTTTTTTCACTACAATATTGAATCAAATATAAAAAATAAAAAAATTTTGATAGAGTATCATAGTCCATCCATCGGGACACAGAAGTTCTATCTTAAAATAAAGATAAGACATGAAATGATTTTTTTTTTAAAGCTTCATTGGAATTTATCGTAGCTCATGTTAGTTTTCATTATTTAGACCTGAAATGAATTTATGTTATTGATATTATCTGCAATTAAAAAAAATAAATATTGAAATTTGCTAGCATTATTAATTACAAATTAATTGAGAATATGAATTTGCTATAAATTAAATATATACAGCTCACAATTTTTATTTTATCAATCCATTTTAATTTGAGATGACTATATTGGCCAAATCTAGCTAAATGAAAATTCAAATTAAAGAGGATAATATATACGTTTCTTCTCTGTCCATAGTTCATGATATATGATATATGGTATATGATATATGATATATATTCTGAAAATAACAAGAGGTCAATCACAATAAAGCTGACGAGTAACCACCTGAGGTCGTCCTCCGCCGCTTGCCGGAAAAAACATGCCGGAAATCACTCTCCGCCGTGTCAACTTGCCACTTATCCAAATTAGTTTCATAGAGGCCACCGTCCGTTGACTTGGCCTTCCGACGTCCGGCACCAATCCGCACGTTACGGAGGGCCCCACCAGACGTCCAGTATCTCTGACAACTCTTGCAAAAATGTCTTGGTTGATTAACGTTGTAATTATTGAAGTAACAGAATTTAGTTTCCATGCTCTTGCATCTTGGACACGGTATGATCTTCTCTGGCTTCTTCTCCACCGTTAGATCTTCGCTTCCTTTTAATTCTTCTTCATGCAATTTTATTATTGCACCAAATAGCTTAATCCCTTGATTCTCTTCACCCATTTTTTCATATAGAGAGAGAGATATGTGTGTTATTATTCGGTTATTCTTAATTGAGAAGGTTTTGGTTGGCTTTGAGGAAGAAATATTAAAGAAGCGCTTTTTATATATATAAGCATATGGATTTAATAAAGCGAAAAGTGCTTATTAGTTAGCACAATCATAAACCACGTGCTACGCGACAAAAAAACTAAACGTATGTGGAGAATAAAGTGCCTTGTCAAAGAAAATATGAAAGAAGTTACAAGAGTGGAAAGCAGTTGAGGGTAGTGTGCAGTACAAAACTTAAAAGAAAGGGTCTCAAATTTCTTTAAAATTTTCAAATAATATAATTTCAACTTTTAATAAGTTGAAAATATACATTTTCAATATATATTTATTTTTTTTAATAAGTGACTATTTGCTTAAAAGAAAATTTAAAACTTTTGGTGAGTTTTTTTTGTCTGCTATTTGATTTTGAGAAAGACTAAGTCGAATAACTCTTATTTAGCCAAATATATAATATTTAGATATATATATATATATAAATTATTAATATTTAAAAAAAAAAGATGTGTATGTCTAAGCATTATTCGTTTATTCTCATGAATTTACAATAATAACTCGTTTAAGTCACGGTCATCATGCGGTGCTCAAATGTCTACCATGTGGGCCTAATCCAGATAGATCGCTTCCAAAGTGTCAAAAGTTAGTCGAAAGGGAATGCATGTACTTTTGCTTGATGTATATTGAAAGAATAAACTTAATTATTCTGCTGAAAAATGCTTCCAATGACATTATTTTTAGTGGAAATAATTTATGAGAAACTACAAAAAATACTTGTGTATTTGCTCAGAGTTGATACTATGTATTTGTTTAATTTAGTATGAATTACAGTTTAATATAGATTATTATTTGAAAAATATTTAAAATTATAATTGAGATTATCTTTTAAAATTAGACATTAATAATTATCTTTAATTTTATGACTAAAATAGTAATTCTAATGTTATTGATTTGAAAGAAAAAATATATATTATATATTTAATTGATATATATTAAATCATCATCATATTCATAAAGATCGATGATGAGTAGAATCGTAAATTATTATTTTTTAAAATATTGTCGACAGTATTAAAATTTTAAATTATTTTTTAAATATTAATCAACCAGAAATATGAAAGACTCATCCATAAAAATCGATATTAGTAATTAGCAATGTCTTTTCTACCAACTTAGGTTACTAATTATGGAAACTGAAAATATCTTCTACTATAGGAGGAAAAACGGGTTCAACTCAATCAAGACAAGTTGATGTTTTGAATTCTGCTCTTTTAACTTGGTTTGCTTCGTTAAATCAGCTGGAAAAAAATAGATTAATAACGGAGTGAGACAGGTTGATCTATTCAACCAAATTAAAAAATTATTTTTCTTTTCCAATGTTGTTTTTTAACAAATTCATTTATTTTTTTAACTATTATCATAATTTTTTGTAATAGTGCAATATACATAGTTACATAGAGTATCATTGTTCATGTAATAATTGTTGGATCGCGATGAATTTTTGTGAAAGTAATTATTTTATTTATTTTGATTAGTCAATTCATCTAAAAATCAGGAAATGTTTTTTTTATACGTCAGACCTATTATTTCGCCAATCTAATTCGCCTTCCCGCTTTAAACGGATTAATGGCGGATAAGTTAATCCATTTTACCACTCATAATAATTATTAACTTTATTATGAATATTTTTTCACATGATAGTGAGATTTTTAAAAATACTGATCTAGAGTTTAATCTAAGTGGTAACGTGAAAGTAGTTCATCAGATATACCATTTTAAAAATGAATTTGGTGTAAGATAAAAAAATATTTTTCACTAAGACCAAAACAATAAATAACAAAATTCTCACAATATATCATGTAATGTGGACTATCACATAGTACCCCAAAAAATGTACTGACTTTGTTTTTCCAATTGGTAACTTAAAATAATTGAAGAACAACATTAAAGGCATCTTGCATAAAAGAACCAAAAGAAAAAAGCATGTCGCATATTAAGTTTGCTTTGAGACGTAAATGATGACTTAATTTAGTGGTTTTGGTTTTCAGAATAAGGATTAAGAAGAGACATAAAGTATTCACAAAAGTCTAAAAGGTAATGTACTTGTGAAGTTTTAAAGAAATGGATGTACGCCAGAAACTGTGTTAGCTAAGAAAGATGCTCATAATTAAAATTAATAAACAGAATGACTTTTTGTTTAGATAAGTACTACAATATCTATAAGTGTTGTATGCTATTTGGATATCTGTTTGGCTGGTTCTCTTATTCTCACTGTATTCAAATGTTTGCCATAACTAACTCATACTCTATTATTCTAAGTAAAAGAGAAAATAGGGTTAGAGATTAGATACTCAAAAGTATATATTGGATTTTTGTTTCTGTGATATTTTTTTTAAAATTTTAAAATACGTTTAGTTTAAAATTTTTATATATTAAAATATTCTATTGTTTTGAGTCTTTAATAGTTCGTATTTCAACATATTAAAGCAAAAAAAAAATTGAGATAGTAGTTGGTTGCATCGTGTGAATGCAACCTACTACACACATTTTTTTGTTGTTAATTGATAAAATAAATAAAAAATAATTAAAAATATTGATTAATAATAATATAAAATTAGTAATAATGATACAAAATATTATAGAGATTGAATCGAGTTATCGATAACATTCGCACAATATTTTAACAACTCCTTCTTATTTTGCAGCTTACATATTAATTATTAATTATTCAACGCGGCCTTCTAAACAAATATGGCAATATGTTTTTTAATGGAATATTTTGGATTTTTTAAAAGGGATATAATAAAATCCGCATATATGATCATATAAAATACAAAAAGGTAAAAATTAAATTGAACAAAATTGTTATTCTTACCACCAAATATATTTGTCATATTTTTTTTCTATTATATTCTTTTTTGATAAAACAAAATATCAAATTACATTCTTTTTTAATCTAATATACTAAAATATTATATATTTTTTCCTTTGTCGGGTTGCATCTCGAAAATGTGGTCATACAAAGGATTATTTTTGTCCTCCTTTAAGAAATTGCATCTTAGGAATGCGTCTATGTATTCGTTCATTTTTTTGTTTTTATTTTTTTAATAAATTAAAATAATACATAAAATATAATAAAAAAAATTATATTATATTAATAAACTCAACATAACTCGCATTTTTTTGGTACTTTTTATGGGATTTTCATTTCTTTTAAATACGCTTACTCTTTTGGCATTTTTCTTAACTATTCATATTTGAGAATTTTGACACAGCTAACACCTTCATATTCGAGCCAATAACCGATGTAAACTTTTAGTACGGCTTCCACCTTTACACATCAAGGATAAGCCATCAATAGTCATACTTTATGGTAAAACATGCTAATACTAAATGTGAATAAGGAATATGTATAGCTTGATATTTTTCATAGTCACACCACTTATTAGGAACGTTGACATTAAAATGCCCAATTGGTTGCCCTTCAATTGGGTTTATCGTCTCGGGGACCATGAAAGTATGGTTGCTATAATCAAAATCATCGATTTTATGACTGTTGAACTTACAGATTTCAACTTTATAAAATTCATGCATTTTTCTATGAATACATGACTAGAAGCTAAAATTGTTGCATGTAGTTTTCCCATTGATGGAAAAGGTGACCCCAACTTATAATAAGTTGCTTGGACCCAAGCAGTGATTGAGAGTTTGAGCATGTCTTTTGACATTCCATTGATTGAATCAACAAGGTTGGTTGTCATGTGACCTCAACGACTACCTCTATCGAAGGCTTTAATCCAATTTTATCATGGTATATATGTTGTCTAGCGGCTCTCGATTTATAGGTGATAGTTTCTCGCAGCTTATTATTGTATAATCTGGAGGCTCAAAATTATATAGAGATTGATAATAGTAGCTCTAATCTACACAAAATTATTAAGGATTTTAGTTGCATACTCATCAACTAATTAGAAACGACGACAAGCAACATGATCAAAATGATTATCAACTAGAGCAACATCAAGTCGTTCAAATAGCTACACGATTTCGGCGACCTCCTAGATGTGGAATTGAGGGACATTTAGGTGGATATGGTTAATTAAAATTTGATGTATTTTTTTCCGATTTAATATACTTCGTTGGATTTTATTAATATAGTTAGTTTTTTTTTATTATTTTTATTAATATATAAGTATTATTTGTTATATTTTTAATTTGTTAAAATGAAAAAATAAAGGAATAGATATACACATTCTCAAGATGTGACGGCACATTACTTAATAGCATCTCCGTCTTGGGGCATTACGAAGGCTCAAAAAAGTAGAATATTTTGATATATTAATTTTAAAATAAAGTAGTTAAAAAAAATAAAAATGAAATATAGATGAAAAAAATTCAAATTTGTGGCTTAAAAGGGTCAAATGTCCCATTTGACCGTGTTTTATTACATAATGAGTGTTTGTTAAAATGAAATTTTACATGCGCCTATAGGGTTTTTTTGCAATCAGAATAATAGAGTTAGTTTATATTAAATGTAAATTAGTTACATTAATTGCAATTTAATTAGAGTAATTAGAACTGATTTTAATATTCACTTTGAGATCTATATATATAAATAGTATATCACACTAATTTGTAATGAATAATTTTCTTTATTCTATCAATACAAGTTTATATAGTTTTCTTTTTTTTCATATTTAATACTAATATTTTGCATATTATATTACAAGAGAAAATATGTCTGAATCACTCAAATGAAATTAGATACCTCCAAAAATAACTGTGATATAGGCATGACGTTTTGTGACTTATGCTAAAGCAAAAGATTCCAAATCAAGATTAAGTAAGCATCGTGCAATTTCAGTGGATATCGATTCCTTAAGTTGCATGCTGCTAGTGCTAAATGCATTTAATATTACTTTTCGCACCAAAGCCAACTTTCCAGGTTCAAACGGATTAGTTGCTCCTTTTCCATCAATAAAAAGTTTTGGATGTGAGCCCGATTAATACGTAACACTTAAATTTTAAGAATTTGTTACGGCATTTCCAACTAATTGCTTTCTTTTCCTTCCTCCATTTCAAAATAATGATGAAGTCACACAGATTAATAAAAGATTATAAATAAATAAATTAAAGAAAAAAACAGAATCTTGATTTTATTAAACTATCAATGTCAATTATTATCATTATTATAAATATACAGTGGAGAGTAATTATAAAATTCGGATATAAAAAAAAAGATACATATTTTAAAATTATCAAAATTACTAATTTTATTTTTGAAAATTAATTTATTCAATAATTGTGACATATTTTATAATTATTTGCAAATACATATCTTATAAAAATCAATTAAATAAATAAGGTGAGATAGTCTTTTTGGAACATCAATAGAGATATACATGATCCATTTTAAGATATTATTCTTAAATTAGAAAAATAATTTATTGTTGAACGAAACTTAAATCTATATTTTTTATGGATAAGGGTAGAGACACAATTAAAAGTGTTTTTAAATTGTTAGCTACCGAATAAAATTAATATTTATTTAAATTTTTTTAATGTTATTTTTGTTGATACATTATCATTATATATTTATAAAGAATGATTGCTACATCTTTCTTTATATATAAAGTTTTTAATATGTTTAATTGCAGTTTTAACCCCTTTATTTTTACCAATTCACAAAATATGTCTTTATATTTTAAAAGTCGACAATTTTGGTCCTTCTCAGATTTTTGAACTAAAAAAATGACGGTTTAACGTATTTTAAATAACGTGAGATACAATTTCATGATATAAAACCATTTAAATGTTTAATAATTCACATGTCATTAATAAAATTACAGATATGAAAAATTTTTGAAGTTGAAAGTTAAGTTTTTACGGTGTTTTGTTCCAATTGTATAGGTGTTAATTATTCTACATTATCTATCCTATTACACTTCATTTAAAGCATGTTACCTCGCCATTTTTTAGTTAAAAAATCAAATGAATAGACCAAAATTGTCGAGTTTTAAAATAAGGGAACCAATTTCATAAATCAATAAAAATAGAAGACTAAAACTATAATTAATCCTTTTTAATATAAGTATTTAATATGTATATAATTTTTTAATAAATATTTTGCTAATGTATTAAAACTGTACCATATCCTAAATTTTGGAAATTATGCAACAACATTTATTAGAAAATACAATTAAAATAAAATAATTCAAATTTTATTGATAATAAAAAATAACAATTATTTTGAGATAAATATTTTTTACAAAATCATTGTGTTTTTCTTTCTTGAGGTGAAATTTCTCCTGTAGTTTAAAATCCAAAGACAATTTAGAGTTTTTTTTTTTAATGAACGGAACTCTTGCTGACAATTGTAGAGATCTATAGTTTTAGATATTGACTTTTCCCAAAGTCTACAACCTATTGCATCGGACAATAATTAAACAAGGTGAAATCCTATTCATTTAATGGACATTTATTTTGAATAGAGATAGATACAATAAATATAATCATATGTATTGGTAAAATATATTATATTAACTAAGAAAAAAACCTCATTTTTAATTTTACCGTCGACTCTATACTTGTTTGGACGACTTTGCTATGTGCTTTTCAACTAAAATAAGAATATTTTTTATGTCATTGTTATAACCCGGCCTAAAAAAAATCAAATTTATATTGAAATTGTATATTTTTTTCATTTTAATTTTTCGTTGTCTTATCTTTTTCAATTATAATAATTGGAGACTTTTGGACCAATTTGCTTACTTGTACTTTTAAAGCTACGCAATCTTTTGAAGAGATCGCCCCATATATCTTATTTGGTTTAATCAACAACTCTATAGTATTTTTCAATGATATATAATAAACGTTGTTTAAAGTATTTACACAAATATTAATAAATGTAATAGTAAAAAAAGTAACTTTATCAAATTATTTATTTTTATTATTAAATATAATAATGTTTTAAAAGTTATATATATATAATAATCATTGAAGAGTAATATGAGAAAAAGTTATCAAATTGCATTGAAAATAATAAATAACATTTATATTTTGACATTTTATATTTGTTATCGTTAGCCTGTGAAATGGATCAAATATATTATATTATTTAATGCTTCTTTGACCCAGATTTGTAAGCAATTTCAAGATAGTTGAATTCATTTTCCCATATCAAATATCGATTCATAAAAAATACACCAACAAGATTTATTTATAACTTTGATGTTGCCATAATAGTTAATAGTTAAGAACTGACTTTGACTAATTCTCAAAGGATAAGGGGTTTGACTTTAAGAAAATGTATGTAAATAATATCTATCTCCATTAGCAAAATGAGAAAATGGTGATTTCATAATCATTTAAATATCACTCTTTAGTATATTTTGGGCAAAATTATAATGAATAACAATTTACTTTAGTCGAACTTACAAGGAGGACCTAATGCAATCAAAATGAACAAACATTGAGAAATGGAGTATGTTTATTTTCAAAGAAAATCATATTTTAGTATGCCACTAAGTACTAAGGGATGCTTAACAACCTCAAAAACATGCTTATTCATCGGAACTTTCCTTTCAGAAGTAGAATTTCACTTAAGTACACTGTCAAAATTATGTTTTCGGTTGTTTTTTTTATCTCTTGTGAACAAATAATAAAGGTTAAATGAACAATGACCTAAAAATAGATTGGAGTAGACCGGTGTAGCCCTACTTTCAAAATGTTAATTTGTTTTACACATTTGTTATATGTTTAAATGTATAATTAAAAACAAAAACAGAAAATAACGGTTAAGCCTTCCAGCTAATGTTAGTCTTCAGTTAGTCAATAGTGCTAACTAACTACACATTTTTTACATGTAAAACCCAAAAATACGATTAAGCATTGATTCTAATTCATATTTGTGTTATCCGGCAGTAATATTGAATTAGCAAAAAAAAAAAACAGTACACTAACCCCTGTTCTGTTTTCAATACATTGTTAAAAATCAATGTCATATTAAAAAATTAATTTTTATTTTTTAAATAATACAGTTAAACTAAACCATCTTTATTTGGGTTTTTTCCTAAACACTAGTGTACATTTTGAAAGAGAAAAAAATCAGAATATCTACCACCAATCATTTCTCATGAGATAGAGAAAAATCTCATTAATTGTATCAACAGGACCTGGCATACACCAATGAACACAATCATTAAAACTAACATTTTTCTCCGGAGCGTGCCCATATTTATTAGGATGTCCATCTGGCCTCATCAACATTGCATCCGTTATATCGATCAAACCAAGACGCAAACCGTTCTCTCCTGCAACCTTCTTTGCAATACTAAATTCATCAAATTGTATTTGATGTAATATCTCTAGACCATATGGATGCACCTCCCATTCTTGATCTTTAGTAAAAGGTTGTGTTCTATTGCAACCTCCACCTTCATTCCATGCACCATTTTCAAAATGGTTTGGAGAATGTGTCACTAAAAATGCCAACCCTTTGAACCTTTTAAGATTTGTCATAGTTTTGAGAGCTGTTTGGTATGCTTTTTTGTATCCATAAAAATTGAGATCTATTGAGTGGTTGCATTTTTGACATCCAACAACCGAACCATTTTCGTAGAATGTGAATGGTCGGAAAAACCATTGTCCACTTGAGAAAATAACATAGTCGAAATTTTCAATTCTACTTGTCCAAGCTGTATCTGGCTCATCTAGATAAAGATTTTCGGGGTTGTAGAAAGAATTATTGTAGATGTAAGATTTAGAGGATTTTACTAGAAAAGGGGACCACAACATTGTAATGGTGAAATTATAATCAGCATAGAACCACCATTTCAAATATGTTAGGTCTTCAATATTTGATACATATTTGGTTGTAATGTCCTCAGGATGAGCTACCTGAAAAGTATGCTTAAATTTAGTGTGGAAGAAAAATATTGATAAAATCAAACCATATATTATGGTAGTGGAAGAGAGAAATCTAAAATCTAAACCATTCAAAGAAAGTAGAAGACTTAACAAGAGGTAATAGCTTGGAAGGTAGATTTTACATAATTACATAAGTTTTTACCCTTATGATATTTATTGTTGTCTCGTCTTATTTTAATTGTTTCCTATGGAGTTAGGTTCTTCTCTCTATTTAAACACTTCTATTAGTATTATGAGAAAAATCCACACAATGAATATAATAATATTGTTATATTTACTGTTTTTATTTATCTCCAAATGGAAATGTTCATTGAATGGTGAAGATCTAAATCTACATTAAATATGGATGTTAAAGGAAACAATTAATAAAAAAGTATCATATAAATATTAGCTTTAAATAAAAATATTGTAGTTAAAAATTACTTATATATAAAACAAAATTATTAATGTTTTTTTCCTTATAATCGAGATATCAGATCAGATGGAGTAATCTTTCATTCATATTCCATCCGATTTTGGATATAAGAACAAAAAATCGTAGTTTGAGAGTCTAAAATATAGACAAATGCCAACTACTATAGATTTCAACTAATGCTATCATTTTTGAATTACCCTAATATACATTTCATTTTTCAAAAAATTGTTTTATTTCTTGTGACATCAGTTTTAATAAGTGAATTTTTTTATAATTCAATTATCCTTTTGATTACAATAAGTAAGTTTAATAAGACTAACTATTATATATATATGAATTCTCCAATAACATTTGGATAAACTCTCCAATAATATTTTTTGTTTCTAGGAAACAAGTTTCTACAAGAAAATCATTTTAGAAAATGCAATTATTTTTATTATACTTAAAAAATAAATAGTTTAATTACTATTCTTAATTAGAATGAGTTAACTATTATGTATATATTCAAAACAAGAGGAGTACTACCAAATGCAAAACCTTAATAAATATGGATAAATAATCTAATTAATGATTTTGAAATTGAATCCTGTTAATAAGTGTGCAAAGAGAATTAGTGAAAGATCATTTAATGCAACTTATTAATGGTTTTTTTTTTATATAATTAAATGATTTTCAAATGTTTAATAGAGTAGTAAATAATTGTCTCATTTATAATATTTATTTGTTGCATATTATCTGTCTCTTTATATTATCTATGAAATATTAATTATTTTTTATTAATATATTATTATTTATTGTATTTCAATTTAACTAATTATTTCATTAATTATTGTTAATAAAGATATTAATTTTATCATTGAAATTAACACAATATCATTTTATTATAAATTATACACAAATTAAATTAGACAATTATTACGAGATAAAAGAAGTAATATGTTTTCCTTCAATTTGAATAGCAAACAAATAATTATATTCTCCAAAATAGTTATTTTAGGTGTTTTTTTTCATATATATCCTTTTTTTTAAACTTAGAGATAAAAAAAAAAAGCAAAATAAAATTTTCATATACTTAATATAAAAAATAAAGATGAGAGAATGAGTGATAAATTTCTCAGAATAATTTAAGTTAAGCAGTGGTGGTTGTTCCTAGTCCACTAAAGAAAACAAAGTTACATGGAAGACAGAACGTTGATTTTATAAACAACTGCACCAATGTTAATTAATTAATTAATTTGATAGTACTATAAGTTGGAGGTTGTAATTGAACCCATGAGCAATCTATATTATTTTTTTACCCTTACACTCCTACCATCAAGTGCGTAGAAAACAGAGAGCAGGTGGGTCCTTGATTCTTCTACTATTATTATTCACGGTGTGACTGACTATACCTAAAATCCAATATTTTTTTTCTCTGTGGCCACTACTTCTCCTCTAACAGATTTGAATCTTCCTCTTGTTTTTTTCCTACTTTTCAACTAAATATTATAAACAATAATTTACTAGTACCAATTAATATTTAAAATGTCATTTACGCAATATAAGTGTTTTTGTTTTTTAAGCAATATAAGTTATATGACAAAAGAAATAACATTGGGGATGAATTTAAACAATCAGATTACATATAGAAACACAAATTAATGAAGCAAAAAATCATAGTAACTAAATTACTAATACTAATTAATAGGATTAAAAAACAACTTACAGAATTTAAGAGGCAGAGCAATGATTCCATCTGGTTTCTCCCAATTGAATCCCCAACAAAAGCCATTGACTTTCCCTTAACAAGCCTGAAGAACTGAGTTGCATCAAACATCGGAAGCTCACAATCATTTGGTTTCCATCTCCATTTGAGGAAATCTCTGTCGGGTCTTCCATGCAATAGACAGTTCTGTTTCTCCGTTATAAAAGGACAATTTTCGTTGTAATAAGGTTGTTTTTTATAAGGAACCCATTTTCCTGAAAATAAATTGCAGCTTGTTGTTTCCACCACAGTGGTTGTGAATAGAAATTTTGAAGATGATTGATTTAAGTGTGTGAGTAGAGGAAGAAGTATGACCAAGATTAGTGCTGTGATTGGAAAGATGAAAACGCGTTTGGGTATGTTTTTCAGTGCAAATTTGCTTTTGAAAAGCTCTGTTGCCTCAGATTCCATGGCTGTGCTGTGTGTGAGAATGTGATAAAGGTCTCAACTTTAAACTAATAATAAAAAAAGGTTTAGTTGCACTGAAACAGCAAAGTACACTACAATCGAAGCTGTAAATGGGATAAATAAAATTGATTTTATTACTCTATCTGTTTTAAAAAATAAATATCTAGGGCCATCTTTAACTCTTATTAAAAAAAAAAGTTAATAATTTACTTAAGAGATCTATTTTGTGTATAGATATGTTTAAAATATCATTTATATTTATATATGGATTTCATACATATAAACGGTAAGTATAATTTTTTATAGTTTTAACATATTATGAATATTAAATTATTAAAAATATTTGACTTTTATTATAATCACATTTAAAATCATGTTTATAAATAATTGTAAAGTGTTGAAATTATAAATAAATAAAAATTATTAACTAACGCACCACAATCAAACATTTTATATGTAGTTCATTTTGGCTTTTTATATTTTAGAATGTATTAATTAGAATTGGAAAAAGAAACAATTAATGTATCTATTAATTTGAAAAGATTATTATATTTAGAGACAATTTTTTCATCAAATGAATGCTTATATTAAAATATGAGATAGTACATTTATAAGGCAAATAAATATGGTGTGGATAATCGATTTAGCATCTCAAAATGTATATTAATTTGTAAATTCTATTTGGTTATTGAGACATTTTTTGTTTAAAAGATGAGAGTAGATAAAAATTATATTTTTAATAATTTTGTATTTAGTTCAAGAGGGGAGATCAATTTTAAATAATTTTTAAGTTGTTTTGATAATCTTTCTTCTCCTCTAAATCTAAAAAAATATAAAGAAAATGAATTGAGTTTTACAATAACTTTGATTATCTTCTCTCTTGTTTTCTCTTAAATATTAAACTAAACACAAAAAATTAAAAATATTATCTCTCCTCTCTTATACACGACCTAACATACTTAGCTTCTCTTTAAATGTCCTTTTTATTTAAAATTGTTTATTTTTTTATATGGTTTTCAAAATTTAAATAATATTTATTACTACAATCGTTGTTTTTTCTAAATTGTAGTTTTAAGGTGGTTGGTTGTTTACTTGTGTTAAATAATTTTTAAATAATTTCTACTGGTGTTAAATAATTTTTAAATAATTTGTACTGGTGTTAAATAATTTTTAAAAACAAATTAAAAAAAATCTTTTAAAATTTTTTAAACATTGAAAACACTTGTATGATTAAAAAAAATTATATTTGATTCCTTTAACATTTTCTTATCACACTTGTTAATATGACTTTGGTATAAAAAGTCAAATATATTTAGTGATCTAACGGTTGTAATTAATTTACAATTGATATTATATATGAATTAAATTTTTTTTTCCTTTTTAAAATAATATGGTGTCATTTATAAGAGAAAAGGAAAAAAAGATAAAACCAAAGACACATCTTTTTGACTTTTTTACATATATGCCTTTATGGGAATTGTGAAACATTATACTTTATATTTCATTTATTCTACTTGACTCATTTATAAAAATAAACTGTTATAAAATAATAGATTTTTTTTAATTTTTTAATTTACTTTTTTTATAATTATACACTTTAATTAATAATATTTTGCATAATTTTCTATACATATTTTTTATTACTTACGTATAACGTTGATAGTAGATGAAGGAAAAAAAATTAAAACCATTGTTTATCATCATCGAGAAAAACAAACTCGAGTTTTTTGTCTTCTCACGTATCTATTTCTCCCATATATGCCTTAGCTTGCAAACCCATAAAAAGCTTTGGCAAAAGTTGGCACTTGACCTAAAATCTATTCACAGTAAAAAAATAATAAAATTAACAAATACAAAAAGGATATTGAGCATTAACTGATCAATCAAATGTAAGCAGAAAAACCAATCTCTCTATTATATTAAAACAAGAAAAATCTTTTTTTTTCTTCATTTGTACGTTTTATGTTAAAAATGCAAAATTTCCTTAACACTATTAATTCTTTGCTTTAAATCCTAAAATCGGTTTTTCTGAATGAAGAAGAAGGGGTTTAGATATAGTGAAAATCCTCATCGAAACTCTCTTTGTTCTATACAGAACTTTATAATCGTTCATTTTCTCAAACTCAATTTTGATTTTTGTCTTTCTCTTTAGTTAATTTTTTATTTTATTTTTTCATCTCTTCGCCATTACCAATTTTTCTAGATCTTTTTATTTTATGGATTTAGGAGATTTGTTTTAGTTTGTTTAGATCCCTTGATTTTGAGGAACATGTTTTTTTCTAAGAAATGTTGTTGTTAGATCTTTTAGATATTTGAATATGAAGAAAATGGTGGAAGAAGATAGTGACGTTGGATTTCATCTTATATTGCAGGGACCGAGATAAAGATAAGGGTATTATAGAAATAAAATAAAAAACAAGAAAATCATAACAAATAATTTTTTTTTATTGATTTTCTTAGTTATATAAATAACTTTAAAACCACAATTAAAAATAAAATGAAGGAGTATTACTCTTAACTTGAATATGTATAATTAAAAAGGTCGTGATCCATAACATAAACAAACTCTCGGCAATGTCACCCTATTTATTATTATTATTATTCTTAAAATATTATTTGTTTATTTTTCAATCTTTAATCCTTCGATTTCTAAGAGAAAATTGAATTTAAGTAAACTAGTGTATAATTATGAAGTTGGTAAAATTTGATTAATGATTATTTTAATTATAATTCAAATTCGAACGTTCGAGTACAATTATTCAATCTTAAAAAATCATTCAATTAAATAAGTTTCCATACAAAAATTAGTAAAAATACATGGTAGTTTGAAATAATTATTATTTTGATTACATTAAAAAAGTTAAATGATTTTAACTATATTCTTAATTTGTGTCTCATTGATTATTTTTTGTTTATAATTGAGTATATAGAAAATATTTCCTTTAGACTTAATTATTATAAGCAAAAATACATGTTTTTGCACATACTAAAGATAATAGTTAAATGTATTTTTTTTTATTTCATGTAAAAAAAATACATTTACATGTACAAGAAAAAGATTCATTTACTAACTTAACTTAAATATAATGGTTATCTCTTCTAGTGCTTTTTTTTTTTATTGGGTAAAATACATTTATCTTTGTTCTGTTTACTTTTAAATATGGTTAGAGCAAATAACAACAAATGTAGGAATTGAGTAACCACTTAATTAATCCATCTCTCATTTTTCTTTGCAACTAACTCAGTTTTTTAAATTAAATAAATGTAAAAGTTTTGGAGGATAAATAAAATTAGACAAAAATGGGTAATTTCACAAGGGCAGTAGTGGAATAAAAAAGAGTCACTCAAAAACTCTTATGTTTTTTTTTATTGTTCATAGACGAAGTGACAAACATCAATAATAAATTTAAAAATTATGAAAAATATTAAATTTAATAATATGGACATTTTTAATTGAGGTAGGTTTACGAAATTCTCTGTCTTTTATATATTGTTACAGACTTATAACTTGTTTTAATTTGTGTCAAAAGAAACATAAAAGGAAACGTATTGTTTTTTCAACAAGAAGAAACTTATTTTAAAATGGAGAAGTAATTCAAAAGGAGCCCATTTAAAGTGAACATTTTAGGGAAAGTGTAGCAGAAATTCTATGACCGAAGCCCAATAGCAGAAGTTCACGGAAATCGAATCTCCAAATGAGGAATTGGATTTTATACCCCAATTAATTATATATCCATCCAAATAAAAATTTTGAGCATGAAATTATTAAATTATCCTTAATCATTCAGTAAAAACAGATTCACTGTCTCATACCCATCATTTTGAAATTTCCGAAAAAGTAAGCAACTTTTTCGAATTTCTCTTTACTGGAAATTTTAAATTTATTGAAATTTCCGATAGTTCATTTTGTGTACCAGAAATTTCAAAATTTGAAATTTCCGAGAGTGCCAACCGGAAATTTGAAATTTTCGGTATTGAAAATTTCCGGTTGGTTCCCAGAAATTTCATTCCTTAACGAAATTTCCGGAACAGTAACTTCATTTTTAAATTTTTTTTTCTTTTTTTTTTGTTTTTTTGCATTATTTATAATTTTTTTACATATCTTTCATTTAATTTTTTTAGTAAGGACGAGAGGAGCAAAGCAAAACGTTGAACATTCTAGAGTTCGACCTCCTACTCAATCTAATAGGAGGGTTGCTGATGAAAAAAGAAGAAAAAGGAACGAAGACCAGCAACAGGAGGATCATATTCAGCCTGAGTTTGAGCAACAGGATAATTTAGGCTGAGTTTGAGCAACACGATCAACAACAGTAGGATGAACAGGATCAACAACACCCTCCTGAACAACCTCTATTTCCTGGAGGTCCGTACGATCTATCCGTCCTTAGAGACTATGGACACCACATTGCTGTTAAAGTGTGGAATGGACATGTTAGTAAATATTTATATTATAATTTATATTTATATTTATATTATAATTTACCGTGTGTTATTTTAACTGAACAGGATAGACGTGCGTTGAAAGTTGTTTCAAACGGGAAAAAACAATATAAATTTATTGACATCAGATATGTATTACCGGCCCAGATAGATCATTGGATTACTCTATCTAGGTTACGTCCTCTTCAAAGATGTAGTTTGCACATGATTTACGGTAATCTCATATCTGCTTTTGCTGAGAGGTGGCACGCGGAGACTAGCTCATTTCACCTGCCATTTGGTGAAATGACTATTACTCTGGATGGTGTTAGGGGTCTTCTGAGCATACCATGTCGTGAGAGTTTTTTTACACCTCTTGCTAATATGAATGAAGATTTGGTCATTGCTGCTGCTGTTGAGTTATTAGGAGTTACTCACGATGAAGTTGTGACTGAAACGAAGTACAACAGAGGTGCTTCGTACAGTTTTGAGTGGTTGAAGGCTATATTTTTTACGACACTTCGTGAAGGGCATTATGACTGTGCAACGAGGGCATACCTACTTCATTTGGTAGGGTGCACCATACTCGCTGATAAAAGTGTCACCCTTGTATCAGCACATTTTTAGGCTAAATAGCACCCGTGGTCCCTTAACTTAATTTCAGTTAACATTTTATTTCTTTATCTTTTTTTTTCCAGAATCGGTCCTTTATTTTAATTTTAAGTGACAATTTGATCTTTTATGTTTTAAAATGTCAACAATATTATCCTTTTTTCTTACAATAAATTAAAAAATTCATCAAAATTTTCAACCAAAACCCATGAAATTAATTATATTATTTAATATAATACAAAATTTATCAAATTCGTAACTCAAATCTTCAAATAAATTCATATTTTCATTTTTTATTTGACGTAGTTAGAGATGGAATTTTAAAAATCAAATAAAGAATAAAAATATGAGTTTATTTGAATATTTGAGTGACGAATTTGATGAAATTTGTACTATATTAAAGAATATAATTAATTTTATGGGTTTTGGTTGAAAATTTTGATGAATTTTTTGAATTTTTGTAAAAAAAAAAGGATAATATTGTTAACATTTTAAAACTTAAAAGATTAAATTGTCACTTAAAATTAAAATAAAGGACCAAATTGGGAAGAAAAAAAAAAGATAAAGGACTAAAACGTTAACTGAAATTAAGTTAAGGGACCACGAGTGCTCTTTAGCCAAATTTTTATTTCATTTTCAAGACCTTGATACATGTGGTAGATGGGCATGAGGACCAGCTACTCTTGTTGTCTTATATGATTATCTTCGAGATAGTATACTGCCTACAACAAAGCAGATTGAAGGATATTTATCTTTATTCCAGATATTTTTTATACTTATTTAATTACTTATATTTCTTATATTTATTTAATTACATGTGTTTTTTATATTTATTTTTAATAATTATTATTTATACTTATTTAATTACTTTTTTTTTATTTACAAACATGAATTTATAAATTTATTTAATTACTTGTATTGTTTTTATTATTTACAAACATGGATTTATGAACATTTCCCCGACATTTGTAAGCGGGATTTCAGTGACATGTCTATAGTGCCATGGATGTATCGATGAACTGCAAAAAAACATCTGAGAACGTTGCATACTACAGCGCAAAGTTGGATGCTCTGAGAGATACGGATATTATCTGGACGCCGAATTATGATGAGAACTCTACGACACAATTTCAGTATGTGTCATTGTTCACAAGTTACATTCGTTGGTGTTCCACGATGGTACCGTATCTACTAGACAGATGCATACGACAATTTGGGTATATGCAACATGTAACACCCCGAGTTTAAAATACAACGCGAGTGTATTTTTTTTTTTAATAAATGATGAAAATGAGTTTTCCAAAATTAATATCAAGGGAATTAAAATAAAATTTTCATTTCAAAGGTTATCACCCAATCAGTGTGAGAGTGCAAAATAATACAGCGGAAAAAGTAATACATTAATTCCCAAAATAAAATTACATTTCCCAAAACTCAAAACACTATACAAAAGTCTAGACTGATCATGCACTAAGCTACAGTAGCATGGTCTCCACCGTATCCTCTATAAGTCTCGTCTTCAGCCAACCGTCCATCCCTCTACATTGTCCACGTAGACTCCGTACGTAAAGATCAGGGGAAACTAACGACGCTTCCGTCGTTAGTGTATCCGTCTGTAGGACGGGTTCGGGTAACATCTCAGGGCAAAGCCCAAAGTCCACAATATAATAGCAAGGGTCACCGACCGAAATTAACAAATAAGCACATAGCATATATCTCACAACAACACATATATTCATGGCATATTGTATAATAATGATGAAAAGATGCTCATTTTGAAATTTCATGACATGTATGCCTTTTCAAAACAGCAACGAATTAATATGGAGAAAACATGTTGTAAGTACAATCACCACTTCAGTAATCACAAACATTCATCAGAAAACTCATATTTCAACAAGTACTTACACACATCAATTTTCCAATCATCAACAATATCCAAAACGTGACCCACCGGTCAAACACCCAGATGCAATATGCATATGCTCATGTACTCAGCTTCTTGGAATTACCAAGGTGCAGTCGCTCACAGACCAGCACGATTTACCCAGACCAAGGTACAGTCGCTCAACAGACCAGTACCAGTGCAGTCGCTCAACAGACCAACACGATTGACATATACCAAGGTACAATCGCTCAACAGATCAGTACCTAGTGCAGTCGCTCAACAGATCAGCACGTGGTTGCGCATTTTAGGGTACAGACGCTCAACAGTCCAGTACCAGTGTAGTCGCTCAACAGACCAGCACCTATATACCAAAGTACAATCGCTCAACAGATCAGTACTTAGTGCAGTCGCTCAACAGACCAGCACTCGTGTAATCGCTCAACAGATCAGCACGTGGTTGCGCATATTTGAATGGACTACCACGAACACGCGGCCATTCCGTAGCCCGGATAGAATGGACCACCACGAACATGCGGCCACTCTGAACCTGGATAGAGTGGACCACCACGAACACGCGACCACTCTACAACCCATCACGGTTACTACATTCACGTGTATTAGCCTCTCACAGGCCAAATACACAGAAGTTAAATCCTCGCACGGATAGAATGGACCACCACGAACACGCGGCCATTCCGTAGCCCGAGTAGAATAGACCGTCCAATACACGCGGAACTACTCTGACCCCGGATAGAACAGATTGTCTAATACACGCGGAACTATTCTATAACCCACGGTTACTACTTAACTTCACGGCCCATCACGGTCACCGCATCAACTCTGTGGCCCATCGCGGTCACCACTTGACTATGCAATGCATAAACATGCAATGTTTTCTCTTCACTGAAAACAGTATGCAATAACAGAAAATTCATGCCTTTCCATCATATTTCAAAACATCTCAATATAATCAATATCATCATTAACACATCAATGATTTAAACAGTCAAGCAATCATTAACAATTCACATTATCTCACATATTCCATACTTAAACATCTCAAGCCTTTCCATTATTCCCCAAACTCTTAAAATTCACAAAATAGTGTTTAAAACTGAGTTTTCTGGAAAAACACGAATCTGTATTCGAATACAAATCCCTTGTATTCGAATACAGAAGCTGAAACTAGTGAAAATCTGCAATTTTAACATTCTGTATTCGAATACAGCATGCCTGTAGTCGAATACAAAAGACAAAACCAGAATGATCAACATCAGATCATCAGAAAATAGAACCAGAATCAGAATGATTAACATCAGAACATTAGAAACAGAATTAGAATCGGAATCATCAACACCAGAACATCAGAAACAGAACCAGAATCAGAATCATCAACACCAGAACATCAGAAAATAGAACCAGAATAATCAACATTAGAAACAGAACCAGAATGATCAACATCAGAAACAGAACCAGAAGGATCAACATCAGAAACAGAACCAGAAGGATCAACATCAAAAACAGAACCAGAATCAGAATCATCAGAAACAAAACAGAATGACTCATAGCAGAATCATCAGAAGCAAAATAGAATGACTCACCAGAATCATCAGAAGCAAAACAGAATGACTTATACCAGAATCATCAGACGCAGAAACAGGATGATTAACATCAGAATCATCAGAAACAAACAGAATGATTATCAGAATCATCAGAAGCAGAAACAGTATGATTAACATCAGAATCATCAGAAACAAACAGAATGCTTATCAGAATCATCAGAAACAGAAACAGGATGATTAATATCAGAAGTAAAACAGAATGATTATCAGAATCATCAGAAGCAGAAACAAGACGATTATCAGAATCATCAAAAGTAAAATAGAATGATTCACACAGAACCATCAGAAGATGAATGTATCAGAGGATACATTCTGAATTTATAGAAGATGCATTTCTGGAATTATCAGAAGATAAACCAGAATGTCCAAAACGGACCAGAAGATAACTTTGGAGGTTTATATCAAACAGAAACAAAATCAGAAGAACATCTGGAAAATACCAGAGGGAAGCCTGCCATAATATGACTTGCTCCAAACAAGAATGATTCAAATATCAGAAGACATCAAGAAGTTATACTGATCAGAACATAGTCTGGCAGTGTAATTTCAACACAGTCCATATTTGTCCAGAAGTGACCAGAAAATATCTTTGATGGATTATATTAGAGGGAATAAATATCAGAAGATTCTTTGGACCATACCATTGTGAAGCCTGCCATGTGGAGAGTTGTTCCAGGCCATAAGTTGTCAAAAGCAAGAAGTAATCCAGAAGATAATTTGACCAGAACATGGCATGACAATCGAATTTTGAATAACCCAAACTTCGCCCAGACTTCATCCAGAATTGATCAGAAGAAGCACATAATGGTTCATGCCAGAATCACCAGAAGCAGAAACAACATAATGATTCACATCAGAACCATCAGAAGTAGAAACAGACTGATTCACATCAGAATCATCAGAAGATGGTTAACATCAGAAGTAGAAATAGAATGGTTTACATCAGAACCATCAGAAGCAGAAATAGACACAGAATGATCCACACAAGGATCATCAGAACCAGAAACAGAATGATCCACACAAGGATCATCAGAACCAGAAACAGAAACAGAATGATCAACACAAGGATCATTAGAACCAGAAACATAAACGAAATGATCCACACAAGGATCATCAAAACCAGAAACAGAAACAGAATGATCCACACAAGGATCATCAGAACCAGAAACAGAATGATCCACACAAGGATCATCAAAACCAGAAAAGAAACGAAATGATCCACACAAGGATCATTAGAACCAGAAACCGAAACAGAATGATCCACACAAGGATCATCAGAACCAGAAACAGAAATAGAATGATCCACACAAGGATCATCAGAACCAGAACAGAAACGAAATGATCCACACAAAGATCATCAGAACCAGAAACAGAAACAGAATGATCCACACAAGGATCATCAGAACCAGAAACAGAAACAGAAATTCTTCTTCTGTATTCGACTACAGGGCTCATAGTCGAATACAAGTTTGAAAACTTAAGTAAAACAGAAATTTTACAGGTTGTAGTCGAATACACACATGTTGTATTCGAATACACCTTCGAAAACCAGTGAAAATTTCCTGAGATTCAACCCTTTTCAAACTGTTTTCTTTTAAAACAATGACCAAACAACAAAACAGATTCAACACTTTTTTTCCAGACAATACTTCCCTCATTTTAAAATCCCTTTTCCTTTTAAAACATCAACACCACCAGGATCACACCAAACGACCAGATTCAGAATCATCAACATCACCAGAACCACACAAAACAACCAGAATCAGAGTCATTTTCATCACCAAAATCTCACAACATAAAACAGAATCAGAACCATTAACACCAGTTTATCCAAAACAAAGACAGATGATCAATCATCATAATCAATCCAGACTTTTCCAACCATCAGAATATCATGCAACATTTCAGTGTTCTCACTCATCAGAACAAACATGCATGCATTCAGTTTTCTCAAAACACAACAGAATGACATGCAAACATCACAGAACAACTAAGCACCAACAGGATGCATTTTGCATTTTAATGCCATTTTCAAGACAGTTTTATAACATGCGTTTTTAATCATAACTAAAATGGCATGCAAACATTTTCCAGCCTTCACACAGAAGTAAAACAACATATTTTACAAGTAAAACAACCAACAACAACTATCAGAATAATCACTTATCAACAAAATGCATTTTCTTTCAAAATGTCATTTTTGAAAATAGCTTTTCTTTTAAAGACAGAACTGAAACAACACAAATTTATGGCCCTAATGCAGCTAAAAGATGGAAGGTGCCCTTACCCTTGTTGCGTGTTCTGCTTCTGCTCAAGTCTCTGTTTTCGTTCTCGTTTCTGCGCCAAAATCCGGTGAAACTGCTGCCTGAGTTTGCTGCTACAAAACTGGGTTCTTTAGCTCCGTAATGAGGTGGGGAACAACTTTAATACTGAGGGTTTTCTGGTTTGGTGTTTCTATTTCCAGTTACTGGAACTTTTAAGGGACTCCCTCTTTGGTATTTTTTTGAAGTCGTGAAACCGGGTTTCAGAAACAGGAGGTAGAAATGGGAGAAGGGTTACTATTACATGCAATTACTATTACATGCAAAATGGGAGGTATGGAGTTCTGATTTCTGCCCAGCCCCTCACGTGTACATATAGGCTCACTTGAGTGCCACCTCCTTTGAAACAATGATACAATAATGCTGGATTTTCCAGCTGGACTTTTCAGCACTTAATCCTTTTTGCAATTAGCCACTAATCCTTAATTAATGGTCCGATTAATTTAATTACTCGAAATTAAATTAATTTAATCTTCATCCAATAATTATAATTCATCTTCCAAAATAAATATTTATATATATATATTCACTCAAAACATACATATATTAAATATTTAACAAAATTCCCAAAATACCCTTAATATTAATTCCATAAATTAATATTAAATTTAAGGGTCTTACACAGCACATCCCGCTATCACCACCGATGCTCGTTGTACGTGATCTTGATGTTGGTCCTAGTCATTTTGCTGATGCTGGTCCTAGTCATTTTGCTAATGGTGAATGGCATACACAGTGTCAACATATGAGCGGTATAATACAACAGAGTTTAGATTTATAATGGGTAGAACCTGAGGATGAGATGTATGTCTTATTCGAGAGAGCTTTGTACATATCTAGAGGAAGGGATTATCAGTAGTATTTGTATTCATTATTCGACTTTGTTTTATCATCCGACTTTGTTGTTTAAACTTTGTTATTTATATTCATTATTCAGACTTTGCTTTATTATGTTGATTCAGATATACTTTTTTTATTTATTTTCGTTATGTGAATGAATTTTGTTACAAACTAAATATTTAAAAAATGTAGACGTAACAAACTAAATATATAAATATATAAAAAATTCATATATATGAAATAAAATTTTAATTCAAAAATGTCAAGCATCTGCCAAAGACATATAATCTGATCTATGATCTAACTCTAACTAACCCCAATGTTGTAGATGTCCTGCATAAGCTATAGCCCATGATGTAGACTCATCGCTGCCATACGTTTTTCCCAATGTCACAAAAACGCTATTATATTTTGTTGTTATCACGTAACCCATATCTGGAATAGTCATCCATTTCTCGATGGGTTGGTTTCTCAAATCAGTTACAAGTAAAGAGTTTTCCACTTATTGCAAACGTTCCTGGAATAATGCAGCATATAAATCAGGATTGGATTTAATCTCTGTATACAACTGTCGACGCACAATGTTCAAGACTCTTCACCATGGCCAAGTAAAGCAGCAATAGTACGATATCCACAGTTTCCATCAACTTTAACATTAATTATGTCTTCAATATATGGATGAATTAGAGGAGGAAACTCATCCAAATATTTTCTAACTTCATTCGTCATAGGTGTTTGCTGTGAGACTTGTTTGGATGCTTGTTGGGAGATTTGTTGAGATGTTATCATGGGTCCTTGCCGAAAGACTTGAGTATTTGCATCATGAGAATAAATTGCATCAACATGCCCAAAAAATGAAGGGTCACGATATACGTCAAATTCCTTCGGCTTTTTACCTTTTTCCCTCTTCACACCACCTTTTGTTTTGATCTTATCTAGTGGTCTCTGGATATACTATTTCACGCAACTTGCTATTCAATGCCCTCCTTCCAGCAACATTAAGTGTTTTCCATGTTTTCCATATAATATTCATCTCTGATGTAATGTCCAACTCTGAGTCATTTTCCAACTGCTCTTCCTCTTGATGACTATTCATGGTTAATTTCCTCCAATGTATGTGAACAACATCTAATGGGATTGGAACACCTTCCAACTTGTATATTGCCAACTCACAAGCACAAGGTAATCCATGGGTTTTTCAATGTATACAACCAAATGCAACTTTGTCGGTATTGACATAGCTAACTCTCTTGTATTCATGAACAATATCAGTTAAAGCATTCCTAGATACAACCCACGTCAAATTCGCATAGAATGAATCATTGTGTATGTGCTCTTTGCGACCTGTATTTGTCTCAAATGAACCTTTTATATTAATAATTTGGAACTTCAACATGTCATTCATACCATTCCATGCCTTACACAAATCTCGTTTACTATGTTCCAAAAATATCTTCGGTGACCCATGAGCAGATTCAACCCTAATATTCAAACAAAAAATATGTATAATATTATTATTTATATCATGCATGTTTAATCCTATATAACTATAAATATAAGTAAAAAATGCAAAGTTTTAATGATGTACCTATTAGTCATAGTATTTCCTAGATGCAATACTCAATTGGTCTATGCTTCAACAAATCTTTCCTTGTGAAGAGTCAACCATGTGTCTCTAACGTAGTGAAAGAGAATAATATTATCGACACATGCTTGCTCAAACATTTGCAAATGTTCCTCGTACTCCTTCTCTTCATAACAATAAAAAAATTTCCTCCACAACTTAAGAATGGGTTCATGCTTATCTTTCTTTAATATATACTGTTTGCATTTGGCTCCAACATTTTTGTTAATATAAAGTTGACAAAGTAAATTTGTTAAAGATGGAAACACAACTTTGATTGCATTCATTAAAGTAATTCCTCTATTAGTCATGATCACATGAGAAAATGAGGTATTTCAAGCAAACAACTCTTTTAACCTCTCCAATGTCCAACAAAAATTTTCTTGACGCTCACAATCCATATAAGAAAATGCAACGTTGAATGTAAACCTAGTTGAAGTAACACCAACAATTTCAAACAATGGTAACCTATACCTGTTGGTTTTGTATGTGCTATCCATGATCAATACAAGAGGAAACATGTTCAACAAAGTTATAGAATCTGGGTGCGTCCAAAACATGTCCCTCACAATGTTGGAGTCTCCATGAGTTCTACTCCAACAAGCATACTACTCAGCTTCAAGTAACTTCAACAGATGTTGCATATCAGTTCTAGGCCCTTTCAAATTCTTCCTGTATGTACTTCGGCGCTAATAAATTTGAGAAATATTAGTGACATTCTCCTTATCTCGATCTCTCAAAGATGACAAGACGTGTCTCGGTGCAACGTGGTACTTTGTCAGCTCGTCAACATGTTTCTTATCTTCTTCTGTTAAGCGTCCCATAAATGCATTACTCTCAAAAATAGCTACTAACTCATGGTTGTGAAATCCACATATTACACTAACAATCCATCCCTCAGCATTTAATGGTCTCGATATAAGTTTAAACGGACAACCACACTTTTTAGTTGAAGTCAGTGACTTACTTTTATTTGACTTATATGTTCAACCTCTATCACAACCAATAATTAATTTTGTTTTCCTTCCTCTCTTTCCGGTCTCTACATCAGAGCGAGTAATGATAACAACTACTCGATTTTGTCGGTTAACCTCTCTTGCCCATGATATTACTGCTTCATGTGACTCAAAAATTTGATTAGTTGAGAATGCTCCAAACAAATCTATACATAATGCTGATGTTTTCTCCATTCCTAATTGAAAAAAAAATTAGAAAAAAACAATATATATATATATACACATCGAAAATTTCATTATGCCAAATTTCCGGTAGTTAAATTTGCATACCGGATTTTTCAGAAAAAAAAATTAATGTAGTGAAAATTTGGTTGAGAGGAGTAGATTTTAAAGTAAACTTTTTTTTTTACTGTAGATTGAAATGAAATTGAAATTAGTATTTTTGAGTTTTTATTATTTTGGGAGTATAAGTGAAAGTGAGGGTAGGAAATCCAATTGTCCTCCAAAGGATGGCGTTGTTTTGATAAAATAAGGACGGGTCCAGTTGTCCAAAAAAAAAAGGAAGGCCCTTCTCCATTTTCTATGGGAGTTCTTCAACAAATTAAATATTATTTTTCCAAAGTGCTATTTTGTAGAATTATTAGAAGAAAGAGAAAATATATAAAAATAAGATATTTCATCGATCAAAGCTAATCATACATATATATAATTTTAATTTCAGAGTGGAATAATATAATTAGACCTAATTATATTTTTAATTACTAAATTTTATTCACGTCAGAGTCTTAATTTCTCTATTTTTAAATTTAATATTTATTTTTTAATTTTTTAATTTCTGTGTAAATTTAGACACAAATTTTGTTTTTTAACAAATGACATAATAAACTATTTGAGAATAAGTTATATTAAACTAAAATATCATTATATTATATATCTCCTCGTCATATTATTTACCATGTTATCATATCACTTGTTACATTGTTATAGTTTTTTTTTCTTTTCCAATTTTAGAATTTGAATTCAATAGGAAATTCTGAATTCACATATGCAAGATTTTTTGTGCTGTTAAATCAAAATTTGATAGTCCAAAGTTAATAAAAATAATTTGATGAAATGTTATATTTTCGCTTTCATTTAGTATTTATATTTTTAATTTATATAAAATAGACAAATATAAAATTAAAAAATAATAAATAAATAAAATATAACATTAAAAAATAATAAATAAGTAAAATATAGAGAAAAAGTAATAAATATTTTGCTGATATTATAAAATAATTTGAAATAGATAAGTATTACAAATTAGTCTCATCATACTATAAATACGAGAGTAATGAATTTGAAGCGACAAAAGTGACATGGTTTTGAGTAAAAAAAAAAAAGAGTTACATGGTTTATAGGAAAGTTGGCTGCTTTGGGGAGGAATAAACGAGAACCCCACATTAGGGCTCTACCTACAACTACCCGTGAAATTACTCTCTATTCAACAATTGATTGGAGACAAATTAGAATGGAGTGGGGCCCATTTCACGTGGTTTTTACAATTCTTTCTTCAAAGTGTTATTTTGATAGAGATTGAGAGGTTTTCACTAGCGTACACCCATTTCTAAGAATTTCAAATGATAATAAAGCAATCGATCAAATTCAATGCATCAATCTTGAGCTAACCTCACTTTTCCATATTATTGACTAAGACAATGCTACATAATTTTCTCTTAAATGAATTAAAAGCAGCCTAATCTACCGATATGATTAAATTAAAGATTCCAATATTGGTTTATATTGCTTTCATACACTTATATATCATTTGGCGTATCATGCACAATCCAAATATGGTATGGTTACGAGATTAAATGTATAGTGTTTAAGTTTACATACAAAACATAGATTTTTTAATAATAATAAAAAATTAATTTTATTTTGTATTGAAATTTCAAAAAAAAATATTTTTTTAATGTGTATGTCTAAGTACTATTTATTTAGTTTTGTGATGGCACAACCAAACTTTAGGCTTAGATGGTCATGTTAGTATATATGACCGACCATAATCATGTGCGACTAAAACATTCGCATAAAGCTTCAATTAAGGAAGGCTTATATTTTTTCTTTGTATAGTATACTCAAATTTTTAGAAATTACATTTATATCCTTAATCTTTATACCGATCAATCTAAAATTTTATATTTGTCAAAATAAATTTTTATTTTCTAAAAAGAGACTATATCTGAGACTAAATTTAATTTCTCTCAAGTATTATCTCCTCTCCACACCCACCACTATAAGTATGTGACAGCTACTACAGCTACCAGGCGCCACCACCAAAGCTCAAAAGTTAGAATCTTGATGTTAGGGCATTCTTGATGTTCAGGTTTTGTGATTTACTGATATAGGAATTCAATTTGTTCGAAATGGTTGATTTAATTATTTTAGGAACTCATCATCTATTAGGATTTAATCTTATGTTAGAGTTTTAAATTTTAGGAACTTATTATTGATTTTTTGATTTACGATGGTACTATTTAATCTAAGAAATTGATATGCTCTTGATTCTAAATGGTTGATTTTTTAGTTAAGAAAAGTCTTAAAAAGATTTTTCCATTGTAAAGGGTTCTAAGGATAATTCGAAGAAACGCTTTACAGCTAATTGGTATATCAGTGTTTTATCAAATGGAGAGAAGTGCAATAGAGATTGGTTTGTTTTATCGAAAGAGTTTAATAGAGTATTTTGTTTTTGTTGTAATTTTTTTTTTAAAAAAAGCATCAGTAAAGGTTAATAAACAAACAAGGGTTTTGGAGATTGGTCATATATTGGTGAAAGACTTAGAGAGAATGATATAAGCATGGATCATGTTAAAGTTATGACCACCATGAGTTGTGTTAAAGGCTGAAAAATGGTCTAACTATTGATAAAACGGCTCAAAGACTAATTGAGAAATAAAATGAACATTGAAAAAATGTTTTAAAAAGAATTATTTCAATAGTAAAATTCCTTGTTAACATAGTTTAACCTTTAGTGGTTCTAATGAAAATTTGTATCAAAATAGCAATGAAATTTTTTTAAATTTAATTGAACCGTTAGCTAAATTTGACTCAACTGTCCAATAATATGTAACACATATGATAAAGTTTACTTTCATTATCTTGGGCATAACATACAAAATAAGTTAATACTTTTGCTTGATATTGCAATTAAAAATGAAATTGTTAGAAAAATCAAACAAACAAAGTATTTCTCAATGATACTTATTATATGTTAGTCATGAAGAGCAAATGTCTTTGATAATAAGATATGTTGACGTTTCTTCAAACTCTGTTACTATTGAGAAATCTTTTTTAGGAAGACTTATATTGTTTTTCTAAAACAATTATTGCATATAGAATTTTGTTGACTGTTCCTATGACAGTTACTTCTGCAGAAAGAAATTTTTTAAAATTAAAATTGTTGAAGTGTTACTTGCGGTCTACCATGTTACAAGAAAAATTTAATGAATTAACATTAGTAACAATTGAGAATGATCTTTTGGAGATAATACAATATGAATATTTGATTAATGAATTTGCTTAAAAGGATGACTCTTTTTAAATAACAATAAGGTCAGTATTAACTTGATGGTGTTATATACAATTTACTTATTTTGATAAATTTAAATAAAATAATTTGAGTTTTTTATATTTCATTCAATAAAAATATAATATTTTAAAATAACTTATAATTTTTAAAATTATATTTTTTATTAGGGTCTAATTTTTAAAATTCTTACAAAATCTCTAAAAATATTAAGACGACCACGTCAGTATATATAATATACAATATTTTGCTAAGTATTAATTTTGTTACTTTTCAATGAAATTGTTTTGCAGATACTATTGCACACAACAAAATGAATATAAAGCTTTTTTTGGTACAAAATATAAAGTTATTTTTTTTTTTTTATAGATATAACTTTTTTTATCAAATA
>JBBPBO010001984.1:3211451-3275120 GCA_037974295.1 Cicer cuneatum | reverse complement strand
AAAAAAAAAAAACACAATAGCGTATAAATAAATGTTTAATTTTCAGTGTTCTTACAAGGCTATTAACAATTTAAAAAAAAATCATATTTAGGCCTCTAACCAATGAATTTGGATTCTCTCCATTATATTAATTTGTCACTTGTTTTTTTTTTTGTCCATTTTCAATCTTCAGCATCAAAACACGTCATTCACTTTTCTTTGTAATTTTAATTTCTTTTTCTCTCTCATGTTAGATATATTTCACTTAAACAAAAATTGACTGGATTTCAATCGAGAGCATCCACCTAAGGAATATGTAAAGGTATAGGTATAGTAAGATTTTTCCCAAAGATACACATTCTAGAAATCATGATTAACAAAATTAATTATTCCACAATAATCATGTAAACAATGAACAGTTGAGAGAGAAAAAGGAATAATGAATCAAGAATATATTACGTACTTAATTATAATTCTCTTAAAAAAAATTATCTCTTAATCTAAGCTCATTTACAATTTAATTATTAGATATATTTATTGTTCTTTTTCCAAATATCTTTTATTATTTGTATGAATATGTTTTAGAAGATAAAAAATTATATCAAATACATTTATACACAAAAAATAAGTTAATAATAAATCATACACAAAATATATACATTTATTATACTTTTAATTTTTTTTAAATATGTGTAAGATATGCGATTGATCCTTATAAAAATAGATGTAGTGGATATTTCTAATAAATTAAACCTTTTATTGATATCATCAATTTCATCATCATAAGTAATAAGTAATCACTCACTCCACCTTAAAAGAAAAAGTTTAAAGAGGACACTCCATTATGTCAATGATCTAGATTTGAGAAATAACATAAATGTTTCTGATACAAAAACCATTGTTGCGACATCTTGATTCTAGATTTGGACTATAATCGATTATTGTGTGTTGCTAGTTTGATTTTAGTCGTTTAATTTTGAATCAACGGTAAAAATTATTTAATAATAATTTATTCAATTAATGTCAAATTAATAGTCGGAATAAAATATAATTTATAACTCTAAAATCTTTTTACATAAAAAATTGATTTAAAGTTTATGTATACTTTTCATAATTAGTCTCTTTCAATATCTTTTCTTTGAATTCTAATTCAATCCAAGCATCGTTAGCAGCCAATTAGCAAAATAAACATCTATTAGTTTACATCACCAATCAACAGATAATGGATACACTTAAAAGTCTTACATTGATTGAAAATCAAAGTTAAAAAAAACCAGTTGCATGTATATAAATGACGGGATAATTCAATAGGTTGATACTATTATTAAAAGTTTATTATATTAGGCCTACTTCACTCATTATTACAAAGTTAGTTTGCAATGTGAGGAATGATCTTTTTATAAACTATGTTTAGATCTTATCTCTATTGTGTAATGGATTTTGTTTGAATGAAAATTGAAATAATCTACATGGCAAAGGAGTGATTCTGCTATAAAGCTTTTTTGGCTGGGAATTTTTAGTACTAAGAAGTTAAAAAGAAAGCTAGTCAATACTATAGGACTCAAAAGAACGTGCAAAGATGTACAGTTAGTTAGTGATGACTAGACATAATTCCTTTAAATTTTTTTCTTGGATTTGATTTATTTTGCTTTTGCTTTACCTTACCATATAGGCTCAAAGGATTGCAGAGAAATGTGATAAAATCATGGGAAGGACAACTTTGGGTCCGACAAATAGCATTGAATATATTTGAGAATGTCACCACCTTACTCTGCTTACATTCTACACCTTTGATGTCTTTTTCAAAAAGTGGATTCTTTTCCTTAAACTTAACAAGATTATTATTCACCATCTATTTCATTTTTGTCCTAAAAAATGAAAACTTAGTATAAGTTTGGAACGGGGTATGCGGCCAATTTCTCGCGTCCCAATACTTATGTTACGTGACAATATAAAAACTAAAAATTGTAGTAGTGGAATGGGCGTACGTTTGTTTTGTTTTTAACGTGAAAACAAACAAAGATTTAATATGATATCATAGTTTAAGATATATTGAGAGTCACTTCAACTATCATGTCTCTTGAATTTCGAGTCATGCTTCAAATATTAAATTTTAATAAAATATGACATAAAAATATATTTATAAGCTATAAATTTTAATGAAATATGACATAAAAATATATTTAAAAAACTTTTCCATTTTTGGTTTCCTTTCTTTAGTGCAAAGAACTTTTATTATTTCATAGGATATGAATAGGCTCATCATGGAAAAGGCCAAAATCAGAAACCATGTAAAAGAACCTAAAAGGCAGTGTCAAAACTTCAATATAACAATAATGCAAAGGGACATATCATTAAGTAATGGACCATGCAAAGATATCTTGTTTCACAATATCAGTCTTTCTTTTCACTGTCTCAAACCATTTTATTCTTTGACATAAATATCATTACGACGGGATAAATAAAATCATGGCAAATTATGGTGATTTTGCAAAAATTACGAGTTGAAACTTTTATCAGATTAGAATGGCTCAATGTATTGTATCTCAAGGTTCTCTGTTTTTTTACTACCTCTAATAAACTGTTAACTGATTTGTTTATTCTCTAATAGAGATTATAATAATTAAATGCAATAGTAAACAAACAATTGAATTCAAACCACGTAGGTTTTGTATAAAACATTAAGGTAGCTGCACACTAAATATATATCTATGTTGAACTTGTAACAATTTCGTACATACAATGAAACAGAAAAAGGAAAACAAAGAAAACCTGTATTAATCCTGTTAAATGTTAATCTGACACAATTAAAGTGTTGAATCATCTTAACTTTTGAATGCTTTTCAGCGCAGATACACCTTCAGTGGCAAGGAATTGTAATAGATAGTTAGATATCACTTTTTTATCAAAAGGTTACTTGGATAATATTTGGAATACGATTTGTCCTTTCATGCATAGACATTATTGTACCCTCAAACCTGACATATATTATTATATATACAGAGTTGAAAATTCTGTCCAAAAAATAATACAGAGTTGAAAATTAGCAAAAAGTATGCAAGGAAGTGCAAAGTTAAAATTGTGATTTGATGCAACAAATTTAATATTAGGAGCATTTGCTATTTCTTACTCAATGTCTCTTTTACAATATTTATTTGCATTTTTTCAATTGTATTATCTAATTAATAACACTTGCATAATTTTTGCAAGTTAATATCTTCTATTTTGTAAAATGGAGAGACTAATTTCTTACTTTTAGTTACAATTTATTCTACTAGAATTACAAGATCCACTTTTAACACTTATTGATGTTTAAAAAAAAATTTAAATGAATATCTGAAAAATATAGAAGTATTTTTAGTGCTAACAATAATATTTCGTTATAGTTTTATTTAAATTCTTCCTTCTTATTTTTTGAGATTCAAAATATTTTAGTCAAATATATTAATAATTGTATCTTTAAATAATTGTGAAACCTTTTACTTTTTGTACTATCTAAATGTTTTTATTTTTTGAAGTTTAAATATAAATGAAAAAAATATATTTTTTTAACTTTACTAAATTAGGATCTTGGGCCGAGCCTGGTAAATTAGGAAAGATACCAACTTTTTATGCCCCTGCATTTCTTCCTATTTTCATGTGGTAACTTACTGTGTGCACATTTAACTAACTCAGGTGATTGAAGAACGCTAAAGACAAGTTTGGTACTCAAATATCACTTCTAAAATAACTTAGATTAGGGAAGGAAAGTTAGTATTATTGTCTTCACAATCACGTTGCAATCACTATGTATAATGATTTTAACACTTCGGCTGAAATGAAATATAAGGATCAATAAATTTGATTAGTTGTCAAATTTAAAAGAAAGGATAGAAGAGCCCAAATATTATGCACTCACAAAAATATCTAGCAATTCTCCTTTGCTCAGTTGTACTCCAGTCAATCAATAAACTGTTTAATTATTTATATAGAAAAAAGATAATTATTACTCATAAAGCATTAATTGATCACTAGGACACAACCAAGTCGTTTATAGTGGACAAAATTGTGCTTATACATCAATATCAATATAATTCTAAATCAAGTATGACAGACTATACGCACCAACTCCTGGGTAAACCAATTCTAATTGGCTTCCTTGAATTAGACAAAATAAGAAAATACTAGGATCTTATTTCTAGCGTCACCAAGTCTTATAATGTCCAATGTGACAACAATAATGATTATATGTATACTCTAAATTTTTATATATTCATTAGATATTATTTTATTTATATCTCTATCTTTTTATCATATCGTTAACCTATCATTTCTATCAGATTATTATACTTATTTCTTTCTCAAAGTATATAGGTTTTCTAAATGTTTATCAAACATTTTTCTTATGAAAATAATGAGGAGACACAATATACAATAAATGATTAAGTTATTTTCTTAACCCACAAAAATAAACCAAAAAGTATATGTGATCTAAACTCATATGTGTTTGAGTATAAGTCTCATTTTATTAAAAAAATTCACTAAATATAAAGATACATTTATTATTTTTTTTACATATCTCTTGTTAATCCTATGATTTCATTAAGTAAAAAATAGTAGTACCTCACGCATTTGAAGAAAAAGAAAAATTATATGGTACATGCATCTATTCGACATATACCAACATTTTGGTCTTTAAATTAATAGTTAAATGTGTTTTTTTTAATAAATTATTTTTTATCATTTCAAAAATTATAATAACTAAATATTATTTACTAAAAATATCGGCGAAATAAAATTTAATTTTTTTTTGAATTTTTATTACTCATAATAGTGAATATGGAATAATTTTTTACGATAAAATATAAAAAATTAGTATAATGTTTATAAATAATGAAATGATATTTTTTTGTATGAAATAATATTTTCTAAAATACAAAAGTTGATAAATAGTTCTATGATTCATAAAAATAATTGTTAATTTATTGGTTTGGAGATCAAATGTATCAAAAACACTTCAATTTATGAATTTACCATATAAACTCCCTAAGAAAAATAGCTAATCTCATTTATTATTTATTGTTTTCAAAATAAATTATATTGTCCAAATTTTCCTTACTTATATCAACAAAATATATATAGTATCCACAAATTATTGTAATTGTAATAATAGACAAATAAAAAAGTGGAAATACAAATATAAGAGAGGAGAAGAGAAGAAGAAGAAAGAAGAGGAAAAGGGGGAACAAAAGCAGCATCATATAGGGCCCATAACATGTCCTCTCAAAAGACCATAAGATGTGATTTTCATCTCTTTCTCCACTACACTCACAAATTCTTTCACCACCATCTCCATTACCTCTTTCCCACAACTTCTATTAATTCATTCCCACCCTCATATATATATCACACAATTACTAATTAAAATATTAATTACAAATTAATTAACATGTTCACCACAATGCAAAACGACGCCGTTCAAGCCTCGTCGTCGTCGTCATCACGACCCAACGGCGCGGATCAACAACCAAACGCAACGGCTCCTTTGAGCCGTTACGAGTCACAAAAAAAACGTGACTGGAACACGTTTGGACAATACTTAAGAAACCAAACACCAGCAGTTTCATTGTCTCAGTGCAACTTCAACCACGTGCTTGAATTCCTTCGTTACCACGACCAATTTGGAAAAACTAAGGTTCACTTACACGGTTGTATCTTTTTTGGACAACCGGATCCACCAGCACCGTGCACGTGTCCTTTGAGACAAGCTTGGGGAAGTCTCGATGCACTCATCGGACGGCTTAGAGCTGCTTATGAAGAACACGGTGGATCGCCGGAGAATAATCCGTTTGGGAGCGGAGCTATTCGTGTTTACCTTCGTGAAGTTAAGGAGTGTCAGTCAAAGGCAAGAGGGATTCCGTACACAAAGAAAAAGAAGAAGAGGATCACTCAAATTAAGGGCACTCATAATAATACTACTTCTAAGTCCTTCAACCAATTAGCTTCTTGAGATTCATGGTAATTTTTTTCATATCAAATTAATAAATATTTATATGCCTTCTTATTTATATGCCTTTAAGCTTGATTTTTTTTTCAAAAAAAGCTTAATTGATCATTTAAATGCAATTAACTAGCAGCAAGTTTCCAAAAAAAAAAAATACATCTAGTTATATGAGATCAATTGACATATATCTCGGTATAAAAAAAAAATTATATTGTCAATAAATCTGAAAGTAATATTTTCAATGATATCATGGTTGTGATTTGATTGATGACTAATGGTGTAATTTTTTTTTCATTCACTGTATATATAAATTAAAATCCTAATTATACGGTGATGATTGAAAATTCTGAAGCCATTTTTTTTAATTGAGAGTGGGTAAAAAAGTTAAACATAGATAGAGATAGTTATACAAAACCCTAGGCTGCAGAATATAAACCCTAAACTCCAATTTATAAATTGTTGTTGTAAAGAATGATTTACTGGTTGAAACATGCAAGAGTAGTTTAACAAGAATTAAGGATACCTTCTCTCTATGTGTAATCTTTCTCCTCTTTCTCTTTCTCTCTCCTATCATTCAAGACACTATAATAGTTTCCTAATTAAATACTTCTCAAAGTGCCTAATACTTTATGCCAATTTTGGGCCTATTTCAGATTGTATGAGATTTCTTTTGCTCCCCATATTGGTCATGTGACCTTGATATATACTAGTATGCCATATACGTTGCATGTTATTACATACAAATTTACGTAGAAGCTAAAAACGTATTTTGTATTTTTAAACCACCAAATACGTGTTTTATTTAATAAATGAGTGCTTCTTTAAAACCATTTGTGCTTAGACATTAATGCGATCCCGTAAATAATTGGGCCACATTAGAGACAAGGTGGAAAAGTTAGTTGCTTTGTCCCTATACTATCAGCACAAACGTTTGGTTTATAGGTGTTCCATGTTTCCATATTTTTAGAATGCTTGTATACTAGTAGGACTACATATTTTTAGAATGCTAACCATTAGTGTGTGTGTGTGCAGAGAGATTATTATAGGAAAAGTGACCTTGGAGTTTTCCTTTTTTATTATATGTTGATCATTAGAGAGTCAATGTTGTCTCTTAGAAAATGTTATCCAAATAAAAGAAAAAGTATAAGCACAAATATAGTCTAAAAGAAGAAAGGGAGAACAAACAAAATTAAATGGCATTTGTCTTCTAGGCAAAAGAAGGGAAACATACACAAATAGAATGGAACATCTCAACTTACCTAATTGTTATTGTATCAGGACATCTACATCACTTTCTCGTTTAGTTCAAGGCTAAAAATCACATGAATAGATCTCTTATTAAATTTAGAGTGAAGTGATTTTCTCTCACTAATTCTAAGTTAAATTATTTGTATTTTTTGAAATTTTGAATGATTTTTTATATGTATGTTTAAAATATAAATATATTCTCTCACAAAAATTTAAATTTTCTAACCAGATATGAATTAAATATAAATTTTTAAGTGTCAAAAGATATATTAATTAATAAAAAATATTATAAAATAACAAAAATCTGAACCAATAAATTCAATTTTGATTTTATTTTTTGCAAAGACTTCTATCGTAACATATAAAACACATCAACAAGATTTGAAATCGCTCTAATAAAGCTTTGATTTATTTTGATTTTTATAAGAACTAAATTGACGGAAAATAAAGTTAGGACTAAAAGACAAAAAAAAAAATATTAAAAGAATTAAAAACAAATTTTTTAAGTTTTATAAATTCTATTTTACCCGATATCACTCATAACCAAGATAATACCTATTATTCGCCCTAAAAGCCATTTTTAGGATTTAAATTAAATTATCTATAGTAGGTATGAGAAAATTGTTCCTTGATTTCCCAATAAATTAATCAAATAATTAATGGAAGCCAAACCCTTTTGAGCTTAGAAAAAGACAAACACATAGAAATAACCATGTATAGATATTCTTCAGCAGTTGTATATTGCTATGTTTAGATTTAGAAAAATAAGTTTAATCTTTTTAGATCTAACAATTCTCGCAAGATCAAAGTCCAGAATAATCACCATCCCTAGAAACCTACACCCCTCATCCTACCAAACTGCAAAGGAAAATTGGATCTCCAAATACAAAATACAATAAGTATCATTTACATTCTCCATCACCTTCATTTGATATAAATTCAGATAAATCAGGACCCTTTTCAGATTAAATGCTATAATCTTGAATGGATTATCGGGGCGAAGCAGTTCTATAGGTAATATTCCAACACAATACAAAATTACTTGCTGTATGTTAAAAACGGTTATGGATTAAGAGGGAAAAAAAATATTGTTATTGCATGATATGAAGAGTTTTTAAATTTGTTATTTACTAAAATATAAAAAGATCAAAGTTTAAATATAAGTTTGGTGATATGGCTCATGATATGTGCATGATATGGTTCATCCACACACACATATTGATATGTCAAATTATCCATAACACTGAATCAGTGTGAAACCTCTCTTAAAAAAGAAATGTGCCATGATGCCATCAATATATGTATTGGAAATATAAGAGTTGTGATCTATAAACCTATTGCCTTAAGGTTTTGGGTTGAGATGTGGTGTCGAAGTCTCTTGTGATCCAAGGAACATTTGGCTCGTTGCCGCTATAAGTGCTCCTCAAACTCCCCAACAAGTAGTATCAGAGTCTGGTTCGACTTAATAGAGGATCAAGAGTGTGGAAGATCCTATAAGCTTAAGGACTTTGTTTTACGAACAAGGTTTAAATATGTTATTAATCATGATAAAATGTAAGAAATTTTATTTTAATTCTTTTAAAATAAATTTTTTTATATAAGTGGCAGCAAAATGCATATCACAAGAACCAAAACATAGAAATACTTTAATGTCATACGATTCTAAATAGAGTAAATCAAAACAACCATGCAAGAATACTGTCTTATTAGTTAATAGTTAATTAGTAATGATTTTTTATTAAATGTTAATGTTAGTAAATTAGTTATTATGTTAGGTTTTCCACCAAAATTAGCTACGCAGTAATGTTTATTTATGAGAATTAATGTCATATACGATACGTCTATGTCTAAATTTATATTTTAACCATTTGTTGAGCATATCATATTTATCTTTTCATTTAAAAAAGTTTAATTATTATATATTATTTTACGCTGTCAGAAAATGATAATCATTCTCTTATTATAATTTATTTATTTTCAATTTTGCGTGGTACACTCCACATTATTTGGGATGCAAGAACATGGAAGCTTCAATTAGCACATTCTACAATCACTAACTTCTCACTATCTGTTTGATAGTGTTTGCATTCAGGACACACGATTGACATACTTGGATTGGAAACTTTACTGCTAGAACAAGAAGTATCATCTGCACTTCATGGACTGAAAATTCATCACACGAAAATATTGATGGATCCCAATTTGTAAAACAGAACATCACAATAATCTTTTTGTAGCAAGTTTGTTCAGCGTAAGTCTTAATTAAATATATGTACAATAATCTTGTAAGTTTATCACATATTAGACCTCATCTTCAAAGTAGAAACGATAATTAAGAATGCTGCTAGCTTTACAAGTTATATTATTTTCTTTGAGATCTTAAAATATGTATATGTTGATGCTTAAGGCATGTTGTCTTGAAAGAGTTGTCTTTAAGACCATTTAGCGTCATTCTAATGCTAATCATGTGTATGTTTGCGGGTGTCCACGGAACATTTTTCTTTTAAGAGGTTTCGATGAATAACTATTAATTTATTGTGATTTTTAACGGATTTTGGTGTTTTTTAAATATATGCAAAAGAAAATGAGAAGAACTTTTTTCAGATGAAAGGGCTTTATGCACATAAAACTCTCTCGAAAACCTCTAGACGAAAATAATTGAGAAGCAACTATACATTCCCCGTGTTTTCACAATACCTTAATCCTCTCGAAATTTATTTTAAAAGGTGTATTTTTTAAATTTTGATTTCTCTATAGTAAATTGAGATAATAAGAGTTGTTATGATATAATTAATGTTACTTGCTTTAAAGAAGTCGGATCTATTTTTATATTCTCATATAAATGACTATGAGAATAATAAAATTTAGATGATAAGAGTTGTTAAAAATTGTTTCATAAAAAACAATTTTAAAATTGGTTTCTTTCAATATAATTTTGGTTATATATCTCTTATTAAATATTCATTTTGATCATTTTATTTTTTCTTTTTAATTTATTTACGTCTTTTATCTTATATAAATGATGAATATCGATCATTTTCATCGTAACCTTTCAAATTTTACCAAGGACGAGATAAAATAATTTTTTTTCAAGTGAAAGTTTATTATTGAGATTAAATTGATGTTTTTTTAAAAGAATATTATAATAATAACATATTGGCATTGTTAGAAGAAATTCTAATTATTAGATGCTATAACTTTTGTTGTAATTATAACAAAAACTAAAATACATCACTTTTATATAAAAGAATAAAAATTAATAAAATAATAAAAATTAAAATAAATATTAAATAAAAGATAAAATACTAAAGCTATATTTAAATCAAATTAAATTTGTGGTACATAATTAATATATATATATATATATATATATACATATATATATATATACTATAACTTTTATTCATCATTGCTTGTTGTTTTCTCGTATCCATTTTGTCGTGAAAACAATTTTTCCCTCAAATAATTATTATATATATATCTACATAACAAAACAAACTCCTATGTAGACTGGGCAAAGAATCGACAATGAAAATCAATATGAACATAATTTGTTTTTTTTTTTATAAATTTTTTTTAAAACTAATCTTCGTTTTGCAAATCTAATTTAAATTTACTGGTTAATATATCATAATATTAGAATTCGCTGAATTAACAGTGATCGGTAACAATAGCTTATCGGAGATTGATAGGAACAAACAAAGCGAGGGGATAAAAATGGGAGAACAGAGAACGAGACATATAGAAGAGTTATACATTGGAGCAAATTCTAAGTGGGGGCCCGAATTAGGCTTTAGTTCAGTTGCTGAATTAATTTATAAGGGCTAATAACAAAATTAAAAGCTAGCTAAAAGAATCCAAAATTACTCTTCCACAAATTTCTATTTAGAGATTCCCTCATGACAGTATCAGCTGAGATATGTACTTTCCCATGAATATAACCAAAGCAAGATGGCATTCCGAGCAGCATCTTCGATCCATCGCCCACTTGGCTAGCTATACATGTCTGCAGCAAGAACAAGTTTGTCAAAATAGTTCCGCAGAAACAGGAGACATGTAAGTTGAGTGAGGTTCTATCATCAACCAAATTAAATCCTTTCCAATATTGAAAGAAAAAAAAAAATCATAACGACTAGGTTTTACTACTTCAATAGTTGGTCATGAACCTTCAGGTCTGAGGCGAGGAAACATAACTGCATTCAAGCAACTACATAGTTGTTAAAAGCTAAAAACCACATCTTTTTCTAAAAGGAAGAAACACTCATTTTGAGCAGATGGATATATCTTTACATGCAATCATTTGCATCGGAAAAGCATAAATGCTTTGAGCAAGAATATATCTCCAGAGCTATTGTATCAAGCATTCAAGGGCACAGCAATACGACAAGTCAACACTTATAGCAAAGATATTTCTAAATGCTAACCCTGGATGGTTGGAAACTTGGAATTCTATCCAATTGGGGAGTTACCTCCATGTTTACCATTTTACAAAATGAAACTTCTCCTGTGTGATACTGCTGGACTAGCAAGTCATGACCAATACAACAGACTTGGATTGATGAGTAGACTAAAGCAACTGTTCAGAAATTTTGCTCCTAACTATAAATGTACTATAATTATATTAAATTATATAACGAAACTGCAATAGTCGGGAGGAACAAGTGACATGCAGCCAATTCAACTGAAAGGAGTGAAAACCACCGATAACCATAGCTACCAGCAAATTTCCATCCAAACACTTAATCTTTTCCACATAGAACAGTCCCCAAAGGGCCCAGGTCATTACTATTTAAGAAAAAGGAAATATCATCTCTCTGATTTTAAATTGGTCCATATCTTCTCAATACTGTTTCCTAACTTTTCCAGCCCTCTGACTACTTATCCATAATCAAGAGGAAAAAGAAGAGAATTTCACTAAGTAGCAACAGGAAATAAAATGACCTAACTAACTATACCGTTTCTTTAACTTGAATACCTCACTCCTAGTCTTACCTTTGCATTGCACCTCCATTCAAATTACATCTGACTTGGTGGCAGTTGGATAGTTAATCCAAACCATACCACTATATTATGATTATGTTTATTGAACTGGATGTATATAGGGTAAGTTATAATTAAAGGATAGTAAATCAACCAAAAATTTTATTGGATATCCAAGTATCAAGGATCAAAACCTTACAGATTTTGATCAAAATGTCCCAAATTCATCCCAATGTAAATCCCAGTTCCTCTATGCTGAAAGATAGTCTGAGGTATCATGACAATGCTTACGGAGGTGTGAGGCACCTTTACTAACCCTGTGCAAATGATAGATTGTACCAGATTTTACATTTGCCACTGTCTCTGCCAATCTTTGGGCATGTGGGGAGCTTGTACAAAATTAACTAATAACTAGAGAGTGAAACTGAACTGAACTTGATTTACACACATGCAAAGAGAGAACAACCAGGCCTGTTTTGCTAGGTGAGATCAAATAAATACAGGGATCAATCAACGCCACAATATCGTGCCATGTACTAAATTTAGAGATAAACTTGTCTCCAAATCTTTTTTAATAATCAGGCATATATTTTTCCTTGGCCTCTTTCTCTTTCTAACTACTAGACTGCCTATCTTCCTTCTAATCAATCCTACTTACAGATGCTTCTATACAAAGAGTTCAAGAAAGGCAACATGGTGTTGTAAAGCTTCTATTGTAGCAAGCCTGTCCCTGCCTTCAACTTGCCAGATGTTGATTTCACAACTTGAACCTGTGACCTATAGTCACACGGCAGCAACTCCAACAGGTGCGCTATTAGAGTGTAAATCATATAGACTATGGTAGCTAGCTGCAAGCTTTCTAAAAAAAGGCTCAGTGGCATTTTCAGATCCCCACCATGTATATATCAGTGGCTATTGCCTTGCAAGTTGCAATATGCAACAATAACAAGAACTGACATCTCCTTCCAAGTTCACAAGGTCCATTAGTTCATGTCCCAAAACCTTGTAGCTCATTGGCCTGTTCAGCCATTAAGGCATCTAAAAGGTCGTGGGGCCTACATCTAAAGCCACTACCTTGATGCCAGTGTCCCTTAATGCATATTGTGATGTTGCTTGAGGTTCAGACCATGATGAAAGTCACTCTACCTCTGGTGCTTTTGTTTTCCTTGGAGATAATTCAATATCTTGGTGGGCAAAGAAACAGCCTACATCAATCAACAAAGCAAAATATAGAAGCTTGGCACTTGATATTTCTTAGAAACTGTGGATACATTCCCTCCTTGTAGAATTGGCTATTCAATGCTCTTGTAGTTTTTTGTTACCATTGCATTAACTCATAACCCTGTCCTCCATGCTCGCACCAAAACATGGAACTTGACATCTTTTCCGTGAGAAGGTCCTTCAAAAATAACTTGGTTATTCATTTGCCACGCTGTCAGTAATGTGTTGATAACATGACCAAGGCTCCTTCCCAAGCTCATTGTGTACGTAAATACTAAAAGTTGTTAAGCTTAGTCAGATAACTAACTGCTGTTAGTTAGTCAGAGCTAGGCAATAGTTTAGTTTCTCCAGTATGTTTCTCTCTGTCAGTTCCTCTGGCATTGCAGCTTGCTCGTACCTCCCCCACCACTACGAGCTTCGGGCTTCTACTTCTACCTGTTTGCCAGTGGTTTCTCTACTTGTTTGGGCATCATTTGCTCATCAGATGTTGTTTCAGCCTCCAAATCATCCCTATAATCTCATCCTTGTCTATTGATAATGATGTTTGACCGATTCCCTTTAGGAAAATTTTATCTTTTCATATTTTTATATTAAAACATGTTTTCATATTTTTAGGAAGACCCTATAGTCTATGGTACAACTTCGTAATGTAATCTAGACTGTCTTAAGCCAAATCTCAATTTAGACTGCCTTGAATATTGGTGTGCCAAAACTTCCAAAGAGTTTATTCATCAGATTGTTTACCTCTTGTACTTACAGTAGCACCCTACAATAACTGCTTAAAACTGCACCTCATTTATGAAAGCCAAAACACAGCATGCATGTACCACACACTATGAAGCGCTGACACATACATGAACATCAGACACAGATACGTTGACACTGATAATAATTTGAAAAAATGAATAAATCGAATGTAATCACATGTATCGGTGTCCGATACCAACACGTGTCGGACACTAGACACGCATTCAATCAGAAGTGTCGGTGCTGCAAAGACCACACATGCTTCTGCTCTAATTTAGAAAAGCAGAAATGTAGCGCGAATTTAGTAAGTAGAGATCTATTTCAATAAGGTGAACAAAAAAAACTGAAATATAACAACAGCCACTTAATGCACAGCTAAAAGACACAGCTCTGGAAGGGAGGAACTTCTAACACACTTATGAACTGACAAATAAAATTTAGCCAGACCTATGACTCATTTGTATGCAAAAGTTACTGTGAAATACACAAATCTATAATTCAAAACACCAATTCAGCCTTCATTTCAGAATATATTAAACTTACTACAATATTTCAAATAAGAAATCCATACATATAAGAACAAGGTCACTACATAATATACTATGTGCAATAGCTTATTCAAAATTGAGTCAATCTCGCAGGCATAAAAATAATAACATTCAACACAACAAAATACAGAAACGGTGTCTCAGAAACAATTTGTGGTAACGAAAGATAGATTTCAAATAAAATTAAATGTCTAGCTAAGAATACTTGTTAAAGAAACAAAATATAGAAAGGAAAATATTGCGAATCACGGCATTTAATGCATTATTAATTTCAAAAGTTGCACTTTCCATTAAAAACCTTCAACTTTTTATTCCTTAATCAGTGTCCTTTAGACATTAGTTAGCATTTGGCTTATTGCAAAATAGGTACAGTACACAATTAAAACACAAAAGTCTGAATATTTGGTCAATAAAATATGAGAACAAATGAGCAGGATGGTATCTAGCAAACCCCTGGGTTTTACTGCCAAAATTGTTATTGTTATGTGTGCCAACGGCCAACCACACAAACACAAAACACACCCTTGCAGATCAGCTTATACTCTTTCTGATTATGCATAAAAAAGACACCTTGAAGTTCTAAAGTTTGAAGGACTAGCAAGACTTTTTGCGTAGAAAAAAGTTCATAGAGTAATGTTTCATCCTAAACTATGAAGAACTCTCCAAAACATAGTACTGGTGCACCACATGCTAGTATATTTAATTGCATAATCACAAGAAACAACCAATTCATTGCACACCTATAATTCACAATCAACACAGAAAAACAATTTTCATTGTCCTAAATCCCAAAATAACAACTGATTAAAGCATCCCCTTGCGACCCTTGGGCCCAAAAGCCCTATCATGCATAACATCATTCATTCATTGAAAAACAAAAGACTAAATAGTGCAGTATGTTATCAAATCAAGCCAAAAAGGGAAAAGCAATTAAAAAGCTGAAATTAATTTTATATCTCACCATTAGACCCAGATCGTTTTCCACGCTTAATTCTCTCCAGCTGAACTTGTGTATCCATAAACATCTTCATCCTCTGAACTTCAAGATCTTTAGCAAACTGCATCCTTTGTTTCTCCAAATCCACCATCTGCCTCAGTTTCTGTCCCTCCACTCTCTCATACATTTCACCAAATTTTTCTATCGCCTTCGCCAACCTCTTCATTCCTTCCCTCTCCTTATCTCCTTCCTCCACTTCACTTCCCCTCCCTTCTTCTTCTTCTTCTTGTTCTTCTACTTCCTCTTCCTCTTCTACTTCCTCTTCTTCTTCTTCCTCTTCCTCATCGGCCTCTGCAGCAGCAGCAGCAGCCGCTACCGCAGAATAATTCCTCCTAAAGTAACCATTATCCATCACCGTAGCAAGAGATCGCTTCTGCGGAAGCGCCACGGCAGTCGGCGGCACGGAAATCGCAGGTAAGGAAGGATGGAATTTACGATGAGGTAACAAAGGGAGAGCGACCGGCGGCGACGGCGATGGCGAAGAGGAAGATTTTTTCGCACTGAAATTAGGTCCGATCAAAGCGTCTAATCGTTCAAAGAAAGGCCAAGAGGAAGAAACGGCATCGTTGGAAGACGAAACCCTAGCTTTCTCGATCTTATACTTCTTCTTAATTGTATCGATTCGATTCTTACACTGAACATCGGTACGATGAGTTTTCTTAGTGTGACCGTGAAGAGCGTTAACGGCGTCGGCGACATCTTGCCAATCTTTCTGACGGAGGTTACCACGATTAAGTTCGAGGTAACGGCGACCCCATGCATCTACAAGAGTAGATGAGGCTTCTTCAGACCAGCAATCCTCGCGAACGGGGACAGGGCGTGACGGTGGTGTGAGTGAATCGTGAAAGTCCGGCATCGGAGAAAAGAGGGAAATTAGGGTTGAATGATGAGAGAGAAAAGGGAAGGGAAAGAGAGAGAAAGATAGAAAGAGAAACGGCGGAAGGAAAACAAAGGCGAAAGAATGGGATAATACGGTACGGTCGCCGGGAAGGGGCGCGTGTTGTTGGGGGAACCCCCAGTGTATGTGGCTCGCTCATCATCGGCTCGGCTTCTATCGGAAGCCCAAAACATTTTTAAAAAAATCAAAAATTAAAAGTAGTCAAAATTAAACAAAACTATAATTTTTCTTAAAATACAATTTGACAATACTTAACAATAATTTAAAAAATATCTGATGCTTTTATCTTTAGACAAAATGTATTAATTAAAAAAAAAAACTTACATTTTAAATTATACTATTTAGATATGTTTAATTGACAAATTTTTTATATACTATTTAAATTATCACATTCATCATTCATATTATTTGTTACGTTATTCATCTTTTATAAGCAAAAAATACATTTTTATTTCATAAAAATCTTTTACCAATAAAAATAATTTAATTAAAATTATTGTTATATTTTTTTGAATAAGATGTTTGGGCTTTTTACCAATTAAATTGTCCAACTATTTGTAAATGAAAATTTACTTGAGAGTTTGAAATTGTATTTTTTATTTATTAAGTTTTAAATTGTATTTACTACATATTTATTGATTTTTTTTTTCAAAAATTCAGATTTTATTTTTAAAATGTTTTTAATACATTCAAAATAATCAAACACTTTCTTTTCAACTTTCTTTTGCACCCTTCCTATTTTAACAATGTATCCCAACACAAAATAAACTTTTACCCATTAAAAACAATATTAAAAAATAATTATAAAAAAATTATATAAAACGTTTGCTTAAGTCCCTAAAATTCGCTTACCTAAAATTGACTTACCAAAGTCATAAAAACAAATTGATATTTACTCAAAAATTAAAATAGATTTATTGAAATTTGATAATATTATCCTTATTTAAAAATCATCCTACTACTACACAAGGACTAATAAAGTTTGAGAACCGTAAATAATAAAAAATGATAAAAGTACAGTAATATCAAAAATTTGAATAACATTTATTTATAATACAACAATGTATAATAATTCAATTATTTAATTATAAAAAAAAAGTAAAATTATAAATAAAAAAAGCTTTAATAATAATAATTAATTTAATTTATATACAATTATTTAAGGATAGGTTGCCACAAAATTAATAAGTGTTACGAGTCAAATTTAGATCTCCAACAATATAAATTGTTAGTGTTGTAGAAAATATAAGCACAAAATAAGTCATGTGTTTTTAATAATTAAATGGTGTGACAACTAGCTAAAAATTATTAAATACATCTGTTAACATTTTAACATGACATTTTTTTTTAATGAGACATGGTATATTAATAAAACTGAAGAAAATTGAAAGAAAAAGTTACATTAAATATTTAATTTATCCCTGCAAAAAGTATTTGAAAATATAATTTTTTTTACATATATATCACATCAAATCACTGAATGATGTCACTTTTTTAGATTAATTACTAAAATATTTTTACAAATATCTATTTTACATGTTTTGATTGGTTGTATGTGTAAAAAAAATTTACACCTTTAGTATATATATATTAATCTCTCTTAAATATTTTTTTTAATTTTTTTTAAACAAAATTTTTATTTAGTTTTTCAATTAAGATGCATATAGTGGTGTTAATATTTTAAATTTTGAAAGTTAGATAAAACTTTAAGATTTAGTCTTCTTAGTTATCTATTGCCTAGAAGTAAGTCTATAACCTAAGTTTCAATTTCAATTGAGAGGTAAGTAAAATTTATCAAAGTTTTTTCAACAAGAGATCAAATTTGATTATTTATGATCAAAGATTTATTTTTAAATTTAATCTAAAATTTAGTGTTGTACTTTTACTTTTGAAATTTAACTATTACAAATTTTAAATAAAAAATATCATAAAACAACAATTTAATCTATCGTTCAGTTTAAAATTGCATAAAAAAAAGTCTAAATTATAAATAAAAAATTTTTGAATATGAGATAAAACTATTGTTTATTTTATTTTATTTTTTGGTACAATGGAGGACTGAAGTTCCAAATAAGAAACAAAAGTAATTTAATGCATATTCCTAGGGCATGTAAGTCCCAAAAATATCATCAAAAATAATTTATTAAGCTCACTAGAAGGAGACTACAAAACAACAAGGTTCCATGAAGCAAAATTAAGACTAAAGATAGTCAGTCCGCACTTCTATTGCTTTCACGCGACATGTGAGTAAATTGAAAGTGTTAATCCTTTTGGAGAAACTCTTGTATATGCCAAACCAGAGGATAAATGTGCTCTTTGAAATTGCACTTGTTTATGATAATCTCAATGAACACTTTTGAGTCACTTTCTATAATTAGGTGAAAAAGACATTCCCCTCATGTCATGACAAGCCCTAAATACATGCACCGCATCTCAACATAGAGGGCATCACACGCTCCAATCTTTCACCTAAAGCCCTTAATCAATTTGTCGTATGAGTCACGAAATAGCCCACCACACCCTGCAATGTCACCATGCTCCTTGCACGCCCCGTCACAATTAAGCTTCACCCAACCATGTTGAGGCTTATTCCATCCTATGTAGACAGTTTCTCAAGTTTGAGGGGAACCTTGTAGATTAATGTAAGTGTTTTTAATCGTAGTCCTAAGAAAATTTTGGATGACATAGGTAGGATTGATAGGCCACTAGAACCCTTCTTCGAAAAATGCTTTATTCCACCAATGTCACAATGGCAGCAGGTTATCATGACAATTGATTGCCACCAGTTGACGTTGAGATGATTAACGACCCAATCCCTACAATTAAAAGAGAAAAATGAGTCATTAAAAGTTATACCATTTCCATTGAAAATATATTACATTAGCACAAGTGATCTAATAATAGTACTTTTATATTTTATGTTACATTTTATTCTATTCATTCTTCGTACATAAGATCATATATTTTACAAATTACAAAAAAATAACATATTTTACTACCACTTTGATTTAATATGAATCATGAAAATTCATTCTTCCTTATTATTCATGTATTAAAGATGACTTTTGGAATCATGCATCTTATATGAGAATTGATATTATATAAGTAAGAGAATTGATATTATATAAGTAAGAAATAAAAAATGATATTAAATTGTAATTCATATTAGAATTTTCTATTATCAATTTATTATTAATGGAAAACCAAGTAGTAATTGGTTTCAGTCTTCAATTTAAGATAATATGAATCTTGATTTAAATATAATAATTAAATATAAGCAATAAAAAGGTTACACAAAAAATAGATTGATTCACTCAAATCGAGCTAGATCTCATCTTAATTAATTACAATCTTTATCTTTCAAATTAGAAAATTATTAAAAGAAAAAATTAAGTAAACAAGATTAAACAAAACATATAATTTTCTTAAATTTTCAATTTATTATACATGTAATTTAAACAATAATTTAAGAAATATATCATGATTTTGTCCCTAAACATAATGTATTAGTGAATTGAAGCATATATATAATATTTATAAATTACAATTTCAGTGTATCGAAACATACAAATAATATTTAAAAGATTTGTTTGAGATAATTTTTGCAGTATCAAAATAATTTATTATTTTGTATCCAAATAATAATATAGTTATCGTATATTATTGTATAACTTTATTTATATTAATATTATGTATTGGTGTTAGAAACATGTTTTAGTTTTAACATATATCCCACAAATATTGAATTGACACATAATATAATATGAAATATAAATACAATTTGGAACAAAAAGAAAGTGATCTATTTGAACTAAATGTCAACAACAACAATTGATCACAAATATATCAAAGATAATTAAAACTCAAAGATGTAAACTTAAAAAATGTAAAAATTATCGCACTTTTTGCTTATGTATCTACAAGTAAAAAAGTTTGAAAGTTCTATGTCATATTACTTATCTAAAAACAAAAAAGTTTGAAAGGTCTATCTCATATATATGAAATATCTCTTTATCATATAATATTATATAACTTATTCATACTATCGTAGCTGAAATTTAAAAAAGGTGTGTATTGGTATAAAAACATGTTTCAAGTTCTAACATACATCCGACAAATACATTAGATGTACAATTTGGACAAAAAAAAGTTATCTATTTGCACAAAATGTCAACAACAACAACTGATTCCAAATATATCAAAACATATAAATAGAATTAAAAAATTCAAATATGTAAATTAAAAAAGTGTAAACATTATCACACATTCTGCTCACATAAAAGAAAAGAGTTTGAAAGCATGTAAGTAAGTGAGCGTATCAAAAGTTGCATAAAGTTGCATAGAGATCTAATTATATATGTTATTGTCTTCCTATTTCAAGATAAACATAAACAATATACAATATAAAATAACTTCTACTAATTGTAATGATGTATGTATTTCATGATAAACTTTTAAAAGGATCAAATATATTTAATTGAGAGTTAAAATTATACGAAGAACCGTTACCAATAATAATAGATGAATAACTAAGTAAAATGTGTGCTAAAAAAAAAGTGAGCAAATTGCAAGTATAGGATAATAAGAAGGTGAATATTTGAGGTGGCAATATACAGTAAAACATAACACATCAAAAAAATTTTGAGGTGGCAATATTTTAATGAAGTGGCACAATGTTTGATGACGTGTCGTAATAGGAGGTATTAGTCTATTTTAAAATATTATAATAGATATCCACGTAAGCGGGCATATTTTAACTTAGTTATATACCAAGTAAAAAAAAATCACATAACCATAATTTACTTCTTTTGCATTCTCTCAAACCCATTCACCATTGTCGTCCCCAAACCACAAGGTTTTTGCTCCAGTTTCATGTTTGTCTCCTTCGTTCGATTATCAAGGTCAGTTGCAAAGTCTTCTTCCCTAATTTTATTTCCTTCCTTCACTGATGTATTCTTCTAAATTTGTTCCTTTTTTAAAAAAAATGAACCATATTTGCGAAAACCATATGAATAGGATGGGTGGTGGCTCTTAATTTATTTTATCTACGAAGGAAAAACTATATTGGTAATTTAGGGCTTGATGAATCATGTATTGAGGAAAACTTCTCAATTCCTTTTTGTTTATGTGGAATAAAAACTGTGATAAGGATTTTAAAGATAGATGCAAACCCAAATTGACCTTTCTTTGGTTGTCCGATTTGGAAGATAATGTTCAAATGTGCATTATTTAATTTCTTTATTTTGTTCTGTTTGGAGGATTTTACTCAAAAAAACTTAAATTACTTTGTTTTGATTCTTCTATTGTTATGATTTCTATCGTCTATTATAGCTTCTTATTTCATTGATGATTTGAGTTATTATGCTTTAGAAAAATGGTTGTTGTTCCTATCTTTTATGACACTTAAATTATTACAATATTATCATTTGCAAATAAATTATTTAAGAAAGAAATATGTTCTAAATTATTATCATGCACTTGAATATCTTCTAGATAAATATGATAAAAATTGTTATACACTAAACTTAAAATGTATATGTATTGATATAAAATTATTACAAATAAAGAGGAATGTACATGTATGAATATTTTATTTAAAAAAATGAAGAGTAGTTTATTTTGTGACAATATGTTTTTTATTTCTTAAAATTTGTGTTTATTATATCTTGATGACATATTTTTTAAGATAACTATCATTATGAAAATAAGATAAAATTCTAATTAATGAATATATTATTTTGAAAATAATAAAAATAATTTTTTAATATTTTTATTATTTCAAAAAATATAAAAAGTTATTTACTTTAAAAATCCCTTGTCTCTTCAATAACAAAAGTAATAAGTTAGAAATGAAATTTTTGGCAGTAAAAAGTTGAATAAAATGATCGAGTCAGCTTCAATAAATGCTTTACGAATCCTATATAGACAGAGAGCAACTCTATAAAAATACATAATACAGAGTGGCAGTATGATACTTAACTTAATTTTTATCAATTATTATCAATGGGTAGTCACATTTTCAAATCAACAACTCACGACATGATTCTCATTTCTTTGTTTCTCATGTAACTCCACTCTCCATAGCAAAACCGCAATAACATAACCGTGATGACACACAATCTAAAAGAAAAGTGTTTAGCAATAAACTATATTCAATTTTCAATATTTATTTTCATAACATAAAAAAAAATCCGGTAATTAATATTACAAGCTAAGAGAATGTGAGTGGTTTAATTTTGTTGGTGAAGTTTGTTTAGTGACAAGAAGTAATAGCGGAATAGACAAAGGTAGAGAGTACACAGAGAAAATTCAGACAAGCAGGTAATTAATGTGAATATTAATGTGTCTCTAAGATGTAATTGTCATGAAATAATTTGTAATATTATATTTCGTTACAAAAATATTGTGTTACAAAAATATTGTATTGTTTATTATATTTTGTTATGGATTAAATTGGGTCATGTCAATCTATTAATATTTAATTTAGATATATAATTAGCTTTAAATTAAAAAAACGCATATATGCATTCGGATCATCTGAAATGAGAATCATAATAAGAACCATGAACTTCTCTCAAGGTTCAATCATCTGCCATTCAACCAATCCACAAGATAAGTCAACCTCAAAGGTGTTGCAATCAATCACCTTTACAGGATGCCATGGCCACTATCTTCTATAACCTTATAATTGATAACTCATTATTATACCAAACTGCTTAAAGGCATATATATCCCACAAATAATTTTGTGTAAAGTAGCGAACCATCATTGCATATTAGAAATGTGGTGTAAAGTAAGCACTTTGGTGTGGCTACTTTCAATTCCTTCAAACCTCAAACTCATCTACTTTGGTCTTTTCATATTGTTTATCCTTCAATTTTGTGGGGAAAGTACACAGTGGCTTTACACTGCATAATACTCATTGGTAAATCTGTACACGTTCGTTTGGGTGACCCCAAAGTTAATTTTTTTTTTTTATATAAATATGATACGTTAACAAGTACATTAATGATATTTGTTAAGAAAAAAAAATGTTTATGTAAAAAATATCACTTTGAAAAATTGGTATTTGTTAAGAAAAAAAAAGTTTTATGTAAAAAATATCACTTTTAAAAGTTTCAAGACATTGAATACCCACATTCCAAAATTTTATTTATTTTTTAAAATGTTTAATAAGTGTTTCAAATATACTTGTTGTTAACGTTAATAAGTTATATCTACTTGAAATATTTATTTAATAGAAAAAATAATTTCACCACTAAATGGAATGTCAAGGTGTAAAAAATATTGCATAAAAAAGTGAAAGTGATATATCATATGAACAATGATGTGATAAATAATAATAAAAATATATTTTTTAGAAAAAACTAAAGAACCAATGCAAATATCAAGGAAAAGATAGAGAATAAATATAAGTCTAAACAAATTATACCAAATATATATATATATGAAGAGAAAAAAATCAACACATGGAATTTAATTCTGTGAAGGATAAGAACTTATATCATAAGGGTATGGAAAGTGATGGAAGCATTATGTCATGCTCCGGTGTTAAAGAATGACAGACACCAAATGAATATAGAACAAAACAGAACACTATTGTTTTCTCGCTGCACTGTGAATAGGAATGACAATGGGTAGGGTAGTATAGTTCCCGTGCCTGTACCCGCAGTTTAAAAAATACTCGTATCCGTGTTTGTACCCTCGTGGGTATCAACTTTAATACTCGTATCTTTGCCCTCTGGGTACTTAAGTGCCCGTACCCATACCCAATACCCGCACTTTAACAAAAATATATCGATAAATAATTTGTGATTAAATTTAAAAAAATTCCCAAATATTTTAAATCCAAATCATAAATATTAGAAACCAAAATATTGTCTAACTCAAAACTTTCAAAATATATCATGATTCAACATTAGTACATTACTACAATAAATATCAAAACATCAAAAATAATATTTTCTGAAAGAATATTTTATGAAGTTGCAAGTCCTCTCTGAGATATGTAAAAAAATTGATATAGGTATTATATTAGTTATTTATAATTATAAAATCATGATTAATAATATAAAAAAAACTCTTAAATATAAAATCACAATTATTTACTTCTTCATCAGAATTAAATATGTGTATATGGACTAAAATTTATTTTTCAAATTTTTTTAATTATTAAAATTATACTTTTTTTTATTAAGGGCTCAATTTTTAAGATTAGAACAAGATCTCCAAAATCTATTACTATTTACTAACATATTTTCGTGATGATTTACTTATATGTTTATTTTTCATGAGGATCCGAAAATTATGAAATGAATTACCTAAATCTGTTGATTTGTTTGTAATAAAAAGGAGAGGTAGAGAGACATGAGATAATAGAGAGTGAGAGAAATAGTAGTTAGAGATTGGAAGAAGAGATAGAGATGCATAAGATAGTAGAGAGACATATGTGTATTTAGAAAAACCTTGTATTTAAAAAATATTTTTTCAAACAAACATGTTTTCTTGAAAATCATTTTTATGTCTTTTATGGTAATTTTTTAGTTTAAAAAAATTATTTTTATAAAATTGTATACAAACATGTTAAAAATTATTGTACAAAAAAAACCATTTTTATAATAGTAAACAAACAGAAGTTAAAAAATCATAATTTAAAAAAGGCTAAATAGTAAACAAACAGAAGTTAAAAAATCATAATTTAAAATCATAATTTAAAAATCATATTTCCATTTTTAACAACATCAAATAAAGAATGAAATTTAATGAAATTTTTGTATGAGTTTATTTGAAGATTTGAGCTACGAATTTGATAAAATTTGTATTATAATAAAGAATATAATTAATTTTATGACTTTTAGTTGAAAATTTTGATGAGTTTTTTGAATTTTTGTAGAAAAAAAGGATAATATTGTTGACATTTTAAAACATAAAAGATCAAATTGTCACTTAAAATTAAAATAAAGGACCAAATCGGGAAGAAAAAAAAGATAAATGACTAAAACGTTAATTGAAATTAAGTTAAGGGACCACGGATGCTATTTAGCCATTAAAAAATCTCTAAAAAATAATCTCTAAATTATTTAAAACAAAAATAATTTTTATTTAAGATAAAACAAACTTACATAATAATAATAATAATAATAATAATAATAATATATGTGCGGAGCGGGGTGGGTACTATAGTACCCGTACCCGCACCCATACCCGTTCAATTTTGCGGGTAATTACTCGTCCCCATACCCATACCCATTATGCGGGTTTTTACCCTACCCATTATGAGTTTTTTTGGCGGATATCCATTGAATTTGGATCTAATTGCTATCCCTATCTGTGAATAAATGAATAACAGTGATCAACGAAATGAAATACTCCAATGGTAGCTAGCAACAGCATTACATGGATCATGTCTCAATCACATTCTATTATCATTATCCAATACAGATTTCCAATCATTCTCTTCTCTTAATCATTTTTTATCTTTCCATTAATTCTTCAACTCCGAACCTTCCTTCATCAAAGAATTAAAAACCAAAACAAATTCAAACTCTTTACACACTTCTTGCCTTATCCCTTTCCTGAAATATTACAAATTTATAACACCCTTTTGATCAATTACATACCCTTCTAACTAAACAGTGATGAACACAACTCTCAAAAATCATAACAAAAAACTTCAAAAGCAAAAAAATAAAAATAAAAATAGATAGCATCCAATTACATCAACCTCTTACATGTTTATAATCTACAAATTTAGTTTCAACTTTCAAAATAATCTCTTCCTTCAAATCAACAACATAATTTATAAACTCTTTTCACAGACGAAACGATCGGTTTATTTTTTTTTATTTAACTAAAAAGAGAAAGAAAATAAACTTTACTAAAATAAATAAAGAAAAGATAATTGATGGTTGAAAATATATTTAATTTAATCGAAAATTAAAAAGTATAATACATTGATATGGAATTGAACAAAGAAATTCAAACCGTTAAAGATGATTTGGTGACTCAGAAATGCTTTCCAAGTGAGGTCTCCAAACAGCAACACGTCCTCTTCTTCTCTCTCTCTGACTAGAAACCTTTTCAGACAAAATCTCAGTCAAGTATTGATCAGAAGAAACAACAATGGTAGCAGAAGCACTGTTGTTGTTGTTGTTGTTATTCTCGTTGTTACTTCTTCGGTCGTTGTTTATTATTCTCTCGTTCTGTTCCTTTCTCTTCTTCTTCACCGAAGAGTTTTTACCGCGGTGATTTTTCTCCGGCGGCGGTGAAGGTATCGGCATAAGAAAGTAAATCTTGCCGCGTTGAAGGTCAGCATCGGGAGGAACAACAACGATCTTAGGAACGACACCGTCTTGTGATGAAGGTGAAGAAGGTTTCTTAAGAACATGTTTTGGATATGCTTTCATGATTTCACTTGCTTTGATAGTTCCACTGATTTCTTCTACACGACCGTTACAATGAACTATTCGGATCACGTCAAGTGCTCCACATGGTAGAATGCAAGATATGCAACACCTTATGCTGTTTCTCATCACTTGTTCTTTTTCTTCTCTCTCTTTTTCTATGTTTATATCAATTAATCTCATAAAGAGAGAGAGAAATTAGAGTCTGTAAATATAAGAGAAATTGATTTCGAGAATGTGTTGTCTGCTTTTTTTCTCTTCCTCTGTTTTAGTTAATGGAGTGGGAATCAGTCACTTAAAAAAATAATAATTTGATTTCTACCAAATTGATGCATTTTATTAACTTTCTTTGTACCAAACCTTTTTTGTCCTTTAAGCCAATTGATTGGATGCAAATAGATAATGTGCTTTTATTATTATTCGAATTGATGAGATAGTTATCGAGTTTTATCCCTCGTTAATATATATTTTTTTTAGCCTAAATCGAGTAGTTTCTTTTGGAAATTAGAGTTAATAAATGCGGGTCCTTGTAATAAGGGAAATGAGAGTGTCTTTAGTGGTTGTGATTGCAGCATGATCACCATCAAGTGGTCTAGAATGAGTGTATATGTCAGCTATTGTGATCATCACCACTTAATTCTCTCTTCGTCCATCTTGTGATCACGATTGAAGGTTTAATTCATGTGAGTTACAGTGGATTGCTACTTTAGATTCCATCATCTTAGGTGGTTTGTTCTAATTCTATGAAGGTTCAACAACATTATTTAGTTGGGACGAGTTGGTCTGAATTTGTGTTGGTTTCGAGTTTGTTCATGTCTTACTAAAATGTTATAGTTTGACTTATTTTTAGGCCAAAATTTGAATTAATTGAGTATTTTTTTTCTTAAATAAAATAATAATGAAAAAAAACCCTTACTTTAAATTTTTGTGTGTCTATTTTTTAACAAGGGGGATAATCTATTATAATATATTAAAATAATCCTCAACTTTCTCTTCATTAACACATTATCTATTTATGTGTCACTCAAATTTGCTCCACGTCATAAAAATGTGTTACTCTCTATAATCATTCATCCTTTCTAAATTATATTTTCCATTTACTTGTCATTCATATCCTTGAATGCAATTTATTTTCATCATTTTGTTACTTAATTTATCAATGCATGTGACTATTGTTTTCACTTGTTACTAAATTTATTTGTTTTGTAAAAAAAAAACTTTTTGAACCTCACTAAAATTTTGTCTTCTAAACTTAAATATATCTATTAATTAACTTTTAAGTCACTCACTGTTCCTTAATAAATTTGTTAACGTTAATCTATTATCATCAATGTGTTCCTTTTAATTTCTCAATTAATTTGTAACATAAATTTTAAATAATTAACTTTTAAGTCACTCACTCTTTCTTTATAAATTTGTTAACGTTAATCTATTATAATCAATGTGTTCCTTTTAATTTCTCAATCAATTTGTAACATAAATGTTAAATCATCAATTCATTCGTCTTTTTTGTTAACTGAATTATTGTTTATTCTAAACTAAAGTATTGCATTCATCCTATTTGATAATTCATCAATTTTTACCATATTGCAATAACCAAAATTTACATTGCTAGTTTGTCACACATAGTATTGCATCAATCTTATATAAAATCAAAAGCTACGGTTTAAAAGAGATTGCATTTAAGATTTTTTGTAAATTTTTGCATTTTTCAATTTCAAACCTCTATTGATATTTGCCAGTTTAGATTTTTTGCATTAAATAAGTAAAATTGGTGTTCTCTTCAATTGTCAAAAAAGATCAACAATATTGTGTAGCTACCATGGTAACGTTATCTCATTTTTGAATTAATTATTTTTTGTGGTTTTGTACTATGATTTGGTTGTGGATCTACATTTCATGTGTAATAAGTCTACATATTTTCTATATGATGTATCGATTAATTGTTGTATAAATGTGAGGTGATTTAAGTAACTGGAAAAATGATGGATTCAACATCCAAATTGTCACTGGGCGCCGATATTGCTGGAGGGTACTATTCCAAGACGGAAAAAATTCTATATATAAATTCTTTACTATGTTAAACTTAGTTTGGTTATGGAGCTAATTGAGAACAAAATAAATTTAAGTAAATTCATGACACTAAAATAACTCTACTAACTTATTTTTATGAGTGTTAATTTTTATTTCAATTTATTGTGTATTTTTTATTACAATGAACTAAAACTTTAAGCTTATGTAATATTATTAAATATATAATTTTCGATCTCTTAGTATAATACATCGATAAATAATTAAATCTTTCACTAAATTAAATAATTTTATATATCTCCGAACTCAACCTCTAACACGTTGATATTTTACGGTATATCTATTTAAAATATGATTTTTCACTCAAAATTAACACTTTTAACTCTCTAAATAATTTTTAAAAAAAATTAAATTAATTTTATGGAAAATTGCATGAATATACATATGGTATATTGATTATTTTCCCTATGCTGGATAGCTTTGGGATGAAATTGATGGTATGATAATTAATGGCAAAAACACTCTGTAGTTTGGCTTTTGATTGATTGATTATTATTATTAAGGGTCCCTTAATCTTGGTCACCTCTTGACCCTGACCACACACACACAAACTCTTTCTCTCAAAATAGTTGTATTGGGTTAGGAATGGAAGGTTGGGATACTCATAAGCGACACATGCTTGTAGTGAATGATGGGGACTGTTTAGCAAACTAAAAACTTTGAAACTTTTGATAGGGCTGTCACTAGATGTGCGTGTATCAATCAATGGTTGACACTTGTCGGCCAATAATGAAAATTCACACCAAGTTTAGGTGATGTAGGGTCAATGTGAGAGAGAATAAATATGGAATGGGATAAAGGGGGGCTGTGAAATTAGTTGAATTGAGGAGGAGACCTTCTTTTGAGGGGTTTGTGAATTGTGATGATCTTTCAATTTTCCCAAGCATGATCATGTGGGTTGTGGTTTTCATTGGAAAGTGAAGTTTGATGGATTTCACACTATATTATATCTAATAGAGTTTAGGTTAGTGAAGTGCTTTAATTTGACTAAAGTAAAGGTGTTTGTCTACTAGCCATACCAAGCTAAATCAACCATAGTTGTTCACATGCTCTTTTCAAAACCCTTTCACAATATTCTCTTCTTTTTATTTTTTGGAAAAACACAATATTCTCTCTTTTCATACATGCTATCTATCATTTTGGTCATATTAATTTCTTTTAGCACCATAAAATTTGTTTCACATATACTCCATCGTTATTTTTAAGTGTTGTTTTTTTTTCTTTTTAATTTTTAATTTTCAAATTTCAATATAGTATCAATTGTTATTTTATCAAAAATAGTATTTATTATTTATTATAGATAGACAAATTAATATAACTCAATATTATTTAAATTTATTGAAAGATTAATATAACTCAATTTTATCTTAAAATGTTTGATTTTTAAAATTATCTTTGAAATCCAAAAGTTCATTATCCTCGAGGCTTTTTTTAACTATTAAAAAAGAAAGGACGAATACTATTGGCTATTATATAATAGTATTCTTCTTTCTATTATTACTACATCACTAATTCATTTATTAATGGGTTTTTTGGGTAGGATTGCACAAAATAATCAGTTTTTCAATCATACTACATCTACATCTATAACCGATTTTAAAAATAAGATATTTAGACGGTAATTTTTAACCCATCAATTACTTTAGATATAGTAATTTATTTTCTTAATCGATTGGTAATTTAGATCTCCATATATATATTACGAGAAAAAAAAAATTTCCCAATCAATGGTTGATAGAAAAGAATCTTAATTTTGTTTAGAAAAATTTTGAATTTTTTTCCAAAAAAATTTTTTATAAAATAAAATTGAGATTTTTGTATTTTTTTTAGAGAAAAATTTTTCAAAAAGATTTTTTTTTGAAAAATATATTGGTTATAAAATTAATTATAAATATAATTGATCTTTAATTAATTTTGTAAAATTAAATCTAATTATATAAATTAATTATAAAAATCAATTATGATAAATGATTTTTATATAAATGTAATTGATGATGTGAATATAGTATGCATGAAGAACCTTGCGGAGGTAATCTTCTATGGACTTGAGTTTAATGCCTTTGATATGATTTGTATAGTTAATATCATGTTGACTGACCTATGTGGTCCTCATCATAATTGAATATCCAAAATAGAGATTTTTCCAAAATGACGAGAAACAGTTAAAAGTATTGTTTGGATGGTTTAATTGGTGGTTAATTTATAGTAGTAGTTGTCCCATCTCTAATGTGGCCCTCGCAATTAATAGGTACAGGTATAGATGTTAGTGGGAACATCTGAAGTAAGGATGGGTGGGACGAAATTAAAGTTAAGGGCTTTGATATTCTTCTATTTATGCGGACCCGTACGAATAGAATATAGGTTGCTCAGTTAACTTCTTATTGGGGTCATCAACTGAACTCATATGTTTCCTTCAACCTCAAGGAGGATGAAATCACTCGATAACAATTTATCACAAAATATGCAAATTGGATCTTGTGCAGTTATGTGCCGGAAAAAAAGAAGAAATTTGAAACCATGTAAGCGAGAGTGAATTTAATAACAAAGGTCAATTAAGGGTAGTGTGGATTTAGTTGGCTACTAATGTATGTTTGGACGAGATAATTTTGCGAAAAAATACGATTTTTATGGTAGTTTATTTTTTTTAATATAAATTATTTTATTTGAATAATAAATTTGAAATTTTTTTAAAATTAATGGGTTTTATGAAATATTTTGTTAAAGTTAAATTAAGAAAATTTCTTGCACTAAAAAAATTAAGATAGTTCTAAATATTACTTAAAATTAAGAGTTCAAAATTCTCTTTTTATATTATGAAACGTGAATTTTAAGATGGTGTTTAAATTTTTATCAGAATTTAAAAATTTGACCTTTTATATTTTAAAAAGTTGGTCACAATGTTTTTTTTCCGAAATTTGTAGATGGATCTCTATAAATTTTTAAATTTTACAAATTGGTTCCTTGATTTTTAAAAATTACAATTTGACCATTATTTTTTTTATTTGAACACTTTTCTTTTTATATTTATAATTTTGTCTTAAAACTTTTAAAATTTATAAAAAACTAACTTAATTTTAAAAAAGTAATTGCTCTATTCATAATATATATAAAAAGAAAAAAAATTGAATTGCTTAAAATTTTAAAATTTTCAATAATTTCATTCAAATATATTGTCCAAAAAATCACGATTTATTGAGCTCAACGTCTTAACTTTTATATATACTTAGAGTTATATTTGATGACGAGGATAAAAGACACAATAGTTAAGTAATTATGTCAAATAATAATTTTTTTCTTTTCTATAATCAAAATATATTAATGAGTACAAGCAGTACTCAAAATTTATTACAAGAGAAAGTTCACAACATCTATTACAATGAATAATCATACATTTTAAAGACAAAAAAATGAGTAACTCACCAATTTGCAAAGACAAAGTTTGAGTTTCTACCTTCCTTATTAATGAACCAAGACCAAAACACCTTTTTGATGTTACCTGCCACATCCGCCAAATTTGCCGGTTGCCACATATCCTTTGAACAAAATGTTGTTTCTTTCCAATTAAATGCACCAAGTAGTAGCTAACCACACTGAATGGGAAACTTTAATTCCATTATTTTTCTTTCCCCAAAGAATTAAACAAGAAATTATCTACCATTTCACTCCCCCAACCCACAAGATGTCAATCAAGCCAATTGAAAATACACCTCAAAATCCCTATTGTAAATTTGCAGGAAAAGAGTAAATGATTATAAGTTCCAATTCCATCAAAGCATATGAGACAACTTTGTTGAAATCCATTAGTAGTTAAAAATCACGTTTTAACTATTGTACTCGATTATACTCGCACAACCATCGCACAACCCACATTTTGTTTATAATTATGACCAAAATGAAATGTCATTTTTTTGCTTATATTAACGGTGATTAGATGGAATAATTTTGAACTCATAATGCATGGTAGTCAATTGCCAAAAATATGAAATATACCTTTATTTAGGGGTGGACAAGATAATCCAACCCAACATAATATGTCGGACACATTTTGAATTTGGGTGACGCGGTCGGGTTAAGGCGGGTAGTCAGGTTCGCACAGAGAAAAAAATGGATTTATAAGGGTTAAGTAGATTGGGTTCGAGTGAGTAATTTGGTCATATCGGTGACTGAACTCAACCGTCCATATTATTATTATTATTATTATTATTATTATTATTATTATTATTATTATTATTATTATTATTATTATTATTTATATTACATTAATGTATCTCTGTCTCCAAGCAATTTTGTTGGTCTTGCTGATTGCCTTTTTTTCCAATACTTCTCGTGTTGGTTCTATGCTTGCTTTTCTTAGATGCATATTCTTCTCTCTTAGTATATGCGTATTCAATTTCTGGTTTATGCTAGCTTATTAGTAGATTTTTTTTCTTTTTATCTTTTGCTCTGTTTTGTGCTTATGTTAAAATATAGTAGTATGTGCTATTAACTTTTTTCATCACATGTTCATGTTAAGAGACCGTTTAATTTTGTGATATTATTTTTTTCCATCATGTTATACTCTGGGTATTTAAATTGCCTTAGCAATTATAGCTTTCCCTCTATATGCTGGAAAGGTACTTTTTTGTTTTCTTACAACTCCTTATAGATTTCCTTACAAAAGGAATAGGTTTGTTGTGTGAGATATTCTCATGTGCTTACAATAATAACCACAGGTAAGAAGAAACTTTGCCGGAGTATATTGGCGCTTTCATGAATGCTGTATTGCAAGCAAAGCCTTATTGGACATGGTTTGTTATTATAATCTTGGATCTGGCTTGTCTGTCAAACATTGATGTTATGGATGTTTTTTCTCTTCACTTTTCATCCTTTTCTCAGGGTGAGAAAACAAAAAATAGTCGGCTAAGATTTCATTACATCACACAAGGGAGAATACATAATATGTTTTCATCAACTGTATGAAAATCTTTCAAAGAGAAAGCATTTGAATATATTTTAATTTCAGTGCTGTTATTTTTTTAACATATTTCAATTTCACTACTATTATTTTTTCTCTTTTAATTTGCATTATATGTGGGCAGAAGTTGCTGAAGTCACTCGGTAAATCCTCCTAGTTTCCTTTGATTAATGTCGAATTGTAATTAAGTTGATCATGACGTAGGTTATGTAATTTATACTTGAAGATGTAATTTGTATTGAATGTGTTGTTATGTGACCGTGAATTGATGTTGTTGTGATTTAATATTTGCCTTAGACTTTATGTGGCTAATGGTAAATGTTAAGTGCTTGAGAATAATAATACAACAAAACTTTGATTAGGTTATACTTTGATTAATATTGTTGTAAAAAATAGTGATTAAAATTAGTGATTTAAAAAGATTGAAAATATAAAATAATTATGACGTATGATTGGTAGGTTGAGCCAGTTTTTTTTAACGGGTCAATGTTGTATTATATGTAACAAACTATAGGACCAATTTATTTTTTAAGGTTAGGTCTATATGTTATTTAATTTTTTATAAATAAGATAAGAAAATAGGGGCTCAATAAAGTCTAACCGATTTTTATCCATCCACTCACAACCGTCACCCGATGACTCGAATTTAACCGGCTCAAAATAACAAACGAACGAGATTAGATTTATAGTTACCACACGTGGATTCAGTCGGTTTAGATTTTTTGATCTAAATTCGACCGAATCCGACCCAATGTCCACCCGCTGCATCTATTTATACCTACCTCTAGCTTTAATATTCTACGTACTAGTTGTTGAAAATTAAAAAGGAAAGTGAAAATTTTCAAGCCCAAGAAAAAGATTGGCCAGTGAATAATAATTGATTGGAAAATCATAGTCGTTATTGACCAAATAAAAAACTCATAGCCGTTTGTTAGTGGACAAATTTAGAGTCTCCATTTTTTTTTACTTCTTAGAGTCTCTCCATTTTCCAAAAGGACATATCACATATGATATGATTTTAGAATTTTTTTTGTTGAGGACATATAACTTTTAGAATTTACAATTTAGTATTTTGGAAAGCAGAGAAATCTCGAGCATTATTAATAAGACTGGTTAGAAAGGCTCCAAATCCAGCAAGGTGAATCCAATCAAAGTCATTCAGAAATCGCGGTATTATTCACAACTGGTCGCCCTACAACCAACTTTTTTATTTTATGGTCAGCTACTCTTCCATTCATAAAGTTTAAAGAAAATAAAAATAGGTAATGCTTTTGTCTATAAATGTGTGTGGATATATAAAGAACAAACTCCCAAGAGAAAATAATAAAGAAAAAGGACAAGAATGCACCAACCAAGATCATCATGAACTTTTAACACATTCAAAATTGTTATTACTTAATAGTAAGAAATTTCAACAGTATGAGTTTAAAATGCTAATCTATAGCTATAGGAGAAAAGGATGTGCAAGGATAGCGATGTGGGTATGTCAACCATTTTTACTTGCCCCTGAATTAAATTCTTAAATTAATTCATGATATTCAGATTATTGAATGCTTAACAATTGGACGGTTTTCACCTGAGGGTCACATCAGATTGGTAGAAGACTTTAAATATTGATCGAGTGTGTTATTCATAATATTCTTTTTAATATACAGAAAAAATGCAGATACCCGAAAGAAAAAAAAACGTATGGAGATTTTTATTTAGGATTCACATAGTCAAACATTGATGATCAGTAAATTAAAATCGACGGTTTAAATTTAATATTTTAAATTATAAAATAAAAATTAAGATTTTTTAAGACCCGATCGAAATCAAACTAAGATCGGAGATTGTTCGAATGTAATTACCGTTGAATTCACTTAATGCAGTGAATCTAATATCCAAAACAATATAGAAATTATGGAAGGGGAATAATTTAGTCTCTTTATTTTGTATTAAGCGTCACTTTAGAACAAAATATCTTAAAATAAGTATCATCACTAACCAAAGTAGACATTACCACTTGAGTTGACATGCCAATCAAGAACCATATTAAGAGTGTTTTGATGAATTTTTTTAGAGAATTTAAAATTTAAAATTTAAATGTTTCAATTGAATTTTATATATTTAAAATTTTTTTTCTTAGATAGAGTAATTGCTTATTTAAATTTGATCCACTTTTATAAGATTAAAAGATTTTGGGCTAAAAATCTAAATATTGAAAGAAAGTTGTGCATGGTGAAAATGTAAAAAAAATTGGACAAGACTTGAAATTTGAAAAATTGAGGGATCAATTTTCAAATTTTTAAAAGTTCATAGAGACCCATTAGATTTATTTTTAAAAATTTATAAGGATTTATTTACAAATAAATATATATTTATATGAATTATTATGCAAATTTTGAAATATACAGGGATCAATTTATAATTTTTGAAAAAATTATAGAAATTGATTAGTGTTTAGATGATATTTAAAATTATCTAAATTTAGTTTTAACAAAATATTACATGATATCCGTTCACTTTAAAAATTCTTTAAATTTATCATCAAAACAAAATAATTTATATCAAAAATTTTGAATTACCCTCTAAAATAATATTATCTCATAAAATTCCATCTTAAAAAAACTCTAAGGAAATCTCCTTTAGCCACAACATTACGAAAGCCCATAAATCAAGCGCAAACTAGTGTCAAAAATAAAAAAAAATATCAAAACTTTTTTTTTTTGAAAAAAATAAAAAAGAAAGTTTAAATCAGTTTTTTTTTGAAAAATTTTTGAGAAAAAAATTGAAACTTTTCTCTTGTAATTTTTTTTTGGAGAAATTTTTTATATATTTTTTTCAAAAAATTTTTGCCAAAAGAATTTCAAAATTTTTTATCGAAAATTTTTTTACATTTATTTTTCTCATAAAAATAAAAAAAAAATTTCTCGTAAAAAATTGATATTTTTTTTTTAAATTTTTTTTCTGAATAACTAATTTAAAACCGATTTTAATTAAAAATTTGTTCAAAATATTAAACTGAGTTATATTTAAAAGTAATTTTCAAGAACTAAACCAATAATACAATGCGATTCAGTTTTTGAACTATGAAGAAGTCATATCAAACACATGGCTTCATCAATACCAAAATTTGGTAAAGCTTCAACTTACCAAATGGCATAAGCTAATGTTAGTTCAAATGCCCCACTAATTATTCAGCGACTGAGAAGCATTAACATTCTCTTTGTAACATGACTTAGAGGTCGAAGACTGATAAGAGGGATTTTTATGGAAAATTGATTGGATTCCACTTTCACATAAGTATTCATCATCATTTGTGATCAACTACGATACTCAATTATCACAAGCTATCTTGGCAATATCAATAGTTTTACCATCAAAACAATATATGTTGTGAGAATTCTAGAAATAATATTTGGAGGAGAATGAGAAATAATATTTTGAAGCCAAACAATGAAAGGAGTACAAAAGTCCACAAATTATACCATGTAAGAGTGAAATAGGTATGTTTGACCACGAATTATACCCACAAATTATACACAAATTATAAACAAATTATAAACATAATCAATATCGTCCTCTTCCACCTTTCACCACGAGCAAAAAGAATCTACTATCACATTTTTTTTTTAATAAACTTCTTTGTGACTGGCATACTATTATGCAAGATTTTCCAACCAAATAAACATGTTTTATAATAGTTCAAAGCTTCTATAATTTTGACCATAGTTAATTGTGAACATTAGGTATAGAATCCTATTAAAGCTCATATTCATTCCATTTTAGAATAGAGAGATAAGCATTTTTAACAAAAGATATGTTTTCATTCAGCCTCCAAGTCAAATGTCATTATGAGTTAAACTTAATACGAAATAATTTTTTCATTCCTCCCGTTTTGTAATTCTTTTTTGGATACGCAACAATAGTAATTTATTATTAAACTTAACTTTAGCAATGCAAAAAAATTAACAAATAATAAAAAATTGAAATTGAAAATTTGGAAACTTATTATATATTAGACAAATACTCAGAATAAATTTAATTTGTATGCATTATCATATAAAAAGTTTTATACAATCGACAAATTATAATGAATCATGTGAGCAGTTTTATAAGTAGTTATGACAAAACTCAAACATTACTAATGATCTAACACTTGTAACTTATTGACAATATAATTTTTTTTTCACCGACGATATATATAAATTAAATTCTTGATAAAATATCTTTTGATTTGTTAAATATAAATAAACACTATAAATAATTTATAAAACTCATCCGACTAAACACACCATAAACATAACAACTTAGCATTAACCATATCTTGATCTTGAGATTAAGATAAGACAATTTTAAATCATTAAATCTTCGATTGATGATTGAGATTTGTGTAGTGGTTGTATATCAATAAAGAGTGATGAACGAGATTGAGATTGTCCGCAATAAGAAATGCAGGCAATTTCATGGGATAAACGATTTCACTTGTGAATTTTAAATTAGACGGTTGAAACTACAAATAATTTTGATCATTAAATTTAAATGGAATGGGTGAGGTGTATTATTATTACTGCGGGACACGGTAAATATAGGAAATCCAATAAGTAAGGTGACATAAAATTTTTGATGTGAAAAGCGATGAAAACATTGAAAAAGCAGTGGAGAGGTGATTGAAGGGATGAAACTAGCCAAATCATCTTCTACGGACTCTAGGGATTCTAAAAATCTTCAATCTTGCATTGCATATCAATCCTCAAACACCTTCTTCACAAACGTATGACGAATCAAAGAGAACCAACCTCAGTCGCATAACATCAAACACCTAACACTCACTCTTTCACCTAACCAAACTCCGATTCTCAAAACGATGCCGGTTTTCAAAGTCCCATTCAACGGTTACTCCGTCAAGTTCAGTCCATTCTACGAAAACCGCATAGCCGTCGCCACCGCCCAAAACTTTGGAATCCTCGGTAACGGCCGTCTCCACGTCCTCGAACTCTCCTCAAACCCCACTCTCCCAATCTCCGAAATCGCCGCCTACGACACCGCCGACGGAATCTACGACGTCACCTGGTCCGAATCTCACGATTCCATCGTAGTCGCCGCCGTCGCTGACGGCTCCGTTAAACTCTACGACCTCGCTCTTCCACCCACTTCAAACCCTATCCGCTCTTTTCAGGAACACACTCGCGAAGTTCACTCCGCCGATTACAACCCCGTCCGCCGTGACTCTTTCCTCTCCGCTTCATGGGATGACACCGTCAAATTATGGACTCTCGATCGTCCCACTTCCGTTCGCACTTTCAAAGAACACGCTTACTGCGTCTACTCCTCCGTTTGGAACCCTCGTCACGCCGATGTTTTCGCCTCCGCTTCCGGTGATTGCACTCTCCGAATCTGGGACGTTCGTGAACCAGGTTCCACCATGATCCTTCCCGCACACGATCACGAGATACTTTCCTGTGATTGGAACAAATACGATGACTGTATTATTGCCACAGCCTCCGTTGATAAGTCGATTAAAGTTTGGGATGTTAGAAACTTTAGGGTTCCGATTTCCGTGCTTAATGGGCATGGGTATGCTGTTAGAAAGGTGAAATTTTCACCGCACGTGCGGAATTTGATGGTGTCTTGTTCTTATGATATGACTGTTTGTGTTTGGGATTTTATGGTTGAGGATGCTTTGGTGAGTAGGTATGATCATCATACTGAGTTTGCTGTTGGTGTTGATATGAGTGTGCTTGTTGAAGGGCTTATTGCTAGCACTGGTTGGGATGAACTTGTTTATGTTTGGCAGCATGGAACTGATCCTAGAGCATCTTAAGAGGGAAGGTACTAAAACTTAGGTTTATTGAGAATTTCCAATAGTTTTTTAAGATTTAATGATTGTTCTAAGGTTCTAGTGGTTCTCTCTTGTTGTACCAATGTTGAAGTGGAACATGTATACAAAATAATATAATACATCACTTTCATTGGTTTGTTCTCTGTTGTAAATTGATTTTGATTTGATAAACTCAGAGACATGATTTTATTGTTTATGATGGTTCGTCAACATAATTATTCCCATGATGAGTTTTGTTTCAATTTTTGCTACTTAAAGAATCATGCTTGCTAAATTGTTTGTCTGTTATTATCAGTATGCTGTTTATGTTCTTTTTATTGTCGTTATTTTTTTGCATTGTATTATTAGATCTCCCATTCCTTCTCTGTCTTCCAGAACATGTTGGTTATATTCATAATGTAGAGATTGCGTTTCCATTGTAGTTGCTGATGTTACTAACAATTGGCATGATGTTTCTAGAATTTCCATGCATTTTCTGAGGAAATTCTTCAGTTCGGATGCTTTATTTATGTTCTTTTCCCTAGTTCTTTGATGTGTAGGCCTTGTGATTTGTACAATATCAGATTCACAAATTTTCACTGTTTTCCTTCTCGTCTGGGTTGGGTTTCTGTACTTGGTTGTTCAAGCTACCAACTGTTTCTGCCTCTATTAACATTGATCCGATAATTAAGTTTAGAGGCTTTGGATTTCTTATATGTTATTCTTTCTTTTGCAACTTTTTTTTTATGCTCAATTTGTTAAGAACTTTAGATGGAACCTATTAAGAAGTTAAATTTTGTTCATAACTTTGGGAGCTGAGTCACCCAAATTACAAGTTTTACCAATATTAAATGCTCTCTACCATTTTGTGTAAGTTTAAATTGTTTGGAATTTTCACTTTATGATCTATAATGTACTGTAATACTGTTTCTTGGAATTCTTGTAAATTATATTATATCTGAGTGAATATTTTCAAATAAAATGTGATGTTAGTGCCCAATATTTCTTTGCTCATTTATATGACCATAAGTAACATGTTATGTATTAGTCCTATGGTAAGGTGCTTTGGAAGGTTGAAAAATTTAAATAGTCTGGTACAATGGTGAGTTAAGTGCGACAATTGGTGGATATATAAACCTTGTTTAGATATCTGTATCCTGTTTGAAATTGAAACCTATAACCAACTTCTTTTCATATCAAGTTTGTAATAAAAAACATAAATTTCTTATGTCCATGCTGAGTCATATATCTCTTATCTGAAACACCAGATACACAAAATATCTTTATAATAAGCATTGCTGTGAGAGTGAGTATTTTGGAGGATGATTCAGATCTAAGGTTAAACTTTGAAAGAAAAGAAAAAAGACATTTTCTGTGTCTTTTTGTAGGCTGACTAGTGACTTGCAACAACTAGCCTGTCAAAAGTTTAAGGAAACCTGTAAAACATTTGAATAATAATAATTGAAGGTGGTAGCTCATATGTCTGCATTGATCTGATTAGTATTATCCTGTTTTAGAAACGACAGGTTGGAAAAATATATTGTAAAATGGTTATTTAATAGATAATCATTTGTAAGAGAAGTAGAGTTCTTGATTAGGTCTTCCAAATTAAAGTTTAGATGAGATGTCACATTAAAAAAGTCTGACCGGAATAATCCCTACAGCTTCAACATTGGGGCTCTGTTACCCTGTTGATACAAGTAGTATTTCATTTCAGGAAGAAAAAAAGGGAAAGTTCCCTTGATTACAACTTTGCAGAACCTTGAAGGTCTGCAACCTCCATGCCCTATGACTCCGATGCACTTGCAAATGATAATATACCTTCCCTCTACTCTCTTTCTTTTATATACATTGCAACCTAACCCTCTAATGAACTCAACCAATTGTTTCCATCTAACTCTTGGTAAGGTTACTAACACAACTCACCTTGAGTACTGGCATACGTTTCAAAAAAATATGGGTACTAGAGTAATCCTCATAAGCTGTGGCTGACTAACTTTTGAATTGCCACTTCTTTTTCTTTTGACAGAAGATTGTGAATTTATACATCTTTGTCAATTAAGTTTTAGAGGGTGTTCAGAAAACTAAAAGAAGGAAGGAAGATATTTACTCTGTAATTGTTGGCACTTTATCGTATGTTTATGAATGAATTTGAGACTACTATAATGTCAGGGCTTTTAAACCTTAAACACTAGATATCATTATCCAGTTCAATTTATTTAGTGTAGTTCTATGCAACCTGTGGCAGCTGAGATGACATTTTAAAAGGTGTTTAACTAACACTTTGATTTTGACATTGTTGGTCATTTTATACTCTGCAGTCCTGATCATTATTTTGAGATGGATTCTGACTATTTTCTCTTTCTGTCTACTCAGTTTGAAAATCGTGGTTTATTCTTTATAAACTCAACTTGTTAAGATGTAAAACTGGCTAATTACTGTGCTGATCATTTCAGTTTTATATGGTTAACTAGCAAAATATCTGGGCATTCATATGGGTCGTGAGTTGTTGGTTACTTTTACCAAAAGAAACTCATATCATATCACTTGAAATAAAAGGTGCAATTTAAAGAGGTACATAATCAAAATGACAGTGACTAGTTCAAGATGTGACTGATCTTGCTAGAGGTACATAATCACATTTATTTGTCTTTTAAAAAACTTTACCATGAAGTTTGGGATATGTTGAAGTAAACTTATACAATTATCAATGTTGAAGTAAACTTATACAATTATCAATAAGTTTGTCCAAATTGGAATTAATGCCAATTTTATCTTTTTATCGTGATTTTGCAAAGTTAGATATTCAACTTCTGCCTTCAATTCACCGCCAGAATAAACACTCACTTTATCTAATTAGCAAGCAATATGTTATATGGAGGCCTACTGCTTCACATTTGAACCTAGATGAATAATGTGGAAAAACTCAAATATATAACAAAAGAAAAACATTTTGCAAGTTTTTTTTTACAATATAAAGCATGTGAGACTTTATTTCAATATGTATAGAGCATTTGCCTCATGTTCCTTAATCATCCCAAGTTATGTGGACTTGTTCCAAGATGTTTCATTCCAATTAACTTCACTTGGAGCTAAACATTTCCAAGAATTTTCTATCCACGAGTGTGGTTGTGATTGTCATGTATGATTCTTCTATCCACGAGAATCAACTAATCGAAACACTCTATGTAACAATTAAGCTGCTTCAATTTTCAACATCACATAGAGAGAAAAAATAGAATAAGATGATAAACTCAAAGTATAATCTACTGAAAACTTACCATATATGGCAACACTTTCAGGTCTTTCCCTAGTCCATCTAGAAGCACGTTTGCATGCATAGCTATGATTCACTAGCACATGTGAATATGTGATACATACCAATCAGTTTCAGTAACCTTTGACTGTGTTTCAACAACCAGTCAACAGTTCAAGGTTATTCAAGTTTGAATCTTTTCTCATTGCTGTTTCAATCTTTACAAAATGCACATTCTTCTTCAGCTGACTGGTAGCTTAATCTTGTATCCAATTGTTCACTTTATAAACAATACAAAAATGGATCAAATCAAACATCATTGAGAGCCAATACAGAAAAATGGGTTCCCATCAGAAAATTCTATTGATTTTTCTTACTCTCATATTGGGATTTATATGTTATGGTATCTCAAGTGAGTACTCCATATTAGCCTTTGACTTTGACAAGTTACCTTCAGAGGACCAAGTGGTTGAGCTTTTCCAACAATGGAAGAAGGACCATAAAAAATTCTACATACACCCAGAAGAAGCAGCTTTAAGGTTGGAGAATTTCAAAAGGAATTTAAAGTACATTGTTGAGAGGAATTCGATGCGAAATTCTCCCCTCAGACACCGTCTTGGATTGAACAGGTTTGCTGATATGAGTAATGACGAATTCAAGAGTAAGTTTATTTCAAAGGTGAAAAGGCCGAATAGTGAGAGGAGCAGTGACTTGTATGTTAAGGATGAATCATGTGAAGATGCAGCTTACTCTTTAGATTGGAGGAACAAGGGAGCTGTGACTGGTGTTAAGGACCAAGGCAACTGTGGTGAGCTTCTATATTTTGTATATCATACAAAGTTTGGTTATTTATATTTTTTTTTTCATTTTCTATTTATGGTTGGTGACTTATGTGTTGGAAATTTAATCAAGAGTGATATAGTACCTGGTAATTTGAAGTTCACCTGTGAGTAAAGTTTGACTAAGGATTGCTCTAGTTAGGGTTTGAACTTAGGTTGTCTTGAATTACTAAAACTCATGAAATACTTGAACCTAACCAGTTGGTTAGAGTGATATGGTTTAATTTGGGTTAAAAGGGATTATGTGAAAATATTTCAAGTGTTAATGATTCATATATTTGTGGTATTAATGTTTTGGGTAAGTCTACCTCAATGGGATTCCCTTCATATCAGAATTCACAACTAATTTCCCTTATACTCTTTTGGATTTCCATTTTGTATATTATGAAAAGTTTGTTTTTCCTTCTGATTTTGTAGGTAGTTGTTGGTCATTCTCTTCCACTGGAGCTATAGAAGGAGTAAATGCCATAGTGACAGGGGACCTTGTAAGCCTTTCAGAACAAGAACTTGTAGATTGTGATTCTACTAATGATGGGTGTGATGGAGGCTATATGGATTATGCTTTTGAGTGGGTTATAAACAATGGTGGAATAGATACAGAATCTAATTACCCTTACACTGGTGTGGATGGTACCTGCAATGCCACCAAGGTCTTACTATTACTATAATAGCCCTCCTTTTTCCTTCCTATTCATTTTTTGCATAGTGACAGAAGAATATATATATGATGATTCTGTTGAGCATAGTTCTAAAGGTATCTACAACTACAATTGCGGCCACTTCAGTTGCATTTACCTACATTTTGCTGCAATATTTAATATTGCATCCGGAACTGCAATTTAGAACCATACTGGTGAGCTCATGATATTTCTATATCTAATTTATTGAGTGTTTTTTTCCCCCCTTGAATTAGGAGGAAACCAAAGTTGTTACTATTGATGGCTACAGTGATGTGGCACAATCAGATAGTGCTGTGTTGTGTGCTACTGTGAAGCAGCCAATAAGTGCTGGAATAGATGGCTCCTCATTGGATTTTCAACTATACACTGGTGTAAGTGTTAATTAATACTAGTGTTCCATATATTTTTAGTCTTTATAATTCTCTTGAATTTTGTCTGTATACAAAAAACTCACTTTTCAAGTTTTCAGTCCTACAAAACAAGATGTTTGTGTTTTTCTTGAACAGGGAATATATGACGGAGATTGCTCAAGTGATCCAGATGATATTGATCATGCAGTTTTAATAGTAGGTTATGGATCACAAGGTGATGAAGATTACTGGATTGTAAAGAATTCTTGGGGAACAAGTTGGGGAATAGAAGGGTACATTTATATAAGAAGGAATACTAATTTAAAATATGGAGTTTGTGCAATCAATTACATGGCCTCTTATCCTACCAAAGAGTCCAGTGCAATATCTCCAACTAGTCCTCCTTCACCACCGTCGCCGCCTCCACCACCTCCTTCTCCTTCACCAAGTGAATGTGGAGACTTCTCTTATTGTCATGCTGATCAGACATGCTGCTGCCTTCTTGAGTTATTTGATTTTTGCCTTGCTTATGGTTGTTGTGAATACGAGAATGCTGTTTGTTGCACTGGTTCAGAATATTGTTGTCCCAGTGATTACCCCATTTGTGATATTGAAGATGGACTCTGTCTCCAAGTAAGATATAAATCTAGTATAACTAACTCCAAGTTTATTAAGAAATTTAGTTAATTACAGTTAAATTTCTTGGTCTCATAAAATAATATGTGCATTCTCAAAAATACTATTTATTAAAACTTGTTATATGAAAACAAAAGAGTCACTGAAAAATAAAACTTATATTTGAAATTATTGAATATGGATATTTTTTTTATATTTGGGATCAGAGAGAAAGTATATATTCTAGCTTTTTTCTATTTGTTAGTTGTTCTTAATATACTAATAATAATTTGTGTTGTGTAGAACTACGGAGATTTAATGGGAGTGGCTGCAAAGAAGAAAAAGATGGGAAAGCACAAGTTTCCATGGACAAAATTTGAACACACTAAAAAGACACATTATCCTCTTCAGCTAAGCCTGAGGAGGAATGCATTTGCTGCAATGCGTTGAGTCTGATGGTTATAATAGTCAATCCCTTGTGTTGCTTTGCTTGGATTTTCTCTATATTATGTACTGTCGACTGGACTATAAATATTTGATTTTCTTCTTTTTGTTAGAAAATTTTCCTTTGTATTTGTGGACTCTAGATTATTTAATAAACTTAAGCTAGAGAGAAGCCTTATAGAGTAATATCAATAGAGGGTCGCTCTTAATGCCAAAAAATCACGGCAATCTCTAGTAAGGGAGTTTCCGGTAATTAAAAAATTAGATAAAAATATTATTGAAAATATGATAAAAATTAGATAGTGTTTTTTTGTACTAATAAGTAAAATTGGTGGGTTGGATGTGTTTCAAGCATTTTGGACGGAGTTGTTGAAGATGTGAGAAAAATGTCTTAACTAAACTCTTGTTTTGGGAATGGGATGGTTAAAAAAAATAAAATTCAGAGCTACTGTATGTATTATTGCAGGAACATTATGCCGCACAAACTGAAACCGCAGGAACAACAAATTACAAGCTTTTCTTTTTATAGCAAAATACTAAATCATGTACTAAGAGTAATTAACCTAATATTGGTTAGTAAACACTTGGAAGTTGGTTAATATATACTCCATAATCTTGTTTTAGGCATAAAATCTTTTTTTACAGCAAAATACTAAATCGTGTACTACTAGATTCCCATTCAACAACATTCTTTATTATTATAGCAAAATACTAAATTATGAGAGGAATAATAATTGCGACAATAAAATTATCAATGTCCTAAAAGGGCTAACAGAGAATTTCACTTTCTCGTTATTTATGAAACGATTTAATATGCGAAGAATTCAAGTATTTTCAATATTGGGTTGGGATGTCTCCAATTATGTCTTAGTAAGAGGAAAATGTGGGTGATTATTTATTACATGAATGTTATCATTTTTTATAATTTTAAAGTGAAAGAATGTTACACATATCAAGTTGAGATGCAAATCTTTATAATTTTATTTGAGATGATGAATAAATTATGTTGAAATGTTCTTCTAGATATAAATAAGAAGTGTTGAATCTCGAATATTATTGTGTTATCTATTGCTTTTTTGTGTGTGTGTTTTCATGAAAGATCCAAGAGTATATTAGTTAAGTCTTGTTGTGGACGAATTTTCAACTTCAACTACTATATATATATATAAGTGTCAATTGTCATCGCACTAAAATAATGAATTTTAATTTTTTATTCTTTTTCAATTTTGTTTTAGTAAATATTATCTTTAATTCATTTTTTATCTTTATTGACAACACTATCCAAAATATTACATAATTATAAAGATCAAAATGTGTATACATGTTTTCTCATGTATAATTCACCAATAATAAAATCTCTATAATAAAGAATAAAAAAACTAAAACATTTGAAAAATTATTTATAAAATATAGAATTAAATATATTTTTACTTCTTACAAAATTACAACCTTTTAAATTTAATCTCTTAAAAAAAAATTACTCACTTGTTGTCCTTATTTTACTTTTTACATGGATAGACACTATTTTGAGGGATTAAAAGCCTCCATTTTTTATAAAAAAATCTCAAAATAAAAACTAAAACTAAATATAAAAATATTTATGGACTAAACTCAAAAATCATAATTTTTTAAGGATTAAAAGAAATATAACTCTAAATTTTATCATGATTCATCACTAATATTGATATTGATTATTCATTTTGACATTGAAATGAGTAGTTGATATATATGTCTCCCCTAATAAAAGGAAAAGGAAAAGCGTGTCTCCCATAATGCTAATTAAGTTATTGTGTATTTATGAATATGGGCAATACCGAATAATTAGTTATTTGACATTTGGTTGAAGCTCTTAGTCATGCACATGGTTGAAGCTTAATTGAAGTTTAGTTGTTTCTACGACAAAGAGGAAAATAGTGGAATTATTAAGGTCAAACAAAAGTGGAGCATAAGGCATGTAGGTAGTGTACATACAACTACAAGAGTCAAGAATGGCAGACAACAAGAATCGAAGGACCCAATCTTCGTGGGACATACCCGCCGCTTCCCGCAATCTAAGGGGAACTCTCTATAGTTATAGTATTTTTCATTTTTCTTTTTCAACAATTTTTTCTATAACTTTCAATAACTCATTTTCTGCCCGCGTTTTCTTTTTGACCATATCGATTTGATGATTGATTAAATTTACTTGTTTTTTATGCCATTGCTCTTTGCGTAAATCACATCCAAATTTATAACAATAGCTAATTAACTAAATTTAGTAATTTAATTGTGTGAAGCAATAATTTAGTCAACTAAGTTAGAGTATAGTAGTGTGTGTCAATTTAGTATATCCACAAAAATATATCTTTAATTCTTTTTAATAAATCAATAAAAGTCCTAAATATTAAAATCAATAAACTATCTTGCTATATTTAATTACATATGTTAGTGATGCAGTGAACAAAGAGAAATAAAGAAAAAAAATAAGATCTTGTTACTACCTATTATTATATTAAACAATGTCTTTAACTGAATAGTATTAGTATTGCTTGATTCAAAGTAAATCACTGAAATAAACCATTTTTAAGTGTTCAATAAATTCAAAGATTTTTACGAGACACCAATCCTCCACTCTAAATTTATTTCATAAAAAAATTAAAAAAATTATATTAATGAACGAGAATAGTATTAGACTTCGTTGTAGTTTTAATTTTTTATTTTTATGAACTCACGAAATTGGTCTATCAATTTTTAAAAAAATTTAACTAAAAAATGATAATTGACATATTTTTAAAGACACAATAAAACGATGTTAAATAATTAATATCCATAAAACTGCAACAAAATCCTTTAAAAATTTCAATTTATAAAATCATTCATTTTTATAATTTAATTAATAACATATAAATAATTAATATATTTAAATGATTCTATATTACGATATTCTATCTCACATTATTACAAAAATATATCAAATAATTATTTTTTAATAAAAAAAATTAAAATCATTAACTTTTAAAATAAGAGGAGAGAGAAAGGATGTGTTTTGTAGGGACCGTCCACAATGCCCAGTTCAATTTATTAAAGACCTTTTGAAGTGTTCTCACGTTCTCCACGCTACGTCCGTGACCACACCATCACTTTATATTTAATGCTTCTCAATTTCACCTTTACTTCAAAAACTCCTCCCACTATACTACTCCAATCTTGAACACTTACACTATTATGGTTTATACAACTCTTGTATTTTTGCATCTCAAATTTTTATATTTTTTTATCACATCACTAAAATATCATATCAAATACATAGTTAATTTTATTTATTTATCTATCATGTGATCATATATTTGGGTGGACACCAATATTTTTTTTTGTTTATAACACCGTACTCTCTCCGTCTCTTATTATAAAACTATTTTGATATATTTATTTATATTTGAATATAACATTTTTTATTTATAAATGTTGGTTTATCATCTCAAAGCAAATTGATAGTATTAATAAAAAAATATATTAAAAAAAACAAAAACAAATGTATCTAATAAATTCAAATGTATAGTCCGTAAAATTTAACTTAACTGATACATGTCAATATTATTATGTCGAACATCATAATCTAAATTCGAATCCGTTGTGTGAATTTCAAGTAATATTTATTACTTGGATCCAAAAAATTTGCAAATGTGTTTATTTTGATTTTTTTTGTTTATAGTTTAGATGTGAGTGATGCGGTCCAAGTTTAATATGACATGACATGGATTAAAATAAAAAACAGTAAAAAAAAAACGTAAAACAGAAAACTTTTTAGGTTTTTTTATTATTATATCTTTTTTTATAAATTAATTAATATGCATTATATTGAAATTTATACATTAAGTCTTAAATTTTTTGACCTTCAAAAAGTTATAAGTCTGTTGTGCGACTATCTATAACCTTTAAAAAATAAATAAAATTAAAAGATAATATATGGTGGAATATAATAATATTTTATTGTTTAGTATAATCCAAAAACAACCATAATTCTGCAACACAGTTTCAGTTACTGCTTCAGTATATAGTACTGTAAACTGAAAATACATAGAAAACAATATAGAAGAAGAAATATCAAAGCTTGTGTCACTATCTATCTACTTCAAGTTTTTGTGCCTTTTCTTTCATCCTACTCATTCCACTGCATCATTTATCAACCAACCGTTTATTGTGAGTTAGATCCTTTTCAAAAAGACTGTGCTGTGAAGGTAATCATTCACATGTTGCTCTTTTCATTATTTTCTCCATTCATGTATCCAATTTAGCAGCTATATCACCTTATTAAAATAGCATACTCTAGCTAGCTACTGAGTACTAATAAAACCTCTTTTATATCCCATTAGGTCTGCAAAAAAGTGTTTTTCTTGGATGATATTATTATTTTGCTAGCTTCTGTGTTTGTTTTTCAAGAGGTTTGTTGTTTTTTCATTATCAATTCTGTTTTCTTAGTATTATTATTATTATTATTTTTATTACTCTGGTGGGTCCTTGAAAGTTGAGCTTGTGATTTGGATGAAGATGCTCCCTGGATTTCTTGCACTGTTTAATTCATTGATTGGCAGTGCCTCTGAGTTTTTTTTATTGTTTTTATATTTTATAATATATAGACTCCCTTCAGGAGAGAAAATAATATAAGCCTTTTCACTATCCATTTAGCTTAAATCATGGCTTTTTAAATTAAATACATATCCACAAAGTTTTAGAACCTGTGACACTCATAATTGAGCTTATTGTGGTAGTTTACTTCCTCTCTTTTTAAGGTCATTTCAATTATAATCAGTTCACAAGTTGTGTTTGTTGTAATTAAATTAGTTCAAGTCTTCTTGAATTGAGAAGCATATGATCTTCATGCAGTTTATGTTGTTATTTATTTAAAGTTTAAATTCAGTTCTTCAATCCTTTTTTCTTTTTCAGATTTTCATGATTGGATAGGAAGTTTCTGACCTAATTTTTTAGGCCTTGGTGCTGAGAAGTGAGAACTAGTATTTGAAATTGTTTTGAGTTTTGAACTTGGGATTGAGAAAGGTTGCATAGCAATTTGCATAGACTAGTTCAATTTTGGAACAAGATGTCTGAGAGGAAATTGAACATCAATGCTCCTCTCATGTCTGTGAGACGAAATTCAGCTACATCGCCGTCCTTAACCGCATCAAAGAAGAAAATGTTAGAGAAACGCCACACTCTTGCAAGTTACAAATCAGACATGACATTGGAACAGGTAACAGAACCTGTTGCAGTGCCTTTCAATTGGGAGCATATCCCTGGAAGATGCAAAGGTAGTAATGGCAATGGATCTGAACCTCGAACTCCTCTTAAAAACACTTCAATCACTCCAATTCCAAGGCTTCCTCCTGGAAAATCTATCAAATCTGCCAATCAACCATTGGAAAAGGAATGCAATGTTGCAAATAAATTCACTTCCTCAAACAAATCAAAGTCTTTCAGCGGCAATTTGGTTAAACTATATTGTGAAAGAGAAAGAGAAAGTGAGAAAAAAATTGAGAATAGAAGGTCTAATGTGAAGGAGAAAGAGGATGAGGAGATGGATGATGTTTATTCAGATGCACTTGAAACACTGTCGCATACAGAATCATTCTCTATGAATTGCAGTGTGAGTGGTGTAAGTGGATTAGATAATTTTGATGCTAAGAAGTTTGGAACATTTTCTACAGATCAACAAACAAGAGATTTCATGATGAATCGGTTTTTGCCGGCTGCAAAGGCTATGACAATACAACCTTCTCAATATTCTTCAAAAAAGCAATCTGTAGTACTAGTGGAACAACAGCTTAGAGATGTTAACAAATTGGTTCAGAATGCAAAGAAGCCTCTGGTTAATAAACACACCACTGATATTATACCATATACTGGTCAATTTCAAGACGATGAAAGTGAAGATGAAGGTGATGTTTATGACAATGACAATTCTGCTAGTATGTTGAGTAAAGGATGTGGTTTGTTACCTAATTTACATATTAGGAATTCATTGTCCTTGTTAAATCCTGTGGCTGGAATTAAAATGAAGAACCAAGGTCCCTTGATTTCTGCTTCTGAGGTTGGAAAAACTAACAAACGCTCTCATGTTAGATCTTTTAGTCCAGTTCCAGCAGTAAAGAAGGTAAAAACAATGCACCATTTAATCCCTTTTTTGTTAATAAACATCTTTATCAATGAGCATGTTATTACTGTTATCACAGTTATGAATTATTCTGAATAATCTCAGTGATCAAATGATAGGAATATTACAAAGGAATGATGATGATACAATAGTATATATAGGGTAATTGTGAACTAGCGAATAAAGAGAATAACAAACTAACTAGAGGATCTATTAGATGTAAAAAGTTAGTTATACTAGTTAGTTAGATCATGTACTAGTTAGTGTAACTAACTAACTAGTATAATTAACTAGTGTAGCTAAATTTTTGCATCTAATAGGATCAACTAATTAACTGAAATCCTAACAGCGTAAGTGAACTATCATCAGTTATTATCTAAATCATGTTTTCAGCATATTTACTCACAGCCATATGAATCTTTGATGCAGGCTTGGGAAGCAATTCACAAGAACAGGTCAAGCAATGTAGTTGCACCACCTGAGATGCAAGAAGGAAAGAAGAAATGGAGCAGTGAATCAAACAGGTTTGGTTTTTCGGGCGAGTTGCTTCCAGGTAGACTCTCTCCCTTCCAGCGTTCAAGAGTGGCTGCCGCAGGCATATCTCCCTGCAGAAGTAAACCACAATCTCCATTTCGGGGCGTGAAGTTGCTCGGCGATTCTAAAGAGGCTGAAAACAATAAATCAGGCAATTTGAAATTCTACAGCACTGGACTTGGTAAAGTACAAGGGGTTCCAAACCAAGGAGCCAAAAGAAGTTCATATTCAGGAAGTTTGGCAATTGAAAAGACATTGTATATAGATACTTCTAGTACTGTCAAATTATCATCTACAAATATAAATTCTGTTGATAATAACAAAAGGAGAATAGATACTATGATTTCAGAATTGGACAAAAGAAGAGGGAAAGAAAGTAATTCTAGCATAGAAATATCTCAAGCTTTGAATTTGGAAGAAAAGGTAACATTGGATTATGAAGTGTTAACTTCTTTGGGTGGAAATTCTTCAACTTTGTCTGGTATGCTAAATCATATAGCCAAAGAATATGAAGATGATGTATTGACAACTACTCAAAATGTTAACCGAGAGTGTGAGTCATTGGAACCTGATCAAGGGACTATTGCGGAAAATTCAGAGACTAACAGCAACAAACAAATTGTGTTGGTTAATGGTTCAGGAAAAGGTGGTGTTGAATCTGCTTTATCTCATCTTCCTCCACCATTGCCAAAATCACCTTCTGAGTCTTGGCTTTGGCGTGCCCTGCCTATAAACTCCCTCAAGAATTCTTTCTTGCATTCAAATCATGCTAAAAGGAATGATTCTAATACAGCATCCAGTAAAGTGAAGTGGGAAACAATAGTAAAAACTTCAAATTTGCATCACGACCATGTTCGTTATTCTCAGGTAACCTCAATAACTCCTTATATTAGATTTTTATATTGAGGTTAACTGATCATTACAAAATCAGTTTGCAATGGTAAAGTCAGAGATGTAACTCTGTATAAATTTTTTTCAAGCCTTATCATTTTCACAAATACATTAGCTCATAGTTTTTGTCTACATCAACTATGATAGTGACTAAGATGAAAATTTACATTAAACTTTCTCTGCAGGAACTACCAAGGCAAAAATATCAGCATTCAAAATCTTAGAGATGAAACTGTGTGACTTTACTAGCATGTTATGGTCCAAGCTTTTTGTCTCCTTTTTTTTTTTAATTCTATATACAGTTTGTGAGAGAATTCAAAGTTGCTCTGCAACTGTTTTGTATTGAATGAATTGATTGATTACAAAACGAGAGATTCATCCTTATACATAAGTAAACATTAGTCATAAGTAAAGGTTTAGTATACTCTAATACATATGGTATTAATTCCTATACCTTATGGAATTTTAGCTTTATGGCATAAGTAAACATTTGGCATATTTGATTAGATTTTTACATTAGTCAACATCTTTCATCCCAAAAGAAAAGGTTGGATTTATATTATTTAATCCATAAAGCTATATTTGTGTCAATTTATCATATGAACAGTTAAATTTGAATCAATGAAGTATATTTACATAGTGTTTTGGAAGATCCCCTGCTGTTCTGCGTTGACCCAAATTTTAAAGGATAATGTAATGAAGGTAAACTTTATTTGCCTCACTAGGATCGATGTAACACACTGTTTGAAGAACAAAAAAACAATTTTGTGTTTTACTTTATAAAATATCATGACATGTTAATGATGTTATGCCTTCCTTTTCTATTGGTTTTTGTTTCAATCTGTTGAGTTCAAGTTCTGATCCTCTTTAATTTTCTTGAACTGTTTTTTTTTTATCTTGCAACAAAAAAATACAAAACAATAATATTTAAATAATTATTATTTATAAACACACACACCACTAATAGGTAGTATTTTCCACAATTAATTTATGAGTTATGCTCCAACCAGCTCCAGGCAGTTGTTTTCTTCACTCCTTGTTTTCTCATTGTATCCCTAACTTTGTCAACATCTTTCCATCTACCAGCAAAAGCATATATGTTAGCAAGCAACATGTAATTTCCAGAATTATGTGGCTCGACCTTGAACAGTTTAGCTGCAACAAGCTCCCCAAGGTCCACTCGTTTATGAATGCTAGTAGCATTTAAAAGAGATCCATAAATTCCTGCATGGGGTTCCATTGGCATGCCTTGAATCAATTTGATAGCTTCTTCTAATTTACCAACTCGACCCAACATATCGATCATACAAGCATAGTGGTCTACATCAGGAAATTTGATTGATTCAAAAACTTTTTGACCTTCTTCCAATAATCCGGCATGGCTGCATGCAGTTAGCACACCAATATATGTTATGCGGTCGGGTTCAATACCGTCATTTTTCATTTTTGACAGTAGCGTGATGCTTTCCATTCCATGACCATGCTCTGCAAATCCTGAAATCAATGTGTTGTAGGAAACTAAATCTTTGGTTGCCATTTCTTGAAATATTAATGCGGCATCTTCCATGCTCCCACATCTTGAGTACATGAAAATCAAAGCGTTGTATCCTGAAATGCCAAGTTGGATGTGATTTTCTTTGAGGATGCTCACAGCCCAATTACCCAGACCTAGCTCTCCAAGGTGTCCACAAGCAGAAAAGACACTAACCATAGTCACCTCATCTGGTTTTGAATCTTCATTAGAGATCATTTCCTCGAACAACTTGATTGCCATCAATGACTCACCATTTTGAGTATAACCAGCAATCATCGAATTCCACGAGACGGTATCTCGATGTGGCATCTTATCAAAGAAGTGTCTTGCTAAAGATAAATCCCCTACTCTTGCATAACCCGAAATCATGGCATTCCACGGAACAGAATTCTTAAACTTATACACACCCAATTGATCAAATATCTTGTGAGCTGCCTCGAGGTTCCCGCATTTTGCATACATATCAAGCAATGCAGTCATGACAAAATAATTTGAGCGGAAACCCACTCTACGATCTAGATTTCTGACAATCGACTCTAAAAGACAAGGGTCACCAAGAGATGAGCAAGATGATATAACAGTTACCCATGTTGTTTCGTTTGGTTCGACATTTTGAGAGCTAAGCATGTCATCAAACAATTTCACAGCCTCCTGTGGTTCCCCACCTTGAGCATATCCTGATAGCATTGCATTCCAAGATACCACACTTTTTTCTGGCATTTTGTCAAAATACATCCTTGCAGTCTTCAAACTCCTCTTCTTTGCATACCCAGTAACCATGGTGGTCCAAGTAATAACATTCCTCCTTATTTCCTGCTCACCCAGCACATTGAAAAGCCTACTTGCTTCCTCTTCATCCCCCCACTTCCAATATCCAGAAATCATCACATTCCAATCAGCAACTGTTCTATCAGGCATTTCGTCGAACAGTTTCCTGGCAAGCTCAATAGGTCCATATTTTGCACATATGGCCAAAATTACATTTCGAACATAATGATCACGGTCATGTCCCAATTTCAGTACATGAGAAAGAAACAACATGGTTTCGTTTTTTCCAATTTGGGAATAGTATTTGAGCATGGAGGTGAAGACACGTCCATCAGGGTGAGTTGTTAGATGAAAAATGTGGGAGGTGTAGGTTGAGGGTGCAAGGAGGCGTGTGCATTGGGTAAGGAGAATAGATGTCCAGTGGTTTTGGTGGTGAAGAGAGTGGTGGAGCAGTTGTGCATGGAGCTGTCTCAGACAATGGAGATTGGTTATTTTGTTTACTATGTTTTTGTCGTTCAATGGTGACATGCCACTATGCAATATCTCTTGATTGTTTGCTTCTTCTGATACACATGCAGAATAATTTTCTTCAAAACATTTTAGTCTTTTTTTCTTCTTGGCCCTTTTATCTAATCCAAGTATGTAAATTAGATTATTCTGAATTGAGATGAACTTTAAATTCTCAAATATGACACAATGTTTTATCCCAATAAATATTACTTCTTCCAACTCATCATCAAGATTGGTGTAACATAATGAAATGAAAGAGTTTGGCCAATTTATTTTAAGAGAGTTAAATAATTATTTAAAGGTGTTTTGTGATCTGATTCTTAAGACCTTGCACTTGAAATTCCTTGCAACACTGAACCACTATTATTTCCTTTTCAATAAACAGAATCAATAATATTTAACAACAAAAATCATATTAAAATAAATGTCATTTTAAGTTTTTAATATAATATTAATTATTTTTTTTCTAATTGTATCGTTTAAGAGGATGGAGACGATGTAGAGTCTATGGAAGGAGAGATCTAAACCAACACAAATTGTCAATAGGAACATGAGTGCGCGAAATGAATGCAGAGATAGTAATCAGGATAACGACGGCATGCATGGCAGGGACCAATATTATATATTTATTTCTAGTGTTGTATATTATGTTATAGTCTCTTAGTTTATAGAAATTAAAAATACATTTTCAAATATTTTTTTTAGTAATTTTATAAATTAAAGTAACCAACAAAAAATAAAGACTAAATTAATTAATTAAAGATAAATTTAAAGATCAAATAACTAATAAAAGACACATTTAAATTTATTTTTGTAATTTTAATATAATTTAAAGACTATTATAACACACTCGCATATTTATTTTTAGAAAAATCAAAACATAAAAGAGATACAATCTATGACATAAATATTTTTCTTTATAATATAATTTAATTTTTAATGTATTAAATATTAAAATATTAATTTTTCAAAATTAATTGTACTAGGTTCCTTCTCACGTGAGTCCGTCCCTGATGCATGGGACCTATAATGACACGACAATGGTGATAGAGATCGATAACGGAAAAACTATGAAATGGGGATAATGTATTGTACTGGTTGTGGCAAAATGTCCTTGACAACTGAGAAATTTTTCTATTGATAAAGATTATTTAAAAGATAAGTGAAACTAATCACTTCCAAGGAAATAGTAGTTGCCTTCCTCAAACTTTAATTTTAGGTTATCTTTTTCTTTTTTTTTATTAAAGATGGGTGATTAGTAGTTGAATTTTAGAGGGACTTGGGTGAAAGGAGTATTGATTTTAGAGGGACTCTAAGTCTCTAAGCATCACAAAGGATTACAAATACCAATTAAAAATAATGTATCTTACCCTTCTTCCTTTCCTCAAAACAAAAAAGTTACTAACCAAATTAAATGTATCACTTTCCTCACCTTCTTGCCTCTAAGCAACCCCCTATATCGAAGACAACTATACTTAACTCTATGGTAATGAAATACCCCAACCAAAACCAAATGGAGCATCATACTCCTTCTAGAATAAAATATACGCACAATTAGTATTTAAAAAATGTATGCGGTCTAAATTTTAAATAAAATACATCAATTTTTTTAATATTCATTTTGCATATATTTTATTTTTAAAAAGTACTAATAAGATGAAAGACAAGAAAAGAACAAGTGATCCCCACTCTCCATTTGATCATGACATAATACACAAGAAGCATTATGAGACACATCTAGGATACCCCTAGAAACAAGAGCCTTCTTGGAAGTTGCATTTGGTGTTTATGGTTAAGGGAGAAGCACTGAAGTTGGCTGACGATGTTCTTTAAATTAAGGAGTGGAGGAGATAGGTTTGGAAAACTTGAGGGAGAGGAGAGAGGAATCTGATGCAAAACATCTAAAATAAGATATTCTAAGACTTTTTGATCCAATGAGAGTAAACACAGTCTACTATGGACCACTTAAGATGTAACCATCATTGGTTAAATTAAAACTATGTTCAATGTCTCATGAAACATACAACAATACTTTATCCATCTGATTTTATATAAGCAAAATTTTTTTACTGTTATACCACTCAAGAACAAGAAAAGTAGTTAATCTCATCAAATTTTTTCAAAGTTGTTGGTTTGGTTCCAAGATGTAGAATCTACATTTGCAAGTTATACTTTTTGTTAGCTTCTTTTCCACTCCCTGTGTGCTCAAAAAGCCTTCCAGATTGGTCAATCCATAGAGCATTAGAGGGGTGGGAGAAGAAACTCTCATACTTTTTTGTATGTTAAGGACGGACCACGCCCCAACAGCAATACAGCACAAGGCCCTATAGAAGGACAGGCTATTTTGAAAAAACAAAGAAACACAGTCCTCATAATAAGCTCAAAGGGCCATGAATGAGCAAAAAATTTCAAAACATTCTCCATGTAGGGGTGCAAAGGCATCAAAGGGTCTAGTTGATACAGGCCTTGATCTTAGCATTTCATTAAGGCCAACAAAAAAAAGTATCATCCATTCGTATCAATTAGACCCTCTGATTCAACCATTCAAAGACAAAACTGCTCAAGTAACAAGAATTGTGAAACTGTGTTCAGCACCATCAACTTCAGGCCATAATATTCACTTGCTGATAGATGAAATAGCATATAATCCATTCAAAAAGGAAAGTCATAATTCACATGTCTAAAGAAGGTTTTTTTTTATAAGCCATGTCTAAAGAAGGTATTAACATCACCAAAGATTACCATGCCGCAGTTATAATCTAAAAAGGGTAATCTAGAAACATGGCATAATCAACGTTCACAGCCACCATTTATCATAAGTATGTACAAACAATTAACAGCCATACCAAACAGATGATCAATTATTCCCAAAATGTTTCATCTGTAATTAATCATAACCCCATCCAATATAGCATGACTAATGCTATATATAAGAACAAATTAGTTGTCTCCTTCAGTGCTTAATATTAGGGCCTTTGTATTGCCCTTTCCCAACAACCAAAGTTTCAGGCGGAGGAACTTCTTCTAACCAGGTAATTTCAGATGGATCAATGTCGTGCGGCTCCTCAAGATCTACATTTTTTAACAATATAAAATGTTAAGAAAATAGATTAATTTTCATACATTGTCGGTGTAAAAAGTTTTACATTATCAATGACAACAAATCCCAACCATTCATATGGATGACTATAGAAGTTATTATGGTTAAAGTCAAATGTTTTCAATCATCTTATGGTTATGATTGAACGATAATGTAAATTTTTTTTACACTTACAATGTATATAAAGTACAGCTAACTTACAGAGTAAATAAATCAAATCTTAAGAAAATAGCATCATGCTTTAGAAATCAGTGTAGATTATTTAAACCGATAAAAAAGAAGGGCTATAGAAGGAAGAATTACCTGGAAGATCAGTCCTAGGCGACTTGCGAAAATAGGAGCAGTGTCGTCCATCTTCTTCCAATGAGTAAGGGGGAGAAAGAATGTCAAAGAGAGCACATGGAGTTACGGCTTTGAAGCAATGGATGTTGCCGCCACTTTTTGGATAAAGAATTGTAGTGGGGCAGGGTGCATTCATCTGACAATCTCTGACAAGTTTTGCTGGTCTTGCTGCATGTGTAGACAAGTATTGAATCTCAATTTTTCTAGTTTAGGAAATGTTTGAGAATCATAAAACCATAATATTTTGCGAACTACATATTTATTATCTTAGGAACATAGAAACTACCCAGCAAATCATTATAATGATCAGCAGTAAACCAAAATAACAGGGAATTTAGGTTAACATGCATCAATATGGAAGTTCATAAACCACTATTTTGTGAAAATCTTAAACAAGTTGATGCGCCATGGATACTATAAAAAAAATCCGAAATAACATCCACTAATGGAAGCAAGTATCAAAGGAAAGTATATCTTGTGTAGATTCGAAGTTCAAAAACTGTGCATTGCAATGAATTTTTATTAGACCGTATTGGGGCTCCCTTGAGCAAGGACCGAGCCTCTCCGCTCAAGTTAACCCAACCGTCAGATAAAAATTCAAAGTGCGTATATAGGTGGTGAAGCCCCCCAAAGGGACTAAGAGTAATGGCACAGCAGAAAACCAGTGGTTGTACCAATGACAAGATTAAAAGTGTATTGGCGTAAAAAAAAGGACAAGCAAAATCAAGAATAATGTTGATAATTACCAACTGAACTAAAGGAAATTGATTGCAGGTGCCTCCAACAGTTTATCTGGTGGAGACATGTTAAACTATTGGGCCTTATACTTAAAGAAACTTTCATCCTCTGTGAATGACAATTTCAAGTCAAATATTAACACTTAAAAGAGATTCACAAAGACAGGTTTTGACCATTTTGCTTCAAAATGTTTCATAAAAAGAAGGCCTAAATCCTGTTCCACCAAACAGTTTCCCAAGTGCAATTTCAGGCCCTTAATCATATTTCCTTAATTCACACTAAAATCAAGTCATTGAATGTTAAATTTAGTTTATTTCATGGACACAACAACATTTTATGCCAACAATCACTACTTAAAAATTTCTGTAAACAAGTGTATATTACAAAGTGAAGCATAATTGAATACAATAAAGAGCATCACTTTGAGATAGATCATATGACAAGGGAAAATCTAGCCAATCATGATCCTGCAATTGCGACCACAATGTCGAGCTTTTTGGGGACCACTATTACGGCCGCATCAACACCATTTGCCCACAATTTCTCACAATGTCTAAGATCGCAATGTAACCACAAACAATTGTTAAATTAAATACTGAAGCATAAGTAAATTCAATAAAGATTGTCACCTTGGGATAGATCATATGACTCAGTAGCAGGTACCTCAATCCAATCAAATGATTTCACAAGTAGCGAACCATAGAGAACCTTGCTTAAAACAGTCATTTCAGGATGGTTATGAAGCGGGATTACAGAACCAGGAGACATACAGAATATTCCAATCTGCAAAACAAAGACCAACTTTCAGCCCTTGTGAATCCAAAATTCAGTGTAATCAAAGATTGCTTCCAAATAGAGTAACACACCAAATACAATATGCAAATTACAAAAAGAATCAAAAAGCTTACAGAGAATTTGTCACACTCATGCAGGTGAATGTACTTAATAGGCGGTGGCAATTGAGGACTTCCGTTACGCCCCTTTCTCCCATTACCACCATTCATAGAACCTTTCCAAGCTCGTGCCAGCTTCGCCTCATGATCAAGACCGACATGAGAGGGCTTCAATTCATCTACCATAGCAATGCAGTTCATGAAAAAGGTTAACACAATAATGAGGACACTATACAAACAACATGCATGCATCATCTCAAATCAAACAACATTATACAGTTCCACATAAAAAATTCAAACACTTCAATGAAACATTAAATCAAGTACAATAATAGAAATAAATTATACAAAATTCAAAAATTAAAAGGATCAGATTGTACCTAAAACGGCTCGAACTCTTTCAAGAGCCTCTGCTGAAATTGGTCCATCAGTAGACAAGGAAGCCTTGCAAATATCATACAATTTCTGAATATATGGCATTGTTATTGTAATTAAATAATCAATCAATGTAGTAGCTAGGTTTTCAGATTTCAGAATCCAATGAGAGTTGGATCCAAAATATCACACTTGGGTCGGTTGAATTCAATCAAAACAGCAAAAGGAACAGCTTCCTTTCTACGCAACAAAACATTTGCATGAGAAATTGATCAACTCAAATCCAATCATAAGTGTCTGCAGCCATCACAAAAAGGGAAAAAAATTCACAACACAAATTAGAAGGAAAAAAAATGAGTTCAAATCATATATATTTATATATAACTTAAAAAGTTCTTAACTTTAAAAAACAACATAACAAAAATAAAAATTTATTGAAATTAAAAACAAAATAAACTCGTCCTGAATCATTATACCCCCAAGTTTCATTTTTCAGAAAGTAGATAATGGTAATCATATATCATTTAAAATCAAAGCAGAAAAAAGAAAAAAGATATAGTGGGGGGTGTAAAACCGAATTGAGAGTGATGGGGTTATTATGTTAAAGAGATAGAGAAGAGTGTGATATATACGTGAAACATTGCTTGGTTAAAATCACGACATAATCGAGGTTGAGTAGTGAAAAGGGAGCAGAGACAGAGAGAAACTGAAAGAAAAAGAAGAAGACAACAAAAGACAGTAGTCACTCTTGAACAAAACCTGATGTCGCTTTTAGAATGGTTTTGTTTGGATGGCCCTTTTAAAGGAGTGAGAGGTAGAAAAAGAGATTATATATTAATCAGATATTTTTTTGTGAATTCTACGTTTTATTTATTTTAGAGAGAAATAAACTTTATGACTCTTTTCAGGAAAAAGATGCTCATTTTTCATGTTTCTTCAGGCTGTTTCATATAACAACAGCGGCTATGTTTCCTGTTCCCATTCAATTTCTTTTCAGGTAACAAGCTACTTAATAATTTAATTATTTAATTCATTTTTTTTAAAGAGGAAATTATTATTAGTAATTTATTTTAAGTAACACTGTCAAATTTTTATAATTAACCTTACACCTCACGACACCTCATGGATCAATTAATTATTTAAAAAAATTTGGTGTATATTATTTAATTTATATATACTATTTATATCAAAAAGAATTTGGCGCAAATAAATGTAAATATTTTTATACCATCATATTTTTAAAAACATTAAACTTTAATTATAATTACTTTAAATGTTAAATAAATGGTTGATTGTGATACATTGGAAAAAGTTTACTTTAACATTTTATGAATTTTTTTATAGAAAAAATAACAATTTATGACAATTAAATTTATAATTTAAATATCAAAATAATTTGGAGTTATATTTGATTTTGCTTGTTTTCGAAGAAAAATTAATTTGATCTTATCCAATTTAGTGTGATTTAGATTTAATGGGATTGTTGGTTTTTTTTATAACATATAATTATACATTTATGTTATATTAAATAATATGGCATATACTTTCTCCTTTAAGTTTTAGTTCGGACTAATGATTTTTGCAATATTATGAACTAATTACGATTGTATTTAACTATTTATCAAATCTTTTAAGATATAAAAAAATAAAAAAAAATTATTTTATTTGATTCTAATTGAAAAAAAAATTATCTTTTCATTAATTTCAGTTATCTTTATACTTCTAAAATTTCACTTCAAAATTCTAATTTTTTTTCAAAGAATATTATACCTTGTTAGATTTTTTTATAACTTATGTTTTTATAATTTTTAAATAAATTGA
>JBBPBO010001984.1:3096852-3211223 GCA_037974295.1 Cicer cuneatum | reverse complement strand
ACAAACCTTTTTTCAATTATTTAACTCAAATTCTTCTACTTGGAATTTATTATTTTATTATTATTTTTAAATAATTTATATTTTCTATAATGTATCATTATATACTTTTTAATATTTATGCTATAAAACGTTCTTGTATTTAAATATTCAAATATATGGTTATTTATTATAAAAAATGTAAGTTTATACAAAATTATTTTATCAAACAATTTCTAACTTAAAAATATCATATGGTTACCGAATAAATATCTTTATTTTTAAAGCTTTTATTTTTAGTTTTGACTTAAAAAAAAAATTAAGATGGTTTTGTACTTCATACATATGACTCTTAAATACTCATTTTATTCATTTATTATTATTAAATTCATTCACCTTTTATTTTTTTTATAGCAATTATTAAATTTAGCCCTTAACTTATTGTAGAAGATTCATGTATGTTTTTTATTGAATCAAATGAATAGAATAAAAAAATAAAAAAAAAATTCATTTTTTATTTATTTATTTTATTTATGATTTTAATAATGTTAACTTTATTTGAAATTGAATCAAATTTACCGTATTGATCACTCTTCGCACCAACCACGTGTCTTATACCCAGCCTCAAATGAATTATTATTTGTTTAAAACATAACTTCATATATTGACTTCGTATGATGTTAGTTGTTGGGAAACCAACAAGAAAAAATCTCATACAATTAAAACCACTTTCACACAAGAAATAAGAAAAGTAAGATAAGATAATTCCCAAATTTAATGCAATTTGAAACTTTATATTTAATGCAAAATCTCACCACAAAATATAGTGTCAACTCACGATTTTTATAAATAAAAAATTCCAAACTATCTCATACAAATTTTGCATGAAAAAACTGTAAACTTTCTCATACAATTTTGCTACTCATTTTTCAGTCGTGAGTAAGTTTAATTTTATAACATCGTAACTTTAGCTATAACTTTCTTCTTAAAACATTACAAGAATTATACGGTTAGTGTAAAATCGAAAGTATAAAACTTTCAAACAACTACAAAGCAACTATATATTTAAATAACTTTTAAAATTAACTAAAATCTATGATTACATAGATAAATAAAGACTCTTAAAATATTAAAAATTTATATATATATATATATATATGATAAAGAGTTATCACAATTTTAAATTTAATCTATTGATTGTCCAAATAAATGTATTTATTCGAGTGAAAGTCAACATCAAGCACCATAACTTTATCATATTAAATGGAATTCAACCATGAAAAATTAGCCTATTATAGTATATTCATCATACTCAAGTGTCCTTTCACATCTCAAAGATGCGTCAGTTGGATTGTTCAAAATAATATATTCAACATATATTTGTCAATTTCAACTCTCTCATCATACTCAAACCAAATTTAAAATAAAATACAATACACACACTATAAGAAGACTTCCATATTGTAATAAACTTAAGTACACATCATTTTTAGATAATACATTTACTACTTGTAGTTAGACAAACTTATTCAAAACATTTTAATCCACTCATTGAATTTGTACAAATTCCTTAATATATCATTGTATATAGAAGAATTGAAGGATCTTTGTTATTCACATGAATCTAATACAAATTCTTTTTTATTTATTTATTAATAACTTTCACATTTCAACAATCTTTCTAAATTGATATTGTTTTTTCTCTTGCATAACAATCTAAACATAGAAAGTTGTTATTACATAAGCAAATCCAAACTTAAAATTTTGTCAAGACAATACACTCAAATTCCTATATAACTCAAAGTAAGGTCAGACATGTTATATCCAAGCTATTGGTTTGTAATGTTGTTTAATTAAACAAAAAGATAAAAGATAAAAACGCTCAACAAGGGTTAGCAACATAGACAATTAATAGGATAGTCATAAAGGCTCAAATTAAGGTACCAAATGTATCTATATAGGTGCATAGGTCACATGAAAAATAATTAAAGAACTAATGCAAGATTTAAAGAATTAGCAAATGTAAGGATACTCAAAACAAAAGAGTTATTGTGTTTGGTTTCAAAAGCTTCCAACTAAGATAACAGAGAAATATAAACTATCAAACTTATGAAAAATATATCACAAAAAATAAATCCTTAAGGGTTATTGAAATTGCTAGGTTTTGTCATTCACAAAAATAGAGATTTAGGGTTCATCAAACTATAAATAGGTGGATGTTTTCGCGCTAGAGCTAGTTGAATGCGAATTGTGTGGAGAATATTGACTAAGAGTCGAGAGTATTCAAAATCAGGTATGCTATCGGTTTACAAATGTGATATCCAGTTATTTTATCTTCCATAAAATGGACCAGGGCATTTTTTTAATTATTAGAGTTGAGCTTTTTAAGTACAGATATAAATATAATTTAAGTGCATTGGGTTATTTGAACACTCTTAATCAACAAGACACACATGAAGCTACCTCGACTTATTCATCATAATACATTTCAATAACTTTAAGCAACAAATAATGATACAAACAAAAGTAATGATTACAATAACCATAATTTGCCTGTGAAGAAGCGTGTGTTTAACGTTGTTAGCTCGATACTTGACTATCCCCATAAAGGTTGATAGTTCAATTTTGAAGTAATATTGTTTTTCTTCTTCCTGCTTGTAGGAAGAATTTTCATGTACTTGTGTATAGAACCAATTACTAAAGTGCCACATTTTTTTAAACTGCCCATTTGTTCTTCTTAGGTATGTATCCTCTTTGGTTCATGATGTGACTTGTGTTGTTTCCTTTACTTCAACGGTGACTTCGAGTTGCCATTGACTATTAAACTTTTGTCATCCTCTTACTATCTATAAATTCACTTACAATAGAAATAATCATTTCTTCAAGTGGTATCGATCGAGAAGATGTGTTTCACTAAATTATCTATCACATCAATTAGATAATATTTTTAGTGGGGAAAGTGTGATATAATCCTTCAAACACATAAAAAAGTCACATTTTTTTTTTCATTAAATATGAGAATGAGCAAATATTTCAATTAGAGTTTTTCCTTCCTTCTCAAAATAAGAGGAACTTTTGCATCATCATTCATATTCATATCAAGCACTACATGAAGTTATCCACTTTCACTAAAACATCATTCACTAGACCATCTCATTGTCAAGTGAGATTAAACAGGAGCACTACCTATTGGAATTCTTCTAGCATTCTATAACTCCATAATTTATGTAGTAAAGCTCCACTTCCAATTATCAACTTGCTAAGTTTGAACAATTGAAATAAAATAAAACAACACTATAAGAATTATTTAGTTAATAAAGAAATCAAAAGCCTAAATACGATTGATTAAATAATTACATGGTCACTATATATTTAAATAACTCATAAAACTAACTAAAACCTATTATAACAATAAATAACGAATAAAAGATACTAAAAACATGCATATAATAAAAAAGTTATCATTCCCTACATTTTAAACTTCTAGGAAATACATGATTAGTTAAAAAAAGCACAATTATCAATTTATGACTTTAAACAAGACCTATTTTGAATAACCAAACGCTTTTATAAGAAATATAAGATGTTATAAATAATAATAGTTAGATACCATTAGAGTTAGTTGATCTAGTTAGTTAGTTATAATTAGAGTTAATTAGAGAAGTAGTTCCTTAACTCATCGTATATTTCCAAGAAGTTTAAAAAGTAGAGAACTATTTTTAAATCATCTTCTAAAGCTGGTCATAATATTAAAACTATGGCCATGAAAAGTTATGAAATCGAACAGTTGTCGTACTTACTACTATAGGATCTATATCATCAACTATCTCAAATTTAGTTTCTTTGTATAAATTGTGATAATCAATTTATCATTCAGATTGTCCAAAATCTAACATTCCGTAAAAGAACCAAGTATATCAAACTACATTGCCACTTGAATTTTGCAAAAATAGAAATGTAGGTTGATATTATTCACTTAATTACTATATATACTTTTTTTGGTGCAACGAAGAAAACAGAAAAACAGCAAAATATACAATCTCGTATAATATATACACCTTTTGTTGCATATTTAGGAATATATCTACAATAACCCTACAACCTTCAAACTAATTGGTTTTCAAGTTGGATATTGTTGATATACATATAACATAATCCAGCTTGTAGATTAAAAAATGCCTTTTACAGCCACACAGTTTCGTCATGTTGATTGTTATTTTATGTTTTATATATCTTGAATTTTTTGTTTCTAACTTCCAAACAATCTTCTCGATATAATTCCTTTTATATTCAAAGATTTATTTGTAAGAATTAATTATTTTTACTCATGTGAAATTGTGTTATTAAATAAAATGAAAAGGTGCAAGTGACCTTTTATAAATACTTCCTTAGTCTCAAAATAATCGGTACTATTTTACATTGATCAATAAAAGATACTAAATGAATAAAAGAGTAGAATAACTAATTTATTCTCATAAATGTAAAATGAAAAATAATAACATTGAAGTGATAACACAATATTAATTAGATAATATAATTAAAATAAAATAATTAAAGTTACATTGAAAATTAAAAGTAACAATTACTTTTATAAATGTGACAATTAATTGATGAGAGTTATGGATGACCACATGTTATTTATTTTTCTTATTATATTTAATAATTTCATTTCATAAAATACTCCTAAATTAATGTAATTTTTTTTAAAACATTATTCTTATGAAACACATTCTTCTGAATGACACTTTTAAAAAATACACATTTTAAAAAATTTAATTACACTTAATTTTTTTTTATATATAAAAAATTTACAATGAGAGAATGGTGTCTAGTGAAGATTTATTTACTTTTCTCAAATAACACTGACGTTACTTACACTCAATCCAAGTTTTAATTATAATTGAGATAGCCTCTTGAGTAAAAATATATATATAATCGAAATAGGAGCGTACATGTTAGGAATTAATATATTGTTGATTTTTTTGTTTAAAAAAAGTGATTTAATTTGACGTGCGTTGCGGTGGGGAAGGTTCAGGCTTTGAGCGTGCTATATGATGTTGTTATTGAAAAAGAAAAAAACGGATTGTTAATGTTGTTATGTCTGCTTAGTTCATACCACTAAACACGTAACTGTCGAGATTAATTACTAGTATATCCATCTTTTTGTTTGCTCACAGAAATCACGTGAAATTTAAAAGAAAATTAGATTCTTTAACGATTTTATGAATAAACACATGGATCGCGCATCGTTTATTATCTTAACATAGACATTATAATATTTAAATTTTTAAACTTAAATATATATTTTGTTTCATCAATTATGGACTGCTTTCATTTTAATCTCTGTAATATATATAGCCTGCAATTAGGAATGGAAATCAGGTAAGTCAACCGATAAGATTTACGGTTTAATCTATAAACCGAGCTTTTTTTAAATAAATTAGATTTTTTTTTACATTTATTTGGTTAAACATATAAGACTACGAGACACAAAATAATTTAAGCTTATCTAACCGAATAATATTTAAGTTTATTATTATTATTATTAGATTTTAAATTTTATGTCAAATTATAAATTTATTAAACATTTTATTAATTTAACCATATTAGTCAACATTAATTGTTGACATATTTAATTATATTATTGTAAATTATAATTGAAGTATGATATTATATAAAGTTAATTTTTATAAAATATTATGTTAAATATATAAAAAATTATTTTTAATTTTATTGACCTAAAAACTCGTTAGTATATTCAAAAATATATCTTGTTTTTTTACTTTTTGTTGGAAAGATACTCCCAACTCTTTTTAATTAAATAGATCTTTTGGTGGAGTTTGCTTCTACTTTACTTTAAGAATCTCTTTTCCTTGTTTTGTTAAAAAAATAGTGTATTTATTTTATAGAAAAATTTTAGTATGTTAGTTAAGTAAGTAATTTCTCTTTCGCTAGAGATTGAACTTGATTATTTTGCTTCTTCAACATTTAACTCAAATTAGTTGAAATAAATTATTGTTAATATGATATAAATTTTTAAATAAACTTATATATTTTTTTGACAAGTTAAATTTAGACCTTACAAAACTTTCAATTTAATTTATTTTTACCGTTACTTGCAATTTTGAAAAACTTTTAAAATAATTTCTTGTTGGTTTTTTAGATTTAAATATAATATATTACTTTTTACTTTTAGTGATTGTAAATATAATTTTTTTTTCTTACTTTTTACAATTATACACTTTTGTTTTTTGTTATTGGTATTTTATTTTTCGTCTTACCAAACTTTATTCAAATTTAAATTTATTTAAAAAATATTTGACATGATGATCTCTTTATATGAGGACTAAAATCAATATTTAATTAGATCAAAAGCAAAAAGGTATATCTTTGAAAACTAAAAATATACATTTAGTCGTTGCTCCATCAAAAAGACCAAAACCAAATTTTTTTTCTTCACTTTTAAAATTCCTTCATACTTGAAATCCAAATTTGATAAATTTGATGCCAATGAAACTAATTTAATAGAAAACCTAAAGACTAAATAACTCTTAGCAATGTAGATAAGGGGGAGAAGAACTTAAACTGCCCCATTTAGGCGCTTAAGGGATAAAAATTCCAAAGACAATGATCTATTTATTTATTTTAATAGAGAACCTAAAGTTTTTACATACTCCTCTTCTTTTTAGTAAGGGAAAGACGTATTGTTGGAGGAGAAAGGGGAAATAAGAAGGCTGAGAGAAGAGGAGTTGCGTAATTGGAGAGAGGAAGCATGAGAAAAAGAAAGAGAAATGGTGAAAAATTAATGCTCCAATTCTTTGTTTTGAGAAGAAAAAAAAAGAAGAGTAGCTAGAGAAAGGTCTAAAGATGAGGAGAAAGGGAAATTTGACATGAGAGAGAGAAGTGTTATTAAATTCAAAATGAAAAAGGGAAAAGATGGTAGAAAACAAAACGTATAAAATAACTTTTTTGAATGAATAACTTTTTTTTCTACTCAACTATCCTTTTTATTTAAAAAAAAATTAAAATACTTTACTTTAAAATTATATATTAAAATAGTATAGTTTTTAGAGCTTCATAAAATCACTTTTCCAATCTACGGCTATGTAACACATTTCACATTAGGGATATAATCATCCATTAGTAAAAAAAAGAAAACTACTAGATAGTTGAATTCTCATGATGCAATCTTTTGAATATGTTGTATATAGTTGCAAATCGGAGATGCGATTATTCAAATATAAAAAAGGTATATAGATTTTAAAGTATGGTATTTTGAAGGAAAAATAAAATAAAAAGTATTTGAGAAAAAAAAAACCCAAAGTACATATATATAATTATATTAGTTAAATATGATAGATAAGTTATACTTAATATATTATAATTTTAAAAATATATAAACGAGGGAGATAAGTGAAAAGAGAAAAAGAAAATGTAATTGTTTAATCTAATAGTAAAAACACGCATATTGAATTGATTAAAGTATTATCTCTCACTTTAAATCTAAAAACATGAAATATATAGAGAGATAAGTGAAAAGAGGAAAAGAAAATTTAATTGTTTAATCTAATAGTAAAAACACACCTATTGAATTGATTAAAGTACTATCTCTCACCTTAAATTTTTGGTTAAAAAAAGAAATTATAGATGAACAAAGGGGCACAATATGTGATCTAGAGTGAGAGACATGTGGTGATATGATGTGGCAACAAAAGAAAATATTGAACAAAAAGAGATTCATACGACGTCAAAATTTAAGAGAATTTTAGTTTGATATTTTTGGGATATATAAATTTTCTTAAAGGAAAATATTTGTATAATTACCATACATTTAGGTACACACGTTAAAAAATATAGATTATTTAATTATTTTAAAAATAAATATTATTTAATATTTTTATCTTCTGCTGTTTTTATAAATACATGTAAATTTTTTATAATATACAAGTGTTTTTCTTTTTTAAATTGTATTTCTTTGAAAAAATATAAATAAAAGATAAATGTGAAATATTTAAATTTTAATTTTTTTTGTTTATCGACAAAATAATAAATGCTATTTGAAATTTAAAACATAAATTTAAAATTTAAAATACCCATCTAATAATATCGATGTATTGATATTTATTGATTGAAGTAAACTTTGCAAAAATTCCTAATCTAACTTTATATCAAATATATTTATTTTTAAATTTAATTTATGAGGTATTAAATTAGATATAGCACAAGTGTACTCCTTTCATTATTATTTTTGCGTGGATGTATGGGAATGACATTGGCAATCTTAAAGAACCATAAAAAAAGAAAGGAGTCATTGTGCTTTTAGAAATTGGAAATGATAAACTTTATGCTTTATTTTATTGAGAGAAATTTTATACTTTTGGAAATTCAATTTCTAATATATTTTTAATTCTTAATAAATGTTATTGGAGTTTTTGAAGCACTTGTTAGCATTATTAAAAAGGAAAAATATAACAAGTGTTTTAAATACCTTAAAAATATTTATTAAAAAATTTTAAATATAAAAAAAATCAATTAAAAGTGTATTAAAACTAATTTTTTTTAATTAACAAGTGCAGAAAGAAAAAAATAGCTGAAAATTATGGGGGTTTTTTGACAAAAAGGTTATGGTTCTATTCAATAGAAACTTCCATTTTTATGGCATTTGTCAGTAAGACTCAATAAAAAAAAATGGTGGTTTTATACTTTTATTTATATGATTGGATGATGTGGAGCAACAAACCATGTCAGACTAACCTAGTAACAAAACAAAAGCGCGTCCAAGAATGTCGGAAGTGGGGGCCAACGGAACCTACAACTCTACGAAGAGAATTTTAGAAATATTGAAAAAACAATTACAATAATAATTTGCACTAGTTAATTAAAAAAAAAGAGCAAATCAAACGTGAAATTTTGGGTGGCTGGTGGGGGTGATGAGAGAGAGAAAGAGAATCTAAGAAACAAGACACAGAAAGAGAGAAAGCGAAAATAGTGAATCAACAACTGGGAAAGGAAAGAGAGAGAAAATTAATTAATTAACCAAAAGGGACAAAGACACAGAAATTAAACCTTAGAGAAAAGAGAAAGGAAGCCCCATGATGAAGCAGATGGTCGAAGAGAGGGTCCTCTGAGATCATCCTTAAAAAGGCAGCAATAGAGATTTAAAAAAAAAACATTCTTAAAAAAAAAAAGATTTAATAAAAACAATAGAGATTTAAATTTTATTAATTACATTCAACTTTTGCTGCCTTTTTTTTTAGTCTTTGTCTCAATTTGCCATCACCTTTCATCCCCCTTCCACCCAGCATTCCATTTCCTTGCCAAGTTGCTATAATTTGTTCACTTTTGACAATTTTACCCCTTTTACGCGGTAATTCACTTTCTATATCAATGCTTATAAATAATGGGGTTATTATTTATTTTATTTTCATTGCTCTTGATCTAATTATAATAATTTATTCATTTTGTTAATTTTTTTCTTCTTATTTTCAGCTAGGCATATTGTTGAGGATAATTGAGAGGAAGATATATTGAGTAGAGGCTACAAGGTTATGTCTTTGTTGAATATATTGTAACAAAGAGATAACATTGTAAAAATGAGGGATCCTGATATGATCAACTTTGGACCTCAAGAGCTTTGATAATTTTCTATGCTTAATTGTAATTATAATATAAGTTTTTCCTATAGTTAGTGGATTTCTTCAGCTTCATCTAAATAGATATACTGTGCCTCATTCGCGCTGGCATTGGCTTCATCAAGAAATGGGAATGAGATGTAACACATTTGGATTTTGGTTTAGAATTTATTATATTTGCTTCATTATCCTTCAGTGTTGGTCGCTTAATGATGAAGGTGATTTTCATCACATAAAACATTACTATAATTTTTTAGGTTTTTTAATTGAGTTTAATTTCTATACATAAAACTTACATAGCAGTATAAAAAATATCTACATAGATATTTAATTAGATTTCAGTATTTAGATATGTCATCATAATACTATTTCCTAAATTAACTAATGGCAGAGCATATAAATTATTTTTTTTTTATCTTACTTTATGATGATTCTAATTGGAATTGAAAATGCAGGATTGGCTTTGTTGGAGTTTAGGGCAAGAATAACACGTGATCCTCGTGTTGCTTTGGAGAATTGGAATCCAAATGATTGTGACCCCTGCAAGTGGTTTGGGGTGCACTGTATCGATGGTAAAGTGCAGATGCTGTAAGTTCCTTCGGTAATTCTTTTCCTTTCTTATAAATATTGCACTCAAATATTTCTCCTAGCATTTGCTATATTGGAGTAAAATGCACCTGATACAGCTACAGCTGCAATTGCAATATTGTTGTAGAGTCCTTTAAAATCTTGCGTTAGAAAGAAATATAAACAAAAATAGCATTTGAAAAGTTGAACTTTTTAAGTAGTTTTTTTTTTGTATATTTTATTGTGAATATTGCAATTTCAATTGCAGAATGAATTTAGAACTATGGTTAAAGGAAATTGCCATAATGAAACTAAGTTTAGTGCTGAAATTTATGACTTGTGTCTTTGTAGGGACCTAAATGGGCTATCCTTGGAAGGGACATTGGCTCCTGAGCTTGGGAAACTTAGTCACTTAAAACATCTGTAAGGAATCTAATGCTGTTCTTGTTTTATTAGCATGAATTTCCCTTTTAGTGTATGCTTCTAATTGCATTGGCTACTATTGATGTCAATAAATAAACTACTGAGTCCATGTTAAAGTTTCTTCATGATTACTGTGTTTAGTTTGGAAATATTAAATCCATGATTATTACTTGTATATTTCCCTAAATGCTCTTACCCCATGTTGGTATATATTAACCACTTATGAATGACCAAATTAAATTTCAAGGCAGTTATACAAGCAATTTATATCTTTCTACTATAACATAGTACTCTCCTATATGTTGTGTTTTAGTAGTAAAAATGTGTCAGTTCCTTATATTTTATGACTATATTGATTCGAAATTCTGTTTCATTGCGACAGTGTGTTATGGAATAACAATTTTTCTGGTGCCATTCCTAAAGAACTCGGAGATCTAGCTGAGCTAGAGTTATTGGATTTAAGAGAGAATAACTTGTCAGGAAGCATTCCAGCAGAGCTTAGTAGAATGTTATCTCTAAAACACTTGTAAGTTAGTTCTATATATACATGTATTTTTTTATAAAGATTTATGTGCATTCTTGAAGGATGTTTTATTTTATCATAGGTTGCTTTGTGACAACAAAATAGAAGAGAGTGATTCTCAAGATCAAGGAAAATTCAGATTTCCCTCTAAATCACTAATTGTTGACGATTGTTCATCACCTCTCACTACATTATTTTCGTGCATCAATAGAAAGTTTGGTCACTGGTAAGCAAATCTTCATTTTTTTTTTCATTCTCCCTTAGCAAATGACCTTAGAAGTTCCAGTGCATGTTTCACCCGTTGTGTTATTTGAACAATTAAATTTTGACAACTTCCATAACAACTTTTTTTGTTATGTAGATAATTAATGAATATACCAACTGTCAAAACTCATTAACATTCCACATAACTTTATTAACCACAAACTTAAACATGATTAACCATAATTTTCAAATGTTCAAATCTACATGTAGTTGAACACTTGAAAAGTATGATTAACCATGTTCAAATTTGTGGTTAATGAAGTTATGTTGATGGTTAATGAGGTGCAAGACATAGTATATCCATTAACTATCCACTGAATGTACTTAATCACATATTGGAACTGTGTTTACTACTTAAAAAGTTGTCGCTAAAGTTGTCTAAATTTAGAGGAAAGTCATTGAGAGGCAAAAAATAATCTATCAGTCTGACAGTTTTCATCATAGCATATTGTGTGTGTGTCTTCAATTGTAGCATTTTTGTCTTGTAAACAAAGTATGCATATGACTATTAGTTTTGTAATTTCTTTCTTGTGTTTTTGGATGGATGACATGTGCAGTGTGTGGCATAGCAACTTCAAGCAATGGAACAAACCAGATTCATTAATTATTCCAATTAAAGTAGCACTTCTGAAATGCCTCAATGCCTTTTCACTGCCACTGTGTGTGGATAATAACTTTTAACCTATTCTTAATCTCAATTTGCATACCCATATGCATACATTTTCCTTTCATCATGCTCATCTTGTACTAAAATTTTCTCTCTTTCTTGTAGGTTCAAACAAGGCCATGAAGAAAAATGTTGCGACCTTCAACCTTGTGAGTCACGATCCTTCGCTAAATTATGTCTTGTTGATAAAATAATTTTTTTGCTTCTAATCTCTTGCATCATGTAGGTGCTAATGAGGCAGAGATTACCATGAACGTGCCGAGCCTTATCAATTATGCGCGTCGAAGGTTACTCAGTGAATCGAGTAACCTTGCAGCTGCACCTTATAGTGGTGGACCTATAACAGATTTCAGTTATGATCCAATTATCATTAGTAGTGGATCTATTCCAGCTGTTCCAGATGCAAATAAGAAACAAAATCAGTCACATTCACCATTACCTTCTCCTTCTGATTCTGCTTTTGATGGAAACCAAACAAATCAACAACACTCAGCCAATGGTGGTTCTGGAAAGTTGTGGAAATATATAATAATTATCATAGTTGTGGCTGTGTTGCTCATTGTCATCACAGTTCTTTCCATTTGGAGAAAAAGAGCAGCTAAAATAATTAAACCTTGGAAAACTGGTATAAGTGGACAGTTGCAAAAAGCTTTTGTAACAGGTACTAGTTCCTCCAAATGAGTGAATGAAAAACTAGACCTTGTTACTATTATTATTGTGTTGATAATAATATTATCATATTTTGTTATTATGTTATGATGAAATGTAGGGGTTCCTAAGTTGAATAGAGGAGAACTAGAGACAGCATGTGAGGATTTCAGCAATATTGTTGTTAGATTTGAAGGGTGCACTGTCTACAAAGGAACACTGTCTAGTGGAGTCGAAATCGCGGTTGTTTCTACTCTTATTGATTCTTCTCAAGAATGGTCTAAGAGCATGGAATTGAACTACAGGAAAAAGGTTTTTGTCCTCTTCAATTTTATACAAATAAGATGATTATTGCATTTAACAATCTCAAAAATATCTTTTGCTAATTTAGCTTCTGTTGTATGCTATAGATTGCAATATTGTCCCGCATAAACCATAAGAACTTTGTTAATCTTATTGGATACTGTGAGGAAGAAGAACCATTCACAAGGATGCTAATATTTGAATATGCTCCAAATGGAATCCTATTTGAGCACTTACATGGTAATGGTCATTGTTTTTAGTTGTTACATTGCTTAGATATAACTAAATAAAATTATGTCTTGTAATTTAAAAGGCTAAATTGTGTATATTTTGTTGTATTTTCAGTTAGAGAAGTTGAACGTCTTGATTGGAGTGAAAGGGTGAGGATTATAATGGGAATTGCCTATTGTCTTCAGTACATGCACCATGATCTAAATCCACCAGTAGCTCATAGCAAAGTTGCTTCAAATATGATCTTGTTGACAGATGATTATGCTGCCAAAGTACGTAATTCTCTTCTCTCTCGATGTTTTCTTTTGTTATAATTGTTAGCTGAAACAATCTTTAAGCAGACTTTACATATCTTCCAAACGAACTTCAGTTCATTTTTCTTAGTTCTCTCTATTGTATTGATTTTTCAGCTTGCAGAGGTCACTTTTAGAAATATTGAAGCACCAGCTAGGACATCTAGAGGGGATTCAAAGAAATCAGATTTACGCCGTGCTGATCTAGATGACAATGTCTTTGACTTTGGAATATTGTTGCTGGAAATCATTTCTGGGAAATTGCCTCAATCTGAAGAACAATGCAATCTTGTCAACTGGGTAAGTTTCAAACAAATATCCATCATTCTTCACATGAAAAAAACGTTTTCTGTTTTCATTTCGTATTTTCACTTTTAATTGCAAAACTACCGCATTGTTTTCACTATGTTACCGTATTCAAATATTAACGCATCAAACATTTATTTTCATTACTTCCTTCCTATACTAACCAAACAGACACCAAGCATGTGATTAATAACAAATAATATCAGTTTATTTCTAATATTCGAAAAATTATAGAGAAAACAACTTATGTTTATGGAAACAGATTTGATACAGTATCTGCATCATCCAGTTTTCAATCTCAATTGTCTGATCTCAAATTAACAGTCGTGATCATTTAAAATTGATTTTGTCACTGTATAATCTGAGCTGTTTGATCTCATATTAACAGCTAAGATTGTTTACTGCACGTAAATGCATGTTTTTTCTACAACAAGGAATCCAAATCCTTTACATAAGTGCACCTTCATTGTTTTATGTATACATATATGGCTCTGATAAACTAAATCCTGGTTAATTTTGTAGGCTACTGAGTACTTAAACGACAAGAGAAGCATCAGCTATATGATTGATCCAAATCTGCAGTCTTTCAAGGACAATGAACTTGATGTAATTTGTGAAGTGATTCAAGAGTGTATACAACCTGATTCGAAGTTAAGGCCTACAATGAGAGACGTAACTTCAAAATTGAAGGAAGTTCTTGGTGTGACACCTGAGCAAGCTGTTCCAAGACTTTCTCCACTATGGTGGGCTGAATTGGAGATATTATCAGTGGAGACTACTTAACAAATTTCACTTTCACTCTCTTCTGTGTTATGAAAATCAACAGACTCTCTCTATCCTCTGCCAAGCTACTAAAGTGGTATATATTGATATTTGCTGCTAAGAACCCTTTTCTTCCTTCAATCTCAATATTGTTCTTTTGTAAAAGTCTTCATCATTATTAATACCTTAATTAGCTATAAATTAATGTTCAAATGAAAAGTGTGTTGTGTTGTTTTGCAAAATCCTTGATGTAAATTAATTGTATTTTTGTTGATGAAGTTTGGGATGTAAAAATTATGACTTTAATGAACATGCAACTTTTATATAGATGTATCTGTTGAATTATTAAGGCTAGTATTTATTGAGAAATTACAGAAAACCATCTCACAATTGAAAACTACGCATTATTGAAGAAAATGTTAAAAGGAAGAGAGAATAATAAATGAAGGAAAATTATGAGGTTTGAGAGAGTATATTTTGATTGCCAAAGTTTTTCTTGAGAATCATTTAAAGAACGACCTTTTTCAAGAAATGTTTTTCTATATACATTAGTCAAATATCAAACTCATGCCTATTCCCTAAATCTACCATGTTTAAAGGACCTAGTTATTGATAGGAAAAATCCAAATTTAAATCTTAATGAAAAAAATTATCGGTTAAACTTTCGATTGAAGTACGAATTATTAATAAGAGTAGATTTTGAGACTCATCCAATAAATATTTTTATCAATTGTTTGAGACTCTCTAGTGACATGTTGCAAAATTTCACAACTTTTGCCTTTTTTTTTTTAATTATTATTCTGTTTTTTTCATGACACTTAAGTAAAGACTTAACGACGTCACATGCCACATCATTTTCTTGGGAAATCCTTTTAGACGTCAGCTTGTGAGTCCTACAAGAGTAAACATGACATCAACAACATTTCTTCCTCTTGAATTTCATCAACACCTGCTTCTTGCGTGTGAGATGAAATAATCACTTACCCTTCTCTTTTGCCATGTTTTCTGAGTACTGCTTATGTTTGCATGTACGTGGCTCTTGAAACATATACCATCTTTACACATACTCACACATATTTTGTGACTATGCTCTCTCATGTCTATACAGAAGAAATTGATGATGTAATGCACCGGCACTATGGCTTTTTCCATACTTTTCATGCTTCCTAAGAACACCTACATTTTTATTGACTTTCTCCTTTAGCTATCATAACATTTAAAAAAAAATATCTTAGTTATATGTCTTTGAAATTAATAATGGTTTTTCATAATTTCGTTTCTTGTTTAAAGGAAGGAAAACATATCATATATACTCATCTACATACTATCAATTTCTTTCCTTTTTCATACGTTAATTAAAAACTTCTAAACCCAAAACAATAAGAACACTACTACTAGTACTTAATAAACTAAATAATTTTTCATTTTTGAGAGCTAGTTAATGAAGGAGTACTAGTACAACTTAATTAATAAGCCTAAATTAAACGTACAAAACTCACTGCTCAAATTTCTTCATTTAATATGCATCCAGCTGCTAAATCTCTCTTCATTCCAAATTTCCTCAACCTTAACTGCATACCAATACTCGCCGCCAAAAACTCCACACACTGAATTGGACTAAGAACATCCAAGACCCCTTTAAGTGTCTTAAGTCTAACACAATCAGAAGTTTTCATAACTTTTTCCAAACCACCAAACACACCCTTCAAAGCAACACCAACCAACCCATCAACTCTTGCATCACCTTTCATTGCTCTGTATGAAAGCTTCGCAAGCTCCACCATCTTTAAATCCGCCATAGCCACTTGTTGTCTCTCCATCTCTCTCTCCACTTTCTCTTCCTCAATCCTTACCCTCACTCTCAGTTCATCTATCTTCTTCCTCTGTTCCTCTGTCATATCAAACGCTGCTTTTAAACCATCGAGGATTCGAAAGACTGTTGAGGGTTTCCAACCAGTTACCCAAAGGTGAGCATTTTCTAAAGCACTAAGCCATGTTGGCGTGAAAAAGATAACAACATCTTCATGTGCTGCACCCCATTTTACAGTGTAGTATTCTTTCAAATGGGTTGTGACTTTTGAAACTAGTGATTGTAGCTCTTGTTCTTCATTTTTGGAAACCTCAAGAAGTTGATGAAGAATCTCTTCTAGCTTCAGAATCCATTTTTGGTAGAATTCAGAGAACTTCTCAACGACTGTGTTCTTCATTGATTAATGTGAATTAAATGGTTTTGGAAAGAAAAGAAATTAAACTCTGTTTACTCAGTTTGTGTGTGTTGGGAATGTGTGTTTTTAAGAATAAAAGGATGTGAAGGAAGATGAACAGATGGAAAAAGGAGGGAAAGACACGGAAGTGAAATAGTTTAGTGAGCAATGCATTTGCATGGATTACTAGCAGCAAAATTGGTACAAGTGTGTTTGACGCATTGCAAGAAGAGAGAGAGATATATACGTGAGCGTATCATGGTGTAGAATTGGAATTAGCAGCTTTATTTGCATTATAGACCTTTGACTATGTTCACACGGTATGCGGGGTTGGGGTTGGGTTGAAGACATAATTTGATACTTGAACTAATTAATTATTTTTGAATTGGATTAAATTTTAAATTTGTATTTTTTCATTTAACTTATTGGATTGGGTTGGCAGGTTAACATAAGTAACAACACTAATTAAATATATTTAATATTTAATGACTCGGAAATTATAAAAATTTTAATCACATTATTCAATTTTAAAAAAAAACCAACAATCTCTCACACACAAAAATAAGTCTAATAATTTTCAATACATACATAAATTCAACAAGTTTTAAATACATAGGTAAAGTTAATAGTAAATTCAACAATCTTCAAATACATTATTTTCATCATTACACACAACCAACCAACTATTTTAGTTTACGAAGCTCAGTGCGCGAATCTTGAACTAAAACATTGGATTGACCAATTTTTTAAATTTTAATAGATAAATAAAAAGTATAATATTGTATTGTATATAAGAATTTTAAGTTGTAAATTTACAAAAATATATTAGAGTAGTAAATCAAATTTTTGTTGACATTTTTAATAATAAAAATTAGTTGAATTTATGTTTAAAAATTTATTTTATTTTATAAGTACGGTTGTTGTTTTTGTAATTTTTTTTTATAAATTATTCCTTTCAAATTTTTAATAATAGACATTTAGATTATAATTTGATCTACAAAAATTAATGTATTTGATTCAAGATCGTCTTAAATATTTTGGAAACTCTATTCTAATCTTAAAAATTGAGTTAATAAAAAAAATGCAATTTTAATAATTAAAAAATTGATAAAATAAATTTTAGTCACATATCAATTTAATCACGATCGTACTAATTTACCTGATGCATATCATGATAACATGTCACTTTCACATATTAACTCAAATATACATTTTGACAATAATAACCCAACAATCACAATTCAACTCATAAAAATAATTCAACTCATAAAATATACCGATTATAGAACCCAAAATTACAAAAATATATACCACAATATCTATATTAATTAGCATATCTATTAACATATATCATGTCAGATTTAATCAAAATTCATCACAATCCGATTAGTATATATTAAATTACACAAATCACAATTCTCCTATAGACTTATATAATTTGATTTTCACAACCTTATCACAGTTAATAATTATTCATTTTTCAAAACTTTTTAATATAAATTTTAAACATAAAGTATAAATATAAAATTTTGGATAATATGTGTGAATGGTTTGAACAATAGTTAAGAGTCGTTTGTTATATATCAATTTGCTTTTAGAGTACTTACTATTTTTAAATAAAATACTAAAAAAAAAGTGTTTGATAGATTTAAATGTAAAAAATTTAAACTAAATTTATCATAAGCATAAGTTTTTGCATAAGCATCATTTTTGCTCATAAATAATATTTAACTCAAATGAATAGTATTTAATTCAAAAAGTTTGTATTTAACAAATGTAAAAAATTTAAACTAAATTCATCATAAAAATAAGCTTTGAGTTCATGATTTCATTATGCAAAATTATACCAAAATATAACATTTAAATAAATAGTATTTAAGCTAAAAATTAAATTGCTTTTTTAAGAGACAATTTAAAAATTAGATATGAATTTTATGAGTAGGCTTATACTGAATCTAAAAAAATTCAGTATTTACCCACAGACGCATGAACACATTGCATCAGAGCATTCGTATATAAAAATCAGTTATAAACACATGCAGAACAAAAGAAGAAGGTGGACGACGGCGTGACTTCAAGAAGTCTAGGACATAAGAAAAAAGTGACCCGCTTGCGGAACAAAAAAAAGAAGGTGGACGGCAACGCGACTTCAAAAAGTCTAGAACAGAAGAAGAAAGTGACCGCAAATGTATAATAAAAGAAGGTACGGCTGAAAATCCGAATTAAATATAAGTACAGCTTAAGTCGGGTCAAACCAAAAAATAACCAAATACAAATAAAAATTGATTGGATTGAATTGAATTATGCGGGTGGACCCACACCCATATAAATTAGAAATTAATGTGAATGAACATTTTAAAAGCAATTTTGGAGTTATGTGTGTTGGGAAGAGAGGTACGTGTCGTGTCATTGTGTGAGGAAATTAAGAGTCCACGTGGAGGATGATTAGGCAGAATGAGTGGGTCATTTGCAAGGAGATGCAAGGGCCGCATTCACCTCCTTGGAGCAAACCACATTTTAGTTTACATTATTATTTAGTGAGCCGACTATGATGGTATGCAACAACACCAACCAATACTACAGGTTCAAATTTCTCAAAATTTTCCAATTTTATTTGGTACATATAGATATAGTAGTTTTGTTGTTATATTATATATATCATGTTATCATAAATTTTGTTAAAATGAGGGTGAAAGATTAAAGAAACAAACCATATGTTATTGTTTTTATGTTTAACTGCATTTTTAGTATTTCTATTTTGTTATTCACAAAATTAGTTATTCTATTTTAAAAGTTAATAATTTTAATTAATCTCTATAATTTTTTAACTAAAAAATGATAATGTGAGATGTTTTAAATAACATAATATATGCTGTGATAATGTAGAATAATTAACGCATATGAAATTAGAATAAAACACATTAAAAACTTATATTTCAACTTTAAAATTAATAACTAATGCATTTATATGATTTTATATCGTATAATTGTATATCATGTCATTAAAAATATGTTAAATCGTCATTTTTTAGTTTACATTTTTTAAAAATAAACTAAAACTATCGACTTTTAAAATAGATGAATCAATTCTTTAAATCGATAATAATTGAAGGAACAGCAATTAAAATTTGATTTTATTATAACTGGAATATATATATATATATATATATATATATATATATATATATATATATCAAATCAACCTCCTCAAAAAATATAAAAAATATAGCTAAGATCCGCTACTGCAATGTCAGCAAGGGTCCCATGTTCTCAGCTCTATTTTGATTTTTTTTAATATGTGAGGTACGTTAGAATATGGATTAAAATTAATTGTATTTTTTATTAGTTATTTTGATATTTAAATGAATTTATAGTTACTTAATTTAGTTTTTAAATATATTTTTTATTAGTCATTTAATTATAAAATATTAAAAAATGAAATTTAAAGATATATTCGTAATATTAAAAACTATGCATATATTTAGAATAACATTTATTAGCTAATTTCTCACGTTTTCATGCATTTTAATTGTAATTTTGAAAAACTACTCTTCATAGAATTTGAATTTGAGTTAACGCAAATTTATAATGTGATATTTAAATTTTTCAAACACACTATAATAGTGACTCCATATCACATTTTTTATTTTTAATACTATACACCGCAATATTTGAAAAAGATATATACCCGAGCACTTAAAATTCATGTGTCTCTATGCTTAGGGGCAAATAGTTATTCATTTTTTTTAATGTAATTGTTTTTGCCGTAAAACAAATTAAGTTTGTCATAGTTTTTATTTTAAAATTTAATATTCTAAAAAACATTTCATAAAGTTTGCTTTGTATATATTCTTAGAAAAGGGAAAATAAGTAGTTTGACGAAGATGTGGGGTAGAAATATAATAGGAGGCCTATGAAGTTAAATTTATGGATAACCTAATACGTGACAAATTTCCATTAGGATTTTTTTTTGACAAAAAATATCTTTATTTTTGTTCTGATTTAATTGGCTTTTTTTTTTAATATAGTTTTAATTCATTTTCTTTTTTTTAAAAAGTATTTATTTTAGTTCTAAAAAAAAAAAAAAGAAATTTAGAAAATAATAACAAAATCTGCGTCTCCCTCAATTCTCACAACTCTCAACGTCCTCCTCCCGCAGTGCTCCCTCCGTTTGTCAGTCGTCTGTTTCCCTCTCTACGCGCCGGCTGTCCTCTCAGACCGCCGCTCCGTTCGCCTAAAACTGCCCATTTCCGTTCGCCTCCTTGCACGCCGTTGTATTTCCGTTCGCACAGTAAGCAAGCAGTTACTTGATTTTGATTTCGTTCCGTTGCTTGTTGATTTCATTTTGTAGTTTGTTGATTTCGTTCTCTTGCTTGCTGATTCACTACATTCGCTTCTGATTTTATTGTTTGATTTTCGTCCTGTTGTTGATTTTGTTCAGTTGGCTTGTTTGATTTTCGTTATTATCTGTTTTGCTTGCTGATTTTTGCTGTAATTTGTTGCTGATTAACTACCTACGCTTCATTGTATTTTGGAGTGATTTTGCTCTATTTTTGCCGGCTTTTGGTATTGTGCAAAGTATTAGCCCTAGGTCTACCTAAAAGAGCGAACCAACCCTACTCGCCTCAATTTTTAGGAATTGGATTTGGTGCAGTAACTGTGCGACTCAGTTACTTCTATGAACTGTCCGATCTGAAATGAATGATTGATATCAGTTATTGTTAATTTTATTATTATGTAATTTAAACCGGCCAATCTCAAATTTCCGGTCGAGATTGTTTACTGTGTGAAACTGCGTGCAGTTTCAACCACAGGTTATTCGTGTCCCAATTTTTAGCCAACCAATAGTGAGCCATCGGCCGTTGGTTACTTGGTTTACATTGACAGTGCCGTCGTGTTTTTGTAGCACAGCGTCTCTTTGCTAGTTTCACAATCCTTTTTGTTACAAAAGATACTAATAACATAACGTTGTTGTATTTGTAGCTGATTTTGAAGTGTTTTAGCAAAGAACATGACATCAAAAAGGGAAAGGGTAGAGAAGGAAGGGCTTGATTCCGAATCGAAAAGGCAAAGAGTGGATGAGGAGTCTTCCCCCTCTCCTCCTCCTGTCAACATTGCAAATCCTCTTTCTGGATTGGCCAATAATTATGCTGATGTTGACGAGGAGGAAGATTATTACCGAAGCGACAGTAGGAATGATAAGCCTAAGCACAATGGGCATAAATATGAAGCGGATGATGATAGTGATGAAGAAGATGATTCACAGGAACAACTATTTGGGGGAAGAAATAGACGCCAGGTGGAGGTTCGGAAGGATTGTCCATATCTTGATACTGTTAATAGACAGGTATTTGATTTATCTGGTCCATTGTTGAATATGTATTTTGCTAGTTTCCATATGTAGTATGTATTTTTATTTTTGTATGATTTTGTGTGCAGGTTTTGGATTTCGACTTTGAGAAGTTCTGTTCTGTCTCTTTGTCAAATTTAAATGTGTATGCGTGTCTGGTTTGTGGTAAGTATTACCAAGGGAGGGGGAAGAGGTCTCATGCCTATACGCATAGTTTGGAAGCTGGCCACCATGTTTATATCAATCTCCGGACTGAAAAAGTCTACTGTCTTCCCGATAGCTATGAAATTAATGATCCTTCATTGGATGACATTCGGCATGTCTTGAACCCAAGGTGTGTCTAATTTTTTCATTTGGCTTTTCTTGCTGTGCACAATTTTTCAAAAACATATTGCCCAGTAACTATGATATTTTATCTTTTGTGCAATGTATGTATCATTGTATCTGCTTTTGACCTTGGCCGTAGACAGTGTTGTCAATCGCGGATTGCATAAAATATTGATTAGTTCAAATTCCGCTATACTATGGTGCTATAGTGTGCACCGCTATAGCTGCTATTTGACAACATTTTATTTTATGCTTGTTTCTTAGGTCATTAATAATAATATTTCTCTTAATTATATACTGAATAGATAAGAGAATTTTTTTTTTTATAGGTTTTGGTCATTCTGTCAAATGTGTCATAATTTTTTGCTCAATGAATTCAGTTACCCTTACCCACTTAGATTTGTTATGCATTTGATCACTTTCAGTCATCCTAAAAGATTTTCTTTTCCCTTCATTCAGAATTGCATAGAAAGCTCTACCATTAATTAAACTATTTTTTTGGTTATCACTTACGTTTCCATGCTCACTTTACCTTGTCATTATGTTGACTTAACTTAAAGATTAACTCTAGGATGTACCTATCTTCAGGTTTACTGCAAAAGATGTTGAACAACTTGACAAAAATAAGCAGTGGTCTAGGGCACTTGATGGTTCTAGTTACCTTCCTGGAATGGTATATTTCTTCTTTCTTATGGAAAATGAAATTTTGCTTATTGCTGATTTGCAGTTTCAAGCTTGACGCTTTATGGCTTATTTTTATCCAATTATATGAAAATATTTCAGGTGGGACTTAATAATATTAAGGAGACTGATTTTGTGAATGTAACAATTCAATCCTTAATGAGAGTTACCCCCTTGAGGAATTTTTTTCTTATCCCTGAAAACTATCAACACTGCAAATCTCCACTTGTTCATCGATTTGGTGAACTCACTAGGAAGATCTGGCATGCACGGAACTTTAAAGGACAGGTCTGTTTATGATGCTGTCATTGTAAATATACATAAATTTTTAAAATTTTGGTATGCTATCTTTAATATGCATGTCAACAGGTCAGCCCCCATGAGTTTCTTCAGGCAGTGATGAAAGCTAGTAAAAAACGGTTTCGGATAGGTGCGCAGTCTGACCCAGTTGAGTTCATTTCGTGGCTTCTTAATACGCTGCATGCTGATCTTAAAACTTCCAAGAAGAATATGAGCATAATTTATGAGTGTTTTCAGGTTCTTCTTTTCACACTAATTTCTTCTTTTTTCTTTTTTTGTCGATATATTATTGCTGGTTGGAAGTTGTAACTAGTCACTTGAGTTGTGGTTTTTTATTAAATTTACGGTGCTTGCAGGGTGAACTTGAGGTTGTAAAAGAGATTCCTAACAAAAGGATCACTGAAAAGAAAGAAAATATTGAGGACCAAAACAACATTGAGAAACATTTGGATGGGGGAACCGGGCAATATGCATCCGTCAAAGAAACTTCGAAAATGCCATTTCTAATGTTAGGGTTGGACTTGCCCCCGCCACCTCTTTTCAAGGATGTGATGGAGAAAAATATAATACCCCAGGTACTTCCTCACTCAATGTCATTTTGCTTGTTATATATAGGCATCCCAACGTGGCCTGAACCTGTGAGTACTTGCCCAAACCCGCCCCAATTTCGACGGAGAAAAATGTTTAAGCGGGTTTTATTTTTTTTCCTCGATTTCCAAAATCAGGGTTGAACTCGAAAACCTCCCTGCTACATTGAAGCTCGATTCTTGTTAGTTTGGCTGTTATATCCAATAGATACATCATCATACATGCATAAATTAGAAAAATGTGGATATGAACATCAAGAAGGATGTTGTAAAACCAAGACTGGTAACTTGTTCTCACTTTGAAACCATTATTAAAAAAACTATTACTTTGTTAAGTAAATGTTTTGATTATGGTTGTTTTTCATGCTAGATGGAACGCATCTTGTCTGCTATTTTACTATCTCAGCTATAAACGCTATTTTTTGGTTTCAACTTTCATGCAGTGTGTGTGTATCAAGACACTTCACAGTTCATATAGATTTGCATAGCTCTTAGCTTCCATGAAGCTGGTAAAACAACTTTATTTTATTGAAGCCAAGTGAAATAGACTTGAGCATAGTCATGACTTATATGGTTTGTTTTGTTGCATTCATTTAATTTTTTGTAAATACCATGTCAATGTCAATCATTACTTTACCTAGAGGACTAGCGTCAGTGCTATCTCGTTACTGGAGGTTTATACATTTAAATTGCGACCCATGATATTTTTTCTTGGACATTTTCGTGTAGCCTAAGTATTGATGTTTTATTTGAATCCTCTGCCTTGAAAATGCCATGAGGTAAATGCTTCATAACAAAATAGTAGGATTTCCTCTGAAGCAAGGATGATTAGTTCTTTTTGCAATTCTATGATGAAGTCCCTTCTATTTTGTTTTTCTGTTTTCAGTTCATTTTAGTTTTAAATGTAGAGGTTTTATCTATCCCTCTCTTGCTTGCTGATAAGGTTTAGTTTCTAGGTTCCACTCTTTAACATACTAAAAAAGTTTGACGGCGAGACTATTACAGAGGTGGTCCGTCCTCATATAGCAAGGATGCAGTATCGTGTTACCAGATTGCCAAAGTATATGATTCTTCACATGCGGCGATTTACTAAGAACAATTTTTTTGTGGAAAAGAATCCTACTTTAGGTAAGAACTTAATTTAAATGGACCGAAATTTATTCAAGTTAATATCAGCCTACTTATTTCTAAGTTCACCCTAATCCAATGAATGTTTATTTCAGTCAACTTTCCTGTGAAGAACCTGGAGTTGAAGGATTACATTCCCTTGCCAACACCAAAAGAAAATGAGAAATTGCGCACTAAATATGATTTGATTGCAAATATTGTTCATGATGGAAAACCTGGTGAAGGATCCTATAGGGCGTTTGTGCAACGAAAATCAGAAGAACTATGGTAAGCTATATTTTCGATAAGATAAAAATGTTTAAATCTGAATGTGTGTTTAACATTTTTAAGACCTAACACTTTGATTTTCTAGGTATGAGATGCAGGATTTGCACGTTTCAGAAACACTTCCTCATTTGGTTGCACTTTCAGAAACTTACATGCAAATATACGAGCAGCAGCAGTGAAAGACCGAGTTCAAATCGTTTTCTCGGATCACTGTAACCTGAAAGCAAGTGTTCTGTAGGATTTAGATTATGAGACATGAAATTTGGTTAACAGGCAGCGGAGGAGATGCTTTTGGGGAAATATAATGTGCGATTATTGAATCTGAGTGACTCATAATATTCAGACATATTGCATAGCCTTGAGGGACTCGGTTGATATATCTTTTTTTTGTACTTGATCTGGTAGTTCGCTTGTGTAACTCATGGAATGTGAGGTGTCCACCAAGCCAATCCAGTTTACATTGCATTGCTTAACACTTTCCATTCTCCTTGTTGAGGCGGCTTAGAATATACTGATGAGGTTAAGATACATTTGGTCTTTGAATCTCCAAGTTGCATGATGCATAATGTTTCTTTCTTTCAACAATGTATGATTTAATTACATATTTTTGGTTGACACTGTAAAACTGCATACAAAAGTTGATGTTATTGTGCTAGTGGATTATCATAAATTTAACTTAACGCAATAATAGCAATCCTTATACTTATTTGCTTAACTTAGGTGCAGTTTACAACTACGCCGTGTCTTGATTCGGTTTTATGTTACCTTAAATTGATCTCTCAGCAGATTAACAATATTTACCAAAAGGCTTTTTCATTCTTACCGGCCTCAACCCTTCCAAAGGGCTGGTGGTTCTATCACCTAGCTTCCCATGCCTTCATGTTTTTTATGATTCTCATGGTTACTGTTCAAATGAACTCGCATCCGAGTTATCATGATGTTAAATACTTTTTTGTCTCGTTAACCAAAGTATCCTAAAAGTGATTATATTATTGATTTGTTATTCTTTAAATCCTGTTAAGAGAGCAGGTTAAACTAATGTTTTCTGCATAATAAGTTTTATAAGTAGATAATGTTAATGTGTTTTACTAATTTATTGACTGATCTAGGCCTTACTTATAGATGTTTTTTTATCCCTGGTTGAAAAAGCATTGATATTATCAGAACACCTTACATATAGATGTTTGTGCTCTGCGTTGAACAGTCTCAGACCTACATGTACAATGGTCAACCATGATTTTTTGAATTTAGAAGATGTTTGTGTCTTCTCTGAAAACACAATTGGTTCACTCGATATCGATTCCAGTCTAAGCAACTTTCCCTAGCTTCTACGTCTGTCTGAAATCGATTCATATGCAAGTCGCGTGTGATTTCTCAACTTTGTCCTTTTAAAAGAGGCCATAGTGATTATTCTATTTCTTCTGTAATTTGCAGTGCCTTTACCTATAGTTGGGTTATAGAAGATAAAAAGATTCATCTACTTCCATTTGTCCATTACTTTTTTGGTATATAGTATAGACTTATTTTATTAAAAAGCCTATTTACTACCACTTAATATAAAAAGATATAGTACTTGTCATAAAATAAAAATAAAAGAAGATATAGGAAAACTATCAATTGTTGGTAATTTTTTCTGACAAATATTATTAGTTAATTACGTCCGTATTCTATTTTTTTTTCTTTTCAGAATCTGTGTTCCATATTTTTTCAATACTAATTCTATTTTGTGTTGTTACTTTATTTTTTACTAAACATGGTATCATTTATTCAAATTGGTAAAAGTTACATCGGTCAAGAATAATATAATTCAAAGTCGTTGAAACCAAAAAGTACGAATATGCGACCAAATTCACAACATCTAAATTAATAACAAAAACAAAACGTTTACAAATGTGACAAAATCTACATTTACAATAAAATTAAAATGTTTAACATATTCATGTCTTCGGAGTGCAATGTTGATGACGTCAAAGTCATTTTACATATGCACTTGATCGAAGTTGATTTGTCAATCTAAATCAAATGAATACCGCAATAAGACAAAAGGTCAAAACGTCGTACTAAGATGATAAATGAAGCAACATCGCATTAGGACAACGAAATCACAAACAAAATTAGAATATATATATATATATATATATGACACATATCAAATGAGAGGAGTTTTACAATAATAGGGTGAGAAAGTTAAATCTTAACCATCCAATCAATTAAGAGTTATTTAAGTGACACATAATTTAATAAAGTTACATGACTTTTCTTCTAATCATGACCTTTTATGTATGATTGTGTGGTTCAATAGAAGATAAGAAATGTGATATTTTAATTAAATATATGTTTAATTCAAAATAGGAGAGGAAATGAGAGGGGAGATATTTTAAATTTACTTTTGATTAAAAAAAGAGAGGGAAGGAAATGAGATGAGAGATATTTTAATTAAATATATGTATAATTCAAAAGAGGAGAAGGAAATAGATTTTAATTAAATATATGTTTGGTTCACAGAAAAATAATCCGCTTAGTTTGGAATATACGAGAGCAAATATTTACGGTAAAGTTTATTTGGTTTAATTTTTGAGAAAAAGATATCATAATCCCTCTTAGAGCATTTTCCCCCCTCAAAATTGGCAGATTTGAAGTGGAAGGGAGAGATATTAAAAAATAATTTTATGATGTTGACAAAATTACCCTCTATTTTTTGTTAAAATCCTAAGTTATCTTATTGGTGGAAGATTAATAGCTTAGGTTATTTTTTTGCTAATTATTTTTCTTATATTGGAGCTTTGGTCTGCTGCAAGTCTGTGCTGACTACTACGCTTGTGCCTCTGTTGCCTGCTTGCTCTATATTCAGTTTGATTTTGTCATCTGCATGGAGGGACGTGGCATCCTACTTTTTGTTCTAATCTATTTTTTTATTTATTTATCTTGTTTTCAAATTTAAATCATATAATTTAATCAACGAGGAAGTATCACTTTTTTTTATTTTTCATTATAAAAATCATCTCATTTGATATATTTTATATATATGTAATTAAATATCGAATTGCGGATTCGATTTCCACTAATAAATGCAATGTATCTCTATATAAATATTGAATAAGTCTTGAAATTTTACCTATCTCGAAGAAAAACAATATCTCTCACTCTAAATTTTTTAGAGCAACAAAAAATAAATCAATTTATTGTATATTTATTTATTTTTATACAATCAAATAATTAAATTATTTGAATTATTTTAGATTTTATTTACTTTTTTTCCTTCTATTTATTTGCTTAACTTAGGTTCAGTGAAAGGGAAGAACTATAATATCTGATCCCAAATTCAGATAAATGCATTCCATATTCACTATTTTTATACATTACAGTTACTTTGTATCTTGATTTGGTGTTCTGTTACCTTAAATTTCTCTGAAAACGAATTAACTATATTTACCAACAGCCTTTATTATTCTTGAGCAAGAGGAATACCCCTTTGGCCTCAACCCTTCCAAAGGGCTTGTGGCTTGTGGCTTGTGGTTCCATCACCCAGCTTCCCATGCCTTCATGTTTTCTATGCCTCTCTCTTAGAGTTCTATCTCCACATTAACAAAATGAAGAGCATAGAAACAAGGCAACCTTTTTTGTTTTCCTCATCATTGTTTTCACTTAAGAATTATTGTTCTGTTACACCAAAATAGTTCCACATTACTTAGAAATCGAGGTAAGAGAAACTAGAAAAATGGATAACAAACCAACAATTCTAATGCAAAAATATGAAGTAGGACGCATGCTTGGCCAAGGAAATTTCGCCAAAGTTTACTATGCAAGAAACTTGAAAACAGGACAAAGTGTTGCCATCAAGATGTTTAACAAAGAAATGATCATGAGGGTAGGTTTGAAGGAACAAATCAAGCGCGAAATATCGGTGATGCGTCTCGTTAGACACCCCAACATTGTGGAACTCTATGAGGTCATGGCAAGTAAAACAAAGATATATTTTGCAATGGAATACGTGAAAGGTGGCGAACTTTTCGACAAAGTGTCGAAAGGTAAGCTAAGGGAAGATGTGGCTAGAAAATATTTTCAACAGCTTATTGAAGCTGTTAATCATTGTCACAAGAGAGGGGTTTATCATCGCGATCTTAAACTGGAAAATCTTCTCCTTGATGAAAATGGTGACCTTAAAGTGTCAGATTTTGGTCTAAGTGCATTATTGGAATCAAAGAAAAAAGATGGTCTTTTACACACAACATGTGGTACTCCAGCTTATGTAGCACCTGAAGTTATCATGAAAAAAGGTTATGATGGAGCTAAAGCTGATATTTGGTCTTGTGGAGTTGTTCTCTATGTTCTATTAGCTGGTTTTCTTCCTTTCAATGATAAAAATCTAATGGAAATGTATAAGAAGATTACAAAAGCCGATTTCAAGTTTCCACAATGGTTTCGTTCCGATGTTAAAAGGCTTCTTTATAGAATTCTTGATCCTAATCCAAGAACAAGAATTAGTATTGACAAGATCATGCAAAATAGTTGGTTTATAAAAGGTTATAAGCAAATTGAAGCACCTAAATTACCGCCTTTATCGCCTACACGCGGAGATATCTCGGATGTTCATAATGTATTTGATTTATTATCATCGCCATCAAGTAGTTCATATGTAACTCCAAGTCCAATGTGTGGTATTAAAGATGATGAATGCAACATGAAGCCTTATTGTTTCAATGCATTTGATCTAATATCACTCTCTTCAGGATTCAATCTTTCGGGTTTGTTTGAGAAAGATATGAATGAAAGAGAGAATGCAAGATTTGCTACAAAAAGACCACCTTCAATAGTTGTGTCAAAACTTGAAGAGGTAGCACAATTAGATGGTAGATTTAAGGTTATGAAGAAAAATGGGATCATTAGATTGGAAGGAATTGAGACAGGGCTAAACGATCAACTAAGTATAGATACAGAAATTTTTGAAGTTACATCATCATTTTATATTGTTGAGGTGAATAAAATTGCTGGTGATACATTGGAATATAGGAAATTCTGGGATAATTATTTAAAGCCTTCACTAAATGAAATAGTTTGGGTTTGGCAAGGATATGAACAGTATAATCAATAGTAGCTTCAAAAACATGTTTATAGGCTCCTCTCTTTTTTGATAGAAGGTGCTCTTATATTAAATTGTGTTGCAACTTTGTTCTCAATTCTACTTCTTTCATATAATTTTTCTTCATATATGAAGGTGAAAATTATTATGTATAGAAACGTGCTTACTATTTGATCTCTTGGATTCATTAAAATGCATGGTCTTGTTAGTACGAAGTTATGTTAAATTGAGACAACTTGTTACAAAACTTTGAATTTTTCACACCAAAACTTTAAAAATATACACAACTTTGAGGCTTGCATTGCAATTTGAACTTTCAGAATGAACAACATTTTAGAATTAAAATCATACATTAAATTTAAAGGTTATAATTTTTTTTTTTTTTGAGTTGAAAATGATTGTTCCCTAACTATTTAACAAGGTGTATTATTTATCTTTTAGAATGAATTAATTCCAAAAAATAAAGGTTACAGTGAACACACGGAAAATGAAAGAGTCATTATCAAGGTACCTACCTACTCATGTTATCCACATTAGAAATAACCCATTCTAGTACATACACCTTTTTAGATAACTTAGTCTAATATATAATATATAATAGTAGTAATTTGATGTCTAAACTCCATCACTTACTACTTACTTGTGTTTCTCATATATGGTGACACGGTGAATCCTTGTCCCACCTAAATTCACTACAAATAATTTTATTGTTAATTAATTAATATTTTTTGATAAAGATAGGACATAATTTTTTTTTATTTTACAAAAGGATCCTCCATATAGAAAATGAGGTCGTAGTATCTAAAGATATGGAAGAATATGTCACCAACTAAAAAAAAAAAGATACGGAAGAGTAAATTAATATTTGCAGATAACATTTAAATTATATGGAGTGCAAGATTAGTTTACCGTGAAGAAAAAAACATCCAAACAGAAAATATCCCTTTGAAAATTATTGTGCAGCAAATCCTAGGAGGACAGGCTTGACTTAAGATTAGCTTATCTTCTTATAAAGTTCCATTTTGATTTGTCCTTTTATTATAACCACTTATCACCCACAATTCAAGTTTGTTTACCTAACACCTTTTTTTGCTTTTAATATTCCAATAATACCTCAGATACTCACTTCAAGAAATGATGTCAACAAAAATGATATATCTCTTTCCTTCTCTTTTAATATTCTAATAACTCTCTCTTTCCAAACAGTGTTTTAGAGAATTTTGGAATTAATACTTACGTAAATTCTTTAAATTATTTTCGCCTCCTTATAATAATATCTAAAAACTATATTATAAAGAGATAAAAATAAGTCTTTAAATTTTAACTTACATAAAAAATGTTAATATTATTATTATTGAACATTTTATCGCGAGTTCAAACTCAAAACTTTGTAATTCTGTATATGAATTTGTTATTATCATTCGGTCTAATACAGCAACAAAAAACATAAAATGAATTTCAAGAATTTATCTAAGTTTTCGGCATTGCTCCCTAAATAACACATATTCAAGTTTACAGTGTTTTTCACTACTTTATACTATTATTTTTATTATTATTACATACAATTTTTTAAGATGTTACAAGTAGCATTTTAGTTTATAATTTATAGATTATCACTTTTTTCTCTTTTTTATTCTCAATATTTGTTATCAATTATGTTATTTATAATTCAATATATTTTTAAAAATATAGTCAATATTAATGTTTTTAAAATTAGATAATAGAATAAATGAAGAGGATGAAAATGAAAATAATTAATTTTTTTTAATTAAGAGCTTCATCTCGTCCGTCGTTTCACTTTTGTTTTTCCTGTGGTAAGGTCAGTTCCCTCAAATTCTAGTTTTTTTTTTTAATCTACTTTATTAGCTTTAGAAGAAAAAATTATCCCCTTATGCCCTGGTTGTGTGGCTTAGTATAGAATTTTATATAGAAAAGGAAAAATGAATAAAATTTCAATTACAAAATTTTAAATTTTTAAAATTAAAAATAAAATAATGATATTATTATCGTCAATATTTTTTTTAATACTCTATCATTTAATCAACATAAAAATAAAACTAATTATCAATTCTTTCAAATCCTCTATTTATTTATATTTTGTCAAATATAACTTTTACTATTTATTTTATATTTGTAAGAGATTTCAGTCAAATGGAGAAATAAACAATCAAAGGTATAACAATAATATTACTCATAATGGAAGAAAATATATTATTAATAATATTGCAAGTAAAATCAGTAATATTACCTAAAGTATAATAATAATACCTAGAATGGAGAATTTTTTGTCTTCCATGGAAATATTCCTTTTGTTCTATATTCGAATATTATTTGCCCACACTTCTCTTGTTTATAGATTTGATTTCGTTAAAATAAATAAATAAATTAATTATTATTATTATTATTATTTATAAATAATTTGGTTATACATATACATATAATAAGATATATATATATATAGTCTATCGGACAAAAAAATCTTTCTTATGTTAAATATTATATCAAATTAAACCATGATAAATTTTTTGATAAGAAAATAAAATATTAAATAATATAATATATAGTTTTTTTTAGAGGTTTTTTTTGTTGCAACGGTCAATATTAATAATTAATATTATTAATATTTTACTAATTGCTGATATCTGATATCAAACTCGTGACATTCTTATCGCTGCAGCCATCAAATGGACCGAAATCCCCTACCTTTATGGAGGGAAAGGTTGGATGACTTTAGAGAGTGTATTAGAGAAGTCAAAAGAAGCCATTGCAATTTGCAAGCGTTCATGCCAAAGATTGATTTTGCTAATAATATGGATAGCTTTTGGAGTTGCAAGTTAGCCCCATTCAGGGAATAAGCAACAGTTTTGGGAATTATTCACATGAATGATTGAAAGGCATTGCAAGGGAATGGACCACTTTCATTTACATTCACATTCACTTCACGCTATGTTCTGTTGCTTCAAATAGTTAGTTATAAAGTCCTACTTTGTTTTCATTGTTGCTTCCATACTTATAAACTAATTTGTGTTCTCATTGTTAACCAAAATTGTAAGGAATTCATTTTGGATTGTATAACTACTAACAAGGGGTTTTTACAAACATTACGTTATTAAGCAACTAATACACATTTTGCTCTAATAACAATAAAAACTAACCAACTGTTTACTAAATTATATGTCCTTTTGTTACAGTTTTTTTCATAAACTAATCACTTTTAAAAGTTTTCATATATTTGTTACAGCTTTTTTTAAAAAAATGAGAATCTGAAAATTATTTAAAATAAAAAACTGATTTTAGTAATTTATCAAAATAAATCATTTTTTATAACTGATTTTTTTTAAAAAAATGGATTTTCATTGCAATAGACAAATACAAAATAATTTATGTTTTTCTTAAAAATCTCTAAAAAAAAAAATCATTCTTAATTATTGAATAACAAAATCACTTTTTTTAAAATCTGTAACTATACCTCACCAAGCGTAATATTTTTTTTTTGAACCGATTTGGAGCATTGTTTATATTACAACAATCAAACACTAATAAAATGACTACATTTCAATGTTAGACAACAACAAAATTCAATCACAGCTTAATTTTCAAAATAAATTGATTGTTCATTTGTATGAAACAATGACTTATGCAACCCAATTTTGGATCTGGATTTCCTGTAGTCAGAAAATCTTAAATTCACACAATCAAGCTATTTTGAGTCAGAAAAACGATTCCATAGTTGACAGTTAAATTTCAAGATCTAAGCAATTTAAATCAAAATGAATGTGTTGACAACTTGAGATACATAACCCACAATTTCACAACCTTAAAACTAAACTTAATTCTTGAAAATAGTTACTTTGTAAGAATTAAACAACAATCCACAAATATAACCAACTAACTTGGTATATAACCAAACCAGGTTTTGATCTATTTCATTGTGCTAATTCCACATAAAATCAATACTTGAAAAATTGTTTGAAATAACACGGACGACTGACATCAGCTCTCAGAAATAGAAGTTCGAGATCCTCCTTATTGTAACGTTTGATATACTGATTTAATCAGTGTCGGTTCAACAAAAACAAGAGAAAACAAATTACAACGTTAAAACTTAGCTCATATTGCTTTCTTTTTATTTTTTGTCAAACAAACACTGCAATTAGGTCACCATCTCAATCGTGAGGACCAAGACTATGAGTTTCTACTTCTAAAAGGCGGCGTGAATCATCGTTGATATTGAGTAATTTTCAGGTACCGGTCTAAGGTGGTGCACTGTAGAACATACGAAGTAGGGAGACATAAATCACCTATCAAACTGGTAGTACACAAGAAGAGACCTCTATTATTGTTCCTATATAGCCTTTAAGATTTTTTGCTCCATCAATCTCAAACTTCTCAAATTAATAATATGTACTATGTAGCAAGCACTAAAGCCAAAAACATTAGTAATGCTTCATGCACTAGCACTAAACTGTTTTTGCTATTTTCTCACTACTATGCTCTAAGAAGAAAAAGTATTACACAAATACGGAACAATACACCAAGGAAAAACACAGAAAAATATCCTCCATTATTTAGCTAAATTTCAATTAGCCTTTCTTTGTATAGGAATTGGATTTGGACATACAAAATACATCAGCATCTAATGCTCAAGTCAAGGAGCAAATCTAAAAGGAGGACCATCATGATGGAACAAAAAAATTATCAATTTATCATACACAATCTATAAAGAACAAACATAAAAGAACCTTAATTTTCTCTTCTCTATCTCACTCTTCAGGTAAATAATGTGGAGATTCATCAATATCCGAAGTTATGCTGTGATGAACTGGTTCAGAAAGCACGCGTAGTAAAGAAGGTTCAGTCCGTGGTGACAATGCTGAAGAAGTTGCTGATTCCTCATTCATCAAATTCTGCAATCCAGGTTTCAATTCGTCATTACAGAACCTCTCGTATTCGGCTCTGTCCCCTCCTTTTTTCTTCACCTCAACAACAACCAAAGAAGGTGTAAGTTCAAATATCTCAGCAGCAATAGTCAATGGTCCTCTCACACCTTCTCTTGTACCTTCCAAACTCACCCTACAATCCTTCTTCCTCACAGAAAACCTAACCAACTGAGCTATCTCTTCCAATTTGTTGATGATCTTGGAAACCGGCGCAGCTGTCACAAACCTATTCTCGTCGCCTTTTTCCTCAAAAAGTCCAGAAAGATCAAAACCAGGTGAGAATGAAATAATGTCAAAAGCATTCAAACTAGCAGGTCTAGGCAAAGGAGCATTCCTCCTTCTAGTCTCAACCTCAGAATCCGATTCCGAAATCAAGTAATCAGAAAAAGAGGCTATAGAAGCTATAGAAGCTGTATCATCTTCATTGTCAATAAAATTATTATTATCATCAACACTACAAAGCCTATCATCCTCCACATAAAACTTAATTTGTTTGAACCCTTTTTTAAACCACCTATTCTCCATGATTTCAGGAATAGCAATCCTAGTTTCAGGCTTTGTATCAAGAAGTTTAATGAGAAGTTTAGACAAATCAGGTGAAAACCACCTAGGACACCTAAACTCACCCTTATAAATCTTCTTATACATTGCCATAACATTTTGATCATGAAAAGGTAAATAACCAGCCATTAAAACAAACAAAACAACACCACAAGACCAAAGATCAACTTTAGCACCATCATAACCTTTCCTAGCCAAAACCTCAGGAGCAACATAAGCAGGTGTACCACAAAAAGTATGAAACAAACCATCTTGTCTAATTTGATCAGAAACAGCACTTAAACCAAAATCAGATACTTTTAAATTACCATTCTCATCAAGCAACAAATTTTCAGGCTTTAGATCTCTATGGTAAACCCCTCTAGCATGACAAAATCCAACGGCTGAGATCAACTGTTGAAAATACTTTCTAGCAACCTCTTCTTTCAATCTACCCTTTGCAACCTTATTGAAAAGTTCACCCCCACGAACATATTCCATTACAAAATAGATTTTTGTTTTTGTAGCCATTACCTCAAACAGTTGGACGATGTTAGGGTGACGAACACGGCGAAGAATCGAGATCTCGCGTTTTATGTGTGCAACCAAACCACCCTTTAGGATTTTCTCTTTGTCGATAACTTTTATAGCTACACCTTCACCGCTTTTGATGTTTCTAGCATAGTAAACCTTCGCGAAGGTACCATGGCCAAGGAGCTTCCCAATTTCAAATCGACCAAGTAAAAGACTCGATGTTTCTTTCTTCGATGGTGTTTTTGCCTTTTGTAAAAGCACATCCGCCATGGATGGCAGCCCAATTCAACCTCAAAAAAAAAATTCGATGAATGAAAAAACGAAAATGGAGGTGTTTTGTTTTGTTTGATGAAAGATGTGGTTTTAATTGGTTTGATGTTTTCTATGTAAGAGAGAGTGTTTCTTTTGTTTTATGCTTATACAAATTCTGATTTACATTTGGCTCAAATTAAGAGAGAGAGAGAAATGCTTTTATAAGGGAGAGTATATGCTACCATTAACTTTTTTCCTATTTTTATTTTTTTATTTATTACTACAGATTCTTAGTCGTTTTTATTTTTTATATTTTATAATTACTGAGTAGATGCCACGTAACCATCGATCTTGTTCCCTTTTCAATTTATTTGATTTTTTTCTTTAATTGTTTTATTTCCTTGCTGTTGCTGACGTGAGGTTTGCGAGTTGCAGCAACGATTTTCACATAATCATGGAATTATTATTAATATTAATATTAATATTAACCACCTGGCATATAGCTTGGAGGAGAAAAAAGTAGTAGTAGTAGTAGTATGGTTTAATTGAATTGAATTGAATTGAATTTGCCTGCATTATAAGATTCTCCAATCATCAGTTACGAATCCAGTTGTCGCTACTCAATTGTGTTTATTACGCTTTTAAATTTTTGTCCCATAAAATATCGCATACACCTTTTATGCTTTCTTTGATGTGAAAAACAAATATTCAGGAAGAGAAAAGTAATAGAAAATCGAATTATTTCTTTACTACTTTGCTTTGAAATATAATAAAACATAAAGAGATCATAAATATTTTTATAAAATAAAAATATCAATAATTATAAACAGAATATATTTGTTAGAAATTAAAATAATTATAAATACTTATTTTATCAACTAAATAAATAAAATAAAACCAAAATATATTAAATTTGTAAATTTTTTTTTATTTACACTTTTACAAACTAAAGTTAACATGTTATAGGAAAAAAAATATTATTGCTTTGCAAATGCAATTATGAAACAAACAAAATATTACCGTTTTGGATCTACGATTACTTTTATTTAAACTACGTTATTATTGTATTTTGGATTAATTATATCATTTTTCGAGCTTTGCTTCACAAATTGGCTAGAAATCGTTGTCTCGGGAAGTGTGAATTTTTTTTTCATTTCCCTGTTTTGTCAATGCTATTCAAGACAAGAAATAATTTAGAAACATATGTTTTTCATTCTCTTCTTTTCTTTACTTTCCATAACAGTAAGTTCAAATACGGTGTTAATTTTGATGTAAATACTTCAAATAAAAAAGTGAAAAATACATAAAAGATGAGATTTAGATTTTTAATAAAAAATTATGAATAAATAATTTAATGTTAATTAAAATTAATTACATTTATTCTATTAACTATATAAAATTTAAAATTTTATATTTTTTTATGAAATACATGTAGCTACTTTTAATTAATTGTAGGTAACTTATTTATATTTTTTCAAAAACAACCTATAATTTACTTTCATAAAAATATGAAATTTGATTGATTAGATTTTGGTTGATTATACACAAAATAGTAGTGATTATTTGTAGGTATTACATAGTATTTTTGCATTTGCTGTGAAACATCTACCGTAATAATAAACATTTTCTTAAGTAAAATGTAAGATTAATTATTTAATTAATCAACTATAAATTGCATAATCAATTATAAGGAATTACTCCTATTTATTAAATAAATTGTAGTTAATTATTATTAAACACTAATTATATATGTATGTGTTAGAAATTTTGTTTAAGAATAATTGTTTATGTACATACGTCTTAATTCTTTATACCTACATATGTTATAACTTTATATTGTGAATATTTTGTAAAATTCTATCACAAAATACTAATATTTTGTTAAGTACGCACAAAAATCTCATATTATTTAAAAATTCAGGCCAATAGTAGTTTATAAATATTTGGATTCTTGATTCCACTAAGACTTGTCAGCGGATTATCGTAATCAACAGTTGAATTTTAAATCTTAGATTTCAAAAAATGGATTTTTCCCTTTCTCAGTCCAAACCTAAAAATGTTATATATAGAGGTCCAACACTCTTTTTTTTTTTATTAGTTGAAATATGAAACTTATATACATTCACTAAATTTATGCAAAATTCAAATGAATTGTAGGATGTATTTTGAATATGATAAATCAAGTTATTCTATAAGTAAATTTCATCAAAGTTATTAGACTTAATAATACAATATTGAGATATAATTTTATTTATTATTTGAGCTACTACCTACTTTTCCGTGTATGTCTCAATATTAGTTCATAACTTCCTATGCTCCAAATGAAGAAAGCGAAAGAGCATGGAATATTTCAAATGTATTAATTTACAATGAGAAATTACTCTGAATTGTTTTTATTTATTTATTTATGAATTACCATAATATTGTGGTACTAGGCCTCTTATGACAATACAAGACATTTCACAACTACGACTATTTGGACTGACTATAGAATTATTGAGTTATATATATATATATATATATATATATATATATATATATTATATATAGAAAAATAAATTTCATTTAAATGTTTAAACAAGAATACTACAATAAAGTTGATCATAAATTGTTACTGGAATATTCTTGTATTTTTATTATAATATTCTAGTTTAGAATTTGGGAACACTCACAGAGAGAACATGAGCTTCATTTAATCAACACACACGTGTCTATCGCTGCTATAACGTGTAACGTAATGCATCTGCAAGTAAACTTAAAGTCGGTTTGAAATTTTCTAATGCAAGCAGTTCCCTACTTTTTGGGATCTAGATACATACATACATACATCTTAGAATGTTCAGTGTGGTCTTAGCTGTTCGCCAGGTGGAATTTAACTAGTCCAATTAAAAAAAAAAAACAAAACCGTGAAAAGTATTCGGGTAAAATGTGTAATTGTACTCAATTTATAAAAATATTTTGTTAAAAAAACATTTTCACCGTAATTTTTCATCACGATTTCTGTGTTTTCTAACCACATACCAAATCTAGGATTTTTGCTTCTCTATTTTAAAACACAAAATATAACCAAAGTTCATCTTATGCTCTATATTTTTCAAAGATGAGTGAATTCCAAAATTGTGGGAAAGTCGACAATTTAAGATGAAAAGACAAAATTGTATTGTTTACCCAAACAAAATGAAAGTGCAACGTGAGAGCACACCAGTGTCAGTTGTGTTCATGGGTAACAAACAAGAGAACTAGATTGGTGGGCAGAGATGGTAGGTGCACTACTCAAATGACTAATATAGATAACGAATTAAATGGACCCACGTCATCATAATGAAAAATACTCGTATAATATATTATATTATATGAATTTCATTGGTTATAAAGATAAAAAATATTTTGGTGAATTAAGCTACATATGAAAAAAATAAAATAAGATATTCTAGAAGCTCCCAATGTCACGTTGGCACATCTAATATGTACGGGTTATACTCTCTCTAATTATAAATATAAGAAAAAATTAAAATGTGTTTAATTAATTTAAATTTTTAATTCAATATATATATTTATAATAGAAATAAATACATGTGTAATTTTAATGACAAATATTAATAATAGTTTATATACTGTTTTTGACATTTATATTTTTCTCTCTGGTCGAGTATTAATTTGTAATTCTCCCTCCTTGAGTTCCATGTTTAATGCATTGAGATAATTAAGGTGTAGAAAATTGTATGTCCAAATAAATCAGCTAACCTATTCATTGTGATCTCTTTCTTCTTGAGCATTTACTTTTATAATTTATTGTTATATATTAGTAGTGAAATATTATATGTTTGTTAAGTACAAGAACGTGGCTGAAATTAAACAAAATAGTTAAGCTCAAAATCAAAACCGATCATCAATAAATAATACTTAAATCCCATCGCAATGCAAAGTCGGTCAAAGTTGTTATGATCAAGCAGGATAACACAACTTAGAAAGTCAACTTTGTGGTCGGTGAGGTGACGATGAAGTGATCACACGCAATAATAATAATAATAATACAAGAATTTAATTTGAATAAATACAATTTATTAGGCCTCCAATTTTTAGTGAAGAGATGAGGGTATTGACTTGATTGCGATTTTGTGAACATGCACCCTTATTTCCTGCAAACATTTAAATAAATATTAGTATATTGAACAAAATCATGACATGCATGTGAAAACAAAGTTGATAGTTAATCCATGGAAACGTCAAAAGAAAACGTGGCGAAACCAAAAACATGTATTAAAAAATTCAAGCATAAGGTGCGAATAATTATTTTCTTTCAAGAAAATCATATTTCTTAAAATGCTGATATCTGAAAGATTTTTTTTTGAATTGATGGGAACCGCACAAGCTGTGGAATACGTGGTTTAATTCGATACAATTTGAAACCTATAGAAAAATTTAGTAAAACTAAAATTTATTCAGTAGAATTGTTTTCATAACTTCGATTAACGATATCTTTTTAGTTATTTGTAAAATATTGTATTTTAAGCAAACATTATTTTATAGAAAAAAATATTATTTTACTATTTATAAGTATTTTATATATAATATCAACATCCACTATTATTAAATGTTATTTTGCTGAAACTTTTGGTAAATATTTGTTATTATAATTTTTTAAATGATATTAAATAGTAATTCATTTAATTATTGATTCGAAGATCAAAGTACGTGTACGCGTTAAATTAACACATGTACGGAATCCTCAAGAGTAATTTAACTTGTATAGGTATATATTTTGAGTGTCTCTATTTTTTTTAACACAAGTTGGAAGGCCAAGTCTCGAAAGTCTCTCTATTTGTGCTTATTTTAAATCATCATTTTTTATATAATTAATTATTTGAGATTCTAAAGACTTCATCTAAAACATCTTTAGTCATAGATGTGAGATTTTTCAAGCATTAGATGAGGACCCTGTTAAGGCGCTTATTGAAAGTCTAAGTCGGTAAAGTAATGATTTTAGGTTTTATATTTCTTTTATCATGTGCATTTAATTAGGTTTTAAAGTTTCATTTAATATGCATAGTAGAATATAGATAAAATAGAATATAAAGCCAATATCATATGATAGTAATAAATGCTTAATTTATCATATATTTAATATATTGTTAAAGAATTTATTAGCTTAATTTGATAAAAAAAATAAGTTATTTTTCTCTAATTTTTATAAATATTTAGTTGTTAAGGTTTGAGATATAAGAAATTGTAATATATTGTATTTTTTTTTTGTTTTCTTAGATAAAATGAGAGTAAGTAATTAAAGAGAAGAGCAATCACGTTTATTGGAGTTAAGATTTGATGAAACATGGAAGATGGAATTCGTTGAGCGAATAATCTTCTGGCTAAACGAATTTAAGGTAGTGTGAGTTTGCTAAATTTTGCCAAGTTAATCTCGCTAAATAAATAGTACAGAAATATGTTTTAGAAAATCGAACTTTGAATATTAGAAAACTTTTTTTTCAGGTTTTCCTATATATAAATATATTTTAGAAAATTTGAATTTGTGTCTCAAAAGATATTTTTCAAGTTTTTCAAAATACATTTATAAAAAGTTTATAAAAAATTCTTGGAGATTTTTTTTCTATTTTTTCTAAACACAAACATATACTAAAAAACAACATAAAATTCTGACTTTTTTATTGTAAAATTGAATTTTTATTAAAATGTAAGGTAGGATAATAAATTTGGGTGCATGATATAAAATTTTCTATTTCTAAACATACATTTAGTTTAGTGCAACAAAACTCACAATTTACTTAACCAAAAAACAGGGAAAACAAATTCTACTTAGACAAAAACAAATGTGTACATATTGCTAATGTTTATGGCAAAAGCAAAAATCCTAAAAGTAAGCCACACGTACAATAATGTTTTTATTACTAAATAGTGGTCTATGCTTTAGCAAGTAAAAAGAAAAGAAAGAAAAAAACATAACACAATAAAATCAGGTAAAGAGTAGTTGTGTAAACCTTGTAATCCGAAACAAATATGGAGTTGAGGGATATCTAAATAACATTTGTTGCATTTCTGATATCATATATGGCATATTTGTATTCATATGTCCTTTACACTTGTTGTTTTTTTTTGCTGAATAAATTTAGAATTTGTAGAAGACATTGTGCATGTGTTCATTAAAAAAAAACTTGCACAATTGATTAATCGTGACTGACCCTTGTATGGAAAAAAATCCAAAGAATCATCTATCTACCATCTTTGTCCTTATTATTAAATGTGATGTGCTCTCGAGCGTCTAGTCTATGTTGGATGTCCATATTTGTCCTTGTGATGTGTTCTTATTATTATTTCATGTGGTTGATGTCTTTATTTTTTAAAGTTTAAGTTGCCCTTTAAAAAATTATGGTAATTTATCTCTCATTTAATAAATATAAGTATATACGTGTGAGTGGTACTTACTAATTTTATATGTATTTTATTTACAAAATTATTTATGTACTGTATTTTTATTAAATGTTAAATAAATTATTTACAATTTTATATAGATAACCTAAAAAAAAACCTTTCTATTTATGTTTTAATTTTTTTGAAGTTATTGTATTAAATTTTTTTGGACACGCAAAGACAAAACTATAAGCTACTTAGTTAAACTATAAGCCACATAGTGTGTTTTTGTTTCAAATTTCATAAGCTATATATTTTGAAAAGTTTATCAGTTTTTTTCAGTCATTTAAAAAATATGGTTCGACCAAAAGAGAAGTGACGATATTTGGACAGATATTAATAATCTTTTATAGAATTTTTTGTTTGAAAATAGTTACAAAAAAATAAATTCTATATCATTCTTAGAAAAATAAATTGCCATAATTTTTTTATATACCTTTATGCTCTAAGTATAGGATCGATCATATTGACATAATTTTTGAATAATGAGAAGCCCCAAACCAGAAAAAAAGAATGTACAAGTTAATCAAAGGAAGAGTTGAAACTCCAACCAAATCAACTATATTTCCAAAATTTTGGTAATGACAAAAAATCGAGAATGTGAGAAAATAGAGAGATCGTAACTTTGAATAAATACTTAATACCTAATACGAGCTATAATTTGCTCATAAAAAAATCAACAAATAACCACTTTCATAATCCATGTTCTCCAAAGCACCCGTACAAGCATTTTATACTTCATGGTAGGAATGAATTTTTTAAGTATACCTGTAATAATATTTAGACTTAATAGTGTTTTTGGTACTTTAATTTTCTTTTTTAGAAATTGATTATCTCATTTTAAAATGTTCCAATTTTATGTATTCAATGCATTGGCATATAATTTCATTATTTTGAATAATTAACATTTATAATATTACAAGAAAATACGGTAAAAACTTCATTTTTAAATTAAAATATTATTTATTTTTATAATTTAATTAATTAAAAGTAAATAATTAATTAATCTAAATAATTCTATATCGTCAAAATGTATGAATTAAAACATGTCACGTTAGTATTTTTGCATCAAAAATTTTGAATATGTGATTAAAACTAAGATTTTAAAATGTAGAGACTTATTTAAAAAATATATGAAAATAAGATATCAAAACTGTAATTAAATTAATATTTATTGTTTACTTATTAATAATTACTAAAAGATATAAAATAATTAGGAATACTTTGATTAAAAATATAGTTATGTACGTACTACTTGAACTTTTGAAAATTTTCTCGAATTACTATTATGAAATGTTAATATCTAATCAAAATATCACATCAAGTTTATTGTTTAAGTTACTTTGCATGTGAAGAAAGTTAAATACATTAATTATGTGAATGTACATTTATTACCTTATTTTTAAGGATATTCATTAGTTGAAATTGTTGTAGAGAAAATCAAGAAATATATATGATTTATAAGATTTAATTAATATTTTTTGAGTGATTAGTACGAGAGATATATTGTTGCAATAATTTAAATTTTTCAATAATTAAAAATTTTTAATTAAATTAATTGTTGTTGAAATTAAAATAAATGACTAACGATAAAAATATAATATAACTTTAAAAAATAAAATAAATTAAATGACTAAGCAAAAATTGAATTAAATTTAAAAGATTACATATTATTTTTGCTTTGTTTTACGTCACGTTGGTCATTAGGTATCGATGTTTAGTAGGAACTTTCAGTTGGAGGGAGACATCATTGAACTATTCATCAAAAAAAGAAAAAGGCATCATTGAACTATGATATCGTAGTGCACATTTTTTAGGAAGACATCATTGTACCATTCTTTAGACCCAGATTGATTCGGTGTAGATCATTATGCCCAGCCCAATGAGCCCATTAATAAAAAGACTTTAATGGGCTTTAATAGGCCTTGGTTAAGCAAAATTTAGAAAGTTCTCCCTTATACCTCCAGATTGTACCTTTTACCCCGTTCCCCCAACAAATTATATAAAACACTGAAAGTTACCCTTTTTGGATTTTTGTACTACATCCAACAAATTTAAATTTAACTTTGCTGGAACGTATTTTTTCCAACAAACTTGAATTTTAAGTGGCCAACATATTTACAAACTCTAAATTCAATTTTTCCTAAATGTAAATTTTTGGTATATTAAAGTTAAATTAGTTAGTTTATCAAGTCTCTATTAACTCTATATATAACACATGATGTATTTATTTTATATGTTTTTTCACTTTATTAATATATAATTTGGTTTAATTTGTTTTGGATGAAGGATAAAAAGATGCAAGAGAGATCAAGGACACAAATTTTGATTAAAAAAAATAAAGTCTTAGTTGCATATTTAGTCCCTCTATTTTAATCAATTCACGAAATTGGTCATTCTATTTTAAAATTCAACAATTTTGGTCTCTCTCTTGTATTTTCAATTAAAAAATGTTGACATATTTTAAAAGACGTAATATATGATACGAGAATGTTAAATGGTTAATACTCATAAAATTGCAACAAGACTCTCTAAAAATTCTTTATTTTTAATTTAATTAATAATATAAATATAATTAATGCATTTAGATGGTTCTACATCATGATATTGTATGTAATATCATTAAAAATGTCCAAAACCATCATTTTTTAGATAAATTTTTTGAATGAGAGACAAAAACTATCAACTTTTAATATAAGATGACTAAAAATGCAATTAAGCCAAAAATCAAAACAAAAAATACCTTTGCATTAGAATTTTTTTTTGTTTCAAGTAAAGAAAAATTCTTTCAAAAATATTTGGTGACATTTTCTTTTTTATATTAGCCTTATTGACATTTTAGCTTCTATCAACAAAAATTATGGATGATTAAGTAAGCCTAATTGGTATTTTAGCTCTTGTCTTATGTTGGTTAAATAATTTATGATCGATGTATTTTTCGACATTTCATATTTTTTTTTACATTTCTTTTTTAACATTTTTAAACTGAAAGTAAAATAAAGGTGATGGTCGAACTCGCGACCTCTTTATCAATCAACTTCCTAAATCTTTCATCTCAGTCATTAAATCACTCATTCATCTCAGTCATCAAATCAACCTTATATCTCATAATATGTGATAATCATATAATTAGAACATATTACAAATTTATTTTGTGTATTTTCTCATTTTATTAATATATAATTTATTTTTATTTTAAATATTTTTTTCTTTTCCGTGATGTCTACTAAGATTGTAAAAAGAGTTGTGTGTTGATATTCATATGCAATGAATGAAAAATATCATTCCACCGTATTAAATTCAAATTTGGTGCAGAGGCATATAACAACAACAACTTCTGCGATACAGACATACACTAACATAAAACATATTGTTTTGTAACTAATTCCCCACAAGTAAAAAACATATTGATATTGGTGTACCAGCTTTCAGGTAGAGATGTGAGTAGTTCCACTATATTTTATAATAATGACCCCAAATCTCAGTCTCTGAGTTCTCAATACTATAATACTATATCCTAAATATGAGTTGTCATTCATTCTCTTGGAATATTTGTTCGGATTGTTGTGGATTAGGCGATACCAAACCACATAATTTGTTCTACATAATAACTGTTCCTTACATAATTTATTCACCAAAATTTAATCGACATATATAAAATGGCAAAAGAGATAAGCCAAAACCACGTGGATGGGCAGGTGAGACAGCCACTTGTATCTGGAATTTGTGGAACAAGCTAGCTACTTGACAACTTCCAAATCCACCACAATTTGTTATTTTGAACCATTTTATGGTACGCATATGTTCTTTTCTTTGTCTCGGTTTGACCATTGTACCATTTCCATCTTATTTGTCTTTTTGTGAAATGGGAATATATAATCTAAATTGTAATTGATTTTAATAATTAATATATTTTATTTATATTAAACTATTGTAGCTAGCGCGGTGGAGTACGAAGACTTTATGGAGAATAATATACTTGCAAACACTCCAACACTCTAGTACACGAATATCGTCTATCTTGTTATTAGAGGAAGAAAATCTCCTATTTAGTGATATTACTAAGGTAAATTGGCAAGAAAATTTGTAGAGTTTATGAGACGTGTTTATCTTGCCATGATTATAGATCAACGTTTGAATGAGATCACACCTATCTTGTAGAATGTCATATATAAGTTGGGCCTAAGGCGTTGAAGTCCAATTTGGATCCGTCTTGGTCCAGTCCGAAACAATATATAAAAATTGTAGTTGGCAGTATCAGCATTAACCTCTTATTAAAAGAAATTCAGATAAAGAAACATAAGCCTATGTTAAACTACGTAAAATTTATTTTTCTTTGAAGGTGTAGGGTGGAACCCGGATTTAATTTTAGGTAGGTGCTTTTTGCATTATTTTTTTTTCATACTTACAGGCACATATTTAAATATATAGGTGAATTTTACAGGGAGGGACCAAAAACAAAATTGTTGACTGATGAGAAGTAAGTGGAAGACTAGCTATGCATTATTTGGTCAAGGTCTTTTATAATTTGCATGTGATTTGTTTTTGTCCTAGCAATTAGATGATAATAGAGAGGAAACGTCCCAGTTAATGGAGCTTGACTCTTCCGCAAATTTGCCAATTCAATTTTGTACTATTGTTTATTATTATTACTCAGCCATATCAATCAATTGGTTTCTATTTGTTTTTGTCTAATAGCTCCCTAGCAATCAATTAATTAGGCATAGTTTAAACCAGCAAAATTTGGCTTAGTCAAAAAAAAAATTAAGCAAATTGATTCTATAATTAGTCTTTCATAATTGGTCTTAGATCCATTTCATCAACAGTTACTTAAATAAAATGTAACTTTTCATTTATGGGAATTGAATGCTGGAGGTTGGCCTCGAAAGAGGTTTGCATTTTGAAAGCAAATTGGTACACTTAACTAGAATATTAATATTAATATTAATATAATTCATAGCATAGATTGCTTGTTGAATGAATGAGCTAGTACTAGATAGGATGGTTTGTCAAGAAATTAGTGGAAAAATAAACAAAATACATTGCCGATTTCTTCTGGCTCTTTCATTGGAATAATTTATTTTCTAACCCAAAAAGGAAATTTAGCCCATCCTTTGAATTCTACACTCTGCAAATTTTGCAATATTTGAGTAGTCAATTTTCAGCACAATTCAAAGGGTATATATGGAAACAGCTAAAACAAAATAAAATACTAGTATTTTAGTTTTGCAAACATCTAGGCATACATAAATAGCTACAATCGTAAAAAAAAATTCTCAAGATTTTATATGTCGACCAGTGATGACAGCAACTTAAAATTTTGACCTGTACTTAAACTGGCTCTTTTGCTGTATTGGTATTTTGTTTTCGCTACATTTAAAATATTCAAACATAGGCTTCAAGTTATTTTAGTTGAATCATTGTCTTTTTGAAGTCGAATTTAAGTATACCTAGCCGGTAATATACCATTATCTTGTAACATCATATCGTAACCTCATAATTTTGATAATTTAGGTCTTTTGTTTAGTCATCTAGCTAAATATTAACTAAAGTTACGATGGTCTACATCGTAAATCATAAAAAAATTGTTGAAATATTTTTAATATGCAAAATGGTGTAGTAAATTTTATGTTAATGTATCAGTAGTATTTATTCTATATAAACCGTAAAGTGTAAACATCAAAGACTAAATTTAAATAAAAATATATTTCCCTGGTTTTGATCATAAATGAAAATAGACGCATAAGCAAGTTCCCCCCACATCCAAAACCTTGTGATAGTGTTTGAAGCACTTTCTGAAAGAGTTGGTAGAATTAAGCACTATAGGTGTTGTCAACTGCGGTTTGGGATTGGAGAATTTATTGCATGCCGATCTGAAACAACTTTAGCTATAGCATTACATCATATGCCCTTTTTAATCTCTCTGAATCCCAAATTAAAGAATTGGGACCCCATCACTTTCATTCACCTTAAAATATACATTAATTCAGGACCATAGTATAGTATGTATGTATATTTGTATCTCACTCCATTCCAATTTCCAAAAGCATTGCCTCGGTAAATTTCACAATTTCAAAGTGGAGAAATTATTATTTATGTTACATAAAAAACAATTGAAAAATAAAAGCCTCATTGAGTGACATCACTATTCACTAGTACTAATTACATGAGGTAGATCATACAGTCAACGCTCATTGTACCAATTTCATTAAATTCTCATTCACCATATATATATAGCAACCATACTCACGTGCTGTTAACTTCTCCGTTATAAAAAACACATGAGATAACGCCGTTCCGTTCCTTCCTACTTCACTATTAACTAACAGCAAAGAGTCCTACTAGACCAAACCAATCTCTGTCTCTTTTCTTTCATTCCCTTCAGGTATAATACTACATGAGATTGAGACTATGCATCTAAGAAAAGAAATGAAACCCTTTTTTAAGTTATTGATTCTCCTATCTCTAATTGCTCTCGCAGAATCTTCATGCAACAGTGAAAACCAGAACCTAGTATCAAAGGCTTTTCAATTTGTTTCTGGATTCAACACTTCGTTGTTCCAAACTAAAAGCTTCAACTGTTCAAAGGGAGAGATTAAGACCATAGAACTTCCATCCAAAAACTTAAGCGGAAATATCTCATGGAGATATCTAAGGAACATGAGCAAGTTAGAAATTGTTGATCTTTCAGGAAATTTTCTACAAGGTCAAGTCCCAAACTGGTTTTGGGGAAGTTCAAGTTTATTGATAGTGAATCTCTCCAATAACAGATTCGGAGGAAGCATTTCATTGAAACCCATTTCAATTTCATTGCTACAAAATCTCAATCTTTCACACAACAGGTTCACAAATCAAGTTCAACTTACATTTTTTCATAACCTTAAAATCCTTGACCTTTCATACAACAATCTCAACACTTTACCTTCCGGATTTGAAAACCTCACCAACCTTAACCACCTCGATCTTTCAAACTGTAACATCAAAGGTAACATAAAACCCATTTCTTATCTTACTTCACTTTCTTACCTAAACCTTTCAAACAACACTTTGAACGGTAGTTTCCCTTCTGAATTCCCTCCTCTAAACCACATAAAATTCCTCAACATCTCCCACAACAACTTCAAATCCTCCACTACTTTAGAAAAATTTAAAAAATTCGGAAAATCATCGTTCATTCATGCAGGTAACAACTTCAATTTCAAAAACTACAACGCTTCAAAAACACCAAAGATTGATGATACAAGTTCAAATTTGAAAAAGACAAAAGCAATTCACAGGGAGAACAAAAAAAAGTCAAAACAAAAAAACATGATTGTTGTGGCAGCGTCCTCGGCGTCAGCGGTTGTTTTTGTCGTGTTGTGTGGTTGTGCAATGTTTATTTGTTACAGAAAAAAAAGGCAGTTGACGAAAAAGAAGAAATGGGCAATAGCGATATCGAAACCAATGATGCAATTAACGGTGAAGATGGAGAAATCTGGACCGTTCGAATTCGAAACAGAATCGGGAACATCATGGGTGGCTGATCTGAAAGAACCGTCTTCAGCAGCGGTTGTGATGTTTGAGAAGCCATTGATGAATATCACGTTCGTTGATTTAATGGCTGCCACGTCACACTTTGGGAAAGATTCTCAACTTGCGGAAGGTAGGTGTGGGCCCGTATATCGTGCTGTTTTACCTAGTGATATACACGTGGCAATCAAGGTGCTTGAGAATGCCAGAGACGTTGATCATCATGACGCTGTTTCAACTTTCGTTGACTTATCACAACTTAAGCATCCAAATCTGTTGCCTCTCTCCGGTTACTGTATTGCAGGTATATTTTTATTTTTATTTTTATTTTTCAATTCAAAATTACAAGGGAAATGTCATTTCATATAACAAATTAAATTTTCCATTTTTCTTTCAAATGCTTCCAAAATTTTGTGGCAGTGTCCTTTTGGTTTTAAACCTGCTCTCATTAAATGACTTTCACGGGTTTTAAATTTCGTAACGTGGAACCATTTTTACTCACCCAAATCCATTCATAAGTTATGATTACGATTTCGAAATTTATGCAAGTACTACTTTCCAGTTCTTAGCTTTTTTTTTACAGGGAGTATTTCCAAATTTGAAAATATCAATTAAATTACACTAAATTTTTCTTATTAATTTTATAAATAAATCTATAGCAAAACATATAGTAGGGACTTGAAACTGATGTACATGTTACTTGAGGATCGAAGTTATAAAGTTTAATCCTGTAAAAAAATTTATACTACCTGTACACCGCAATTATTCTATAACTAATTTAAAAATGATTATAAAAAATAGTTTTAATGGTCAAACAATAATGATTATATTATGAGCTCAATACTACTTTGAAACATTTCAATAATTATTATTTAAATAAATTTATTTCTAATAATCAATTTAATTTAAAATGAAAGAAAAAGAAGTAAATATATGAACAATTATAGTAATATATATTTTTAAGATAAATGATTTTATTTATCATCGAGAAAAAAATTGATTTTATAATGGAGTACATACTAGTATACTATTACTAGTAAAACAATACGTACTCTGGTATTGGAACAGAAAAAGAAAAAATATAAATACACTGGTATACTTGCACTACTAGTACTAGTGGAATTTTTTTATAGCTCATTGAAGTACTGGTGGTTGTTTTAGAGCATTTATGTACATAATTAATTTCTACTCACATGTATCATGTTTTGGTGAAAGTTATTTATCGGCAACGTTATGTTTCATCTTATATAGAAAATAAAATTAACATGGCATGTGTCATGTGTGTGCAAATTAATGAAAATAACATTACATTTTTATTCATATTACTTTAATTTAGATTTGGAATTGTCTATCGGTAAATTTTACCAACTGAGAAATACATTTAGGTGGTTAGATTAGATTTCATGAGTTTTTGTTACTTTTTTAGATACAAATTAAAAATAAATAGAAATGTTTAGTAGTAAAATACTAGTACAACTATAACATGAATTTGCAAATAATAAAATGAAGCATTACATTGAGCTAAAAAAAAAAATGGAGCACCACAATGTTACATTTATTCATGTATGTTCTGTCCTAATGTTGAAAAAAAGAAAAAGTACGGTATGTCCTATATATATTGATTTGGGTGAATTAATATTGATTTGTATTATTTATTTATTATTATTTTTTGAAATTGAAATTTCAGGGAAGGAAAAGTTAGTGTTGTACGAGTTTATGTCAAACGGTGATTTAGGGAGATGGCTACACGAGCTACCAACGGGTGAGACTAACGTAGAAGATTGGAGTAGCGACACGTGGGAGATTCAAAACGGCGTCGGTTCACGTGCCACGTCACCAGAAAAAATGGGTTGGCCAACACGACACCGTATTGCAGTGGGTGTGGCGCGTGGATTAGCTTTTCTCCACCACGCGGGATCGAAGCCCGTCGTTCACGGTCATCTTGTGACATCAAACGTCCTCCTCGCCGATGATTTCGAGCCACGAATCGCCGATTTCGGGTTTCGAAAATTCGGACAACAATGTCCTCCTAATTGCAGCACCGAAACGGACGTTTATTGCTTCGGTGCAGTGCTTATGGAGCTTTTAACGGGGAAGCCCGGTACGGCGGAGACGGTGGTTTGGGTTAGGAAACTTGTGAGAGAGGGTCATGGAGTGAGAGCGCTTGATGAAAGGCTTAAACTCGGTGGTGGTGACTCAGAGAGTCAGATGGTTGAGAGTCTCCGAGTTGCGTATCTTTGTACGGCTGAGTCGCCAGGGAAGAGGCCCACTATGCAGCAAGTTTTGGGCCTTCTCAAAGATATTCATCTCAGAGTTGTACTCGATTGAGTTGACTCGCCCCTTGACTCGTTCATTTTATTTATACTCGGTTCTTTTTTATAAAAGGCAATTTAGTCAACAAAAAATTGTTGTAATTAGTCTGTATTATCAAATACATCGACTTGTCTATTATAAAAAAGAATTGAGTTAGTATTTTTTTGAGTGTTCAAGGTCCACGAGATTCTTCAAGCTTTGAGGATTAACCTAGATGGAGCCTTGGTTTTGGAATTGTACCATGTTTTATTTTTTAAAATATTTATGATGACTATGATTGCAATGTGTATATACCAAAAAGTTTAGGAGAAAAAGAAAAAGGGGAGAAAATGAAGTGGGGTATGAACCATTTAGTAAGAGAAAAGCTTGGATACATGGGTAATTAAACAATGAATGAATGAAGGGTAGTGTTGTGTATTTTTTGGTGAGGATGCTAGTAGAGATTCTCACTTATTATTACTTCTCTCTTCTAAAAGGGGCTTCCATCATTTTTTTTTCTTTATTTTTCTTTTTAATATTACTTTTGTTTTAATTATTTTACTTTTTATCCTTTTGATTTTGTCTTACTCTCTTTCACTTTGTTTTCTTTTCCTTTATTCCCAATCCCATATAAATGGGTTAGTTTATTTTTATCTTTAGCAAAGAATATTCTTCCCAAAAGAAACAAATTGAGAGAGTTGGATGAGATAAATAAACCTATCAGCACCTATGTCTTTATTTGCATGTCAATTTGTTGCAGCGTTACGTGCTTGTTTTATCGAAACAACAAAAGGGCCACATATGTGCCGTGTTTGAGAATCAATCATGGGGTCATGACTCTTCGAGTGGTAAGGTAAGTATAATCTTGGTTTGTCAATATTGTACGCTAAATATTATGGTCATATGGAGCAGATTATGGTCAATAAGTAGCTTTCAAAAGTTGCGTAGTTGTTTTGCATGATTAATAGAACAAATTTTTTAAATGATGTCAATCAATGAAATACTACTACTTCATTAATTAAGGGAATTATTCAGACATTATTATATGTATATATGAATATGAACATGAGAAAATAATAGGATGTCTACCAACTAAGAAAGTTCCACGACTGAATGTGAAAACATTACTCCAACGTATGTGTTAATTGCAATCATGTTTTGCATTTCAATTCTAGGCGATATTTTTAATTTAGCAATCATGATTAATGTTGAACTATTATGTCTAGTTGTATTTAGTGGTTTATTTCAAATTAATTTGACTTTAGCTAGTGACGATGAAATGGCATATATTTGTATAATACCTTGCGTTTTGACTATATACAAAAACTAAACACTTACAAGTTTAGTAAAAGTCTTCAATTGAGGTGAACAAATATTGTGTACGGTGCAACATCAATATGATTTGTGCATCGTAGCCATCACGGTTATATTATATATAATATTTATTATTATTAATAAAATCATATTTATATGTATTATAGGTGTAGAATAATTTTAGTGAAACATCTAATTAGATTTAACCATTCAAACATGTCATGTATTATTAATATTTAAATAGCGAAACGCAATTAGATGCATGTGTAAAATTATTTTAATCTGTCGGTCCATCTAATTTAAATTATTAAATATTACATACATATGTATATTAATATTGAACTATTACAACTAAACTTTATTTATAATATTTGTCAATATTTTTTCTCAACGAACTTCTGTTTAATTGATTTCTGAATCTGTCTCTGTCGCTAATCATATTTGTTAAATGTACAGAGTTGATACCAATTAGGAGCACATCGTATCTTATTTTTGGGATATATTGAGTTTAAAGTTGATTAGTAGTTATAAGATAGTTAAAAGTTAAATCATCCATTCAACTATGCTATATTTAATGAGTAAGAAGAGATGCAAACGACTTCTAAAGATAGTAATAAAAATAAAAGGATGACATTGGGGGGTAACATGTTGAATCTCGTAAGAAAATCTATGTTCTAGATGAATGAATCATTGAGGACTCGAGAAGGAACAGAGAAAGAGGAAGTAGTCATGGTGGTTCTAGAGGAGGTTGAGGTCTAGGTTGTCAATCTCTTAGCAAAGACTTGTGGATTTTTATAAGTGTCATAAACTGAGTTATTATCAAAATGAATGTTCCAAATTGATAAGAGGAGAAGGCTAACTATGCTGCATTTAACGAGGAGAAATTTAATGTTGATAATGGCTTCTTAAGATAGTTAAAAATTCAAGAAAGGAAAATGATTGGTGTAACACCTAAAATATCGTAAGAAACTATAAGCACTAGATGAATGCATATTAGAGACCTAATCATCGGTCATAAAGCCCTTTCTGTCAAACTCCTACTATTTATTTTACACTATAAATCAAATAAGTTGGGTATAATCAATTAATAGAAAAAAATTCCGTAAAAATTGGATTTTTTTTATCAGATGGGTCTTAATTGAATAAGTAAATAACTTAATCATTTAACAGTTATGCAGAACCAATATATTTTAGTTGGATCGGGTTAATTCATTTCAAATTCAAATCAGTTGTCCTTGTATAATCTAACTTTTTTTATCCCATAAGTGAAAAAGTTATATATAGCCTTTTGGAAAACAAAAGGGCTAAACTTTTGGAGACACAGCCTAAGTCAATCATCTAATCACTGAATAAGCTAATATGATTGCACATCTAATATAGACAATCATATCTTAATCTTGCTCTAAATTACTTACTGACATTTTAGATTATATTGCACCTATTATCCATGCAACTATTCTCTATTATAAATTGAAATAGTTTTTCGTATGTAAATAAAGGGTCATTAGATCATGTCAATCTAAATCTCTTTCAATTTCTCTCAATTTTTTTTATTTTTTTATAATTTTATTTTATTTTTAATTTTTTATTAGATTGAAAATTTATATAATATAAATAATGAAGGTAAAATTTTACACAAATATAAAATCATTTGATATATTATTGAGATTTATAAAGATTAATGTTGTTCAATAAAAGTGAATAAGACACTCATTTTTAGGAGTGTACGCAGGTTGAGCGGATTTTGACAAAATTTGATACCCGACCTGATCGATTATATTTGGGTTGAGTTAAGTTCTAAACTCGTATTTTTTTCATTTAACCTGAACTGACCCGACCCGATGAAAAACGAGTTGGGTTGGCGGGTTATACGTAAATAATAACATGTTTTTTATTTTACGGAAAAATATATTGATTGAAAATATATTTAATACTTGAATGTCTCAAAAACTATAAAATTTCAATCACATCATCCAATTCTTTAAAAAAGGTTCTCGCACAAAAAAATAAATCCAACAATCTTCAAATACATAAATAAATTCAACAATAGGAAATCAATAAAATATGAAAATTCATCAATTCTAAGCAGTGTCAACTTCAAGTTCAAGCACTTAACAAGTTCCTCAAATTATGAAAGGGAACAATTGGAAATATGTAAAAACAAATATCAATAATAAAAGTGAAGAGATAAAGAAGGAGAAATAATAAATAAGTAAAATATGCATGAAACAAAGCAATAACACTTTTCCACAATACTTACATGTACTTGTATCATTTCTCTTATTAAAATGTAACCGAGCACTAAAAGCAATAACACTTTCTGTTTAATAGATTTAAATGTAAAAAATTTAAACTAAATTCATCATAAGCATAAACTTTCAGTTCATACCTTCATTATGCAAAACTATAACAAAATATAACATGTAGATAAATATTGGTTATGAGCACCTGCGGAACAAAAGAAGAACGTGGCGACAGCGCAACTAGTAGAACAAAAGAAGAAGATGGACACAGATATGGAACAGAAGAAGAAGGTGGACGCATATATGGAACAGAAGAAGAAGGTGTACGACGATTGCTGAAAATTTGAAGAAGAAGAAGAGTAATGAAATCTTATTGGACTATCAAACAAAATTTTAAAAAAAGATTATAACTAGTTACTGGGTCGGATCTATGGGTCGACGAGTTCAAATTGTTGAATCTATTACCTGAATCAAATATAAGCGAGTTTCACTAGATTGGGTCGGGTCGGACCCAAGGTGACTGAGTACGGGTAATAATCAGATTGGGTGATCAGATTGACGAGTCAACCCGTGTAATGTACACGCCTATCCATTTTGATGTATCTGAATAACATATCAGATAATTTTATTTTTGTATAAAAATTTACATACATAATTTATATGATATAAAGTTTCAATTTAAATTGAAGTAGTTGAAAAAAAAGAGAGTAAAATTATGAAAAATAAAGAGGATTTGAAGAGGTTAAGAGAAATTTGATTGAGAGGAACCAAAAGACTTCAATAACAAAATTGATTTTAAGATTTTCTCCTTGATTTTGTTAATCGCATTCTGAATTAAATTATGAAAAGAATAACATTAAAAAATAAAATGAATAAAATAATGATTGGGTTTGTGTGTCAATCTCGTAACAAATTTTGAATGTATCAAAATTATAAAAATAAATTTACATATATTTTTGTTAATTAATTTAATCATTAAATAAATTTTTTATTAATAAATTTGATTTATAAATTACTAACAAAATAAATATTTGTGATGTATTTATAATTTGAATATATTTTAAAATTATCACTCATTTGATACTAAAATGAATGTTTATCCTAAAAAATAACACTGTGTTACATGTACCTTGTTTCGCCTTTTTCAAGTTTTTTTAAAGCACTTTGTATTTTTTAGCCTTGTTTCCTGTCTTTCCCGAGGTTGAGTGAGAAGGTAAAATTCTAGAAAACTTTTTTGCATCAAAATTCCTAGCTAATTCTTCACATTTACTTCTTCAAAAAAATCTTCACATATTTACTTCATCCGGTGTCAAATATTAACAACCATAAATAAAATAAAAAATGTATTTGATTCAAAATTTATATTAAATATATTCATTTTATTTAGTTTATTTTTATTTATATTTAGATCGAAGGATTGATATTATAAAGTCTCTACTACCGACTTGATTATAAGTACTGGTTTCCATAATTGTCAAAACAATTGTGTAGTAATAAAAAATCACTATTTTTTAATCACAAATAAGATTATGAATAGCAGTGCTTGTAAATTTTTTACATGACACACTCATATATGATACATTAAAGTGGAATGGTTCAGTTTTGAAGCTCTTTTGCCTTTTGCTTTATTTACATCATGTTGCCAAGTATATGCTACAAATTGATTCGAGTCATTATTGTCCCTTTGTTATATATTTTTTCTGAAAGATTTTCATGGGGTAGAGTTGCTTTTGACCTTTTCAATTGAGAATTAAATCACTCACCAATATTTTTTGACTAAAGTTTGTTCCTAAGATAAGATCTGTAAGTTGGACTTCGTCTTAATCAATTTTGTAGGGTATAACTATAATTACTTTTGAGGTAGACACTACTAGGATATGTTTCTGTTTTGGTTTAGGGTTTAGGAAAAATAAAGCCTAAATCTGTTAGAACAGATTCTAGGATAAGAGGAATTGGAATGGTAAAACAAAAAAATAAAAAGATTCAAGTTTTATTGAATTACTTGTTGTGCAAGTAATATGCTCAGCCTTTATATATTTCATCAAATAGTTTGTTATAGTACTTGTTACAACAAACTTAACTAACTTCTAATCATATTCTAACTTTCCTAACCAATTACAAATCACTTTTAATTACATTTAACAAAATCATGGATCAATCTACTATGCACAACACAAACAATATGGGGTGAGGTGCACATCAGCAACAACAAACTTGTACACTAGATTACATCTTAAAATTTATTGTACTGAGATTGTTTGTTGGAACATCGATCTTAAGACTTAATCTCTCTCGGTGCGGTGTGATGGTTGTTTGTTGGAAACAGGATGACAATGACGAGAAGTGATCAAAATTATTAAGCCAACAGAAGATTGTGCTTCTTTCACTGTGTCCATGGTTGCAGATAAGTAGTGTAATTGCGCAACAGAGGAAAAAGAAAAAAACAATCTACTGTCAATAACACATCGTAAGATCTAATATAATTTATTAATCTTACCACTCTGAATCGTGTTTCACCGTGAACCATTTAAAATGGTGGTCCACTCTATAGACATCACCTAAATGTTATTTGGAAAATAAAATGTTTTACGAATTGGGGTAACTTTTTTTTAATTATTTTTTTTTACTATTCATTACATCATTGGATATAAGTAGAGTTGTGAATTAAATACGGAATATCGAGATTTCCCTTTAAAATCATCTACTAAATCCTTAATATTATGCCTCTTATTGAAATAATTTTTTAAGGTCGGCAGTCTAATATTTCATAATTTTTTGTGGGCTTAAGGGACTCACGAATCCAATATTTTGTTAATTGAATTTTTTTTTTGAAAAATTATCAATATTTATTTTTCTCGGAAAAAAATCTAAATCATTTTTTTCACGAAAATTATTGTGAGAAAAATAAATAACATAGAATTTTGTTTTATTGAATAAAAAAATTTGTAAATCATTTTAATCAAAAAATTTTAAGGAAAAAATTTAGTTCTCAAAAAAATTAAAAAATAAATTTGAAAAAGCGTGTTCATAAGCCTCACTTAGCCTATAAAAATTTAGAGACTTTTTAGTTTTGAGGTTTTTTTTTACACCTTTATAACTATGAATTTTTTGTGAAATTGACACCTATAATTATAAGTAGTAGTATATTTGCGATTTGAGTTGTGTAATTACACTTCCATAATTGATGTAGTTGGTCATTTTAGAGTTCATTGACCACTTAAATTTGTCTCCTTCCAACAGATATATTTATATAATTTTTTTTTGTCTATAGAAGAGATTGTATAATTACCACCATAAATTTACAAATAAGTTGCGGTTTCGAATCTAACAATTTTAGCATTGGTCGGTTGAGTTAGGATTTAAGTACGAATATATTTATATTTATTACTAGCAAACATTATATTATAATTTGTCAAAAGAAAATATCATATACTTTAAAAGTTGTACAAAAAATTAGAAAATTGAGCATTTAAGGCATCTGGAGTCTGACTTGTGGAGAATTCGACTAAACTAGTAAAGTAATTGAAAGTTTTTTTTTTCACTCACAAGTCTTCTCAAAAACATACATTTTTTCTATATGGACTAAACCTAGATGGACAAATATGTATTTTATATGTCTCAGATTAACTAATTCAAACGTATATTTTTGTGTATATAACATTATGAGTGAACGAAAATCATATTAATATGGAGCTTATAATAAATTTCGGCTAACCCATTGCAATGTGTTGGCTTTTTACGGATGAAAATTTTACCTTGTATCCCCCACAATATTTTAAAAATGTCAAATGTATCCTTGAATTTTTTTACTATTTTACCAAATTAAATTCACTTTTTTTTTTACCATTCAAAGATTTTTGAACCAAACAAATCAAGTTTTCCGGTATGTAAAAGATTTTCGAAAACTACGAAAATATTTTTTATAAGATTTCCGGTACATAAGGTTAACCGGAAAACTTTAAAAAAAAATTTCTGGTACAGAAGGTTGAAAATGTATACTCGTGAAAAAAATTTCACAAGTTTTCTGGTAAACTCTTATGTACCGGAAAACTTGTGAAATTTTTTTCCGGTACACAACTTTTTAAAAAATTTATTTTATTTATTTATATAAATTTTAATAGATATAGATAAATCGTTACTATTATGTGATAAAACATGCGTCGATACTACCAACGTTTTTGACAAAGATCAGGTATAAATAATTATAATAATATTGTGAAAATCTATTATTGTGATTAATTATTATAATTTCTTTAATATTTTATTTCAGATATTTGATAGACAAGAAATTGTTGTAAGTTGGGTTACGGAAATTGGTATAACAAACAAAGTGGTCGTTATCATTACTAGATCAGATAAAGAGACATGAGAAATAAATTATATAAGGTTGTGACAAATGAGGAAAATATAAACGTGTTGATAGTTTAACTCAAAGTTCAACAAAAAAGTATGGTTGTCCTTTTAAGCTTATATCAAAACCATTAAAAGATGATTTGGGATGGACAATTAAAGTAGTTTGTGGAGTTCACAACTATGAATTATCTGATATTTTGGAGGGACTTGCATTTGTTGGACGTTTAGATGAAGAAGAGAAAAAATATGTTCATGACTATAATGTTGCACCGAGACACATATTACTCTCATTGCAAGACTGGGATGAGAACAATGTTACTCGGATCTCACAAATATATAAACAAAGGAGTATGATTCGATTGCACGTGAGAGTTCATAGGACAGAGATGCAACATTTATTCAAGGTAATTGAAGATACAAAATATGTGTCCTGGAATAGAAAGAAGGAATAATCAGATGCTATGAGAGATATTTTTCTCAGTGAAGTTGTTGAAGTTGTTTTCTATCGTGTTGAGTATGGACAACACCTACAAAACCAATAAATACATATTTCCATTACTTGAAATTTTTTGTACGACTTCAACAGCGATGAAATTTGTAGTTGAATTTCTTATTTGGAATGTAAACGTGAAGAAAACTTTTGTTGAATATTAGAGAGGTTAAGAGAATTGTTTGTTACACAAAACAAATTGCCTTATGTAATTGTGATAGACAAAGATCTTGCTTTAATGAAAACTGTTGGTATTGTATTTTCACGTGCTGTTAATTTGCTTTGTTGATTTCATATCGACAAAAATGTTGGAGCAAAATGCAAGCAATATATCCTAAATGATAGACAAGAGTTAATATTGAATATGTGGAAATACATGATGTATTGCAGTGGATAAAAAGAGTATATGTTGGAACATAATGTATGAATTTAAAAATCGTTGAAGTCCCACATTGGTAAACTCTCATTTTGAATAGTTTTAATCACTATAAATATTCTCAAAATTTTGTTGAAGTCCCACATTGGTTAGAAAACATATGTGGGTTTGCTTCCATCACTATATAAAGAGTGTCAATTTATTGTGAAAAGCACACAAAAGTTGGATGCTTTTCCCAACTTTTTCTTTTCTCCTTCTTATATTCTGCTCGAGTATTACCGAGCCACTTCTCCCATTTCTTTTTTGTCCCTTCGATATTTTAGAGCGGTTGTTATACCGTAGTCCCTTCGATATCTTAGAGCGGTTGTTATGCCGTAGTTTCGTTAAGGTTTGAGTGGTCCTAATACCACTATCCTTTTAGAGCGGTTTTATACCGTAGTTTCGTCGATTTATGAGTGGTCATAGTACCATATTGCAAGGCTTTAACCGGCTTACTGAGAGTGACTTTAACCGTCATATTGAGAGTGACTTTAATGGCCATATTGAGGGTGTAATTCTAGAACGGTTTTTTACGGTGCAGTAGAACTTTGATACAGTGAATCTGGGCTGTTTTATCCTGAGGACGTCGTGGTTGATAGTCTGCCTTGCACAATTTGGGCAGTGCCGCGAAACGTCTTAAAGAGAGCGATCTAGTCCGCGACTCAACCCAGTAATATCTTCGGTGACACAAATTGTGATTTTTAAACAGTTTTTTCAAACTCAAAAACAACAATTTAAGACGTTTTTTCTGTCATGTCAACTGAAGATATTACTGGATATGTTTCTTTGAGGCAAACAGAAAAGGATAAGAAAGCTGGAGAATTAACACATGGGAGGGTAATGATTACCTTTATAAGAATAATTATATTCTTAATAGACTTGCTTGTTATCTGTATGAATAGTACAGTTCTAGCAATACTGCTAAACAGATATGAGATGCTATTAAGAAGGGGAAGTTGGAGCTAAAAAGGGTGTTATAGCCTGAAATGCTATAAAGAAGAAATATGATACCGAGGAACTTCGAGCTAAAAAATGTGTTGTAGCCGCTACCTCAAGTATCAGATTACCGATGACAAATACGTGGAGAAATTCAGAAGATAGCACAAGATATCATCTTAAGGTATGACTTTAGATGAATTTCAAATTGATTGTTATTATCGACAAATTGCCTCTGTTTGGAAGGATTTCAAAAATTCTTAAAACAAAAGAATTTTCTCTAAAGAGTATGATAACTTGTCTCTAGAAAACAAAATGTTGTTTATTATTGTTCTAAATTAGGCAGAGTTTACTTATATCCAAGACATGTTTAATTTAATTGTTGAAATTAAGAATGTATTCTTCTGTTTACATGTTGTGTGATTTTAATATTTGAAATGCTAGACTTTGTCATGTGAACACATGTTATTTCAAACTTAAGTAACTCAAGTTTAATACCAATGTTATTTTTAAATGATTTTGAAAAGAAAAAAAAATGTGATTTTTGTAGTCAAGCTAAAATAGCAAAGAGCTCACATAAATCTGTAGTTAGAGAATCTGAGTCTTTAGATTTATTACACTATGATATATGTGAACATGATGAGACATTAATATGAAATGAAAATTGTTATTTTATCACTTTTATTGACGATCGTTCTAACTATACTTTTGTATATCTAATGAAAAATAAAAGTGAAGCACTTGACATGTTTAGAATCTTTGTAATTGAAATTGATAAATCAATTTAGTAGAAAGATTAAGAGATTTTGTAGTATAGAGGAATAAAGTATGATTCTAGTTTATTTGATGAGTTTGATAAAACTCAAGTTGTTGCTATTATGCTTAACTCTGGTGTTGTATCTCATTAGTGGGGGGAAATTATTTTGACTGTTTGCTATGTTTTGAATAGAGTTCCAAAATCTAAAAGCAAAACATCTCCTTATGAGATAATAAAGAAAAGACAACAAAACTTGTCTTATCTTTGAACATGGGGTTGTCTGACTTACGTATGAATCCCCAATCCCAAACGAATTAAACTCACCAGTAGAGCCTATGAATGTGTATTCATTGGGTAAACAGTAAAGCGTATAGTTTTTATGACCTAAATGCGAAAGTGATCATATAGTCAAATGATGTTGACTTATGTGAAAATAAATTCCCTTTCAAATCGAGAAATAGTGGGGGCAGCGAACCAAGTCATACTCCCGTGACAAGAAGCACTTAAAGCAAAAAACAAGGTGAATTGGAAACTCGAAGGAGTAAGAGAGACAGAGTTGCTAAAGATTATGGACCAGAATATATGGCCTATAATTTAGAGGAGGATCCTGCAAATCTCAAAGAAGTCTTGTCATCTTTGGATGCAGATCTTTGGCAAGAGGATATAAACGATGAAATTGATTCCCTAGAATCTAACAAGACCTGACATATAGTAGACTTGCCTCCTGATTGTAAACCAATAGGTTGTAAATGGATTTTGGAAAAGAAATTAAAACCCAATGGAACTATTGATAAATACAAGGCACGCCTTGTAGCCAAAGATTTTAGGCAAAGAGAAAATATAGATTTCTTCGACACTTTTTCACCAGTCACGAGAATAACATCCATTAGGGTACTCATTTCTCTAGCAGCAATTCATAACTTGGTGATACACCAAATGGATGTTAAAACAATCTTTTTAAATGGTAATCTGGAAGAAGAAATATATATGGAACAACCTGAAGGTTTTGTAATTCATGGACAAGAAAACAAGGTCTATAAGTTAGATAAATCTCTGTATGGTCTTAAACAAGCTCCTAAGCAATGGCATGAAAAGTTTGACAATTTGATTATATCGAATGAGTTTAAAGTGAATGAAAGTGACATATGTATTTATTACAAATATGAAAATGACGTTTGCACTATCATATGTCTTTATGTAGACGACTTACTCATATTTGGTTCAAACATTCATGCTGTGAAATCATTGTTGAGTAACAATTTGATATGAAATACCTCGGAGAAGCGGATGTAATCTTAGGAATAAAAATTACTAGGTCAGAAAAGGGAATTTCTTTAGATCAGTCTCATTATATTGAAAAGATCCTAAAGAAATATAAATACTTTGACTGTAAACCTGCTTGCACACCATATGATCCAAGTATGAAACTTTTTAAGAACACTGGTGAAGGTGTTAGACAAACTGAATATGCGAGCATCATTGGCAACCTCAAGTATGCCACTGATTGTACTAGACCCGACATTGCCTACGTCGTGGGACTATTGTGCAGGTTTACCAGTAGACCTAGTATTGAGCATTGGCACGCTATCGAAAGAGTCATGAGAGACCTAAAAAGGACCATGAGTCTAGGATTACATTATCAAAGATTTCCTACCGTACTTGAATGATACAGTGATGCTGATTGGAACACCTTATCAGATGACTCCAAAGCAACCAGTGGCTATATTTTTAATATAGCTGACGGTGGTGTATCTTGGAAATCGAAGAAAAAGACGATATTGGCTTAGTCCACTATGGAGTCTGAAATGATAGCACTAGCTACTGCTAGTGAAGAAGCGAGCTGGTTGAGATGCTTGCTAGCTGAGATCCTTTTATGGGAAAAACCTATGCCAGCTGTGTTGATCCACTGCGATAGTACCGCGGCTATTGCAAAAATTGAGAATCGTTATTACAACGGTAAGAGACGACAAATACGTCGTAAGCACAACACAGTTAGAGAATTACTTACTAAAGGAGCTGTAATAGTGGATCATGTACACACTGATGATAATTTAGCAGATCCTTTGACGAAAGGATTGGCTAGAGAGAAAGTCATAAATACATCCAAAAGGATGAGACTATTGCCTATAGATAAATGATTCACTCATGATGAGAACCCGACCTAAAAGACTGGAGATCCCAAGAATTAGGTTCAATGGGTAATAACAAGTCATAGTGATATGAGATGAACATGTTATTATATTTAACAGAAGCATGAGAAGCGATGGAAGGTTGAGATAATAGAAACTCTTAATGAGATCTATACTCTATGTGGATGGAGTACCTAGCTACAGGAGTACTCTTGATAGACTCACCTATGTGAATGTGGAAATGGGGCCGTTTCCTATGGAATTTCGGGGCAAAAATTCCTAGAGCGTTCACTATACTGGGATAGACGTGCAGGGCCATAAATGCACAAGCTTTTTAGAATAGACCAAATGAAAAGGTTGTGTGTGGGTTTGATGTCTCAGATAGAGTTCAAGGCTACGAGTCACTCTTGTTAAATCAGAATCTTACTCGCTATGCAAAGGTTCAAGTCATACACACCTTTGTTTATGCACAATCTTATAGAAGCGTTTGACACTATTTTAGAAACATTTTTTTAATTCAAGTGGGGGATTGTTGGAACATAATGTGTGAATTTAAAAATTGTTGAAGTCCCACATTGGTAAACTCTCATTTTGAATAGTTTTAATCACTATATAAATATTCTCAAAATTTTGTTGAAGTCCCACATTGGTTAGAAAACATATGTGAGTTTGCTTCCATCACTATATAAAGAGTGTCAATTTATTGTGAAAATCACACCAAAGTTGGATGCTTTTCCCAACTTTTTCTTTTCTCTTTCTTATATTCTGCTCAATTATTACCGAGCCACTTCTCCCCTTTCTTTTTGTCCCTTCGATATTTTAGAGCGGTATTGTACCGTAGTCCCTTCGATATTTTAAAGCGGTTGTTATACTGTAGTCCCTTCGATATCTTAGAGCGGTTGTTATGCCGTGGTTTCGTTAAGGTTTGAGTGGTCCTAATACCACTATCCTTTTAGAGCGGTTTTATACCGTAGTTCCGTCGATTTATGCCGCGAAACGGCTTAAAGAGACCGACCTAGTCCGCGACTCAACCCAGTAATATATTCGGTGACACAAATTGTGACTTTTAAACAAATTTCCTTATGTAATTGTGATAGACAAAGATCTTGCTTTAATGAAAACTGTTGGTATTGTATTTTCATGTGCTGTTAATTTGCTTTAAAGATTTTATATCGACAAAAATGTTGGAGCAAAATGCAAGCAATATGTCTTAAATGATAGATAAGAGTTAATATAGAATATGTGGAAATATATGATGTATTGCAGTTGATAAAAAGAGTATATCACGTGCTTGCATATGTTTGAGCAATCATGTGTCAATAATAAAATATTTGTTAATTATGTGAAAGAAATTTGGTTGACTCCTCATAAGTAAAGGTTTGTTGAAGCATAGACAAAACAAATGATGCATTTGGGGAACACAACGACTAATAGATATGTTATGTCACTATAAAACTTCAAATTTGTAATTTTACTATATATTGTTGGATTGCTCTATGGTGACAATTTACATGTAATGATAGGACTGGGTCAGCTCATTGGAAACTGAAGTTAAGGTTGTAACACATCATGGGTGACATGTGTAAATGTTGGGAGACTATGAACAACATGATAAGGTTGCAACTTAAAAAAATTAGTGGCGCATTTCAGAAAAGTTTCTATGATAAAGAGCATGAATACAACAATCTATTTTATCAAAGATTGAATATATTTGTATCAAGATAAACTCAAAACGTTTTGCTGAAGAATATGAGAAAGTTGAGTGAGTGGGTACCGAAAATTCGATTTGTAGGTGCTCTCTTAGAAGAGCATACGAGTTACCTTGTGCTTGTGAATTGGCACAATATAAATTGATGGGTGAACCAATTCCTTTAGATTTCGTGCATATTCAATGGAGGAAATGAAGCATGGAATGTGTGTTAAGACAAACTCTCATTTTTAAAGTTTTGATGAAAATAAACAAAGGTTAATTAAAGATTGTTAATTATGATTCTAAATGTATTGTTAATTTAACCTGTGCTTTTGAGTGTGTTAATTCAAAGATAGGTTTCAAAAGAATCAAAGAAAACAGCATAAACAAAGGCAGAGAACATTCTTGACATATTATGGAAAACGGAGAATGTTCGCCAGGCCGTGACAACATAAAGACCAATCTTTCTCCATCACTTAAATGAATTTATTGCCTCTGGAATTCACATCAGTCTTAAGAGTACATGACAAGGAGCAGATGTGATCAATTACAATCAAAAGAAATCATTCAAATCACAAAGAAAAAAAGTCATGAATCAAGTTGCCCAAGCAGAAACTGAACATTCTCCAGTTCTGCTGTCAAGACTGATAAACAACCTTGACAATGTACAAATAAGTACAATGCATCAAGACAACTTCCCGTATGTTCAGAAATTAGTCCAGATTGATTATCAATCTCCAGGAAATCTAAAAGCTAAAGCTCCAGATTGATCATCAATCTCCAGCAACTACACTACAGTTTTCTGCAACAACGTTCTATGATCGTTTTCAATCTGTTTTAATTGATCCAAAGCTCCAGTTCAAGCCAACAATATTATCACTTATCAGAAGCATTAAAGGATCATTAATTACTCAAGAAAATTTGATCCAAAACGCAACACACAGCTCAGTCGGAATAGAAAATAAAAATAGTCAAAAGTTAGATTATTTTTATTCAGAAATATTGCCTCTGGTCAAGCCTGACAAGGGCACTACCAACAGCTCTATTGACCTCCATTTAATGCTCTCAAGCCTATAAAAGGAAGGCCACAGCTCAAGGAAAACGCAGAAGTTGAAGTGTTATTTCTTATCCTTTATCTCTTTATTTAGTTTGATTGTTTTTCAAGATTAAAAATACAAAACTATTTTTCTGTTTTACAAACTAATCTGAAAGTTCTCCGTTTTCTGATAAACCAAGAACGTTCTCCGTTTTTCTGCTTCCTTAACCAAGAACTTTCTTGAGTTCAAATTTGAAGTTTTTCAGGAAATTTTAAAAAGAGAGATTTACAATTCAAACCCCCTTCCTTGTAAATCAATTTTGCCACTTCAATGTGAACTCACCCAAAACACAGAAGATGCATCAGAGTTGGATATGTCTGATGAGATGAATTCCTTTTTTGATCACTTGATGTTATAGGAAAAAAAAGTGTTGAAGAGTAAGGTGTGCGGACTTGCTTTTCCAACTACAAGTTCAATGTGTCCACCACTTGAAAAAGTTAAAACCAAAGGATGAATGAAGAATAGTACGTGTAAGAAGTCGGATGGATATGATGTATATCAAGACCCTTCTTACTTTGAGCATGTTAATGCAACATATTGTGAAGATCCTGGTTCCCAACCATCTCAATCATCAAAGAAAAGGCACTATCATTCATCAAAGAAACAACCCTCTCAATCCTCTCAATCCTCAATACATTTTTTCTCGAGACAATTTCCTGATGTTATTCAACCATACATTGATGACATATTTAACGTGATAGCAAATAGAAATTGTGGCTATCGCATTATTGCATCATTGCTTGGATACGATGAATAGTCTTGGTCTTTGTACCGCCATAGTTTTGTCCAAGAGATTGTTTCTCATATATGTCCATATGATAAATTGTTCCCAAGACACATTAGAGAAGTCTTGAGATTATTTGAAGATAACAAGCTTTGGTATTCAACCCCTAGATAAATAGATGTCCATAATTGGTATGAGTTACTTGATAGCGACAACATATAATATTATTCTAGTCACATTTGGTCAGACGTTTTCTATGATTTTCTTTCCTAGAAGGGTTCACATTTTGGATCGACAAAAAACAATCGTATTATATGTATTGGTTTTTTCGAAACAAAAAACGATGATATTATTTTCTTAAGTAACACTTATTTTCTTTAAAGAATGAAATTATTTATTATTTTAATCTATTTTGCAGTTAAAGATGAAAGATGGATTTCCAATGTCAGACATTGCACCAGGTCGGGAGAAATATCGCACCGATGAGGCAACTTCTCGAGCAATAGCATATATATGACGTCTACAAGAGTTGCGGTATTTATTAGGCCATGTGGCACGTGTTACACAAGATCCACCGAAAGAACTCGTAGATGCCGTGTCATTAGATGAAGATTGATTAAGCGTGTACTACAATACTTTAAAACTTATATAAAATCACCTGTTATTAGTTCATTTTAGTTACTACTTTTATTATGTTTCATATTGTATTTTATTTAGTTGTTAACTTACATTGTTAATCACAAATAATATAAAGTTAATTATATAACAATAATGTAAAATAATGAAATAACAATAAAATAACATTAGAAACTACAAAAAACAACGTTCATCACAAATAGAAGTAAATAACTACTAACTAGTGTTGTGACGCGTTAAATATAAAGCTCTATAAAAGTAATTATACATGTCGTCATTTGGATCAACATCATGTGCATCCTACCCGAGCTGTATAAGATCACTCATCTGATGTAGGATAGATGGTTGTTCACTATAAGCTTGTGCAACAGCGGGGACATTAAAATCTGGAACGTGGGGTACACCATCTGGTCGCACTAAATGTGAATGAAATACCCTGTAGAACCACTCCAAATATCAATCTTGACACTCAAATAGATATGTAGTTTGATGTATCTTATGCAGTTCAGTGACAAGGGTCAAATATCTCATCTATTCCATACCTACATCAGATAATCTAGAAAGAACTGAAGGTGGTGGTAGTGGTGGTGGAATATGTTGAATATATCCAAATTGTCCCAAACGCCTCTCTAGCAAATATGTCACTATTGTGCTACATAATCGGAGGTGGTCGGTGTATAATATGATATCATCAAAGGAAATGACATCCCTATGATTCTCCCATAGTCTCCATGTGACATTAGCAAGTGTCAGTGCATCTATCATATGTTATGTACTTAGGGATTTTGTGTTTGCCCTATTTATACTTCCATCTATTCATTCTGGCAATGCACTCCACGTCAGCGCTGTGGTCACCTCTTTTACAAATATTTGAAAAATATTCGTAAATCTAACATTGTTGCAAATAAAAATAAATGAATTAATGATAAACATAAAAATTAATAAATAAAAATTATAATAATTAATGATAATCATAAATATTTAATACCTGCTGTAGAGACATATATCCACCCAATTGTTTGGTGTCGTAACAACTGACATATGAGAGTTAGTCATAAAGGACTACGAGTGCAACAATATTCCAAACGTATCTACCGACACCTTTCAAGTCTCTAAATAGGGGAAGGTACTTCGCATCAACTAATGTATGACTCTTATTTGTAAACATAGAACAAAAATAATAATTAATTTAAATATTTTTAATGCACCATACATAATAATTAATTTTACATACTTGACCAAACTATAATCTTGCAAAAACATGATGCTGATATCGTGTAAGGACAGACAGATCATATGGTACTCCAAGATACCATGTCAACTCACTCTCCTGTTGTACATGTCCCTCCTGGTGTACATGTCCCTCCTGTTGTATAATTCCTTCTTGCATATGTTCCTCATGTACTAGAGACTGCTCCTCCTCCTCGTGTACTACAACCTGCTCCTCCTCCCTCCTCCTTATGTATAGCAATATCAACATATGAGATAGATATATGACTCGACTCTGCTCTCCTTCGCCATCATCTTCCACTATAATTCGTCGTCTCCTCCGGGATGCTATCGGTTGAATCCTTTCCGGAGCATCCATCATAGATGATGAATTATTAATGTCACATGTTGTTCGTACTATATTGTCGTCTCTCCCTCTAGCACCAACACCCACTAGAAAAAAAATGAGTTAAAAAAAAAGAATTAAATAAATAACAAAGGAATAAATAAAAATTCAGAAAAACTCGTGGTTTCAAATTTTTTGGTAACTACTAGAAAACTTAAACAAAGTATTCAAGTAATAAGTTGTATTCTGGAAATGTTAAAAAAAGTTTTTCGGTAGTTCCAAAAAACTTCAAATAAGTTTTTCGATACTGAAAATCTTGAAAATCAATTTTTTGGTAAATACATCTGTACTAAAAAACTTGAAAAAAGTTTTTCGGGATGTATCTTCTGTACCGAAAAATTTAAATTTTGTTTTTGATATAATAAAAAAAAATAATAGTCACTTCTGTATCGAAAAATTGAAATGGGATAAAATGAAAAATAATAAATTTTAATATTTATACAAATACAACATATCATTTTATCGCGTTTGTAGGGATAGGAGTATAATTTAAGGGGTGGGTGGTAAAATTTTCTTTATAGATCGGCTGGGATGGGGTTGACTTCAATCCACATCTCTACTCATTACTATTGTATTAAACGATTAATCCAAACTAGATGGAAGAAAATATTAATAATGTTATTTGCACTTTAGTTTTTGGACATCACACGATTTTTTTATAGAATTGAACTCAGTCCAATTTTTTAAATAAAAAATAGTAGCAGCAGCTGCCCGGTAATTAGAAACTCTAGTTACTATAATTCAGTATGAATTTATGAAACATATAAATAGGAAAAAACATTGTACATGGAACGAGGATTACTTTGCTAAAATGAAAAGGCATTATCATAGAAGATAGCAGAAATTTATCATCCACCTCTTTATTTTTACTTTTCACCGCACAAGTATATGAAAATAATCATTTTACTCTTTTTTAATATTCACCACCTAATATAGTCAATTTTATGAAATTTTTAGAATAATTTAGAATAAATTGTATTTAGAAAGTTTTGTATTCAATCAAATTTTGAATTTTATTAAATTTTTTTAAAAAAATTACATTTTAAAAATTTCATATTCAACTAAATTTTAAATTTTGTTTTTTGAAATGTAAAATTCAAAAATTTTAAAAATCAAACAAAATAAATATCCTAAATATGATTATTTAAAAAAGTGATTATTTTTAAGATTAAAGTCCCGTTTGTTACATATTAAAAAAAATATTTTGTTATTTAACAATTTAGAGAGAAAAAATTATTATAAATTAAATATCAAAATTTACTTATATGATAATCTATATAACAATCAATCTAACAATTGAATTTGAAAAAAATATTTATTATATTGAATATTATTGAATGATAGTAATATTATTGAACGTTTTGTCACTAAATACTTTCTACTGCAAAGTAAATAAGATAGACTTAAAAAGTGGACATTAAATACAATGTGTTGCGATTATTAATTTTAACTGTCGGATCATAAATCAATAATAGAAATTTAGTAATAATTAATTGAACATGTAATGTGAATCATCCAATATCCAATATCAAATAAATAGAGGAGATTAAAGGAGATAGTAATAAAAAAAAATCATGTAAAATGTGGGCATTTTCTAGAACAGGATCCTTGAATTGGTCTGTTCTCACACACCCACACACTATTTATTACTAGTAGTGCCTTATATTTTATCAAATATATAAATAAAATCTTCAACTGTGCTTTGTCTCTCTAAACTTGTCATTTACTTTTTACTATTTTAATAATTTGTCATTGTTTCTCTCTCTCTCTTGCTTCCATCATTGTATTGACCTATCCATTCTCTTTTTGACTCCAAACTTACTTTGCCCTTCCCTCCAAACCTTCTCTCTTTTCATCCAACTTTTTTCTCTCAACCCTTTTTTGTTTGTTCATCCTTCATAGACATTAATATTTTAGTAACAAAAGCAGTGTTAGTAACAAAGTGTGGCAGAAATCATGGAAGCTCCAAAGGCAGAGGAAATAAGCCACCCACCAATGGACCAACTTCATGGCTTAGAGTACTGTATTGATTCAAACCCATCTTGGGGTTAGTTTTGATCCTTCCCTCTCATCTGCATTTTCAGATTTTTCATTATTAGATCATAAATAAATGCTGAAGTTTTTGTGCTAGATACTTAGTTCATGATATATAAATATAATGATGCTTATGAAGTTTCTATGCTTTAAGCTCTAATTACTTTTGCTGCTAGATAAGATGTTACTAGATATAAAAATTATTCATGTGTTTTGTCCTAAGTGTTTTAGACTTTTGAAATATTTGGTTCATGACATTCAGTTTTATTCATATAAACTTTTTAATATTTATTTATTATGAGTTATGACCATTTTGGTTTCACTAAGAGTGTTGTCTGTGTTTTGAACTATTAACAGTGGAATCAGTAGTTTTGGGTTTCCAGCATTACATTTTGGCTTTAGGAACTGCAGTGATGATTCCTTCATTTCTTGTGCCTTTGATGGGTGGAACTGATGTAAGTCATTCCAATTTTCTAAACTTCAAGTCCTTTTGTTTCAATAGTTCAATTCCTATGTTATTATTTTGTGTTGTCCTAGATAGAGAATTTGATATTTATTGGTAATAATAATGTATTGATTGAATGAATGAATGAATGATTTCAGGGTGATAAAGTGAGGGTGGTACAGATTCTGCTTTTTGTAGAAGGAATTAATACACTCTTGCAGACACTTTTTGGAACTCGGTTACCAACAGTGATGGGAGGGTCTTATGCATTCATGGTCCCCATTATATCCATTATTCATGATTCCTCATTGGCCTCTATACAGGACCCTCATTTGGTTAGTACATTTCAATTTTAAGCATATAATTATAGTATTATAGTATTGTGAACAATTAAGTTACTCAATAAGTTAAAAATCATAATTATTGAACATTTGCACACACTTTACTTGTCATTTATTCAATGAATAATAGCTGTGACCTAGTTAATAGAATATGTGAGTTCAAGCATTTAATTTATTTTCAGAGATTGAACTAATGCTCTTCCATTTATATCCAGAGATTTGTTAACACCATGAGAGCAGTTCAAGGTGCAATGATAGTAGCATCAAGCATACAAATTATTTTGGGATTTAGTCAATTATGGGCCATTTGTTCAAGGTAAGCTATTCAATGTGAGAAAATGCATTTCTATGAAGCACTGATATAGATACGGACACTGGACACGATATTGACACATGGATACAATAATAATTTATGGAAGTGATTGAGTAATAACCAAATGTATCGGTGTAGTGTCAGATACTAACACATGTTGGACACCAAACATGTCTTCTATCTGAAGTTTTGCTGCTATATCAATATATATATCAACAACAAATAATTTGTCTTCTTCCTATTATTGTTGTTCAGGTTTTTCAGCCCACTTGGAATGGTTCCAGTAATTGCACTAGCTGGTTTTGGGTTATTTGACCGAGGGTTCCCTGTGGTATAACAATAGTTCACATGTCAATAATAAATTTCTTAAATTCACCCCTTGCTCAATTTTAGCATTTTTCTTTTCAGGTTGGACATTGTGTTGAAATTGGAATTCCCATGTTAATTCTATTTGTAGCGTTCTCTCAGGTACTTACCAACTTCACTTTTATGATGTCAAGTAAGCTAATCAAATCAGCTTGTGACTCCCCAAAAGGAAGTGAATATTTTTAAAATATTTAAACTAAACTTTTGTTTTGATGCTTCACTATTAATCAGAAGCGTTCTTAAGTTAAATTTCTTCGTATTTGAAATATTATTATAATTGTTACATATTTGTTGTGTTGTATGCAGTACTTAAAAAACTTCAATGCAAGACAACTACCAATATTAGAGAGATTTGCTCTGCTTATATCAACCACAGTGATATGGTCCTATGCACATCTCTTAACAGCCAGTGGAACGTACAAACACAGGCCAGAATTAACCCAACATAATTGCAGAACAGACAGGGCCAACCTCATTTCTTCTGCTCCGTGGTTGATACCAAAAGCATTTCTTAAATAGTTTAATGTTTTTCTTCATATTTTTCTTCTGCTCAGTTATTATTGTAAATGTCTGTTGAATATGTTGCCTGCAGGATAAAGATCCCATACCCTTTTGAGTGGGGTGTTCCTACATTTGATGTTGGTCATGCTTTTACCATGATGGCTGCTGTTTTGGTCTCCTTAATTGAGGTATATATATACACAAGATGACCATAATTGAAATTCAAATCTATTTTCTATTTTTGACGCCCCTGCAATACGGCTCAAGAGTAAACTTGTAATCTGGACTGTAGTATTTAAACATTGCATTGTACTATCATGTAGCCCTAAACATTGAATAATTGAAAAACTGCAGCAGTCTATATTGTTGGAGACATACACAATTGGCCGAACCACGTGATCAATAGTTTGCATTCTTGTCTGCGTTTTTTCATCTGTTTTCTTTAGAGCCGAATTTGCTTTTCTAACATTTTCCAAAAAAAAAAAAAATCTAACAGTCAACTGGGGCATACAAAGCTGCATCAAGATTAGCAAGTGCAACACCACCTCCTCCTCATGTTCTGAGCCGTGGTGTTGGCTGGCAGGGAATTGGAATCTTGTTGAATGGACTATTTGGAACACTGACTGGTTCAACAGTTTCTGTGTAAGTTTTATTCTTCACTATTGTCCATAGTTTTCACTTTAAATGGGATGCAAATTGATTCTTATAGGACCATGGCAGAGAGAATGTTGGACTACTAGGAAGCACACGTGTTGGAAGTCGAAGAGTCGTTCAAATTTCAGCTGGCTTTATGTTATGCTTCTCAATATTAGGTGAGTGGTAAATTATGCTGTATATCAAAGATCTTTATTTCATAATTTTCACATACAAGAACCATAATTCATGAAAAATCCATGTTTTTCTTCAGGAAAATTTGGGGCATTTTTTGCATCAATACCCTTCCCCATTTTTGCTGCTATGTACTGTGTCCTGTTTGGCCTTGTGGGTGAGTTTCAATCAGAATTTCACATTTGACTTTGTTTGATAATTTCCTTGGCTCCTCTCTTTTTATGACAAATAATTATTTTTGGTTTTCAGCTTCTGTTGGGCTATCATTTTTGCAGTTTACTAACATGAACTCAATGAGGAACCTCTTTATTACTGGTGTTGCCCTTTTCTTGGGTTTTTCTATTCCTGAGTATTTCAGAGAATACACTGCCAAGGCTCTTCATGGTCCTACTCATACAAGTGCTAGATGGGTGAGTTTGTTGTTTTATTATGTTTCAATTATTTGGGAAGTTAACTCAAATGCACAATGCATGCACATGTCTTAGGACAAATATCAGAAGGGTAAGGCTATTAAAGTCCTAGCTTTAAGGTTACCAACAAAAATTTATTTGTCATTAGTTTTTATAAACAAAAAGACCACACTGACTATTGAGAATTATTGGGGCGACCCTGAATTTCAGATTCATAAAGTATAGAGCTTGAATATTATAGGTATTGCATGATATTTTATTAAAACCAATGGCGACTACTCACTATCTCAAAATGCATGTACTGATTTGTACATCTCATAATTGTGATTTCTTCATCTAGTCATTTGTGTCACATTCATCCTCAGAAAAGTAACAGAACAATTATGCATCAGCTTTCTATTTGGGATCGTTTCCATTTGATGCAATCTGCATGCAAAGCATTTAATTCTCTTTAAGAAGATATTAATTTTCTTTCCTTTTGATATTTCTCTTTTCAGTTCAATGACTTTCTCAATACTATCTTCTTCTCATCCTCAACTGTTGCATTTATTGTTTCTGTGTTCTTGGACAACACTCTTGATTACAAGGATAGCTCCAAAGATAGAGGAATGCCATGGTGGGTCAAGTTTAGAACTTTTAATGGAGATACCAGGAATGAAGAGTTCTACACCCTCCCTTTCAACCTCAACCGGTTTTTTCCTCCATCTTAACAAAGAAAGTTATGGTTCATCCAGAAAGATGTTAAGAGGAAAAATATCATTTCCAGATAAGGATTATATTTTCTTGGTAAGAGAGTGAGGATGAGTGATAACTGTGTAACATATTGGTGAACTATTAATGAAGAAAATTATCATAGTTTAACATAGACTTTGTGTGTGTTTGTAAAGCACCTAAATTGTGGTGGAAAATCGCGGTAGACCACGAGCTACATATTAGAGCTTCTAAAAACACAGTGGAATAGCTCTAAACTAACAGTGGCAGTTGCACACTGCTCAAACAAACAGTCATCGGGGAAGAAAATTATAAATTTTAGTATTTGTATACTGTTAAAAACCAAGAACGTTATGGAAAAGGTGTTAAGAAACGAAGAATGTTTTTGGTATTAAAAGTTGTATAATTCAAGTAAAACATTGATCGTATGTAATCACTAACTAATTAACCACTTGATTAGTTTACTTAGAAGTTAGTTAGGATGAATGTGATCAAAGCCATGTATAAATAGCATAGTAATATCAATGAAAGTAACACAAGTCCATTCATTCACATTAATTCTATCTTTTTATTTTCTTGCACTTGAAGTAATAGTTTGAAAGTTAACAATTGGTAACAAGAGCTAAGGTTTTTGATCCACAGTTAGAGTGATAAACACGAGTGAACTGTGAGGATTAAAACACGAGTGAAATGAAGATGAGTTCAAGTGCAAACATTGGAAGTTTTTCATCCCATATGCCACATTTTGATGGAAAAGATTGGGATAGATGGAGAGTGCAGATTCGAGCACTGTTTGGATTTCAAGAAGTGTTGAAAATAATAGAAAATGGTTTTGAGGAATTGGGAGTCAATACAACAGAGGAGTAGATGTTGAATTTTAAAGAAAACAAGAAGAAAGATTGCAAGGCCACCTTTATTCTTCCTCAATGTCTTGACACAACCAACTTTGACAAGATATCTGATGCAAGAAGTGCAAAAGAAGCCTGAGACATTATGGAGAACTATTATTCTAGAGGAACCAAGATCAAGAAAGTGAAGTTGCAGACCCTACAAAGACAATTCGAATTGCTGCAGATGGAGGAGCAGCAGAAGGTGTCTAATCTGGTCTTAAGATTAAGAAGCATCGCAAATCAAATGGTTGGCTGTGGGGAAAAGCTTACTGAGCAGAAGTTGTGTGAAAAGATATTGAGATCCTTGCATCCCAGGTTTGATTATATTGTATGTGCCATAAAAGAATCTAAAGACATTTCCACATTGAGTCTTGAAGAATTACAAGCTACTTTAGAAGCACGAGAATTGAGAATGGATGAAAGAAGCGGAGTTAAAGCAGGAGATCAAGCATTGACTGCACAAGTTTACAAAAAAGGAGACCAGAAAAAGAAATGAAAAAAGAATAAACTCAAGAAATCTGATGACAAGTTTGAATCGTCATCAAAGGGAGCCAATGCAAGTGGTAAATCAAAAGGAAAATCAAGAAACTTTGACAAAAAGGTGCAATGTTACAATTGTGAGAAGTTTGAAAATTTTGCTGATGAATGTTGGGCTATCAAAGGAGGAAAACAAAAGAAAAAAGATGAAGCATGCGCTGCTCAAGAAGATTCAGATTCAGACACAATCTTGTTAATGGCTACCACAAACGAAGAACATTCTTCGTCCCAATTCTTGTTTCTTGATACTGGATGTTCTAATCACATGACAAGCCACAAAGAATGGCTGGTCGGTATTGACACATCAAGAAGGAGCAAGATCAGGTTTGATGATGATAGAACCTTGGAAGCTGAGAGAGCTGGCAACATGGTGATCAAGAGAAAAAATGGCAAGACAATAGTGATTGAAAATGTTATGTATGTGCCAAGAATGAAAAGCAATTTGTTGAGCATTGGATAGCTGATTCAGAAAGGGTTTCAGGTAATCATGAAGGATGATGCTTTAGAGATGTATGATAGAGAGAAGAAGATGATACTTAAGGCTCATCTCTCGAAGACCATAACCTTTGTCATCAATATACAGGCTGCAGATATTCAATTCTGAAGGTAGTGAGCTCGATTGATGAAAACTGGCTGTGACACTCAAGATTTAGACATCTCAACTTCATAAGCTAGGAGTCAAGAAGATGATAAATGGAATTCCTATGATTGATGTGCCTGAGAAGGTGTGTGAGATGTGTATGGCAAGCAAACAATCAAGGAACTCATTCAAATCACAAGTGCAAGCAATAGCAAAGAAGTGTCTTGAAGTGATTCATAGTGACATTTGTGGATCATTTGAGGTGCCATCATTAGGAGGTAACAAGTATTTCATAACTTTTGTTGATGAATTCAGTAGAATGCTATTGATTTATTTGATAAAAAACCAGAGATGAAGCATTAGAGGTATTCAAGAACTTCAAGATAAAAGTGGAGAAACAAAGTGGAGAAGCTGTAAGGTGTTAAGGTCAGATGGAGGAGGAGAGTATACATCACATGAATTCAAGGAATTGTGTTAAGAATGGAATTGAACATGAGGTAATTGCTCCCTACACACCTCAACACAATGGCTTGGTTGAAAGAAGGAATAAAACCATCTTAGACATGACTAGAAGTATGTTGAAAGAGAAGGAATTGACACATAGATTTTGGGGTGAAGCAGCATCCACTGTTGTCTATATTCTAAATAAATGTCCAACAAAGAAGTGAAGGTGCAAACACGAGAAGGGGGGTTGAATTGTGCTTGTCAAACTTAATTTCTTTTGCTGTTTTATTAAATATTGATTTGAATTATTCGATAAATAATTAATCAGATTCAGCAGCGGATAATAATAACATAATAACACAGCAATTTATACTGGTTCACCGTTAACTAGGCTACGTCCAGTCCCTTCCTCCAGAAGGCCTTTTACTAATTCAAACTCCTTTGAATTACAACACCACTGACCCTTCAAGTCAATCTTCCCAAACAGCCTGACAACCCCAGACTTTTGAGGAACAATAACACCTTAACTAAACCAGCTAAGTCTTCTCCTACCAATCTAACAACCCCAGATTGAAGAAGGAATCTACACCACTATAATAAAGGTTTAGAACTTTGCAACGTTGCTTCTGGAAAGCTGTTTGTTGCACTGTATTTCTCTCTCGAAAACACTTAGAAAATATTGCTCTTGTTCATTTGTGTTTCTCTCTTTTGAACTCTCAGATATCTTTGAATTGAAGCTTGAGTTCTTGTGTTTTTCAATACTTTATTCTTCAGCATTAAGTCTCTATTTATAGTTGAACTTTAGAACTTCCCTATGCTTTACTTCTGCAGTATATTTAGATTAATCTGTTTTGAGAATATTCTGGAGTAATTTGCTCAGATTCTGTTTTGAGCCTTTTTCTCCAATTCTGTTTTGAACGTTTTTATCAGATTCTTTAATCCTCATGATCAAATCTGCACCCTTGGATCTTCATGCGATATTCCACAACTGGACCAGCCGAATTGATATGCTGTAATCCTCTGATTTCGGCCTTTGCTGGACTGCACAGTCTGTCCCTCTGATTTCGGCCACCACTGGGCCATGGTCTGATTTTCTGATCTGGACCATCACGTGACCAAATAATTATTTCTAAACCATTGATCTGGAAGTTTTTACTCTGATCTGGACAGATTCTGGACTTTGGTCTGGAACAAACTGAAATTAACTTGAACAAAAAATATTTCAGTCTGGACATTTTACCTTTAATTTTGGACTAGGTTTGGATTGATTCTGGAACTCATTTCTTTTGGTCTGGACATAGTTCCATGTCCTGAATCATGCTATCTTATGGTCTTGGCCAAATCTGGATTGATCCTCTTGTTCTGGACTCATAAACATACCTTCTGGTGAAGTCTGAAACAAGTCTGGACTGTGTAATTTTTCACTGCCAGGCCATCTTCTGGTCAGAATAACTTCTGGAATAAAATTGATATTCGACTCCTGTTTGTCTGGAACAACTCTCCTTTTGGCAGGCTTTCCAATGATATGATCCATGTTTCATTATGATTTTTATTCCTTCTGTTCTGGGCCACCAAACATATCCTCTGATGATGTTTTGACATCCTGGAACATCTTCTGGAAATTCCAGAATTCATTTTCCTTTGATCTCTGCTTCTGTTTCCTTCAGTTTCTGGGGCATTTAACTTAATAATTCAAAGTACAAAATAAGTTTACATTGAGTACATTTGTAAGCATCAAAATCCTAAGTACTTAGAACCAACTTGGTTCCAACAAGAAGCTGTCTGGGAAAGTACCAGAGGAGATCTGGAGTGGAAGGAAGCCAACAGTAGGGCACTTGAGAACATTTAGGGCTCTATGCTTCAAACATGTACCAGACTAGAAAAGGAGGAAACTGCAGGACAAAATTGAAGCAATGATACTTGTAGGATATCATCCAACTGGTACCTACAAGCTCTATGATCCTATCAGAGGCAAGGTGGTAGTCAACAGAGATGTGAATATCAGTGAGCAAGAGAATTGGGATTGGAAACAAAAGCCAGCAGCAACCAACACTGGGACCGGGAACAAGCAACCAGTAGCACAAGACAACCTTCACAAATTCCTTTGCAGGAACAACATGATCATCAGATTAGTGGAGACAGAGATGAAGAAATAGTAGAGTCAAGCAGACCTCAGAGGGCATGACAACTACCAACACATTTAAGAGAATTTGAAGTGTACCGTGACAGTGAAATTGACAAAAATGGAGATCTGGTTCATTTTGCCTTATTTGCAAATACAGAACCATTGAATGTTGAAGAAGCCTTGAAGAAATGACCTCAGAAGAAAGCAATGATGGAATAGATCAATGCAATTGAGAAGAATCAGACTTGGTACTTGACAGATTTGCCTCCAAAACAGAAGCAGATTGGAGTAAAGTGGGTCTACAAATTGAAGTTGAATCCAGATGGAACAATTGCTAAGTACAAAGCTAGATTGGTTGCCAAGGGATTCCTACAAAGGGCAGGCATAGACTATTATGAAATGTTTGCTCCAGTGGCTAGAATTGAAACAATCAGACTTGTAATTGCACTTACCTGTGCTAGAGGCTGGATGATGTAACAGCTTGATGTTAAATCTACATTTCTGAATGGATAGCTGGAAGAAAAGGTGTATGTCTCTCAACCACCAGGATTTGTGATTAAAGGAAATGAGGATAAAGTGCTCAGATTGAGGAAAACTCTATGGTTTGAAGCGAGCACCAAAAGCTTGGAACAAAATAATTGACTCATTTCTAATTGACATTGGCTTCATCAAGTGCACAGTGGAATATGGAGTTTATGTGAGGCATTACACACTGAATGGAGGGCCTGCAATGATCCTAATATGTCGATATGTTGATGACTTGTTGGTAACTGGCTGTAACAGCAAGGCAATTGTAGAATTCAAATAAATCATGAAAGATGAGTTTGAAATGACAGACTTGGGAAAGCTAAGCTATTTTCTGGACATGGAGTTTACAGAGATTGAATTAGGGTTGCTGATGCATCAAAAGAAATATGTTGGAGAGATCTTAAGAAGGTTCAATATGGCTGGCTGCAACCCTGCTGGCATTCCAATGGAGATCAATGTGAAGCTGGGAACAGAAATTGAAGAAGAGTTGGATGATTCGACCCTATTCAAGCAAGATGTTGGTTCCCTGAGATACCTATGCAATAAAAGGCCTGATATTTGCTATGGTGTGGGAGTGGTAAGCAGATTCATGGAGAAACCCAAACATTCTCACTGGCTAGCAGTTAAGAGAATCATGAGATATGTTCAAGGCACAATTGAGCATGTAATTCTATTTGAAACAAATTTAAAGCAAGAAAATGGAGACTTGGTGGGATATTCAAATTCAGATTAGTGTGGAGATAAGAATGATAGAAGGAGCACTTCAGGCTATGTGTTCAAGATCATGAAATCTCCAATAGCATGGAGCTCCAAGAAGTAGCCAATGATAACACTTTCTTCATGCGAGGCTGAATACATTGCTGGAAACTATGCAGCTTGCCAAACATTGTGGTTGGAATCATTAACAGCAGAGTTAAAGTTGGATGTATGCATGCCAATTCCATTAATGATTGACAACATTTCAACAATACATCTAGCAAAGAACCCTTTGTCTCATGGAAGAAGCAAACACATTGAGACAATGTTTCATTTCTTAAGAGATCAAGTTGGAAGATGCAAGTTGAAGCTCATCTATTGTCAAAATGAAGTTCAGCTGACTGATATCATGACCAAGGCTTTGAGGACAATTAGATTTGAAGAGTTAAGAAGATTGCTAGGTGTAAAATCACTTAGATACTTGAATTAAGGGAAAGTATTAGAAACCAAGAATGTTCTGAGAAAAGTCTTAAGAAATGAAGAATGTTCTGGAAAACCAGATTGTTTAGAATAAACCAAGAATGTTCTTAGTATTAAAAGTTTTGTGTAATTCAAGTAAAACATTGATTATGTAATCACTAACTAATTAACCACTTGATTAGTTAGTTAAAAGTTAGTTAGGATGAATGTGATCAAAGTCATGGATAAATAGCATAACTATATCAATAAAAGTAACTGTTAGAATATTAGAAAATATTTTATAATATCTATTATATTATATTAGAGTATCTTAAATTATTTTCTAGGATCAATTTATAATCATAGAAATATGTTAGATATTTTCTAATGTTCTAACAGTAACAGAAGTCCATTCATTGACATTAATTCAATCTTTCTATTTTCATGCACTTGAAGTAATAGCTTGAAAGTTAACATATACAAGATAGTGAATAATATCATGATCATATGAAGCCAAAAAAATGACAGGAAAAGATCAATATGTGGTTAGTCAAATCCAATCTCTCAAAATGTGTTATTAATTAACAAGTGTTCAGGTTTGTTAATGTATGGACTAGCTTGCTAATGGTGTTTGCACATGCACTCTGGACACCTAGGATATCTATATATGCTTCTTCCATAACTCCTTATGGCAGCATTCTGACCTTCCAGAATCATCTTCTTGACTCGGACTTCAAAACCATTCCATCCTATGGTGCCATTCTCGGTCAAAATTGTAGCTAGCCTTGTCTTGTTCGGCCGCAAGGTAGGAGCATGACCGCCACCGTAGTAGGTTCTGAATCCAGATACCAATGATGAAAGTTGGCTACCAGAGTCAGTCATGGCAAATACATCAGCACTTGCACATGCAATAAAATCCAAAGCAGCCAGCTGCATTCACATCAACTCTATATTGTCATTGATTATTAATTAATAGTAATATGGAAATTAATTAAGGGTACATAAGTGTATTTTTTAGTCTTTCAAAAATCTAGCATGATATCGTCAAGAACATGACTCACATTTTGGAGGCAAAAACACAAGCTCAGCTTATGTTAGAATCAATTAAACTTGAGAACACTAAAACATGTCAAAATAAGTTTTATAACAAAAGTGAATTCAAAGGTGCACTAAATGTAATGGTCATACCTGAGATGAAAAATTCCTGAAAGGTGCTAGTTCAGTGGCTGTAAGCAGCTTTTCCTTTGTGATTACATTGGGATAGAGTCTATTGAAGGCCTCCAATCTTGAGTTTCCCCCATAAATTTGAGAACCAGCCAAGTAAATGTAAGTTCCTTGTTTGAAACCAAGACCTGCTAGAACAAGTGCTGCTTCTTCTGGTGTCAATGGACATCTTCCCTTTTTTCTCAAATTCATTGGAGAAATAGATCTAAAAACAATCAACATACCACAAAATATTTTAAAAAATAACAAAGATATGTATCACTCAAAAACCTTGTGCTGATAACATAAAACAGAAGAAATATGCATACGTCGAATTCTTCAAGCGCTCAAGAAAGAGAGGGAAATGTCTTTCTCTGTAGGCTTGAAGTTCCTTTCTTTCATTTTCACCTCCTCCAAATTCACACAAGGAATAGGCCACCATATCTATTTCAAATCTTAAGTGTAAAGCAAGATATTTCGTTGATCTTTTTGTTGCTTCATGATCTTCCTTGTTGCCTATGAACTTCCCCAGCAACTGAGTGTCTAACATGCTTTGTGAAGCACTATATTTTCTAATCCTTTTGATCAATAGAGAGGCTACGTGTTGAATTTTTGGGGCAAATTTCAAAGCATGGAAATTGCATTTGCATCTTAATCTCTGCAATCATTTCAAAACATATATAAATGTATCCTAATTGCTGCTGAGATCTAAAACATTATAGTATTAAGAAATAGAGAGCAAAAATGAGAAGAAAATAACACTTAACTATTTTAGTGTCTATATTGAACTATATAGCACTGAGATTTCATATTGAAAGCATGTCTATATCTAACATGTGTTGGTGACTGACACCGATATATGTTACTACATTCAATTACTTTAGTTTTCTTAAATTATTACTGGTGTCCATGTTCAGTTTTAATATAAGTGTTGTGTTAGGTGTAGTTGTCTTTATAGAGCTTAATAGGTATAGACAATTGAATGTAAGGAAAACTTCTAATAAAGTAGTAGCATATTTAAAACTTGACTAATGAGGTAAATTTGTGACCTGAATATCAGAAGGCATAGGATCAAAACCAAGTCGATTTCCATATCCAAGGAAATGAACAACTCTATTTTTCAAAAGAAGAGGAAGCACAATTTTAATATAGTCAGCAACTGTGGCCTCCTTTGCAAGTTCTGCATCTGTAATCTAAAATACAAGGTGTTTAATAACTGATATTGTTTATAACAAAGTTCAATTTGTGTTCTCAAGTACATTGAATTTGAATATAAGATTATAAACCTGGCTACCAATTGCTTCTGCATCTAGATATTTTATATCATGTGGAAGTTCCTTCACAACATCGATATCGTCCTTCAGGATATTTATGAAATATTCTTCCTGATATATGTCACCAAACTGGCTGCAATTGTGTTAATTAAGCATATAAATCAACTGTAATCATTCAAATGAAATAAACACAACTATTAAAAACTAAATGAAAATGTGATAACACATTAGAAAACATAATGTAACTTGATATTTTGATACCTTGGATCCTTCCATACATTGCTGTATAGAAAATTTGGAATCACAAGAGTTGCATTCAGGACAGATGCTACAGCCACAGCATTGCAAATCTGTAATCACTACAGTAGTCTCGTCACTTCCATTATTGTAAGATGTTCAAGACAAGTAGTAATGGAAATGAAAATTGTAGGTTTATTTGAATTATAATTATTGTAGTAAATTCAAAAGTTGATAACTTAATATGAGAAATGATGTAAATTAATTGCCAATACTTACAGCGACTCGTTGTTGATTAAGACCACCATTTGCACTGACTAAGATGTAGCCATTACTTTTCACAGACTTCCCTGTCACAAATTGTAAAACTTGGGCAAATAAGTAATGATAATAAGATACACTTTGAACTTCATATTATTTTTTACATAATAGTATAAGAAATTAATACATATTTGAAATAATTAATAAGTTTTATAATACCAACTAAATGCATAAGAAAATTTTATATACCATGATTGGTTTGAACTTTTCTTTGTGCACAAGGTTTCCATAAAGATGCATGCCTATATGGTTCCATCCATAGTTTGGATGATTCTTGCTTGAACTCCTTCTGTAATAACAAAAGCTAAGTAATTAGATTAGACAGGAATTAACTTCAAATATATAGCGTGTAGTATCTAAAGATGATCTAAAAGCATGCATCAATCTGCAAATTTGTTCATACCTCTGCAAGAGCGCTCGAAGCCAAGTTTAGAAGCCGATCATACATATATATAGGCAATCGGTGCTCGTTGATGTATGAATCTCTACCCTTCTCATTAAAAAATACATGTTAATTATGTTATAGAAATAGTTTATGGAGAGTTTCACCTCATTTTCTCTTTCGTTGTAGAAACAGTTATATTTAAGCACTTAGGGTGGTAATAAGCATTGAGATGGGGTACTAATTATACCTGAAGTTCACTTGAATTATTTGAGATTGTACTTTGTTGAAGATTTGCAAACTCAAAAAAAGAGATGAGAAGAGAATCAAGAAGGAAAAGGCAACCCAAAAATCCAAACATGACAACAATAGTTCTTATGTTCTTTTTCCCAATCCTAATAGAATTGTATTTTGAAGAATCATTTTTAAGTCCATGTAGCAACAATGTTTTGGAATGCCAACGACAATCATTGCTTGTTATCTTGTAATCTTTCATTCCTAAGATTGCTCTAGCAGCACCCTGAAAATCAGGACGTGGATTTCTTGGAGACACTTGTTTTCCCATTATACTATCATCAATCAATAAGTTCAAAGTGACTTCAACTGCTTAACGAGCTTCAGTGAAGATCGAATCAATCAAAGTACTCAAATTCTAACCCTAACTGAAATAAATATTGGTCAAAGTTTACTTACCTTTTAGTCAGACTTCAAATTACATGAGTCTCTTTATTTCAATCGGAGGGCTGTGACAAAGTAAAATGAAATTGAAAGGGAATAAAACAATTCTAAGTTTGCATGAACTATCTCTTTGATTTTTAGAATTGATGTTTGGTGAGAAAAAGAGTAGAGCTTTGTTGTATGAATTCCAAGTGAAGCGAAGAAGTAGGTGATGGAGATATGTAACTAAGAAAGTTGATGAATGAATGAGTAAAATCCAAGCAAAAGATGGAAACTGAACCATTGTCTTATGAAAGAAGAATAAGCAGATATTGAACAACAACAACTTGTCACCAAACAGAACAGTGTGTTTATAATTCAATGTTTGAAAATCAAAGAAGTGGAGTGAATGACAACATCTTCTTCTCTTTATGTTCTTTTGGTTTCTATTATAATACTATTGTTTTATGTTAGTTGTATAATTTGGCGGGTATATAAACGTTACACTTTGGTTCTCAACTACTTATATCCTTTTCCTTTTTTTCATTTATTTAAAATGTTATTATACTTTATTTTTGTAAAAGTATATATCGTTTTTAGGGAAAGGAACTTTTTTGTCTGAAGCTTCTGATTTATAAATAAATTCTACAAAAGCGATTCGTCAAATGAAATTCATTAAGTAGTTACATTATATTAAGCAATTTAACATATACTAGTACTATATTAAACTACACCTTTTTTTTTATAGAAAATTTATGGGATATCTGTACACCTTTTTGAGACACTTTAAAAAGAAAGAAATTGAAAGAGTTGTGTGATATAACCACAAAATGAAGTATTAAATTGCTTTATTTAAAGTGTGCAAAACATTATAATATGTTAATAATATTTTTTGCGTTTTTTTAATTTAATTTCAGGTAATAATTTAGTTTTTTTATTTGATTATTTATTTAATTTTAAGTAATAATTTGATCTTTTATATCTTAAAATGTTAATAATATTAAAATTCATCATTATCTTCAAATAAAACCCAAAGAATTTATTATCAATTTCGAAAAAAATTCATATATTCATCAAATTTTTAAATAAACTCATATGTTCATCTCCAACAATATCAAATTCATTAAATACAAAACTCACACTATAAGATTTGATCGTCAAATCACTAAGACAATATCTTCTTTTCTCTACTTTTCTCCAAATTAAATCTCTAACCTAAATCTTAATGCAATTTCTTTATTTGATGGATTTGATGATTGTTGTTGTTGGAGATAAAAATATGAGTTTATTTGAAGATTTGAGTTATAAATTTTATGAAAATATGGATTTTGTTGAAAATGATTACTAATTTTGTGAGTTTTGTTTAGAGAGAGGATAAATTTTCTAGATTTTTGTAAAAAAAAAAAGATAAAATTGTTTACATTTTAAAATGTAAATAGTCAAATCGTTATTTAAAATTAAATAAATTATCAAATTAAAAAATAATAATAATAGAATTGTTATATGAAATTAAGTCAAGAAACTGAAGTAAATTATATTCAAGTTTTGATTTTTAAGTAACGATGACTTGTACTTTCGTACACCTTAGATAAAAGAAATACTAATATTTATCTTCTCCTTTAATTTATATTTGTTTAACGAACTCTATGGTAATTCAATTTCAACGGGCTTAGTTTCACGTTATTTCTTGTTTCTTTGGTTGATAAAAAATTAAATAAATTATCAAATTAAAAAATAATAATATTAGAATTGTTATATGAAATTAAGTCAAGAAATTGAAGTAGATTATATTCAAGTTTTGATTTTTAAGTAACGATGACTTACTTTCATACACCTTAGATGAAAGAAATACTAATATTTATCTTCTCCTTTAAGTAATATTTGTTTAACGAACTCTATGGTAATTCAATTTCCACGGACTTAGTTTCACGTTATTTCTTGTTTCTTTGGTTGATAAAAAATTAAATAAATTATCAAATTAAATAATAATAATAATAATAGAATTGTTATATGAAATTAAGTCAAGAAACTGAAGTAAATTATATTTAAATTTTGATTTTTAAGTAACGATAACTTGTACTTTCGTACACCTTAGATGAAAGAAATACTAATATTTATCTTCTCCTTTAATTAATATTTGTTTAACAAATTATATGGTAATTCAATTTCCACGGGCGTAGTTTCACGTTATTTCTTGTTTCTTTGGTTATAAAAAAAAATTGAAAGACCACGGAAGATAATATTAATATAAATTTTTCTTTGCTAATCATATATGAAATATAGGATACTATTTTTTGACAAAAAAATATAGTTAATTATCTAAACATAAAATTATTATCAAATACATGATACGTTTCTGAAAAAGAAAATGTTAAATTTAAAAAATCAAATATATTTTAATATTTATTAACATGATCCATATCTTAAATATACTCGTTACAATTTTATTTTTTTTAATAAATACTCGTTACAATGTTCTAAACAAAGACTTTGCAATATTTATTAGAAGTTACGTCATATACAGGTGGACTGATAGAGTCGTTAGGTGCTTAATGGAACTTAATACTATTTTCTCTGTTGACGTCAAACTTGCAGTTTTCAATTGGAAGTGGTTGTGTAATTGAAAGTTTGATCTATGAATGCTTATTGGTGCTAATAAGAAATTTTTGAATTAAATATTTAGAGTTTAAGAAGTACTATGCATAAAGGCAATGAGTTTAATCACTGGATACTTAAATTATAAAATAGTTTACACGGTGAATATGTTCTCCTTATTACTTTAATTAATAGTTATCATAAAAATAAAATATTTTTAATAATTTGACGATAAAAATAACGTATAAATTTATTTTATATTGTCGATGTATCCAAATTAAAAACATAATACGCTATAAAATTCTATTAATTTGGTTCTTTGTAATCTTATTTTCCTCTTTTTAAAATAGAATTTTTTAGGAGTCGCTTATCTATTATGAGATAAAAAAAAGTTTAAAACTTTTGGTGCATTCTGATCTCTACAGTCATATTAAGACAATAATTGTTTGGACAGGGCAAGTAGAAATTTTGAGATATTATATATATATTTTTTAACAGTTGTAGCAGATAATATTATAGTTTTTAAATTTATCAAAATTATAAATATATTTTAAAATATTTTTTATTAGTAATTTTATAAATTAAATTGATTAATAAAAATAAAGACTAAATTAATTAAAAACAAATTTAAAGTCTAAAAAATAATTAATAAAAAACACATTTAAATTTATATTCATAATTTTAATAAATTTAAAGACGATTGTAACAATGCTCACATATTTATTTAAAAAATAAATAAAAATACATTAGAGACACAATTTATAATATAAACATTTTTCTTTATTATGTAATTTATTTTATAGTGTATTAAGTACTAAAAATATTTATGTTTAAAACTAAGTACAAATCATTTTTCACACTAGAGTATAAATAGATTCATAGATTGAAACTTTTATTAATGACCATTCAAGATATTTTTTAGTTTAATCTTTAAAGTATTCGAGAAAATTTTCAAATAAGAATATTTCGAATAATTATATGCATGTTTTTAGATGTAAAACATTTTTGCATGCTCTTAAAGATGAGAAATCTAAAATGGATATAACGAGTAAATAATGTAGGTTTATTGACTATGAATTAGTTAAAATTGACTATATGTTTTATGATTTTATTATTGAGTTCGTAGAAAATTAGTGAATGAAAAAAAAAAAAAAACAATAAAGAGAAGCTTCAAACCTACTTATCAAATCACAAATTTTCTAAAATATATATTAGATGTGATTGAATGTACTTATAAAAAGTCTTACATATAAAACAAAATTTTTTTTATATTGATTGTGTATTTAAATTAAATTTATTTTTTATTTTTATATATTTTTTCTCAATATATATAAAGTTATTAAATACTTCATTCAAAATAAAATATAAATATAATTTTAAAAAATTAATATATAAGAGTTACTTTTATTATTTGAATTTTTAAAGAGCAGAAAACATAAATCTTAAATGAAATATCTATATTTAAATTATTAATATGCGCTGTGGGGGCACCATTTCACTCCTTTACTCCCTTCCTCTGTGATCTTTAAGTTTTTAAACATTTTACTTTTATCTAAAATTTTTAATTCTTTTAGAAAACTAAAATGTAATGTTTTTCCTTATACTTTTAAATAAAAAATATGTATTAAATAAATTTTAAAATAATAAATAAAGAGTAAATAAAAATTAAATTTACTTAAATTTATTATTTTTTAATATATAAAAGAACTAAAGTTAAAAATTGAATATTAAATTAATTGGAAAGACAAATTTTTGTGACCGACACATTAAATTAAGTAAGTAGCTCTAATGATTGTAATTAACTCTGCAAAGTGGGTCAAGGAAAATAGGAAAAGTCCAAAAGAAAATAAAATAAAAGAAAGGGTAGACAGAAAAGAAAGAAGAGAGGGAAAAGGAGAGCTGTAATCACATGGACTTGTCTTTCTTTTGCTGGCTCTTCCATTTCCTTCACACTTTCTCTTTCACCATTCTCTTCTTCTTTCTATACTTCTTCACCCTTTCTTAGCTTTTTCTTCTTTCTTCTTCCCCTCCTTCTTCCCTGATGGCTGAGGATAAGGTGCTTTTTCTTAGCAAAAAAATCACTTTTTTTTTGGAACTTTTTTGATGTTTTAATTGTTTGGTTGGTGAGAAAGCTGAGTGATAATTGAAAAAGTTTTGTAATTTTTGTTTGAGTATGAAGCTAAAATGATCTGGGGTGTGTGATTTTTGTTTAATTTTTCACCTTTTTTTTTTGTTAGCTAACTAAGGGAAAGTTAGGGTTTGTTATTTTGAGGGAAATTCGATTCGTTGCTAAAAATTTGGTCTTTGAGCTTAAAATAGAAGACCCATTTTGCTCTTTTTTTAGTTGATCTACGATTTTCTCCGTAGTTTATTTCTTTGTTTTCTGGAGAGAAGTTCTGAACTGGGTTTTGTGTCTTTTTGAAGATTTTTTTGTTGCCGACACTTATGTTATAACCAGATCATGGTTTTTATGTGAAGTTGGACTCTTAACGGTTTGTTTTGTTTGTTTGTCTGTCATGAACATGTGATTGTTTGCTAGTTATTCACCGCATCTTGCTTGCTTTCTGTGTACTTCATCACTTTGATTTGTGATTCTGATGAAGATATTTTTATTCTAATTGTTGTCTTCTGTTGCTAGCTGTTGCATTGTTTTAAAATTTTAATATATTTTAGCAACATAATTTGTTGTGTTCCCTTTATTTTTTACTTCAATTTTTTCAATAAAAAGTTTGTCCTCTAGATTGAGTGCTGCTAGTAGCTTATTTCCTTAATTGGATTTCTGCATCATCATCATCATAAGTTGCTTTCCAGTTTTTTTTCTTCATGTTATATCTTTTAGAAACTTACCTTTTGAGGTTATTGTGTATGCTATTGATACATTCTCATGGTAGTCTTTACTTATTATTTTTGATACATGTTCAACAGTTGGTTAATCATATTATTTCTACTTTTAGCTTCATTCTGAAACCAAATCATTTATAGATATTTTGCGAGAAATTCAAAATTCTAATGTTCCATATACCATGTGATAAACGTGACAATTTCAACAGGAGATGTCTACCTCGGTTATCAATGGGAATGATTCTCTCACCGGTCACATAATATCTACAACAATTGGAGGCAAAAATGGAGAGCCCAAGCAGGTATTATCTTTTGTAAATTTCGGTCCACTGATAACATTACAATTTTGAGTTAGAGTGATTTGCCGAATTGTTACAATTCTATTTGACATTTATCACGTATTGCTAATTTGATATCTTGTACAATGATTCTTGTAGACTATAAGTTACATGGCAGAGCGTGTTGTAGGAACTGGATCATTTGGAATTGTTTTCCAGGTGTGCTAATACTAGATTCAAAATTGTTGCTGTCTCCACCTAGTTTTTTTTGTCACATTCTGATATTTTTTTCCGCACAGGCAAAATGCTTGGAAACTGGGGAAGCAGTGGCCATTAAGAAGGTTTTACAAGACCGAAGATATAAGAACCGTGAGCTACAGTTGATGCGTGTGATGGATCATCCAAATGTGGTCACTCTGAAGCATTGTTTCTTTTCAACTACAAGTACAGATGAACTTTTTCTGAATTTGGTGATGGAATATGTTCCAGAGTCCATGTATAGGGTCTTAAAGCACTATAACAATGCTAGTCAGAGAATACCAATCACCTATGTAAAACTTTATATGTACCAGGTACGCCATCGACTTTTGGGTGATAATAAAAAACTTATCTGATTTATTCACTCGTTGCCTGATAAAATTTTGCGGCGGGCATGCAGATATTCAGGGGGTTGGCTTATATCCACACAGTTCCTGGAGTTTGCCACAGAGATTTGAAGCCTCAAAATATACTGGTTTGTTAATATGCGGTTGCTCTAAATTATTTTGCAAAAGTAGTAATTACTTCTAGCCTTGATGTCACTCTTTGTATTCTCCAGGTTGATCCTCTTACACATCAAGTTAAGCTATGTGATTTTGGAAGTGCAAAAATGCTGGTATATTACCTACTCATCTTATTTTAATATGCTTAGTTTTTTTCTATGGTGTGCACCTTTTGTGGAAATCAGCATTATAATGGTTTTGTGATGGTCTTTTCATGCTGTGTATGCATCCAACTCATTGAGGGTCTTTTCATACTATATTCAGAATAACTTTTCCCGATTTAATTCATTTCTCTTTTTTCCCCACTGGAATGTTTGTAACTGACCTTGTGATTTGTCTGGTTAGGTCCAGGGCGAAGCTAATATCTCATACATATGTTCACGATTCTATCGAGCTCCAGAACTTATATTTGGTGCCACAGAGTATACTACTTCAATTGACATTTGGTCAGCTGGCTGTGTCCTTGCTGAACTGCTTTTGGGCCAGGTTTGTGTCATTTTTGGTTTGTTTTCATAATCGTCGTCATCATCCTAATCTACTTCAAAATAATGTATTTTTATTAGTATTTGCTACCAACATGTCATCTGATACAATTTGATCTTTTGCAGCCATTATTCCCTGGTGAAAATGCGGTGGACCAGCTCGTACATATCATTAAGGTGAAATTGGTGTCAACAAGTTTTAAATCATGCCATGCATGTTATGAACTTATGATTAATCAGATCTGTGGAACTCTGTGTTACAGGTGCTTGGAACACCCACCCGGGAGGAAGTACGCTGCATGAATCCCAATTACAATGACTTTAGGTTTCCGCAAATAAAAGCACACCCATGGCACAAGGTCTGCATCTTTATCTCTTTTCTGACTGCTTATTTTTCAGTTGATCATAATTTGAGTTGCTTGAAGATATTCTTGCATATTGATATATTCTCAAACTTCTAAATTGTGCAGATCTTCCACAAAAAGATGCCTCCAGAAGCTATTGATCTTGCTTCCCGGCTATTGCAGTACTCTCCAAGTCTGCGTTGCACTGCGGTGAGTGGAATTTGATCAATCAATGAATATTTTTTTTATAGAAAAACTAGCTTAGCAGTTTGCGAACCTATTTTGTTATGCAGCTTGAAGCATGTGCACATCCCTTCTTTGATGAACTTCGAGAACCCAATGCTCGCCTGCCAAATGGTCGTCCATTTCCCCCTCTTTTCAACTTCAAACAGGAAGTAAGTCCTTAAATTATCTTTCTTGGTCAGATTTTAGCTCCTGCACTAAATTATTTGTACACAGTTTCTAAGCCAAGAATGAAATTTATTTATACACAAGATTCATTTTGGTTCTTACCTAGCTATGCGTTGAGAAAAATATATACGCACCAGGATATCATTGTGATCCCGATCAAAATCCTAGCTAAACAAAAATGATGGTAAACTATAATGCAACTCTTCCTGTTTACAGTTATCAGGAGCATCTCCAGAACTTGTTAATAAGTTGATACCCGACCACGTAAAGCGTCAAATAGGTCTACAATTTGTTCAACCGGCTGGATGATGATGATAAGCATAGGGAACAGTGTATACTAGTTGATAAGTCAAAAACAAAAGTGGCACCATTATTTTTGTCTATGTTATATCATGTTCTGTGGCCTTGCCAGTATATGCCGAACCTGGACTGAGACTTGAGGTGCTGGATGGATGGCTGCAGTTGATCTTGATCCCTCAGTATATGTGTATACCTTTTGACTCTCTCTATTGCTTCTTCTGGGGAATCTTTTTTTCCTCAAAAGAATAGCCTTTTACCTTTCAATGTTTATTGTAAACTTCTACATGTCATGGTATAGTTGTCCTTGAATTGGTCAGAATGGTTTTGTGAGGGGAAAACCAAAACCTTAGCTGGATGGTGGGTCCATAAAAACAAGATGGGTCCTTTTGACGGGCTATGTTAGGTTGTTGGGTTTGGTTTTCTCAACTCTATCCATGTTAATATGTGCCTGATTTATTTATTTGCAAAATGAAATTACTTTCCTTGTCAAATGTAATATGTGATACCTGTTTCTCTTCAATGCTATCATCTACTTTCTACTCTTTCACCTTTCTTTACTATTTAGTTAAATTCTTAAATTTTAGATCTTTTAACTATAACTTTACAACTACAGTTGAACTCTAAGTAATGTTCTAAGCAATAGTAATATTAAGTGACACTCACCTGTTTCATCCATCTCATATTATGTCTCATTTGACATACGCACATTTAAGAAAATGATTACTTATTAATAATTTTCAATGTAAAAATGTATTGGTATTGGAAAATGACATAATTAAAGATTAGAAAAATGATAAATGGAACATTTAAAATGAGACAATCAGAGTATAATTAATATGTTAATTACACAAATTTAGAAGTATCATTTGTATTCTCACTAAAGCATGTGATACCTCAAAATTGTTTTTGCATATAGTAATATAACTCCTTTTTCCTGAAATTATTTTCATCAAGAAAAAATAGGTGATGGAAAATTAGCACGTCATTCATTTTCATGTTACTCCATTTTGTGTCTAATAATAATAAGAGAAATACTAATGAATGTTCGAAAGACATTATTAAGGCATTGAAAATTAAAATGTTTGACTTGGAGTTGCCTACAATCACCACAATATTCTATTCTATCACCTAATTATGCAAATGTATTTAGATTTTTTTTTTTACAATTAAATGTATTTAGAAATCACTGATAATATCTAAAAGTGTACAAGATTTGGTTCGACCTACAAATTTGTTTTGCCTCGTGAGCATTGGATTGGATCTGACGTGGTTTCTACAAAAAAAAAAAAACTAAAAACAAAACATAGATAAAGTAGAAAAAAGACTAAATATAAATTTTATTGATTCCCTGTCTCTAAAAAATAATTATCTTTCATTAAATTAGTAATATAAAATTTCTAAAACAATAACCCGAATGATTGACAAATAATAATTATAGATAAGTTTGTATGATATTTAATTTATTTTTCTAAAATAAGAATTCAATCGAATTTGGTGGGATTACCGAATCCGACTAACCCGTCAATTTTAGAGGCCTAGTAGCAACGATGCATTCCATAGTCAAAGCTGAAAGAGTTTGAAGTTTGAAGAAGAGTTCCTTCCTCGAGCTCCGGGACATGCAATTCCCAAATTGTCCAAATACCATAAAAGACCAAACTATAAAATTTCGCGCCTCGAGTGTTCACTTGGTAATACAAAAACAACAAATTGCATCTACACCGTCCATTGACAATCACAATCAACAGTTTTAAGTGACAGTTCCAGATGATAAGAATCACGTGAACACTCCCACAGAACCATGCGATGTCATGTTCCCAAATCACGAGCTCTCCAATTCAATTCATTTTTCTTTGTCCTTTTCAACTTCCCTTCTCTCGAGGCAATAAATAAAATAAAATAAAATTAATTAATTTCCCACAAAGATAAAGGCTTCTCAGTTTTTATGATACTACCTTTGTTGTTTCCCACTTACTTGAAGCAGTTTTATTGTTTCATGGAAGGTGTTAAAGTGGTTGCTTGGTTTGTTTCCTTTATTCTGTTGAATTTGGTGGCAATCATTGTTGTTGAGGGCACTGAAAGCCTTCTCTCTCCAAAGGGTGTTAACTATGAAGGTTTTCAAATTTCCACCATTTCTTCCTTTTCCTTTTCCTTTTTGTTGTTTGTAATAATAACTTGGTTTCATACATTTTTTTTTTTAGTTGCTGCTTTGATGTCCATGAAGAGTAAGATGAATGATGGGTTGCATGTTATGGATGGTTGGGATATTAATTCTGTTGACCCTTGTACTTGGTACATGGTTGCTTGTTCTGCTCAGGGTTACGTGATTTCTCTGTAAGTGTTTTCTTAGACTTTGTTTCTTTTTTTGGCTGTCAGGATTAGGAATGTAATTATGTAACAGATTTTATACTTTACCATTGTCATCTATAGGAAAGACTAGTGTTTTTCTGATACTATCAATTGTTAGATTTAAGGTGTTGGTGTTTTTAGTGGCATTTCTCTTTCAAGCTGTAAAGATATTGATTTCTGATTCTTGTTGTCAGGGAAATGGCTAGTGCTGGATTATCTGGAACCATTTCCTCAGGAATTGGAAATTTGACCCACCTCCAAACATTGTGAGCTGCAACTTCAATGCTCTATAGACTCTATCTATACTAATTTTATTTACAGTTTTCTTAGCAAAAGTGGAAAGTTTTCATTAGAAAGTTTTTTCTTAGTATCAGATTGTAACAAATGTTTTTTTCCAATAAAAAATTCTCATTTTGTAGTTATTTTATAAGAATATAAAATTGGTGTAAACACAACTGTTTTATTTATTCAAATGTGCAGCCGAGTAAGGGGAATAACTAAGTTGTTGGACATGTGATTAATGAGCTTCAGTTAAAGTCAAATAGCTCGGGATAACTCGAGTTTGAATCCTAACCGGAACAATCCTTGACTATACTATAGTTGCCTCCCGGCCAAACTTAGGATCCAGTTCCCTTGAAAAGTGGAGGGTTAAGTCCAAGAAATCTGCAACTGAGTTCCTATGTTGACTCATCTTGTGATGCTATTGATGAATATCTCAGAATATAGGTTGGAAAATGTGTTATTTGAGTTTTGACTGCCCCGTCAATCACTTTTAGTGAACCATCAATATTTACAAACACAGTTCATACTTTTACTTGTTTTGAATACTCAAAAAATAGATTGTTTTTTCAAATTCATGTTTAGATGTCAACAAATTATTGCAATCTCACGCTGACAAATGTTATCAACTTATCATTGTCTAGGATTTTATATTATCTATCATATGATGCTAGGAGGAATATGCAATAAACTCAAAAATTAAATTGACATTTATTCACATTATCCAGCTTTTCTAACCACTGAGTTTTTCCATCGTATTATCTCAGGTTATTGCAGAACAATCGGTTATCTGGTCCTATCCCGGCTGAGATAGGAAACCTGTTAGAGCTTCAAACGCTCGATCTTTCCGGTAACCAGCTTGTTGGGAACATTCCTAGTTCTTTGGGTTTTTTGACTCATCTTAGTTACTTGTGAGTGTGGCTTGACAAATAGATTTTGCGCTGATGATTCTTTTGCTATAACTCATTAGCCTTTCTCTAATTGTTTACTTCCTAATTTATTCATGGCAAGTATTTCAGGCGGCTTAGCAAAAATAAACTGTCTGGACAGATCCCTCAACTTGTTGCTAATCTCACAGGACTTTCGTTCTTGTATGCACACTCTGTCACAGTTCTTTTTTGTTTTTGTTTATTTCCCTCTTAAATACTTCAAATTTAGTTTAATAACCCTTCCACATGTTGTAGGGATTTGTCATTCAACAATCTCAGTGGTCCTACTCCAAAAATTTTAGCAAAAGGTTATAGGTAAGTTTTTTAATGGTGTAAGAGTTAGTCTCATATTTACCATGTGAATTCTAACATTCTTATTGAAAAAAAACTTGCATTTCTTGACATTTTACTTCTTTTTGTTTGTAGTATTTCAGGAAACAACTTCCTCTGTACATCATCCTCACAAATTTGTATGGGTGTTTCAAAGCCGGTAAATGGTATATACATTTAACTTGCATCTATCAAAACCCTAATAGATTAGTAGCTTGAAGTACCAATGAAAGATAGTTCACTTACAGATACAGGGTCATCTCGGACAGTCAGCAGTCATCGCCATACGGTGCTTTCGGTTGTTATTGGCTTTAGTTGTTCATTTGTAATTTCAGTGGTGCTGCTCGTCTATTGGTTGCACTGGTACAAATCACGCATCCTCTATTCATCTTACGGTACTTCCTAAAATGAACTTCATTACCTTGTTCCTCCCTTCAAAACATGCTCATATTCTAACATATACTTATTGACATTTGAAGTAGAGCAAGATTGTGAATTTGGTATTGGTCATTTGAAGAGGTTCTCCATCCGTGAATTGCAAATTGCTACTGGAAATTTCAGTCCGAAAAATATTATAGGACAAGGTGGTTTTGGTGTTGTATACAAAGGATGCCTTGCAAACAAAATGTTGGTGGCAGTAAAGAGGCTGAAAGATCCCAATTATACAGGAGAAATGCAGTTTCAAACCGAGGTTGAGATGATTGGCTTGGCTGTACATCGAAACCTCTTGCGTCTTTATGGATTTTGTATGACACCAGATGAAAGGTTACTCATTTATCCATTCATGCCCAATGGCAGTGTTGCTGATCGCTTGAGAGGTTTGTTTCGTATTATTCATGTATATGCTTTCCTTTGCGAAATGCAACTGTAGAACAGACATGCCTTCTTACATTTGAAATTATAATAAAACCGTGTCTTCAAATCAAGATATTTGGTGATTCTATTTATTATTTCAGGATGTAGTAAAATAATTATTTGTCCGTGAAGTCCATCACTTTCAAGTGAAGCATATATCAGTAATAATTATTAAAATGTTTATCTAGTAATCTATTTTAAAGAAAACATTTTTTGGTACCTCCAAAATACATGGAGATGCTTTATGAAATACATTTTTTCCTCTGCTTTGATATATTGTCTCTAGAGTTTAACAGATTTTCTATTTTCTCCTATTCCTAAGCAGAGACGTTCCGTGGAAAGCCATGTTTGGATTGGAATAGGCGAATGCACATTGCTGTTGGGGCTGCACGTGGGCTTCTGTATTTGCATGAACAATGCAATCCTAAAATAATCCACAGGGATGTTAAGGCTGCGAACATTTTGTTAGATGAGAGTTTTGAAGCCGTGGTGGGAGATTTCGGTCTTGCTAAGCTCTTAGATCAAAGGGATTCACATGTAACTACAGCAGTACGGGGTACCGTAGGACACATTGCCCCGGAATATCTTTCGACTGGACAGTCTTCCGAAAAAACAGATGTTTTTGGATTTGGCATATTACTTTTGGAGCTCATTACAGGACAAAAAGCACTGGATGCTGGAAATGTTCAGGTCCAAAAGGGAATGATTCTTGATTGGGTAAGTAGCTTTTCAATTTTTTCGAAAGCTCACCTTTCTGTATCATATGTCTTTGTTTGTTCCCTTGATCTTTACAACAGAGCCGGCCCAAGAGTTAGTGAGGCCTAAAACAAATTTTGAAAATGAATTTTTCGGGGCCTATATATTTTCAAATTTTCGTATCTGGAGTGGTAAGAAAAGAGACAACACTTGGGTTCAATCCCTACAATCTTTTTTTTTGTATATTTGTATTCAATGTACTGCGCTAAAAATCAGTTCAAAAACTAACAAATGAGATTTTGTGAAATTGAACCTAGTTTATCTTAGTTTAGGAAGAAAACTTTACCACCAAGCCACAATGTTGTTTGTGCATACAAGTTACATGATTTATACTTATATATTTACATTTACATTTACATTTCATTTCTTAGAAAAACCAACTAAACTTTATATTGTTCTAATTTTTTTTTTGGGCCTAAAGCAAGGGCTTTAGTGGCCTGTGGTTCGAGTCGGTCCTTTACATGATGGCTATAATTAACCTTTGACTTAAACTATATTATGGTTTTTAATTAAGATTGCATAAAGACTAGTTTGCCGAAATCGTCGCTTAAACCGGTTAATCTTGCAGGCTAGAACTTTATTCGAGGAAAAGCGGCTAGAAGTATTAGTTGATAGGGATCTGAAGGGATGTTTCGATCCGGTAGAATTAGAAAAAGCAGTGGAGTTATCTTTGCAATGTACTCAATCTCTTCCTAGTTTGAGGCCAAAAATGTCAGAAGTTTTGAAGATTCTTGAAGGCCTTGTTGGTTTGTCATTGAGGCCAGAAGAGTCACAAGGAGGGGCTAACTTATATGATGAAAGGATTTGCAGTTTCTCTCAAAATTATAGCGATGTTCATGAACAACCTTCCTTTATTATTGAAGCCATTGAACTTTCTGGACCTAGGTGACAATGTTTCTAGTCTTGTCCAATTTGTCAACTCTACATGTACATGAATTTTGTATCTTATCAATATATAGATAACATATAGGAATACCTTTATTTTCCCTTCCCTTCATTTATCCTTTAGGTATGTTCTGAATATTTAGTTCTAAATATAACATATTCAGTAGAATATTTAGGCATTTTTTCAGATAGAACATAAACATGATTTTTTTCCCCTTTTAAATGTTTATTTCTAATTTATGAATCTAGCCTAAATCTATTATCAAATTGTACAGAAATTCCTAACAATTTTTTCCCGATTTATAGTTAGGCTAATTCTATAGTGCATATGTGATGTGAGGTAAGTTATGTATCTTACACAAACTTGTTTCTATTATTAGATTAATAATTAGTAAGTCTCATCATTAGACTAAATGAAATGTGACGGAACTTGTTAATCCAATAATTGGAAATAAGTTTTGGATACATGAAAAGGTAATAATAATTAACCACTATTCAAGTAGCACATGGCATTGCCTTTTGGTTTCAAATCTCAAGCCAATTTGTTTTAGATCTCATAAATAGCTCGAAACGTGTATGCCCTTCCAACACTGATAATCATTCTATATGTACACTTCACTTTTCCATATGTGACAATTATTTTGGTTCACGCATTGATTTGCCGGGGGAACCATTGGTCAATCATCATGCACTGTTTTTTTTAAATTCACTTAAATACTCTTTTTATATACAAATAAATCACGTCTTCGTTTGGTTTCATCCTAATTGTATTTGAATTAAATATCTGTTTTTTAACAATTTGGTTAGAGATTTGTTTCCTGAACTTTTAAAAAATTTCTACAATTGCGTGCGGGGAAGTGCTATATATTTAGAATCACAAAAACATATTTATAATACACTCACATAAATACATATGTTTATAAGGATTTATTTGTAATTTTACTAGGGATGAGACTCTACGAGACATAGGGTCAAAGTTTCCTGCCATGAGGCTCTAAAATAGGACAATAAATGCGAGGATAAATTATTGAAAGTTAATTTTAATTTCACATGTTTCTAAAAAACCTACAACCCTATCCAGAAGTAGATATTTAGAAGACAACTAAAATTGTTTTTTGGTTTGAAATATATTTCTTTTGGAATATGTAATTCCAAAAAAATTGTGTGGGACCACCGAGCCTTTTGTCATTCTAAATCTAACTCAAAGTAAGTTTTACCCACAAAAATCTACGGAGTCGGATATCCGGCCTAATACATCAGATGTCTAAAACAAAACTATTAGATAGAGTCTTTTTAAAAGTTAATAAATAAATTATTAATATTTTATTTAATAATTATAGAAAATTTATTTTTAAGTCTATTTTTTTTAATATTTTTCTAAAAATAAAATAAGACATTTCAACTATTCTACATCAACATCAAGAATTTATGTTAATTTTTTCATTTTTTAGTTGAAGAAGAAATAATGTTTATATGTTTTATCACTCCAATACTCATGTTAGCAATATATTCACTACTTGTCTCGTGATTTCTCAATTTATAACTAATATTTCTCTTATGAACAATGTGCATACTATTTGTCTCGTGATTTCTCAATTTATAACTATCTTTACTCCTTTATTAGCCAATTTATTTGTACTAAGAAGAATATTAAATAATTTGCAAAAAAAAAAAAATGCTTTATACAAGTCTTGATAATAAACCGACCATCTTCCGCGTGTTTCTTCATTGATTGATTAAGGTGATAAAGAGAAGTGTCTTGAAGATTCATTTTTCATAAGTACCATTTTCTACCTATAAATCTATGAAACTTGTATCAACGAGCAGTCACAGAAAGTTATTGATTGTTTAAATAAATTTATCTATATTCTATTTGCGATTCAATAAATATTTGAACTTTTTTTATTTTTATAATTTTAAATAATCTTATTCATATTTTCGAGTTGACATTTATATATTAAATTAATATAATTAATATTGTATAATATTTCGTTTATAATTGATAATAATATTCATTGCACGGATTTTGTAATCTAGACAATATAATATCATTCAATAATAATGTTTCTATATTCCTAGATTGAAATAATAGATACATCATAATTCTCTTCTTCTCTTTTTATTTAAAGAGATGTGATTTAGGACTATTTTTTAATTTAGAATCACTCATTCAAATAGTTTTTTTTCCTTCTTATTTAAATAAGTGATTTTTACGTAAATTGAGTTTTTCTATCATATCTTTTTGTGATTTCATTGGTGTGGGGTGATTTTTTTTTTTCCTTGTCTTAGTGAGGTGTTTTTTAGTTTTTCTATCATAGTATGGTGTTCGTTTTAGTTCAGATTTATAGAATAACTTTGATCTATTACAAATTTCAATCAATAACTTTATTATCAACGTTATAGATTCAGAGACATATGCATTATAAAAATCTAAATTTTATTATATTTATAGACATGTTTCCGTTTTACACTATTTATTTAGATATTGTGAATTTGTTTGCAAATTAATCTTTTGTGTTTTAGAAAAGTTGGCTATTTATTTGAGGGCTGAGTTTGTTTATAGTTCATCTTTTATGTTTTAACAAAATTAAATTTATACTGTATCAATATATTTTACTATTTGAAGCAATAAATACCATTTATTTTAATAAAAAAAAGGTATATTCTAATTATTTCATAACAATATATTCGTTTCCTTCAATTGCACCTTTTAGAATTTTCCTTGTACCTTTTCGGCTGTGGAGTACTAATCTTGATTTGGAATACTAACTTGCTTTATATTTATTGGAAGGTGCTAACAAAACACAGAATAAATATACTTTCTAACACACTATTTTTAATAAATTAAAATATAAATGAGTTATATTAAATTTATACGATACTCGCGTTAAATTTTAATCAATTAAATAAGTGAATTGTGAAATGTTTGTTAAAGAATTTATTGCTAGTTCTCCTCGTATTTATTTGTACAACTTATTTAATTGTTAACGTTGTAGAGCTCACGTAAGCTTATTCACGTTCCAATTAAAGGATTCATAACTTAATTACAAAACCAACTCATTAGTTAAGAATTAGTTGGATTGAATGGAAAATCTGTTTTAAAATTAAAACTCAATGTATACAAATAAAATAGCCATTCGCCTATCCAACAGCAAAATGAGCAAATGCACACAAAGTGACAAAAGATAGCATTGACAACAAACAAATTATTAGATTTTTTATATTAGACCTATCTTAAAATTAATGTCCATTTTATTTTGCAACGTGTAATTAATTAATTTTTCAAATATATTATTTAATTAATACTGTTTAAACGATTCTCAGTTTATTATAATCTAATTTGTATTAATAGTAATTGTGACTACACAAATAATTAACAAAAATAACTTATTTTTATTTTTTTTAGTATTAAAAGAGTTGAAAAATATCGCCACAATTAATTTATACATCAGTAAAAATTCGGTTTCGAATTCAAGACAAAATACCTAAACCTAATGATACCGGTATTGAAATATGCTCCAACCTAATAAACAATATCAATTGAATTAAAAGTTAAAAACATTAAAAAAATAATATAATAAATGCATTGTTCTCTTTATTTCATTTATATATTTATATATATATATATATGTCTTAACATGTATAAACTCAAATAGATCATTTAAGAAAAATACAAGAACCAAATTAATAGCAAACACACAAATTAACAACATACATAAGACAGGAAAAGAAGAAGAAAACAAATTAATGGATAATAATTTCAAGGACACACTATAGAAGTCACTAAAAAAACCTACATAAAATCCAAAGACATAAAATCCTTGTTAGGTTACCGCCTTAAAATAAAAACAATTTTTAAGGTCCATGAAAATTTCTCAAACTTCAACACAACGATAAGAGGTGATCTTACATAGTTTGGCTGTTATGGTTACAAGTAGACACGCATACACACTTGCATCCACTTGCTCACTCACGCCACTTGCTAGCATCACAAATAAGCTCTTGCTTCGGATAAATTAGCATACTTCCTCCTTGTCTCATATAACTGTCGTTTAAAACCATACATATACTGATCTTTTGTTGTTTTTAAATATATTAATTTTCAATATAAAATAATGGGTAAAATGATCGATTCATCTAATACTTCCAATTATTATCATTATTCATGCTTGCAATACAAATGTTTTAAAGATAAATGTTTTAAAGATTCTTTAACTTAATTTTATTTTAGTTTTTTATCTTTTTTTTTTCGATTTGGTCATTTATTTTAATTTTAAATGACAATTTGACTTTTTATGTTTTAAAATGTCAACAATGTTATCCTTTATTTTTACAAAAATTCAAAAAATTCATCAAAATTTTCAACCAAAACCTATAAAATTAATTATATTATTCATTATAATACAAATTTTATCAAATTCAAAACTCAAATCTTCAAATAAACTCATATTTCCATCTCTAACAACTTCAAATAAAGAATGAAATTTTTGTATGAGTTTATTTGAAGATTTGAGTTACGAATTTGATGAAATTTGTATTATATTAAAGAATATAATTAATTTTATGGGTTTTGGTTGAAAATTTTGATGAATTTTTTGAATTTTTGTAAAAAAGAAGGATAATATTGTTGACATTTTAAAATATAAAAGATCAAATTGTCACTTAAAATTAAAACAAAGGATCAAATCGGAAAAAAAAATAAATAACTAAAATATTAATTAAAATTAAGTTAAGGGACTACATGTGCTATTTAGCCTTAAAAATATTATAAAAATAAACAATACTTTTTAAAATAACAAAAGCTTTAAACCATTTTTTTTCAAACAATTTAGCATAATATAAAGAGAATAATAATTAGATCTTCCACAGAAAATTTCAATCGATATATTATAGGTTGTGCATAAATTCTATTTTAAATACTCACTTGGTAGTTCTATATGTCCTTTCATGATAATGTGTCTTCCCTAATCTAATTTCTTTTTTTATAAAATAATAATAGTAATGCTAACTTCTTCCCTGAATATAATATTTTTTACCATAAATTAGTTGACAATTATACCTTTTTTCAAAATTATTAAAAGAAAAAATAATTTATTTTTTAATTCTCTTCATATTCTTAAATTTGTATAAAAATAGTTAATATAGTTCATAATTTAAAAATTATCTTATAAAAAATGACTTTTTTTATAAATAAATATTACTAAATTACTAAATTAATAAAGTTATGTTAATTTTTCACATAAAAAACTCAATTTCTTTGTATTTGAGTTTTCTTCGATATCCTTTTAACTCACACACCAATCTATTCGTACAAGAGAATGGTTATTTTATTTACAATATGGCCTACATGTATGAAGAGAGTTAGTACAATTTTTTCATTAAAGTTAATAAATAAGCTCTTATATAAATATATTTATTTGAAGCAGTGGTTATATAAATATTGAATTGATAATTTGGGACTCTCCGTAAAAGGGTATATATAAACTGTCCAATAACGACAAGACAAAGGCTTCTATTATAATCCTTTGCTTTCTTCACTAACTTATGTCATCAAATGATTCAATTGCACTCATTCTCCTTTTCTCCATTTTTTTACTGTTTTTCACAGTTCCTTTCTTCACCTAACCCCGCTCTATTTTTTCCTCAATCAAATTAATTAATATTTTCTTCCACAAGCTCCATTGAAGCAAAAACCACGCAGGTTTTACCTGGTGTGGGTTGGATTCAACCATACCTACATAGTTTTTTTTTTTTTTTTAACTTGTTTGGAGAATTTAATGTTTTCAGTTTAACATTAATATTTTCTATTTTTTAACCGTACTCTTCTTTTTGCTGCTGTTTTGGAGATTCATTTCATCAAATATCATAGGTGACATGACATCCTAAGTTTCATTTTTTTTCTTTCTTTTTCTTCTGACATTTGAAACTTTGTAATATTTATCTGAAATTTTGTCTCAAAATCAAGAAGTGGGGTCATTGAAAGATATATATATTTTTTTTTCTTTTCAATTTTCATTTGTTCACATTATATAGTTCTCTGTAATTATTAAAAAAGTTTTTTTTTTCTCTTAATTTTTTAGTGGGTTTTGTACTGTGGCATGTATGTGTGGTTAGGAGTTTCTTTAAGGTTTGAGAGTTGAAAAAAATTGCAATGGGTGGAGATGGGGGCAAAGGTAGTGTTGAGGTATTTGATTCTGTTCATGAAGTGATGAATGAGAATTTAAGTAATTTGGTTGAAGGGGTTGGAGAAGTTGGAACTTCAAGAGAGATGGGTAAGGATTCACTCAATTTAGGATCCAGTAAGGAGCTAAAGGAGGAGTCTGAGGAAGTTAAGGATCAAGAAAAGTGTGATGAGGAAAATATATGTGATGTATTGCATGAGGTTGATCAAGGAACTAGTTATAGTTCAAGCAATTTGGTTAATCAGGAAGTGGTTGAGACTGTGGTTGTAATAGAGTCTGTTCTGAGCGAGTATATCAATGGAGAGGATAGGAAATTGGAAGTAAAGGTTGATGAATCAGGAGGGCTTAGCTTGGTTTCCATGAAAGAACCAAAAGGGGTGTCTGAAACTGATAATGATTCATGTGTGATTGATATGAAGTGTAGCAGCCACAAAGGGTTTTATGAGAATTCACAAGGTGAAAGGATTTGTAGGATTTGTCAACTGACTTCTGTGCAGGCGTCGGATGCAACAACCATCGGAAATTCTAGTGATACAAGTGGAGAGTTTATTCAACTTGGTTGTGCGTGTAAAGACGAGCTTGGCATTGCACACGTTCATTGTGCTGAGGTGTGGTTTAAGCTCAAGGGAAACAGGTATACGTTCTGGCCAAATTTCAGTTTGATTTCGATTTATATAAATCAACAATAAGATTGACATGTTTTTTGATGTTTTGCATTACAATGATTACATTTCTGATGCTGTCAACTTGTTTTTAAAGTGCTAATGTTGTAGGGATTCGTCAGTTATTGTTACTTAATTATGCTTGAGTTTTTCCTTAATTAGATACTCAGCTTCTGCAATTGAGTTTGTCACCATTATCATTAATGAATTGGTTAGTATTGCTTATTTTACCGGCTTTTGACTGGTAGGTTATTTAGTTGGAGAACTTCTCTCATCATTACTGCTCTTAGATATAGCTCTAACTTGTAATTAGTAGCCATCAGACTAATTATAGTTCCTATAGTTAATAGGATTCTATGCAGGGATAGTTGGAAAATGCATCCAGACACCCAATTGGGTTTCCCTTTTCAGGATGTAGGATTATGGATTAGACAAACATTATTAGAAAATTGGTTCTGGTGTGTGTAAGCTGTTAATTTACATCCATGATATGATGCCGTCATATTCCAGTTTGGCATCTAGCATTTAATTGCCATGTTCATGTTTGTCCTTGTATTATTTGAAAACACGCTTGTGGTTGTCCTAGGAAAGATTCTTTTGGATCTATTCATATGATATATGGGGCATGACTTGGAAAGTGGATTTGGATTCCTTGCAGTTCGAGAATCTGGATCCCTCGGAAAACTAAGTATATACTTGAATTTTTGTTTAAAAAGCAAAGCTTTTATAGATACAATAGATAAATAACAATCTTCTTCCTTCCCTTTTTTCCCATGACTGAAATGTATACTAGTTTTTCATTAACAATCCTGAGGTTTCTTTGTTCCATTTCAGTTCTTTTGGTTGAGGCCAAATACAGAAATTGTTTCCATGTCAAGTCTACTATAAACTAATTATTGTGCAGCCTAATTCTTGTATCGCATATAAATTAGTTTTTCATTGAATAATCACGAGTTTCCTTTCTCTTAAGTTCGTTATGTTGCTAAGTTCCAAATTTTGAAAATGGTCACATATCAAGTGAGTAGCTTTGTGTTATAATCTGCTATCAAATAGATTATTCATTAACTACATTTTTTAACAACAGATTATGCGAAATATGCGGTGAGACTGCAAAAAATGTTTCGGGTGTTGCTAATACTGGATTTATGGAAGAGTGGAATGATAGAAGATTCATGGACAACAACATTAACTCATCCCACAGGTTTGGTGGATGCTGGCGAGGACAGCCGTTTTGTAATTTCTTGATGGTGTGCCTGGTAATAGCTTTTGTTCTGCCATGGTTTTGTCGTGTAAATATGTTCTAGCTTGGGAATCAAACACTATAATTCTTCCCTTTTCAATTCTTCATATACCTAGCTACTAATATAATGAGTAAATGAGTGGTTCTTGGTATACACAGAGTGACACATCATAAAGTTTTAGTGGGAATATAGGGTGATAATTCTTCTCAGGGTGTGTGCCCTGAAGATGTGAAGTTTGCTTCCATTCTTTGGAATATGTGTATATGTTGGTCTAAGGTAAATATTATATCTGGTTTTTCATTTTGAAAAAACAAATAGATAACATATTTTAAATTTGGGGGAGTTAGATCTTACCTGTGTGAATTTTCAAATTACTATGCAAATAGTTTATGTGTGAATTTGGCTGAGTTACTGACTTCTGAGTATAGTTTAGTTTTGATTATTCTCAAGTTTAGTCAAAGTTGATTGGCTAAATGTATGTTCTCGTAAGATTTGTAACTGTGATATGAAATTAATATGGTTAAAATTGAGTGTGATGTGCAATTAAACTATTTAAATCACGTTTGACTTGAAGAAAAGCACTTTTTCACAATTTTATTGTGTCCATACAACTGCTAATATTCTCCTGAAAAAGAATAAGATCCATGTCAACAAGTCATAAGTCTGCTCAGAAAATACACAAAACAACAACTTACATTAACAAACTCATAAACTCTGTCACTAAACAACTGAGTCGTTTAAATAAATTTAACAGTAAAATAAAGAAGTTCTACCAACAACATGACATATATGTTAGATAAGATGTTCCATTACAAATTAATTCATAATAATTATGAAAAGAAGAAAATTAAAGAAGTACAATATAGAAGGTTGGAGAGAATAAGAATTACTTATTTATGTTTTAAAATTATTTTATATTACAATTAGATTCAAACACCATAGGGAAGTAGAAGGACAAAGGGAGGTTTCAAAATACAGGCTCATGTGCTACAACTAATCACAAATCCACAAGCATATTTTGATATTATCATTTCCTTTTTCATTAGATGAATAAGGTCTTGATTTTGATCAATGATGCAGTGACATCTTTCATATTAATTCGTGCTTCAGGTGAATCTGCGCAACACCTTAATGCTAAAGCCAAAATAGATGTTACATGAGCTGAAATTTCATGAATTTCTTTCCTCTGTTGTGAGACTAAATTCGAATCCACAACTTCCATAACTGAATTTGGCATTGATTCACTAATCCATGCTTTCAAGGTTAATTCTTCTGCAAACATTTCATCTGTTGGCCTTTTTCTTGTGAACATCTCTATAAGCATAATCCCATAACTATACACATCTCCTTTAATAGAAACTATACCCTTAGAACCATACTCTGCAATTCAATATTTGTTTACTAGTTATCAAATCAGATATTCTCAAACATAATAAAAATTACAATATTAAGAACTACTACAATATAGCAATTGAAAATGAAAAGAGGTAAAAGAGAAGAAAGAGATGACCTGGTGCAACATAGCCAAGAGTAGCTAAAGTCTTAGTATGAATTTTAGAGTGTCCTTCATCTAAGAGTTTAGAAATGCCAAAATCAGTGACATGTGCAACCATGTCTTCATCAAGTAACACATTACTAGGCTTCAAATCACAATGAACAACTGGTATTGAAGAACCATGATGAAGATACTCCAATGCAGATGCCACATCTATCATTATATTCAACCTTTGCAAGAAATCTAAACAATAGTTATAAGAGTATAACCATTTCTCCACACTTCCATTTGACATGAACTCCATCACGAGAGATTTGAAATCAGCATTTGAACAACTATTGATAATTTGAACAAGATTTCGATGTCGAAGATTGCGCATTGCATCGCATTCTGCATCGAAACTCTTTGATGTTGCTTCTGAGTTTAAATCAATTACTTTAATTGCAACTGTTTCCCCACTCGAAAGCACCCCTTGATACACAGATCCAAAGCCTCCTTTTCCAAGTAAATTACTCGCATCAAATCCATTAGTTGCTTGCACAAGTTCATCATAGGAAATCCTTTTTGGAACCCCTAGATTAGTTGATAAATCACTTTCAATTGGATTTTCAACTTTTTTCTTTTTATGCAGCCAAACTTTTATGCATACAACAACCAAAATGGGCAACACAATTATAGGCAATAAGCATAAGATTAATAACTTCTTTGACGTTGACTTTTTCTTAGTTTGTTTATCACATGGAGGTACTTGTAATTTTGGACTTCCACAAAGTGCTTCATTATGCAGGAATGATTGAGCTGCAAATTTCTTGAAAGGTCCTCCATCAGGAATCTCTCCTTGCAATCTATTGTATGAAAAATTTATGTATTTAAGATAAGAAAGTGACTCTAAGGATTTTGGAATCACACCAGTTATAAGATTTTGAGACAAATCCAAGAAGCTCAAGCTTATCATTTCACCAAGTGATGTTGGGATAGGCCCTTCCAATTTGTTATTTGCTAAGGAGAGAGTTTCTAAAGTTGTCAAGAAACTTATGGTTGAAGGAATGTTGCTAGAAATTTGATTTCTTGACAAATCTAATAGTACAAGAGCTCTCAAATTCTTGACCTCAAGTGGAAGATTTCCAATGAAAGTATTGGAGGATAAGTTTACCTCTAAAATATCTTTGAGATACCAAAAGGAGGAAGGTATCTTAGAGGTTAACCTATTAGATCCTATGTCAAACTTTCTAAGAGAAGTCATATTTCCCAAACATGTTGGTAACACTCCTGAAAGCTTATTGTTTGTTAAATTCAATTCACTCAAACTCCTAATTTCACAAACTTCATCAATGATGGATCCTTGCAGTTCATTGTAGTCAAGATCCAAAGACTGAAGTTTATTTAATCCTTTAATTGTGCTAGGGATTGGTCCATTTAAATGATTCCTACTCAGAGATAATCGAATCATGTTGCTCATGTTTCCGATTTCGAGTGGAATGTTTCCTTTAATTCCACAAGAATTTGCCCAAAAGTATTCTAAAGTTAAGTTTCCAATGGACTTGGGAAGTTTTGATGAGAAACTATTCTCTGACACTTCAAGATATGTGAGATATCTGCATCTTGTCATTGAAGTAAGAAAGTTGAATTCAAGAGAATCATCTATTAATGTCAAATTATTGCCACCTAAGATGAGTGATTCAAGGAAACTTAAATCTCCAAAAGCATTAGGTATAATCCCACTGAATTGATTGACACTCAAGTCAACTATAAGGAGATTTGAAGCATTGGATATAGTATTTGGAATTCTTCCAACAATGTTGTTTGCATACATGTGTAGTTCTTGAAGGTTAGGAAGACCAAATCCCATATTTGATGGAAGCATCCCTGAGAGAGAATTTAGTTCAAGATGCAAGTATTCCAATGTTGAAATGTTGAAGAGTTTTGAAGGAATAGGTCCACTCAAACTGTTATTTCCCAATTGTAGAAGCTCAAGTTGATTGAGATTGCCAATATTCATTGGTATCAAACCTAAAAGCATATATCGTGGAGAAACAATAAATAAACAAAGCCATATATGTATATGATGAAACATGGCAGCAAATGCAATAGGATTTGAATTGTATGCAGTCAAAATTGAACGCAGTCTTGCTGTCGAAGAAATCAATAAAAATTATAAATCTATTTGAAATTTGAACCGTCAAATAATCTCAATTAGACGGTCAAAGATCATTCGACTACAGGAGTGCATGGCTGCATACAGTGAAGAAACAACCTGCAATCAAAATCCAATGCAATAATGCATGAAATGCTTAATGATACTCTCTATGTCTCTATGAAACTTTTTTGTTTCACATTACACATTTGGATATGTAACAGTAGTTAGGTGAATGTGTAATTTTCCAAGTAAATATATGAAGATAGAAAATTGAGGGTATACCTGTAAAAAAGTTGTTTTGTAAATTTAATATTAGTAGTGATGTGCAGTTGCCAATAGAATGTGGAATGGTTCCTCCAAAATGATTAAGGAATAGAGAAAAGGATTCAAGTTGAGGAAGTTGATTACACATCTCATGTGGGAGACTTCCATTTAAATTATTTGCAACAAGGTTGACCTCTCTCAAAGAAGAGATGTTGAAAAGTGAAGATGGAATTTCACCTGTAACATATAACATAAATATAAAAGTTTAGTTAAATTTAGGAGTTTTTTTTTTTTTTTTTTTTTTTTTT
>JBBPBO010001984.1:3076707-3096762 GCA_037974295.1 Cicer cuneatum | reverse complement strand
AAAAGGAGAATTCTTTAATATCAATGAAAAAAAATACTCGGTAACGGTATTTATAAGATAAAATAAAACAAAATTTAAGTCACTTAAAAATTAATATATAAATAGATGTGAAAAAATAAAATGGCTTCAAAGAGAGTGCCCGCCGTTAATTCATCATTTATGTAAATATTTTTATAAATATTTAATAAATTTTAAAATCTTTCTATTTTGACTGAAACACTATCTTCTCTCTGAATATTTAGTGAGAGGGGAAAGAATAGAAAATAAAAAGGAAATTGCAAGAGGGAGAGAGGGGAAACAGGAAAAAAAAACAAAAAAAGGTGATTGTAAAAATAAAAAAAGTTGCAAGTGGGAGAGAGGACCTCAAAGCAATGATTTTTCTGTCTTAATTTTCCAAGTATTTTTTTCTAGTATTTTTTTTCTTCAAGTATTTTACTCAGTCTCATAAAAAAATGTTATTTAAAAACAGACTTTTTATTTCTAAATGAATATCATTATTAATTTTTAATATTTTTTTATATAAATATTCAATAATTATTATATACACAATTTTCGAAATATTATTATATATATTGATAATAGAAAAAAACATAATAATAATTAAAATTTTGATAAAATATCTTCTTCTTTTATTTTAATTATTATATTTTTTATTGTATTTAAAAACTTTAAAAGAATTCATTGTGAGATGAAAAAAATACTTCTATATTTTTTAATGCTTATGATTTCCTTTAAGCTTATTAATTCTTCACAAATCCTTGTCTTCTATACAATTAATTGATTTATCCTTATTTTCTTTGTAAGCATATATGTCCTTATTTATTGTTGAGTTTGATAGAAAATAAAAGAATCGCTGCTAAATTATTACTATGATATACTTACTAGACGAACCCATAAATCAATTAAACGGAGTCAGACAAAATTTATTAATAATATTACAACACAAACACGTAGATAATAATAATAACACTTTTGAAAAAAATAAAATGATTAAATATAAATATGTTTCAGTATAAAAAATGGAACATATATTAAATGTAAAATGTCAAATACCATAAGTAAAAAAAAAAAAAATTCAAATATCACATAAATAGTAGTAATTGAAACTATTAGAATTTTGGAGATGGGGAGGAGCTAGAGCCCACCCTTAATAGTTAATACCCCTAATTTCGTCCTTTACTATCTCTTTCTTTAAATATAATTTTACTTGAAAAAAAAAATCTTAGCTTTCACTTGAATTTTTTTTATCCCTTAATATAAAACTTACTTTTAAATTTAATTACTTTTCACAAAAATAAACCTAATTGAAATTTTTTTGGTGTCATTATTTAATTAAAATATGAAATCAAAGATGATTTTAAAAATACACGTACAAAATATTAACAGATTAATTAATTTATTAATATATGTAAAATTGTTAAATAATTATTATAATTCCTTTGATGCAAAAAGAATAATAAAAAAAAACAACAATTAATTAAACAGTGTTGGAGAAAATATCTTACCTTCCAAGTTGTTGGTAGAAAGATACAAAGATTGAAGCTTGGTTAAGTTTCCAATGTCAGCTGGCAATGGTCCTTTGTCAAAGTTATTGAAAGACAGTTCTAAATCTTCCAACTCTTTACAATTACGCCAAACAGTTGGAATCTCACCAGAAATATCATTCTTATAAAGATAGAGTAATCTAAGGTTTGGAACCCCTTCACAAACATTTGTTGGAATATTTCCTGTTAGATTATTAAAACCAAGCGCCAACTTTTGCAACGATGAGCTGTTCAACATTAATGTCGACAATATGTTGCCAAATAGTAGGTTATATTGAAGGTTCACTATTCTCAATTGTGTGATATCACCAATTCCTTTTGGAATTTCTCCTTTAAATCAACAACAAACAAATGACATTTAGTTAGCATCTAATGCAAATACATATAGAGAAAATATTTTACAATGATATTCAATGACTATACTTTTGGAACAATTTGTTTAATATATTTATAAGAATTAAAAAATTTAACTTTTTTTTTATATAAACCAAAAAAAAATTATAAAATTTTATTGGAATTAAAAATTTATTTAACCTTTCGGTATATAGTGTGGACCCTAGCATGAAAGATACCTAAAGAAAAGTTAATCAAACTCAATCACATGCATGTTGTGGTGTAAATATGTAATAGTGTTCATACCTGATAAGGAGTTATTAGATAAATGAATTTCTTCAATTGAAGACATGTTGGAAATTGTTTTTGGTATGATTCCAGACAGCTTGTTATTTCTAATACCCAAAATCCTCAAATGATGAAGTTGACCAATAACATGTGGGATGGTTCCTTTGATGAAATTTGAACTCCAATCTAGGTACTCTAATATTGACAAATTGGATATAGATTGAGGAATAAATCCAACAATATTATTATGACCAAGATCCAAATGTTGAAGTTTTGATAAATCCCCTATCCTTTTAGGAATTTCTCCAACAAAACCATTGTAGCTCAAGTCCAAAAACTTAAGTCTATGCAATTGAAGTAACTCTTGTGGCAACTCACCATGAAAATTATTGCCATGTAAATCAAGAACAACAAGGAAAGAAATATTTCCTAGTTGAGGAGAAATAGTACCTTCAAGTCCCATGCTACTAAGATTCAATGCCTTAACCCTATCATGATGTTCATCACAAGTGACACCAACCCAATTGCATGAAGAAGAAGAAGAGTTAGAAGATGAGATTGACCAATTACTAAGAATATGATAAGGGTCTAAGGTAATTGAGGTTTTGAATGCAAGAAGTGAAAATTCATCGGTTATGTTTTGAGTACTACCTATAGCTACTAAGCAAGTGAGGAAGTAAAATAGAGAAACAGAGAGAATACATAGACAAGAGTCACAAGAGTATAGTTTGGCCATTTTCAACACGAGTCTATGCCCCAACGAGGATACAATATAATATTAATATTAATACTACATATATAAGCTTACGTTTTTCTTTTTTGTTTCCCTTTACAATTAAAATTTTTTATTTTATTTTTTCTATTTACAAGAGTCTTTATTTTTTTCAATCACTATTTACAAGAATCAAGAGAATATGACTTTTTTAAATATGGGTGTGTGGTGATTTGTATTTCCGCGTTGTTGTAGTTGAAAACTTTAGTCAAATAATGCTGCTATTGTAATGACATTGTATTTTAATTAATCATTTACAAGTGAAATGACATTATTTAATTACAAACTACTTAACTGTTTTAAGTTGTAAATGCTATATTAATCCTTGTCCTTTAATTATCTGAAAATGTGGTGCTGCAGGAATGCCTGGAGATCGAAGAACTTTAGAAGCAGCAAAACAAGTTCGAAGACAAGCTGAATGTTTTTCTTAGAAATTTACACATAAATCATATCTACAAAATTGATTTGTAGAGTAAGTATTGTATTTGCATTTACTTTTTTATTTTATTGAAATATTGCACCTATTTATAAAAACAATTTTAAAATATACTTCATTCAATGTAATACTTTTAACGGTTTTATTTTCATAACCTCATAGCATTAATGTTTAGAATTTAATGTTTTTTTAAAACATTGTTAAACTATGCTAAAATACATTAGCAATATTTTAGAATATACCACTGATAAAATTAAAAATAAGAAAGTTAATTTTTATATCATTTTAAAAAAGTTGTTACTAATCTTCATAAACAACAAGAAATATGTGCATTTTTATTTTACAAAAAAGAAATACCATGTGAACTATGTTAATAGATTTTGGTTTGGTTTAGTGGTGAAACATAAGTACCATATGAAACCAGATATGGGTAGATTCCCACCAGTACCATAGAAAAGAAAAAAATATAAATTTATTTGTAAGGATTTAATAACCATAAAGTTTTTTCTATTATTGGATTGAAGCATCGTTCTATCAACTTAAATTTACATTATAATAAAAAAAGTTATGTTTCTCTATGTAACTAATCAGTTAGTAATATAAATTAAAAAAAAAAAAAAAAACTAGCAATATAAATTAGGGATTAGGGAACAAAGTTTAATTGTCTAAACTAGATGTCGGCAAGCTTCCAAGTAATATATAATACCATAATGCAGATATTAAGAGGGGCAAGTCAAATTTATGATCAACTATTTCAAATCTAAGTCAAGTCGTTGAAATCCAAATCAAATGTAACAAGAAAATCCAAAATTGAATTTTGAAAACTTTCATTCGCATTCCCATTTAGTGATGACATTTCTTCTTTGTTTTTGCTGTAATATCAGCTTTGGTTACCTCAATTTTTGAAACAATATTCAATTCCATATCAATTTGAGTACACTTGTTATGGTCTCATCATGTGTGGAAGCAAACTACTGCTTTGGAGAATGGAGGATATTGACAAATTTGTGAGAAAGGGACCGCGCTTTTATCTAAGAAAATTTTCACTTTTATACTCTTGTGTCAGGGAGTTTGGGAGCCGAGAGCAACAACAAGTCAAATGAATATATGAGTCACATTTCTTATAAATTTAACATTTCTTCCATTTTTAGTCGATGTGAGACTAACCGCAGTTGAATTTTAATGGTTATACGTGGTTCAAGTATTTGCTTTGAAGTGTGTTGGTATATTGAGAGTCATGGAGAGTTTAAGAAAAATTTATGTGTTATAACACATATAATGTTGTTCTTTGGTTTTCGTTACATAACAATCACGATTTTTCTCTGAATTTGAAGTTTTTAAGCTATTTTTTTGTGTTGTGATTATTATTTAAATTTCTTTATTTGTTTGTTTTCCTAATAGTTTGAACATAGTTGTTAGATATTAACAATCAATTTCATCACAATTCACACATGTGACCACTTTTTAGCAACAAAATATCTATATTTAGTATTTACAACCAAGTTTAGGTTATCAATAATGTAATTTCTCACCTTACTTTTAAACTCGGTTAGTGCTCATTTGTTTGGAGTTAGTGCTCTTGAAATACAAAAATTGATTTACCTATCTAAATAAATGCTATTTCACAAGTATTATCCTAAAATCGAATATTCTACCAGATGATTGAAATATCTAATTATCTACTAGTGCTTGTTTGGTTCCATGCTTAATGATGTTTGGTTTCCAATTAATGCAACTATTTGTAGCTTTTGCGTTGAGAGTTTGCATCAATTCTTACTTTTTGTAAATAAAAAAATTATACATGTTGAATTTTTTTGATAATTATTATATACTTAAATATCCAAACAACATAAATTAATGAAAATCATTTTACATTCAACTCGTTGTTATTCTAAATTAATACATTTAAAATCAATTTTCATCATCATAAAACCAAACACAAATAAATTCTCTCCTTCCTCATGCCTCTCCATCCCAAAAATAAAGGTTAAATGAACAAGAAGAACTACGAGAGAGTTGGAGAAAATAATGTTTAAATTTAAGTACGAGTGGTTATTCTTATATCAACTTAATGAAAGATATATAAAATATATGCTCATATAATCAATAATTTAAGGTCAGAAGTGATGCTCGGATTTTCTTGAAAGTCCGTTGTCCCTCCCTAATAAATGGAGAGACGTAGAGAGATTGAAGTGGAGGGAATTCAAATTTGTCACATTACTTTGGTTGTGATTCTCAAAACATGAACAAATTGATCGGTATAAAACACACAAAGAACTATTGTAAGAGGGCATCAAACAAGCACATGATGAAAGAAAAAACACAGTAAGCTGGCATATGATGAAGGTAGGACAGACAGCTCATATCCAATCACCTAAGAGTAGCACATGCCATAAAATTGGACCAAAGCCATATTATCTACAATCATACATTATTATACTCCACTCAACAAATCATCATACTACAAACCATCATGATACACCTGGGCTAATATCTATCTCGTAATCAACAAGCTAAACAAATTTTGTTCTCCAAAGGTTGTGCCCACAAAATAGTAGAATCACAATTTTTGTCAAATGCAGTGGAACATGAAATGAATGTCATCATATTCAACAGCTATTTCGGCCCCAAAATGTCATGTCAAACAATCCTCCTGAAGACAGTTTTCAGAATTTAAAACTATACTGAGTTTAAGGGAAATTTAGAAAGAAAAAAAATATTCCTATGTTTGTAACTTGACTTAAAAATCAAAATTGATTAACAACACACACATAAAAGGAAAGCTTCAAATGAAATTGGATGGTACATTGGTAGTAAACTAGACCTAAGCAACTAAACACAAACAAGGTTGACAATAATGCAACGTAATTAACTCAATGTACTGCACAAACAAATCATTCAATGACTTGGTTCTTCATTTTTCTCCTTTTAGTGGACACATTTTACATAAATAAATTCCTATCCAAATATAACAATTCCTTTTTAGTTTGTTTATGTTTTCCATCTTTGTTATCTGTAATAATAATTGTATAATAATCAATAAATATTAAATATATATTAAACTAGCCCTTTCAACTCAACACAAGTAATCAATTTTCCTAATCCTAAAAAAAACAAAATCAAAATTTTCTTCAACGACAACATTTTGAGCATACAATTAAAAAAACAATGAGAAAAACAATGGAAGAAAGTGCTATTGCGACACCAAGAACAAACTTATTTGGCCCATGATGATGATCTTTCTTGTGGCTGCTACCATCATCATCACTGTCATCATAATCCGAATCACTGGTATCATCTGCAGAAGAATCCTTTGAAGGTGGAGGAGACAAAGGCATTCCATGTTTATCACAAGGAGAAATCCCAAGTTTCAATTTTGAAGACACAACCGAATGATTATAACACAAATTACTATTCCCACCAACCTTAAATACTTCCAAACTCTTTATAAAAGTAAGGTTAAAAGGAACAATACCATGAAGATTATTGTTAGCTAGATTCAAGTACTTTAAACTCTTCATTTGATTTATGAACTTTGGAATAGACCCATTGAGCTGATTTGAACTCAGATCCAAATGAACCAAACCAGGAACAGCAGAAATTGAATCTGGGATAGACCCAGAAAACGAATTTGAAGCCAAAGATAGATTTTTTAGCGAAATCAAGTCACCAATGGAAGAGGGTATTTCACCAGTGAGTGCATTTGAAGAAAGATTCAAACTTTCAAGGCTATCAAGCATTGTAATTGAAAAGGGTATATTTCCTTTGAGTTGATTACCTGAAAAATCAATGTGGGTAAGGTTGGAATGAATGTGACCAGGTAAAAAACCAGTGAGATTAGCATGTGAAATTGTTATCGAGTTGAGATTCTTCATGTGACTAAGAATGACATAAGGACCAGAAGCTTTGACTTGAACATTGGAGACAGTGAGATCGGTGAGATTCTGAAGCTGAGAGAGCCAAACGCCAGAGACTTTGCGGAGGCTGTTGATGCAAGTGAAGGATTTGAGAGAGGTGATGAGTTGAGAAGGGAAGTGGATAGGTGCAACTGGGCAGTTGAAGAGGGTGAGAGTGTGGAGAGTTGAGAGTGATTTGAGGGCTGTGAAAGAGAGAGAAAGGTAGGAGGAACAGTTGGAGAGGGTTAGAGAGATGAGGTGGCGGAAGGGTTTGGAGGAATCACAGATTGTGGCATTGTGGAAGGAGGGTTGAGAACATGGGTCTTTTGAGGTGGGGATGTTGAGGGATTGTAAGGCTGTGATTTGTTTTGGGTCTAGAGTTGAGGTGGAAGTGGAAGGTGAGGATGGTTTTGAGGATGATGATGGAGGTGAGGTCGGAGATGGGGTTGGTGGGAGAGGAAGAGATGGAGATGGAGTTGTAATGGTGGGGAAGAGGATGAAAATGAAGAGAATGAAGAGAAGTGGTGGTTTCATGGTGGCTTAGAAACACATGTGCTTCTCATATGCACAAAGGAGTGTGTGTTCTGTGTGAAAGAAGAGAATGAGTTTGATTAATGTTGTAGTCTCTTTCTTCTCTCTACTTACTAATTAGAGTGACCTGTTCACAGTTGGGTTGGGTTGAGTTGGGAGTGAAGTTACAGAATTGCACATGTCATTTCAGTATTTTTAAAGAATAATAACGGTCTAAATTGATTGAAAAAGAATATAAACACTCTTCCCAATTTATAAACGACATGAAGGATGTAAAATATTTTTAAATATTAAGTACTGCTGGTAAGTAGTAGGAAATGGATTCCTACGCAGTTACAATTAAGGTTGAAATTTAATACTGCTTGATTCACTGTTGCAGTGAATTTGAATTCTAAGTAGTAGGGGTGTGGGAGATCCTCTCTCATGTGTAATAATTTTCATATAAAAGAGTAAGTGTGATATCTTGTCGACACATGATAATTTGATGATTTTTTTAAGCACATTTTACTCTTTTATGTCAAAAGTACACATGAGATAATCTATTTCTATGGAGGTGTACATCCAAATACAAAAGGAAGTTTTTTCTTCCATTCCAAGTTGCTAAAACTTAATACTTTTTGCGTCCATTTTTAATAGGTTGAGTAAATTTAATGTATTCATTTTATATGCATATTTTTTGAAAATACCTTTTATATATAGTTGTGTTAAACTTTTAAGAAAAACACTATTTTTCATTGATATATAACCAATCAATTCATGGTCTCTTTACACAGAAAATTTGTCCAAAGCATGGAAAAGAAGTACACAACCTTACTTCAAAATACTTACACATTTCAACAAAAAGAACTAGTACTAATGACTTGCACACCTTGCAGATTGAATCATGTCACCGCCATCATCATCATGATATACGTCCATATCTTTAACATATGGTCAAAACTTTTTGGCAACCATCATTATGGATGTTGTGAGGCTTAATCAACAATCAATAGAAATACAAGTCTGAGAAATGGATGAACTATCAACTTTACTCACAAATGGATTGATCTGGACCCAAACAAGTGAGAAAACAGAAGCCAACAGCACTGACCAAAGAATAACAATAGTTGGAGTACGGTTTTGGCGACCCATTAGACCCTTAAGGAATGGATAGAGATGAAAAATGACCCAAAATGCAAAGAAAACTTTTCCAATGAGTGGTCCCCAAGATTCATATCCACCATTAAGTGCATCAGAAAAACCAGCAACAACACCAACCAAATTAATAATGATAAGGCTTGTTGGAGGAATTAAGAGTGTTGTCCACTTGATGATGTATAAGTCACCAAACTCTGCATCATCAGCAGCTTTGGCTGTCACAGTGAAATTTGTATCAACACCTGCTAACATCTTAAGGAATCCTTGGAACACAGCAAACAGATGAGCTGAAACACCTCCAATCACCCAGAATTGCTCGTTACGCCATAAATCTTCGATGGTAACACCGCTCCACCTTAGCTCAAGTACACTTGTCAATATAATGGAGATGAAGAGTCCAAGAAAGAGTGCACTTGCAAGGTTTGATAGCTGCATCAAATTAGCAACAACAATATCATGTAAGAACTTATTGTCATTAATCACCTTATATTATATAATTATCTAATGTTACAATTTGTTTTCATTAGTTCTAGGAAGACACTCTATGACACTATTTTTCCAACACATGGTCTCTTGTTGACTTAAAAAATAAATGATAGACATAATAGATCCTGCAGTCCTTTAAGTTATTTAAAGATGAGGAAATTACCGTCGGTATGATGAATTTTCCTGTGAGCAGACAAATTGCAGGCAAAGTACAATAAGCAATGAGAGGAAGGGATGTGAAAGGGTAGACAATGGTGTTTATATAAGCCAATCTCTGCAGAATTTTGAGACGTCCGCCCGCAAAACCATACCATAGGGGACAATGTCTACTCAGGAAAATTTCAACTGATCCAAGTGCCCATCGAAGAACTTGGTGCAAACGATCGGAAAGATTGATTGGCGCTGACCCTTTGAATGCAGGCCTTATGGGCATGCAGTAAATTGACCTCCATCCCCGACATTGCATCTTGAACCCCGTTAAGATATCCTCAGTCACTGAACCATATATCCAACCAATCTGAATACACAAGAAAGTATTCGATTACTTAAACTACAAGTAACAAATAAAATTAAATGAATTTAGCTAGTTTGAAATTTTATTTGGTATAGGTACAACAATAGAATGATCATATCATTAGAGAAGAGAAAAGGAAACCAAGATTCTTAAGATGCACTTGCATTGTTCTTTAGACTCTCTTTGTTTCTTTTTAACTGTCTAAATTTTATAAAATGGTTGCCGTACAAAAATCTTAAAGACACTTGAAAAGGAATGGAAAACATATATATAAGAACATGAATGCCTAACCTCTTTTCCCCATGCTGTCTTTTCTTCATAGGCACAACCAATTACATGAATGGCCTCCTTGATCAGCATTGAAGGATCAGAAGATTCAGCCACCCCTCCATTCTCCATTAGTGTAGATTCAATGAAAACAGTGGATAAACCAAATGTTTTTTCAAAGCTCAGTTGTGAAATAAGCATTGACCTCTCATACTCATCATAATCTGTAACAAAGAAAAGAAACAAAAGATATTTTCCTAATTGAGGAGTCTGTTTATGTGTGTAAGTAAAACTGTTTGACAAAAAAAGTTAAATTGTGCTTACTCTCAATCTCCCTCAGATTAAAAATGGCAGCATCAAGCTCTTCCCTTTTTGCATCTCTATATAGCTCCGAGACATCTTTGGTTTGCTTCTTTGAAGGACAGCAACAACAAGATGAAGATTTTGGTAACTTGGGCATAGAAGGTGGACTATAGCCATAAAGTGCTTGTCTATTGAAAACACATCCAGTTCCCACATATACAGGTCCTTGAATTCCATCAAGTCCTTTCATGTTAACCTGCAAAGGATCAAGGTTAGAAATTGCATAAAGAATTTTGTCCATGATGGTAAAACACTTCATTTTCATTTAAACTTACATCAAAGAAAACTGTGTTTCGATTGGCATATCGATCACTACGATCAATACCATCAAATCTCTGGGGAAACTGAACATAACACACATCCCTACCAACCTCTGGATCCATCAGAAAACACATCGCTTCTCGAACAGCCTTACTATTGTTAAGATAATGATCACAATCAAGATTGAGAATGTAGGGAGCATTTGTGAGAACTGCAGACACCCTCACCTATATAAAAATCCAAATAAGCATCATGTACTGCAAAATCTTGATGAGCTTATATAAAAATTTAATCTTAAGTATCATTCCTTACCAGTGCATTTTCAGCACCGGCCTTTTTGTGGTGTTGGTAACCTGGCCTTTTCTCTCTGGAAACATAGACCAACCTTGGAAGTTCATTTCCTTCGATGTCGTGAGCACCGCTGTGTCCCAGGAAAACCTGGCAATGATAAATAGAAAGGAACACATGTTATATGCTGAATTGGTGAAGAATTGCTTCTGCACAAAGTATATACAATTAGCTCTCCAAAGCCAAATAATTATAATGCTGTCACATGCTTCCACAATATTTGATCCTTTCAATAATTCTGTATTCAAGTTGCAGAAACTAGGAATCTATCTGACTATGCCTCTCAACAATGAGATTTGATTAGACACAATGAATGGATATACCTGAATCATGCCAGGATGATCGCGCGAATTATTTCCTGGCCAAGAGGTTCCATCTTGCATAGTCCACCCTTCATCTGGTGTTTTCTGAGCCTTTGCTACCAAAGCATTAATTCTGACTTTATACTCTTCATAGTCTCTCTAAAAGAAACAAAAGATAGTCATTAAGAGATTTCTATAAATACTCTAAGAGGGTCATGTCTTTGAAGTCACAAATTAGAAGGTTCAGATGCTCACTTTCATTGCTCTACGTTCCTTCACAAAAGAAGGTTGTACTTTGTCCTTCAAGTAATCAATTTTCTGAGAGAAGTAAAATTCTGGTGCCCGTGGTTCGATTGAAAACTTTTTGCAAAATGGAACCCACTTTCTTGCAAAGTCAGCTGTCTCCACAAGGGACTCAAATGACAGCATTGCAGCACCATCATCTGAAACATAACATGATACTTTATCCACAGGATAGTCCACAGCAAGGATAGAAAGAACTGTGTTAGCTGTGATCAGCGGCGGTTCTTTCAACGGATCAACCGTACTGACAAAGAAATCCACAGCAGCAAGCTGAGAAGGTTCACCCTCTTTTTCAAACCTGACACGGCAATATAGAAAGTTAGCCCTCACCATCCAAAGTGCATACAAGTATACTACATATTAAATATCTGTCACGATCCACTGAGATTCAACTTCTGTCACTTCGATTAGTTTATTTGCAAGTACCAAAAAAAAATATTAGTTTTCACATTCCAATTAGATATTACTCTACTGTATATAATCCATTCACATATTCTGAAATGTGAACAAGAAAAGAAACAACTACTGCAACATGTTTATTAAGCTTAAAGCTTGAAGTACAAGGAACAAATTTTCAAAATACTTATAGCTTCCGATTACCTTGCAGAGAGCCTGTCAGGAAAAGTAATCCTATTGATGGGCGACCATTTAGGGAACTGATCTAACACCCAAGAAAATGCAAACCAGATCTCACAGATGATAGATGTCAACCACAGACCAAAAGCACTATCAACTGGGTGTGTAACTCTATAATGGAAAAAGAGACCCAAGATTACAAGTCGCATGATTATCACAGATCGGTATGGTCCGAGCTTCGATTTCGAGATTGGAACAATGATTGAAAGTGGCTCAGCAGCAGCAGCCTCTGAAGAAGGCCTGCAAAACAAAGCATGCAGCCATGTACATCAGAATACATATGTGAATATGTCATACATTTTAAACCAATGGAGCAAGGCCAACAAAAATAATAAACACATGAAAAATATTCATTATCAAATTGATTCTTGCAGTTACAACCACATGATCCATTTCATATGCATTTTATATAATTTTCTTTAAGGAAAATGTTTAATTTCTCGTTGAACTTACGGCATTTCTTCCATCTGCTGTTCTTGTGGAACTGGAGTCTCATTTTCAGCCTTAGGTGCTGCCTTTTTCTTCTTGTTCTTTTTGTCCTTTTCCTTCCAACTTTCCACTCTATTTTTCCATATAGGATTCCCAGATTCATCATTTAATTCTACAAAACAAATCAAGTTATGACTATCAGTTTGCATTTCTAAAGATATTGTTACAAGAAATGTGGGCTAAAGTCTCTTTTCTTTACCACTGTCGACCGTGGACACAGTACTGATATGTCTAGCATGGAGTCCAACATCCTACATAATGCAGGCACAGGTTGTAAGTGCAAATTTGAACAACGAGACAATATTATTTGAAGTAGTATAGACAAACAAAAAGTTCCTATTTTCCCTCAAAATTCATGTTGTTCCCGAAAACCAGATCTCTCAATTGTTTGATGAAGATCAGATGACTCATCCTCGACTTCAGCAAACTTTGACATATGTGACTATTGAAATTGTGACAGCCGAGAATCCAAATCTCAAAAACTAAGACTAACCACTATGAGTTTAATGGCCTTAAATCGTTTGTGTAAGTTAGAGTTACAGTGACATCTAACACAAACCTTCTATTTTGCTATGTCATATCTTCAATTTTAAAATATAGTTATAAGAGCGGGGTAACATGAAAAAACAATAGATTTTCATCGGATGTCAACATTAAACTAGTTTATACTAACGACAGTGCAGTTACTTTAAATCCAATTACTATTTATACCTATTATAATAATGTTAATGTAAATTAGTTACCTGAGAAATATTGATCTGTGCAGCCATTGTGGATTGATTTCCAGGAACTTTGGTGTCATCATTACCTCTTGTTTTATCTACTAAATAAATATGCAAAAGGAAACAAACCTTAGGATATTTCACATAAAAAGGTCATGTGATGAACAAGTAAACAAGCCACTTTTCGATAAATATATATAAATGTGTAGAATTAGAAATTAGAAATTAGAAAATTGGAGTAGTGAAGTAAGTTACAATATATACCAGCATAGGGATTGCCACATCTCAAGCAAACACTACGTCCCTCACTGATTTCATAATGAACACAAGCCTTGCAAATTGGGAAATAGCATTCATGACAAGCCACAAACACCTCACCATTACCATCAACACCAACTTGTTCACCACAAGAGTTACAAAAGCTAACACCAGATTCCATCATTTTTGTTTTATGTCTCTCTGACCCTTTGCTTCTCAATGTATGATGTTTTATATGAAAGAGCATAAGGGTGATTGTTGTTTCACTTTCAAGAGGTTAAGTGGTTGGTGTCATTTCATATATACATTGTTTTGCTCACACACTAAGTCACTAGTTATTTTTACAAAAGGCACATTCAACGTGTGTTGTGTTATTGATGTGAAAGGGATAAACATTTGAATTTATTGCTGGAAGTATAAGGAAGGATTCGGTTGGAGTATGTACGTCTTTTAACTAACAAGTAACAACAATGCTTCAACTACAAGTTCATCACCACACTCTATTCAACCAAACTAATATTACAAAATATTGCAATAGCTACGCTTTTCAATTAAGAAAATTGAATACAAAAATATCATTCCAACTAGGGTCAGCAAATGTTCATCTTCATACTCTATGTGAAAAGACAATAAATAAATCAAAATATCAAACCTTGATTATCTCAAAAAATCTTTCAAATCAATTCGTAAAATATTATAAATAATAGTGTTTAATCAAATTAAAGCATACAAAAATATAAAAAAAAAAATATACAGTACAATAAACATAAAAATAAAATAAAATTTTAAAGTTATTTATATATATATATATATATATATATATATATATATATAAAGAGGTTCAAACAATCTTACTGCAACCTCTTAATAATTTTGATAAAAGGTTTCCGATTTTGATGTATTGAAGTAATCAAATTGTAAACGCAAAATTGAATAAATATTTTAGCATAAGGGAGTGTATGAATAAATAAAAAATGACGTAACAATATATGAAAAAGTAGAGTTTGAATGGAGGAGTAGGCCTCAACAGATGATGAATTGTGATATTTGACCGTTTACTGACAAGGTTTCGTGTATCTCATTCTCCTTACCAAATTTAGCTAAAATGTTAACATTTATTTATTATTCATATCACTTGGTTTACTATATTGCTAACTAGCAAATGACAACTTTCTATTCCAAGTTGTTCTACCGTCAATTTATGTTCTCAACCTTTTTTATTTATTTAAAAATAAATAAAATAACAGATAATGGAATTAATCTCCGATAAAATAACTTTGAGTTTTTTATTTCTAAGAGCGTGGTCTTCTACATAAGTTCAATGTTGCTTAACCATATCATTAGATTATGTGATCAACTATTACTAAACTCAAATCACATCTTTTTATATGTGTCTATACAATATATGTCATTTATCGAATGGCCCAACGTATATAATCCATGATTTAATCTCTGGAAACATTAAAATTTATTTAAAAAATTGACATCTCCTAATAGATTTTTTTATATGCATTGAAAATCAAACTCATAACAACATTATTTAAAGGACTAAGATATCTATCAATTGTGTCATACCATATTAACTATTCTCATTGCAATGAATCCTGTTAAAATTTTACATCAACTTATGATATAGAAGAAAGTAGTCTATATCTCATAGATTTAATAGGTAAAATACATGAAGGGAACACATTTTCACATGATTAAATCAAGTGAAATTTAAGATGAGAACTGCATTTCTTATTTTCCTTTTTCTCATACTTTAGGAGATCAAACAAAAGAAATAGGCAATTTAACAAGAATGTTAAAAACAAATGTCAAAATAAACCTCTATATACATGTGTGTGTGTGAAAGTTTTTAACACTTGAATAGTTAGATTTGTTTTGCTTTCTGCCAAATTTAAGCAATGTTTTAAAAATCAAACCGGTATGTTTCAACCAATTGAACCAAGAACCAATTGGTTCATCGGTTGGTTTGATCCCGGTTATATCATAGTCTAATTGAACCTTATTGAATAGTAGTTGGTTCAGCCGGTTCTTAATTTTTGGATTTTTCATTTTTTATTTTACTTTTAATACTTTTTTATTTATTCATTTGTCATCTAGTTCTACTATGATTAAACCAATTGAACCATGATTCGTAAGTCTCGCCAGTTCGAAATGGAGTCTCGTTTTAAAAACCTTGTATTTAAGACAAATCAAAAGAAGAAAATAAATTAAGTGGAACCTTGGTACATTGCTGTTTTCCTCTTGATAGCAGTTCAGATCCATGGGATTCACATAAATCAGTTACATTTATACAAGTATAAATTCACCCAATAGTTAGTTGATAATGAATATGTATGATATCTCCAGTGTGTACAGCTTCTAGTTATGTCTCTTGCCAAATCTACAAACTTCTAAGCACTGTCACGTGTCATCTCCACAACTCCTGAAAATCGAAATACACAATCGATGCATCATACATGTTAGTATGCATATTACAACAGCAGCTGTTAAGAGGTTTTAAGAGCAGCAATGCCAATTTCCTTCAAAATCAATTAATGCATGATTATCAACAACAACAAAATCAATGAATACATATGCATGATTATCAACAACAACAAAATCAATGAATACATATGTATATGCACATATGCATGTATGTATAAGATTTTTAGGCTGAGGAAAATACCGCAACATTTTTGCAATTTACATCGATGCCAGCTTCCATAAGCCAATGATAAGTTTTAAATTTCCTATAGCAACGTTCTGCTTCAGAATCAAGCCATAAATTCCAAAACAACAATGCTTCTGGGTTCATTTGTTTGTCAAAATCCAGATTTTTCCCTAGACTTCTCCAAATGACCTGAAGCTACAAGAATTCAGACATTTATTTCAGATTTTATAAAAGAAAAAAAGAAAGAAAAAGCCAGATTTGATACTAGTTAACATCACAGCCATATGGAAGTACCTGACCAATTTCATTGCCTTTATTGGTGCCTCCGTCACTGCTAGATGCAAAAGAACTTGGTCCACTCTGACGAATCACATTAGAAACTGTATTTTTTCCAATATTACCATTTTGCAGATAGAGCTGGTGTGGAACGGTAAGAGTCTCTACACTTTCCATTTCAAGTCCCTTGAATGTTGAAAAGTGTGCATCTCAGTTTCAAGTACAATAAACATTGAGCAGAGAATGAAAATAAAAGGGCACCACTAAGAAAGTATAGATTCATGCATACCTTGGTAAGTTCTAATGACCTATCAGTACAAAAGGGACTATTTGCACGAGCTGAGTCAAGAGTTGAAATCCTTTTGCCGCATATTTTTGTTTTAAATTCATTCAGATTATTGATTATTTGTGGGATTGTAATCATACTAAGATCATGTTCGTTATAAGAATCTACTCCATCCACACAAGTTTGTGCAAGCAATTCTGAAATAACATGCATTGAGTCAACCACTATCTTAACATCCGGTTTTGGAGATTCGATTAAAGACTTGGAGAAACCTTCAAATGTTTTTAGAAGATCAGTAAAAACATTGAGTTGAGATGATGATGTTGGAGAATGAACTTTGGCAGGAAAAACCTCACTCATTGACCTACCAGCCCTGGGATTTTCAGTTCCCTTTACAAATTCATCAACGTCACCTATAGTTACAAGTTTTCCTTTTGAAGTTGTGAATTCTTCTTTAGAAGAAGACTGAGTCATCGTACAATGTGAATTTAACAGAGGAACCACAGAGCTACTTCTTGGATCATTAACCATATTAAATGTTGTTTCTTTTTTGTTTATGAATGTAGAATACGGAAGCTCTTCCTTATTGAACTCTACTATGGATTCTGCCATGACAGTTTCCACGAGGATTCAAAGTGTTGTGTTTTTCTGTTGCTTTCTCAACATGATGATGTTTTCCAGATTGTGGAATTTCTGATGGAACTAAACTAAATGTCATGGTTCCCTTCCAACAAGGAGAATCCACATCAGTGTCACAATCACCCAAATTATTGGAGAACTGATTTTGAGTATTGCTTTTAGCAGAAGACATATCGGTCGATATCTTGAGCGGGGCGATCTTACAGCTGGAGATAAGAAAGGGGCTAGACTCATCAGCAGCTTGTTTTGTTCCTTCAGAATTTGACAGAATGTCTTTTCCGACAATTTTACTAGTGCTCTTTTCGAAAATGCCATCAGATACTGCTAGACAGGGATTCAACCCATCAACCGTAGTCGGAACTGTACACATCATTCGATAATAATAACACACACGAATATAGTTAATCTTCAAAATAGTTTCAAGAGTAGGAACAATAAAAGAGTCATTTTACTTTCATCTTAGATGTCTGTGACAACATAAAGTGAAATAAATTATTAACTTTCTTATCTTTCAAGTAACCTATGCAGTGAAGCACAGATGCATGGGGAGAAAACTACATTAACTTATTTGGACCTCCAAAATTCAGATTTGCAAATAAGTGAATAGAGGTAATTGTGTTTTCTGAAGACAACTAAGCCTAAATAATTTCTGTAAAGCATTTCTGAACTCTTTAAGCATGGATTTTATTGCTGAAAGGTTTCTAAACTCCATGGCTGAACCATCACATTATTGAGATTCCAAGGTAATAATGAAACTAACATAATAAAACAAAAATATGTAGTGATGTCCTGCTTATGATTATATGTATCAGCATTTCATGAAGTAGAGGTCCTATATAAAGTTATCTGCTTTTTCTAATTGAGAAATACCAGTTTGTGACTTCAAATTAACAAGAAGCAAGAACAAATTTTTGAACAATGAATTATCAGTTACTAAAAGAAAGCAATGTGAATGTTTATTCTTTCATTGTTGGGGGAAGGATTAAGGAAGACAAATAATAGTAAGTGATACCAAAAATATAAATTTCAGCCCTATGTTTAGATTCAAACATCCAATTGAGGACTCAATAAGGCTTAAGTAAGGACATGAAAATCAACAAGAAAAGTATATCAAATTAAAATTAAGCAAGCCATTAAAAAAAAAAAAAAAAAAAAAAAAAAACTACCTTTCTGAAACATGCTGACATCACGAACTGAATTGGCAAAATCAAAGTGTGACCCATTAAGCCCATCATGAAAGTCACGATTTTTAGCCAATTCCAGAAAAGGGTTATCTTCAAAAAGGGAAATTTCATGGGTCTGAGAAGCAGCTTCAAGTGGCAAAGTTGTAATTTTGACAGTGTCATTCAAAGAAAGAGAAGGAGCCTTTGAAGTGAGGTTAGTTTTTCGAAAAGAATCAAGTAAAGAACTAAAAGGGTCATCACCATCATTATGATTATGATCAGAATTGAGAGAGGGTTTTGGTGATAGTAAATAGGAAGAGCGATTGAGAGTGAAGGGTTTAGCAAGTGGTGACAAACGAGACGTGATTAATGAAGAAGCTACTTGCTTAATCTCATTATCATTCATCTTTTACAAAATTTGATAATCAGAAACTAAGTTGGTTTGATTTGATAATCGTAGTTTAAAACCCAACGAATTAGCTTTGAAAATCAAAAAGTAGACTTTACAGCTTCCTCGCTAAGTTCTAATTATTTTCCAGCTTTTTTCCCGGTTTATCGTTGGAAATAGTTGCTTTTTTTTATATACATGGGAAATAGTTGCTTGCTTCATTAACGCGGATATATATTTTTTATATATAACTTTGTATTCGTAATTATTGTACTATATATTATTTTGTATAAATAAAATAAAAATCTAACAATTAAGTATAAAATAAGAATATTAATATTTCTAATATATGAAAATAAAAGAGAATTTTTTATTTTATTTTATTTTAATTATATATTTTATATTTTAAATTTTTATTTGTTTGTATTATTGTTGTTGCAATGAAATTATCCGTAATTATTTGTGTTTGAAGAATTTTTAAATATTTGTATTTAATAATATTATATTGTTATTTAATATAAAACAATTAAATAAATTATTAACATAAGATCAAAGAGTTAAGATAGAAAATAATTATCAAAGAACGAAGGAATATTTCTTTATATCACTTATTCGTCTGTGTTGTTAAAATGAGGTTGTTGTATAAATAGTAAAAGATTAAATTATTATAATATTTTTTATTTATAATTAATTAATTTGTAAGTTTTTCTTTAAAAATATGTTAGCACACCATCAATATTAATCAAACATCATTAATT